>CM018080.1:68040087-68640087 GCA_008658365.1 Alca torda | reverse complement strand
GGTTACTCCAGGAAAACCCCCGCCACCGTCCCGGGGGCGTTAAGCAGGGTGGTGGGAAGTCTTCAGCAGGCTGGGGCCAGAGTGTCCATGGTAGTATCCTGGCTGCACGCAGTGTTGTCTTCCAGCTCTTCAAAGACCCTCCGGAAGGCGACCTGGAGGGACACCAAGGAGCAGCGCCTCCAGCAGCTCCCCACGAAGAAGTAGATGAAGGGGTTGATGCTGCTGTTGATGCAGGCGAGCAGGAAAACCACCTGGGAGGGCACGGAGGTGTAGCTGAACTGCTGCAGGAAATTCCAGATGCTGAGGGGAAGAGCGAAGAGGAGGAAGAAGAGGACGGTGAGGAAGATAACGATGTAGAGCCTCTTGGGTTGGCGCTGCTGGGAGCTGCACTGGACCTTAGTGAAGAGGATTGTGCTGGAAATGACCATGGATGGGGCAAAAACGAGGAAGTTGAGGACGTACATGGAGATGAGAGCCATGCGGCAGTGCTCGTGGTCGTACAACAGGCACAGAGAAGTGACAGCAGCAATGACAGCGATGGAGAGGGCCCAGAGCAGGGCACACACCACCACCGACAAGCACTGAGGGCGGTGGATGCTGGAGCAGAGGATGGACACACACCTCTCGATGCTGATGGCCGTCAAGAGGTACAGACCCATGTTGTAGGAGAACAGTGAGAGCAGGAAAAGTGACCTCAGGTACATCAGGGGCACAACAGTGGAGCAAGAGGCATTGTCTATCAGGTAGAGGAGGGACGAGGTGACCATGAAGAGGAGGAAGGTGAAGTCAGCAACGGCCAGGTTGAGGACGTAGACGGTGATGGGTTCCTGCGGATGTGGAAGCCGAGGAGCCAGAGGACCACCCCGTTCCCCACCAGCCCGCAGAGGCAGATGAGCAGCGTGAGACCATCTATGGCCATGTCAGTGACCTCCATCCTGCAGGAGCTGTCTCCATCCGTGGTCAGTGTGGGTGGTGGGGGAGGGGGGGACCAGCGGTTCACCTCCATGGATGGATGCTGGGCAGGTGGTGGGACGTGGTCCCCGGCTGCGGTCAGAGTGGACGGGGAGTTAGTGGCTCGGAGAAGCCAGGGCTGAGCTTTGTGGCTCCTCACCAGCTCCCTGCGCTGGGAAGGCATCAGTGGAGGACAAGTGGGATGTGCCGGGGAGGGCAGTGGTGGACATTGTGGGGTGGGAGAGGGAGATGGGAGGTGGGCTTCACCAGGAGGTGCAGAAGGCAAGTGCAGGACAGCGGGGGGAGGATGTGGGGAGAGCGCTGCCAGTCACCAGGAGAGGGTAGGAGGAATGAAGCTGCTGGCGGTGGTTGCTGGGGGAAAGGAAGGTTGGGTAGGGGTGAAGGAAAACACTTAACTGTTAGCTTTGGTGGAGCAGGAGGCAAGGGCTGTCCTTCCAGCTGGGCTCGTGCGGATCAGCGCCGCTGCCTTGGCATCTCACGCTCCCTTCGCATCCATGCCCTGAAGAGGATCCTCCCAGGACAGTGGCATGAAGAAGAAAATCCCCTGGTTGCCAGGACGTCCCCACTCTCGTCCCGCCGGCTCCTCTCTCTGCCCTGTCCCCCTTGGCAGTGGGGTCGCGGGGGAGTCGGGATCGGTTTTGTAACTGCGGCTACGTCAGAGCTCCGCTTCCTTGATTGTATTTATCGTGCTCTTTTTTTCTTTTTTCTTTTTTTTTTTTTTTTTTTTTTGCCACAAAGGAAGTGGCTTTTGCCAAAAGCTTCGCAAGCAGAATTTTGTGAATGGCTCGAATGGCTCCTCGTTTACTCCTGATTAGAAACACTCCATCCCGGACAACAACCCACTCACAGACTGCCTTCCCTCTCCTGGCAGCCTTCTGCCCTGTCTGGCCCCAGGGATCCCCGGACCACAGCATCCCCGGGGGACCATCACCCCCCCCAGGAGCAGAACAGGATGCTGGTGGTGCCGGTGGTGCTGGTGATGCTGGTGGTGCTGGTGTTGCTGGTGTTTCTGGTGGTGCTGGTGGTTCTGGTGATGCTGGTGGTGCTGGTGTTTCTGGTGGTGCTTGTGGTGCCAGTGGTGCTGGTGGTTCTGGCGGTGCTGGTGGTGCCAGTGGTTCTGGTGATGCTGGTGGTGCTGGTGGTTCTCGTGGTGCTGGTGGTGCTGGTGGTTCTTGTGGTGCCGGTGGTGCTGGTGATGCTGGTGGTGCTGGTGTTGCTGGTGTTTCTGGTGGTGCTGGTGGTTCTGGTGGTGCTGGTGGTTTCTGGTGGTGCTGGTGGTGTTGGTGGTGCCGGTGTTTCTGGTGGTGCTTGTGGTGTCAGTGGTGCTGGTGGTTCTGGCGGTGCTGGTGTTGTTGGTGGTGCCAGTGGTGCCGGTGGTGCCGGTGGTGCTGGTGTTTCTGGTGATGCTGGTGGTGCTGGTGTTTCTGGTGATGCTGGTGGTGCTGGTGGTGCTGGTGGTTCTCGTGGTGCTGGTGGTGCTGGTGGTTCTTGTGGTGCCGGTGGTTCTGGTGGTGCTGGTGATGCTGGTGGTGCTGGCAGTGCTGGTGGGGCGTCTGGGTGCTTCTCAGAAGCGACTCCCATTCTGGGAAGAGCCCGGGAATCATCGCCAAAACCTCTCCTGAGCCCAAGGGAGCACACCTTCAAGCCACAGCCAAGCACTCAAATTCCTTGCCAGGCTAAGGCAGGCTCCGACAGCCCGGTGGGAGCACAGCAAACAGCTGTTTTCAGCCAGGCTACAGCGACACTTGCACTTATAGCCCACATTAATTATTACTATTACCCCTTCATAATGCAATGAATGCTCTTAGAAACCAGCTTTTGGGGTGCTGTGCCCCCCTCCCAGCGGGCCGGTACAGGCAGCTGCAGCCCTCCCAGCTCTTCATCAGCAGCACATCCTCCTCCTCCTCAGTCTTGGGAGCGCTTGTGGTTGTTTTAACGTCATCCCACCCCTTTGGTAGCCCACACACCCCGGGCAGTGGCTCCTGGGCTGGCCCTGGGGGTTGTTAAACCCTGCAGAGCATCTCCTTGGGGGCACTCGCCCCCCGCGCCTGCTCTGGCCCCACCAGGTCCATGGGGAGCCCGAGCTCCTCGCAGCCACCGCGCAGCCTGCAAAGGGCTTAATGTTATAGCTGATATGTTTTACGCAACGAACATCCTCCTGGTGGTGTTTAAAATGACAGAGCTTCTCCCTCCGGAGGCATCCGCTGCCCTGAGGAGCGTCCTGCCTCTCCTGCACTACTGTGTCCTTGCAATTGGGAGGCACTTTTGGCTTCTCTCATGGTTGCCTGGCAGACTACCTTGTTCTTTGCTGCAGTAGCCCTTTGGCTGCTCTAAAACTTACTGTGAATGCTTAAAATTACCTCCCAAAGCCACCAGACTTATAGAATCACGGAACGGTTAGAGATGGAAGGGACCTTAAAGCCCACCCAGTGCCACCCCCTGCCCTGGGCAGGGACACCTCCCACCAGCCCAGGTTGCTCCAAGCCCCCTCCATGGCCCGTCCCACGAGGCCACCGAATTCACCCAGGGACAGTACGGGATCCTGGTGAGGGGGATAGGGCCCAGTTTCCACCCCCGGGAGCCGGAGCTGGGGGGTGGCAAGGGGGAAGGCTGAAGGGACCAGGGACAACCTGGGCAGGAGGTGGGGTGGGTGCAGGAGTGGGCACCCCCCAGGCTGGAGACCCCCGTCTGGCGCTGAGCCGTCCCGTGGGCGGTGAGAACTCCAAACAAACCAGTGACTGGAGGGGACTGGTGCCCAGCTGGCTCCGAAAAGCTGGATTGACTGAGCTACTTTCATCAACAAGGGCCCCAGTTTCCCCAGTTTGGGGATAAGGAACGTAGTTATAGAATCACAGAGTGGTTCGGGTGGGAAGGGACCTTAAAGCCCGTCCAGTGACACCCCCTGCCCTGGGCAGGGACACCTCCCACCAGCCCAGGTTGCTCCAAGCCCCGTCCAACCTGGCCTTGAACCCCTCCAGGGATGGGGCAGCCACAGCTTCTCTGGGCAACCTGGGCCAGGGGCTCACCACCCTCACAGCAAACAATTTCTTCCCAATATCTCATCTCAATCTCCCCTCTTGCAGTGGAAAACCCTTCCCCCTCATCCCATGGCTCCCCTCCCTGCTCCAGAGTCCCTCCCCAGCTTTCCTGGAGCCCCTTGAGGGACTGGCAGGGGCTGGAAGGTCTCCCCGGAGCCTTCTCTTCTCCAGGCTGAACCCCGCCAGCTCTCTCAGCCTGTCCCCACAGCAGAGGGGCTCCAGCCCTCCCAGCATCTCCGGGGCCTCCTCCGGCCCCGCTCCAACAGCTCCGTGTCCTTCTGCTGTTGGTGCCCCAGACCTGGAGGCAGCGCTGCAGGGGGTCTCCCCCGAGCGGAGCAGAGGGGCAGAATCCCCCCCCTCGCCCCCCTGCCCACGCTGCTGGGGATGCAGCCCAGGCTGCGGGGGGTTTCTGGGCTGCCAGCGCACGTTTCCAGCTCGTGTTCGCAGCCGCCCCCATTAGCCTTTGATGGGGCTGTTTTCCAGTTTGCAGAGGCAGAAGGGAAAGAGCATCTAGACTGTGGCATTCCTGGGCTTTGGGCTCGGGGTGGGATGGCTGGGGCCAGCGTGGGAACGGGCACATCCCTGTCCATAGCGCAGTCCATCGGCAGCGCCCGGAGGATTTCTGGATGAAACTTCCCGCTCATCCTTCAGGTGTCTTAAGCGCCCAAAAATGAAGGACTCCAGCTGTCTGAGCACATCGCAGTGTGCACATATGTCTGACTTCATAGAAGTTCCGTGTTTGTTCCCAAAGAAATTATCGTGTGCTGACCTCAAAGTTCTTCGCGGGGGGCGGGGTGGTGGTGGGGGAGTTTGTCTGTTTGTTTGCTTTGTTTTTAAGGCTAAATAGAGCATTCTGAGTCATCGTGAGCCGCGCTGGCTTGCTTCACAACACTGGCCTGCGGGAGCTGGGTGGAAGCCCTCGATTCCCTGGATTCCCTGGCCACTCATTGCCTCCAGCCGAGCTGACCTCAGCCCCTCTCCCAGCTCTGCAGCTCTTCCAGCCGCTCACCTGGGAAACAGAGATAAAGACATCGCAAACTTTTCAAACCGGTACACGGGAGTTCATAAAGAAATGGCCTTTTTTTTTTTTTCCAAAAGAGGTTTAGTGAAGCAGATGGCGACGCAGCCAGCAGGGCGAGGGGGGGGATTCTGCCCCTCTGGGGAGACCCCCCTGCAGCGCTGCCTCCAGCTCTGGGGCACCAACAGCAGAAGGACACGGAGCTGTTGGAGCGGGGCCAGAGGAGGCCCCGGAGATGCTGGGAGGGCTGGAGCCCCTCTGCTGTGGGGACAGGCTGAGAGAGCTGGGGGGGTTCAGCCTGGAGAAGAGAAGGCTCCGGGGAGACCTTCCAGCCCCTTCCAGTCCCTCAAGGGGCTCCAGAAAAGCTGGGGAGGGACTCTGGATCAGGGAGGGGAGCCATGGGACGAGGGGGAAGGGTTTTCCACTGCAAGAGGGGAGATTGAGATGAGATATTGGGAAGAAATTCTTGGCTGTGAGGGGGGTGAGCCCCTGGCCCAGGTTGCCCAGAGAAGCTGTGGCTGCCCCATCCCTGGAGGGGTTCAAGGCCAGGCTGGACGGGTCTTGGAGCAACCTGGGCTGGTGGGAGGTGTCCCTGCCCAGGGCAGGGGGTGGCACTGGGTGGGCTTTAAGGTCCCTTCCCACCCAAACCACTCTGTGGGGTACCGTCTGGGGATGGTAGGAATCTGTTTTCTTCCTTTTGGTTTTTTTTTTTTTGTGCTGAGTCTCTTCATTTACCTGATAAAGCGCGTAGGAAGCAGGAACCCGCTTAGGCTGAATCGTTGCTGCGTCGCCATTCTCCGCAGAGTCTTTTTTACCATCAAGGACAGGATTTCGCTAAATTAACTTCAAAAAAACCCGCAAAAACTCCCCAAGTCACGTGCGGAGGAGCCCCGTGCAGTAGCACCATGCATCACCCTCTTCCTCTTCTTGATTTTTTTTCTGGGGGGGGGAGTTTGGGTGGGGTTTTTTTTATTATAAGGAAAAGAAGGAAGCGGTTTGCTCTTGTACTCATGTCACCTCTTCCGCCAGACGGGGCGCCCCCAGCCCCGCTCGCTGCTTGGGATGAGTCATCCCAAAACGGGGCAGCTCCGGCGACGGGTCACCGGGGTCCGCACCCTCCCCATGGCCGCTTCCCTCGGAAAAGGGGAATTCTCCTTCCCAGCAGCACCTTGCCAGGCAGGCGGCCGAGTGCGGGAGGGCACGTGGTCTAAAGAGCCTTTCACAACGTTTGCAGAATTAAATGCGAATATCGTGACCCACGGCCGCGTTGAACACGCTTTTACGCCTCAGGGCACAACCCTTTCCACAAACCAACATTTTTGCGGGATTCAAATCAATTCTTAGCCCCCCCCGCGTCCCACCCTCCGAGCTTGGGGGGAACGGCCCCCTTCTCTCCTGCCTTAGGGGACTGGGATTTTTCCTTTTCTCCCCGTGCAAAGGGCTTACGGCTTTGTGCCGTTTTCATTTCAACCAAGGCTGCCCCGTGCCTGCAAATTCCAAATATTATTAGTCAAAAAGCTCCGGAGAGGAGTCGTCCAGGAAACTCCCTATCGCTCTCCTATCATTCTTATCGCTCTCGTATCAGCCGGCATCTTCTCTCCTGCAAGTGGGCAGAGATGGCTCATAATGACTGATTTTGCAGCTGACGTAGAGTTTTTTCCCTATATCTCCTTTTTTTATCTGCAGAAAACAGAGACTTTAAGCAGGCGGCATCGCCCCTCGGTCACACCGAAAGCTTTTCCAGCCTTTTTGCTGAAATCGGTTCTTTCTCCATCCCTGCAAATGGCCTCGGGGAACACCCCAGGGTTTGCTCAGCCCCCCGGGATGCCGGCGCCGCTCACATCTCCCAAAAAATCCCCTCCTCCGCAGGGCAGGGGGGACACATTTCGGGGAGAAGAATAGCCAAAACGAAAGCAGAACCGCGTTTGGGCAAGCTTCAGGGAGAAAAATGCCTGGGAGGCGAGAGCCCTTGGGATGCCGTGGTGCCGCTCACGCCTACGGATGCTGCCGTGGGTCCTCCCTGCCCGGCTCCGCTCCCCGCGGGCTCTGCCTTCCCGGGAGGAGGAGGAGGAGGATGGAGGGTGAAGCACACCCTGCGGCCGCGGAAGCCGGGAGGTGCCGTTCTGCAGAGCCGTCCTGCTTCACGCTGCCTGAGGGTGGATTAAGAAAGTTCAGGGTTGTGTTTTCCCTCTGCGCCGTGGAAATCCGACCGATCGGAAGCTTTGGGAGCACGAGGGAGACGGAGCAGCTGCATCGCATTTAACGCAGCCTCTTAGAACCTTTTTTTAGCTAATCCTAATGCGGCTTCAGCATGAAAAAAGCGACTTTGGGGTTGATTTTTTTTGCAGGGGCTGGAGGAGAAGCGCTGCAGCGGTGCAGAGAGGGTGGATTGTCCCCCCGTCCTGCAGCGGGGGACTGTTCCCAGCCAGCCCAGCACATTTCTCCGGCGGGTGGGGGCTTCCCGAAGGATACGGCACTGGGACACCCTGCCCACTCCTCCGTGGCCGGAGCAGCCGCTGGCAATGTGGCGGGGATGTGTGTTGGGGGGGGAATTTGGAACAAATGTGGAACAAAACCCAAAGGACTTGTGGTTGGAAGGACATTTGGGGCAAAAGCAGGGAGAGCCGGAGATGGCAGCTGTGATTATTTTGCAAGCTTCGGCAGCGGCGTTGTTCACCGGGACACTTGGAAGCTGCGCACGACGATAGTTGAGTTTTTCTGAGGCTATTTAAACAATCCCGAGTGAAAGCATTGCCCTTTCTAACCAGTCACATATTTTTATTACTAGCCTGTTAGAATTGTTTATAATTTTGTTCTAATTTCTTATCATTTCAGGGGATCTCGGTGGCCGCCGGCTGGGTTGGAAGACGATGTTCCTGCTGGGAAAGGAGCTGCCTCGGCTCCAGCCCTCCCCGGCGGCGCCGCCTGAGCTGCAGGCAGAGGAATGCCCATTAATTAACTTCAGTTCACACACATGTTCCTGCAGTTCGGCGTTTTGTCCGCCTGGAACTGGATACGGCAGAGATGGTGAAAGACCATCTCCAACTCTGCTTTCTGCTTTTTTTTTTTGGTTTGGGTTTTTTCTGGGTGTTTTTTGTTTTTTTTTTGGTTTGGTTTTTTTTTTTCCTGGGGTCGTAGTGATCTAAAAGGGTGTCCAAAGCAAATCAGGGAGTCTTCCAGGCAGAAGGTGATCAAGTCTTTTCCAGGGTGGTCCTGGGAAGGGAGGGGTGATGCGCAGAAGAGATGCTGGGGGGGGGGCGGTGACAGCATCGTCCTGACCGGTCAAAACCAGCCCAAAGGAAACGCGTGGGTTCCCCGTGACCACAACCAGGCAACAACCGGTCCACAGCCAGAGCAGCCCTGCGGAAAAGGCCTTGGGGGTCCTGGTGGATGAAAAGCTGGACATGAGCCAACGATGTGGGCTCGCAGCCCGGAAGGCCGATCGCACCCTGGGCTGCATCAAAAGAAGCGTGGCCAGCGGATCCGGAGAGGGGATTCTCCCCCTCTGCTCTGCTCTGGGGAGACCCCACCCGGCGTCCAGTGTCCAGCTCTGGAGTCCTCAGCGCAAGAAGGACACGGAGCTGTTGGAGCGGGGCCGGAGGAGGCCCCGGAGATGCTGGGAGGGCTGGAGCCCCTCTGCTGTGAGGACAGGCTGAGAGACCTGGGGGGGTTCAGCCTGGAGAAGAGAAGGCTCTGGGGAGACCTTCCAGCCCCTTCCAGTCCCTCAAGGGGCTCCAGGAAAGCTGGGGAGGGACTCTGGATCAGGGAGGGGAGCCATGGGATGAGGGGGAAGGGTTTTCCACTGCAAGAGGGGAGATTGAGATGAGATCTTGGGAAGAAATTGTTTGCTGTGAGGGGGGTGAGCCCCTGGCCCAGGTTGCCCAGAGAAGCTGTGGCTGCCCCATCCCTGGAGGGGTTCAAGGCCAGGTTGGACGGGGCTTGGAGCAACCTGGGCTGGTGGGAGGTGTCCCTTCTCACTGCAGGTGGGTTGGACTAGATGACCTTTAAAGGTCCCACCCAAACCATTCCATGCTCTATAATTCCACCCCTCTGCCTGCAGCCAGGCAGGATTTAGGATGGAGGTGCAGGCAGGACGGCAGCCGAGGGCTGGATGGGACGCTCTCCCAGCCATTTGTATTTGCCTCCCCTTGCTCTGGGTGTCTCCGATGATTTCTTCTGAGCTCTTCATTTAGATGTGCTTGTTCAGCAGACGAGGAAGCGGGACAGATCTCCCTGCCCCCAAAAGGATGCCTGGAGCAGGGCAAAGGGATGGGGCTGGTGGTGCAAGGAGGCTCCTGCCCTGCAGAGCTCCCTCGCGACCAACAGTCCCCCAGGAGGGCTCACGCCACGTCCTGTGACCTCATCAGGGTGAAATGTGAGGATGGGACATGGACCAGCCACCCACCCGCCAGTACCCGATGGTCCATGTCATCCCCGGGACGTGGTGGCCGGGTGCGTCACACCGTCCCGCTTCCCTCCCCACGGCTGGGGGTGAAGGAGGTGCCCGGCTCGGCTCTTGCAAGCAGGGAAGTGACAGTCAGCGGGCGCTGTGTCGAGCATCGTTGCCCCAGTGTTGATGGAGGGGGGGAGGCTGGTGGCTTCTGTGTGACAGCAAAGAGCGGACATTCACAAACAGGGGGACGGCGACCCATTTCAGGGACGTTGCAGCCGGGCGCAGAAGAAGAAGCGGGCGAGAAGGAAGAGGATCATTCCGTGCCCGGCGCGGCGGCGGGTTAGCAAACAGGAAATGTTTGAAGGAACCAGCAGATGGGTCTGCAACGCCTGTCCTGTGAGGGTGACTCTTGGGCAAGATGCTTCCGCCGCTCTTGGAAGCGATGACCAAGCCCCGGCACGTCCGCGCGCCCGCAGGCACCCACCCCTCGGCAGAAACCCAGGAACTGTGGTCCCAGGGCCCATTTGGCCTGGAGCCGAGGAAGAGACAGGGTGCCAGGACCGTTGGAGGAACCTCACCACGGAGTTACTTTCTTCCTGGTGGCCAGAACTCGTCTGAGAGAACTGCGGAGTGGAGTAAAATTTCACGTGCAAGTCTGGCAGAGAGGACTGGAGTTCGCAGCTCCGGGATACCAAGGCTGTGCAAGGACTCTGCCCTCACTGCCCCCCCCCCGTGCCTGGTGAGAGGGGTCTGGGGCTCGCCTCCACTCCTGCTCCTGGGGCACGCTGCTCCGCTCTCCCTCATCTTTTCATTCTCCACAGTCACCTCCTCAGTCCTTAAAGGGAAAAGGGCTCTGCGTGCCTTTTCTTTCTCCCTCCACTCCTCTTCCAGCTCTCTGTCCGTCTCCTGCCACGCGGGGCCTAAGCTTTTCCCTTCTATTTCTATTATTTCTATTTCTATTCCTATTCCTATTTCTAATTTCCCTTCCCTCTCCTCTCCTCTCCTCTCCTCTCCTCTCCTCTCCTCTCCTCTCCTCTCCTCTCCTCTCCTCTCCTCTCCTCTCCTCTCCTCTCCTCTCCTCTCCTCTCCTCTCCTCTCCTCTCCTCTCCTCTCCTCTCCTTTTTTTTATTTCTCTGCTCAGCTTTTACGGTCTCTGGGTTGCAGATGTTGGAGCCCATGGAGGAGGGGGGAAGACTGCATGACCCAAGGACTTTCACAAGACTGGGGACCTGAGAGTCACTAATTTTGCCTTCATCTCTTGCCCTTCCCCAGGTGAGCCCAGGAGAGAAAGGAGGAAGATGGACCGACATCCCAACACCACGATCCCTGACTGGCGTACAGCGTCCCCAGCGCCTACGGAGAGCACGGTCTATGCGGATGGCCACAACGGGACCAGGTGCTTTGCCGAACACATCCCTGAAATCGTCACCGGTAGCATCTCGCTGCTCATCTGCCTCTGCGGGCTGGTGGGGAACGGGGCCATCCTCTGGCTCCTCGGCTTCCGCATCTGCAGGAATCCCTTCACCGCCTACCTCCTGAACCTGGGTGTTGCCGACACCTGCTTCCTCCTCTGCACGTCGGCTTTCCTTGTGATATATCATATGCCCATGCTCAGCTGCTTCCAGCCAGAGATTTTGCGGGTGCTGCCACTATTTCACTCCATGGTTCTACTCACGTACAGCACCAGCCTCTACCTCCTCACGGCCATCAGTGTGGAGAGGTGCGTGTGTGTCCTCTGGCCCTTCTGGTGCCGATGCTACCGCCCGAAGCTCCTGTCAGCCATCATGTGCAGCCTGTTGTGGACCCTCGCCTGTGTCCTCGCCGGCCTGGTGTACTTTGTGTGCGACCTGGGTCACTCTCAACGCTGCTGGATGGTTCTTGGAACCTTCTGCTTTCTCAATTTCTGCTTTTTCACTCCCTTGATGGTTCTTTCCAATGTGATCCTCTTCATCAAGCTTAGGCGTAGCTCTTGGCAACACCACCCGGCGAGGCTGTACGCAGCCATCTTCCTCGCTGTCTTCTCCTTCGTCCTCTTTGGCATCCCGCTCAGTGTCCAGATCTTCCTCAACTTCTTTGTCTACATTAATTTTGTCTTTGAGATCTGCCTGTTGCTGGCCTCTCTCAACAGCAGCATCAACCCAGTTATTTACGTCCTGGTTGGGAGCTACAGAAATTCCAGGTTCAGGGGATCCGTCAAAGTGGCTCTTCAGAGGGTCTTTGAAGACAGGGCAGATTCCCAAGAGGTGGGTGAGACCCCTGTGATGGGAAATGCTGAATAAACCCCTGTGGCTGCAGACTGGCACCTGGAGAGGGGCAGCCCTGCCTCTGCGCCCCGGGCTAGCACACACAGGAGCCCACTTGCCCAGCTGGGTGAGCAGGACCAGCAGTGGATGGTCGTGTGTCCCCCACGACACGTCCACACTCGATGAGATTTCCAGGGGCAGGGCTGGTTCCCGCCTCAATTTTATTTTTAAGTTATTTTAATAAAAGTGTCTTTCATTTAATTTACCGGTGATTGCAGTTTCTTCCCTTGCTGGATCCGTGGGGTGCTCTTGCTTGTTCTCAAAATCGCAGTTGTGGCAGTCCCCTCTGGCTGCCCACTTGTTTATACTGCTGAGATGATGTGCTCCAGAAAGTTCTGCTTCGTTTTTTTCTCCAGGGTTAACACTGCCACATTCCCGGGCCCCAATCTGTACCTTGTCTGCTTGCCAGCATGGAGATGTCCCACCTCTTCCTGCCTCTACCCTCTTCTGGGACCTTGGTGCCTGATCCTAAAGCACTGAGCACTCGCTACCTTGATCCTCAAAAGCCCCCAGACCAGAGGAGACGGTGGCGAGGGACAGAAATGACATTTTCAGCTCCTTCTGGCTTGCTGTCCTCCTGTGCCCCAGTCTGACAGAAGAAACCCATCTCAGTCTGGCTGATCGTAGAATCATAGATCGTAGAATGGTTAGAGTTGGGAGGGACCTTAGAGGTCATCCAGTCCAACCCATCTGCAGTGAGAAGGGACATCTTCAACTAGACCAGGTTGCTCCAAGCCCCGTCCAACCTGGCCTTGAACCCCTCCAGGGATGGGGCAGCCACAGCTTCTCTGGGCAACCTGGGCCAGGGGCTCACCACCCTCACAGCAAAGAATTTCTTCCCAAGATCTCATCTCAATCTCCCCTCTTGCAGTGGAAAACCCTTCCCCCTCATCCCATGGCTCCCCTCCCTGATCCAGAGTCCCTCCCCAGCTTTCCTGGAGCCCCTTTAGGGACTGGAAGGGGCTGGAAGGTCTCCCCGGAGCCTTCCCTTCTCCAGGCTGAACCCCCCCAGCTCTCTCAGCCTGTCCTCACAGCAGAGGGGCTCCAGCCCTCCCAGCATCTCCGGGGCCTCCTCTGGCCCCGCTCCAACAGCTCCGTGTCCTTCTGCTGTTGGTGCCCCCAGAGCTGTATGGAGCCGGCAGCACCAGTCGGCAGCCAAACCTTCACCCTGCCAAGGGGGTCTGAGCGAGGAGGTACAAGGGGACAGGCAAAGACGTGCTGGCTGTGACCAACACTGTGCCAGGTTGGTCAGAGGACAGACAGACAGACAGACAGGCTGAGGGCTGTTGGAAAGTGCAATTCTGTGCACGGGGTGGAGAAGCCCATGGAGGAAACAGCAAGGGCAGACCCTAGAGAAGAGAGAGAAGCAGAGGCTGGGAAGGCTCTCGCAGGCAATAGCCGGAGGAGACCGAGCTCTGCCTGCCAGATGGTTTTATTAACTTCCCTGACACGCAGAAACAACTGCTACCAGAGCCATAATATTTACAGAATGTGGCTTCCTTTGAACGCATAGGAGCCTGACCCCAATGCAAACAAATAAGTGATGGCTGTAAATCTTGTGTTGGAACCCAAAATTTTAGGTGAGGTTGCTCAGGGTGTTGCCCATGAAAGCAGAAGCCGAGAAAACCTGGGAAACTCTCCTGCAGAGCCCACGGGTAGAGGGCGCAGCGAGCGTTGTGTTGCGCGGCGTTACGCCGGTGCACCTTGGTGCTTTCCTTATCATGACCTGTTTGCACTTGGACGGGTTGGCTTTGTGCGGGGATGTGAGACTGGGGACACAAGAGCAGTGTCAACGAAGAAGAGACGAGGTGGGTTTGGTCCTGGGGTCCCCACATGTGCCAGTTCCCAGCAGGAGCATCCCTTGCTCCCAGCTGCAACAGGAGCTGCTGGCATTTCACCTTCTGGGTAGGAGCCATCTCACCTACCTTCAGCTCTTTAGAAATTACGTGTCTGAGAAAGGCATTGTAGGCTGCTGGCTGAGCGTAGAAGACAACTTGGATGAAACCCTTAACTTTTAGATGGCTAAAGCCAAGTGAGCAGCGTTGATTCACCTCTCCTTAAGGAAAAAAAGGTTTTCCTGAAATCCTACGCCATCTCTCTGCCATCTGCCTGTGCCCTGGGTCACGCACACATGTTATTCAGTGGTCTTCTCGATACACGTAGTAGCATGCTCTTGGAAACTGTGTGTTTGATGGTCAAATACCACTGTGAAATTGTGGTATCCAAGTGGGCAAACCTAGAGCCGGATCGGAAAGAGAAGTTTTGGAGCACCACCAGGCTTGTAGGGCAGGGTCCTAACTGTACACCCCTGGAAAGACAGGAAAGAAGTTCAACCAGTTCAAAAATATGAATATTTTGGGGATTGGTGTTGCTTTAAAATGAAATGAAAGAGGAACCTGACACAGAGACAGTCTGCTTTTCCCATAGGTCCAGTTTCTGCGACTCATTTTTGTTAGTCATTTCCTGTACAAAGCCAAGAATAGATTATAACCAGAACCCTGACACTGTTAAACGCGGTGAAACAGTTCCCTGTTTGCAAGAACCCTTGAGAACACGATCTGCTTGGCTGACACTGAGAAAAGTAGTTTGTGAAAGGACCGGAGAAAGATCCCATGCCGGACGCTGCACAGGCTCACCAAGGCAGGCTTCCGTCCAGTTTTCCAAGTGAAAATTCCAGGAAACCTCATGAAGATCCCATCACGGGGGCGGCAGCTGGCGAGCGCGAGGTGATGTGAGTCTGCAGCGCGTCTGCTCCAGCCACGTTCTCCAGGCTGCCAGAGGAAAGAAGGTCAGACTTTTCTGGGTGATTTCTTTTGTTGTTGTTGTTGTTGTTTTTGTTGTTTTTCCAGCCTAATGAGTGCCTCCCCTCCTTGGTTTTGAACCTCGTTGGTCAATTGGCAGTGAAATCTGATTGGAGAATGGTGGTCTCTAGGATATTAAGACCTATAGATATTGTGGGAAAAGGTGGTAGGGGAACAATGAAATGAGTGTCCTGCTGAAGGAACCTAGCAGCTTAGTAATACCAACTATAATATTAGAAATCAGACTCACCCCCAAAACCACTTGCTCTTTGACATCTCCAAGGACAATCCTTTCATCTTATTATTTCCCTCCTCCGGATCTGTCCTGTCCAAAGCCAGGAAGGAGGCATCTCCCTCGCTTTTTCTCCACCTCTGTATATGCTCTCGTGCCAGGCGTGTCATGCCCATCTCCCAACATCCTATCTTCCATCTCTCCCTCGTTTCCCTCTGCGCTCCTCCACATGGAAGCTAGGGCTTTGCATGCCTGCAAAGACCTGGAAAGCCTGGTGTCGGGACAGCAGAGTCGCTAACGTGTCTCTGTTTTATCTCGTCCCTCCAGCTGCACGAGGGGGAAGGAGAAGCAGCAGAGGTTTCATAATGTTCCTTGCTGTGGAAAGAACCAGCCCGGCTTGCGGGAGCCAGCCCGGTGGGACAGCATACAACAGGAGCTGGCCTCACAGGCTGCTGAGGCAGGAGGAAGATGACTACAACTGGAGCGACTGTGAAGCTGGTCACTTGAGCAAAGTTCCCGTGACACTGCTCATCTGCCTCTGCGGGCTGGTGGGGAACGGGGCCGTCCTCTGGTTCCTCAGCTCCCACGTCCGCAGGAAACCCATCACCGTCTACGTTCTCAACCTGGCCGTTGCCGACTTCACCTTCCTCCTCTCCATTGCCATTGCCCTTGTGATATTTTACGGCCCAGAGAGCCTTTGCCACAGGCTGGGCTCACGGGGCGTGACAACTCTGTTGAACACGGCCATCGTCTTCGCTTTCACCGCCAGCGTCTACCTCCTGACGGCCTTCAGTGCTGCCACGTCTCTGTCCCTCCTCCCACCATCCCGCTGCCCCTGCCACCGCTCCTGGCGCTTCCCAGGGCTCCTGTGTGCCCTGCTCTGGGCCCTCTCCTTCCTCCTCACCCTCACCCTCTACTTCTGCCCTGCGGCGCTCAGCGTCTTCGTCCTGAGCTACCTCTTATCGGTGCTGACCCTGGTGTTGTCTGGTCTAACCCTGCTTGCCAGGGTCTTGTGCCCTTCATGGCAACGTCCCCCAAGGACGCTCTGCGTTGTGGTCCTGCTGGCTGTCGTCTTCTTCCCCTTCTTCACTGCTGATTTTGGTTACTGGCTCTTGCTAAGGCTGTTTGATTTTTCTGTGTTTGTCTTTAACGCCTCTCTCCCGCTGGCCTGCGTGAACAGCACCATCAACCCTGTTATTTACTTCTTGGCTGGGAGCTGTGCAGAGAAGTTCACAGTCTCCGTTAGGGTTGCGTTCGAGAGGACTTTTGAAGAATTAACAAAGCCCCAAAACAGAGGGGAAACTCCCAGAGAAAACACAGTGGAAGCGGCTGTTTAAACCTCTGCGGCTGCTCCCTGAGAGAAGGTGCTCCAGGGATGGAGGTGTCCCGTGAGCCTCGGCGAGCCAAGGAAGATGTCTTTGATGCGGGAATTAGCTGCAGCACAATGAACTGTGCTGGGTGGCATGGGAACTCCTGCCTGGGGTGGACACTGGACAGCGTGGTGAAATACCCATGGAAACCTTTTGTTTTGAAACCTTTGCTTGGAATCTGTTTTATCCAACGGGTCTGAGCTTCCCCTGTCTCAACAGTGAGCCTGCTGTACCCCGCGCACGATTAAAACAGAGCCATGGGGGCTCTTAGCTCCTGCCAGTGGTTTTTCTGGTGTGTTTGCTTAAGAGCAAAGGGTGGGTGGATAAGAAAGCTCGGCACAGCAGGGCAGGACAACTGCTGGGCAAAGCCTTGTGTGTCTATCTCCAACGGGTGCCAAACCATGTGAAGAACATGTGGAGCCTTCACGTTTGGCTTTGTTACCGGGCAAGTAGGTGTGCGCTTGGGATCACCCATGGAAGGCTTTCAGCACTTGTTGGCAGATCCATCGCTGTGGTTTGGCTCAACTGGAGGCTTCTTACAGTGAGACACACCTCTGCTAACTGCAGGCATCCCAGAGAGATGTTGTCTGCTGCCCAGGTCCCTCCCAGAAGGAATGAGGAGGTCGTGGCACCGCCAACAGATGGCTCATCCCAACTATTGCAGGCATCTACCTTAGGATGAGATGCCTCATGCTCTAAGGGTACCCGTGCTCCTCATAGACATGGCAGAGCCTTTAGAATGAGAGGAAATGAGCCATCTGTGTGCTGGTAGCCCATTAAGCCCCCCGCAGCCTGGGCTGCATCCCCAGCAGAGTGGGCAGCAGGGCGAGGGGGGGGATTCTGCCCCTCTGCTCTGCTCGGGGGAGACCCCCCCCTGCAGCGCTGCCTCCAGCTCTGGGGCACCAACAGCAGAAGGACACGGAGCTGTTGGAGCGGGGCCGGAGGAGGCCCCGGAGATGCTGGGAGGGCTGGAGCCCCTCTGCTGTGGGGACAGGCTGAGAGAGCTGGGGGGGTTCAGCCTGGAGAAGGGAAGGCTCCGGGGAGACCTTCCAGCCCTTTCCAGTCCCTCAAGGGGCTCCGGGAAAGCTGGGGAGGGACTCTGGGTCAGGGAGGGGAGCCATGGGACGAGGGGGAAGGGTTTTCCACTGCAAGAGGGGAGATTGAGATGAGATATTGGGAAGAAATTGTTTGCTGTGAGGGTGGTGAGCCCCCGGCCCAGGTTGCCCAGAGAAGCTGTGGCTGCCCCATCCCTGGAGGGGTTCAAGGCCAGGTTGGACGGGGCTTGGAGCAACCTGGTCTGGTGGGAGGTGTCCCTGCCCAGGGCAGGGGGTGGCACTGGATGGCCTTTAAGGTCCCTTCCAACCCAACCCATTCTGTGATTCTGTGATTTTCTGACAGATTGGAGTCAGCCTTGTTCTGGTCACCAGTGACAAGCTCTGCAGTGAAGCCCAGTTGCTGTTTATTCAACAGACTTTGGGGTCAGAGTTACCATGTTGGAAACAAAAAAAAAGAAATCCAAATTTAATGTCGGAGTAGTAACAAAATGACGCCTTACGTTGGTAACTAGAAAATGGCCAGTACGATCAGGCTTTTGGAGTGTAGGGTTAGTCACTGAAAGCTGTGCAGAGGAGCTGCTCAGCTCCTCCAGAGATTGGCCAGGTTCAGGATGGAGGCAACAAAGGGCTTCCTCTTGATGCTGAAACTGGGGAACCAAAGGATGGCCCCACTACCCGTCAGCCCACACAGGCAGCTGAGCACTGTGGTGCTCCTAATTTCTACAAAATTAAGTGGCCCATACATTTGGTTATATTAATTTCTCTATTTCAGGCTCTTTTTGGCCATGGAGCCAGAGGTGTGATGAATGGAGTTACTATGAAATCTTTGATGCGAGCCAAGAGAATACAGGAATTAGTGTCTCTGACTTGCCAAGACCATCTGATCTGGTAATCCCCTATCTTGCTTCATGGCATGGCATGGAGCTGCGTTTGGGGAGTGTTTGGTGAGCTGTGCCAGAGCAGGTTCCCGTCTCAGCCTCCGCAGCTGGTATTTGCCCGCTGTGCTTTTCTCTGGCATCAGAGAGGTGATCTTTGCCACCAGACATCCTGAGTTGCACATTGTTATCTCACTCATCACCTTGAAATGGTTCCTTGCGGAAATCGGTGCCTTTCCTGGAGACATCTCCCCTACCAAGTTTGGAGGACAGGGTATCATAGCCTGGGCTGAAGTCAGGCAGAAAAGGCTGAAGCCTTCTTTGGAATGCTTTTGTGGACAGAACTTTTGTGGAGATATTGAAAAGTGAAACACATCTTCAAATCCGCTCCTGGTTTTCCTATAGGGACTGATAGGAGCAGGGCTGGAGCAGATTCCCTGCCCCCTTGCAGGGACATCTACTGTCCTGTCCAGTCCCTAAGAGACCCCAGCAGGGAGGTGACAACCTCCAAAATACAATGGCCCATCATCTAGCCATAGCCTGTTGCAAAAAGCCATGTTCCCCTGGAGCGGAGCCGGAAAGCAGCACCTTATGTGAAATTCTTGTCACGAGCGTGAGTGCTGGGAACACGCCACTCGTAATCCCTCGGCGCTATCGAACCCGTACTTTTCTCAGAATGATTTAACCCTGGAATTAAACAGTGCAACAAATTCCCACTTCAAGTACCAAAGTTCTGCAAAGGCAGGCTTGCCAGGAGGAAGCGTCTGGTGATGGCTGCCCGGGCAACAAACTTTGATTTGATCTCCTTGCCCAGACATCGCGTCCCGTGGTCAGGAGACTCCCCTCACAAATCTCATCCCATCGGTGACAGCTGCCCCTCACATGTCCCATGGACGGTGATCTTGTTAGTAGGAGTTGGCCACGTCACCTCCTTCCTCTCCTCCTGCCGTTGTCCAGTGTTGTCCCACCATGCGAGGGGCTCCTGGCTTTCCCCGTGTGTGCCAGGCGCTGGACCAGGAGACCCTCCACATGGGGAAATCCCCAGGGTGTGGACTTGCAACAGCACAAGGGCTTCACCCCCTGCCTCCAATTCTTGTCTCACCGAACCTCATTCATCAGCACCGCGCAGACAGCTCAGTTGTTTCTGGATTTCCTTTGCTTTCCCATTCTCTCTCTTGCTTTTTTGCTTTCTCTCTCCTTTTCTTGCTCATACCAGGTAAGAGACCTGGGAGTCCTGGGGGACAACAGGATGCCCATGAGCCAGCAGTGTGCCCTTGTGGCCAAGAAGGCCAATGGCATCCCGGGGGGCATCAGGAAGAGTGTGGCCAGCAGGTGGAGGGAGGTCATCCTCCCCCTCTACTCTGCCCTGGGGAGGCTGCGTCTGGAGCGCTGGGTCCAGTTCTGGGCTCCCCGGTTCAAGAAGGACAGGGAGCTGCTGGAGAGGGGACAGCAAAGGGCTACCAAGATGATGAGGGGATGGAACATCTCTCTGATGAAGAAAGGCTGAGCGATTTGGGTCTCTTCAGTTTGGAAAAGACGACTGAGGGGGGACCTTATCAACACTTGTAAATACTGAAAGGGGGGGTGTCAGGAGGATGGGGCCAGGCTCTTCTCAGTGGTGCCCAGTGACAGGACAAGGGGTAACGGGCACAAACTTGAGCATAGGAAGTTCCACCTAAACATGAGGAGGAACTTCTTTGCTGTGAGGGTGGCAGAGCCCTGGCACAGGCTGCCCAGAGAGGTGGTGGAGTCTCCGTCTCTGGAGACATTCCAACCCCGCCTGGACGCGTTCCTGTGCCACCTGCTGTGGGTGACCCTGCTCTGGCAGGGGGCTGGACAGGATGATCTCCAGAGGTCCCTTCCAACCCTATGGTTCTATGATTCTATTATTTCCTTTCTCTCTATCTCTGCATCTCTCTCTCTTTCTCTCATTCTCTCTTTCTTTCCTTGTTTCCTTCTGTCTTTTTCTTTCACAGTGTCTTTTCCCCTATACATTATTCTCCACACCACTAATCCCCCCATCACCCACCAGAACCCCTTGGTTTGCCCATTTTTACAATCCATTTTGCGGAGCCCTGCCTTGCTTGGCCATCAGAGATGGCCGGAGTTCCCCAAGGTACAAATGTGTCAGACCTTCCCCAGGCAAGACATCCCCAAAACACCACAGAACTCAACAGCTGATGGGCAAAGGGGCCAGAGTTTATTGTCTGGGGCCAGAGCAAGGAGCGTCATGGGAATGGGAACACAGTCCGGGCACAGGGACCGAGCCTGGCTGAGCATTGCAGTGCTGGCCCCATACCTCCATCTCCTTCTGGCTGTCTGTGGGGCTCCACATCTCCAGGCCTTCTCACCAGCGGTGCCTTATACAGTGGTGTCCACCACAATGTCCCCAGGCACGTGGCTCCGCTCCTCGCTCATCACTTTCTCTTCGAACACTCTGCGGAGGGCAACTTTCACGGAGCCCTGGAACCGGCGCTGCCGGCAGCTCCCCACCAGGAAGTAAATGACTGGGTTGATGCTGCTGTTCAAGGGTGCCAGCAGGTAAGAAATGTGAAGGCAAAACACGTTTTTATAAGTAAGATGAAGCAAAATCTCCACAGTGGGAGGAAACCCAAAGATGAACATGAAGATCACGCTCAGGAGGATGGCAACATAGAGTTTCCCGGGGTGTCGTCTCTGTGAGCCACATCGGAGTTTGATGAAGAGGCAAAGGTTGGAAAGGAGTGGGAATAAACAGAAAACGAGAAAATTCACCACGCTTAAACCTTTCAATAGTTGTTCACAATCTAAATTCAACTTCTCATTACAGCCCAAAGCAGCCAAAGGAACAAAAAGTCCGTCGAGAGCCCAGAGCACCCCACACATGATGCCTGACAAGTGCTTTGGGCGGCGACACCGGTACCAGATCGGGAACAAAACAGAGGCACACCTCTCCATGCTTATTGCTGTCAGGAGATACATGCTGGCATAATAGCAAAACAGGAACAGAACCATGGGGATATAATATGGCAAACGATGTTGAGATAAGAAAGAACTATAGACTGTTGTAATAATGTGTAATGTAAGGATAACCAAAATGAACAGGAGCAGAGAGAAGTCAGCGATGGCCAGGTTCAGGACGTAGACAGTGAAGGGGTTCTTCTTCATCTGGAAGCCTAAGAACCGTATGACCACCATATTCCCCACAAGTCCACACAGGGAAACACCAATAAAAACAGCTACAATTATCAATGCGCTACTGTTCCATTTTATGCACCAATATTCTGTAACTGGCTGAGAATCTGCATATCCAGAAGCCATGTAGTTCAGAGAGCGGTCAGTTGTGTTGGTCTCCTCCATGGTGATTGACCCTGCTCTGGGTGGCTGCCTTCTCCCTCTCCCAGCACCTCCTAGGAGAGACCAGGAATCAGAAGGAAATGAGGGGGCGGCAGCAGCGTTCCCAGCACCTTTCCCCATCACCATCTTTCCCCATGGCCCCATGCCAGCCTCAGGCTATGCTAGGAAGGACCCCATCCTCTGCTGTGCCCAGGACAGGATCCCACTCCTCAGCCCTGTCCCTAGACAGGAGGCACCTGTCATGGAGGCTTATAAAAAAATTACATTAGGCAGGTAATAAATTCAATTTTATTCTAACCAAAACTCTTTAGGAGTCCGACAAACAAAATCAAACAAATAATCAACAGGCTCAAGATGCTAAACGGAATTTATACTACACAGCCCACCTAAGAATTCCTAAGCTTTATGAACAATGACCCAAAATGTGCAATCACTCACCTTGTAGGGTGATGGCTCTCAACTTGCAAGAGTAGCCATGGGCGCTATCCTGAACCACAGGGCAGACCGGCTGCTCCGAGGAGGACTGACTCAATTTGCCCTCTGATGGGGCTCCGTTTATGCCCTCATCGAATCTGATCTGTGGTCGTATATGGTCATGTTAGACCTCATTGGTTGAGGGCCTTATCTTCCTTGTCTTTCGGCTGCAGTGTTTACGTGATTGTGGTCACCGTGTGGACCGGGTGGCCTGACCCCAAACTGCAACTTCCAAGTTTTTGAGAAATTTTGGTCCCTATCGGGGTGGGTGCACCTGTCACAGAATCCACCTTTTGACCACAGTCATGATTCCACTGGTTTCTTGGGAGTGGTGGTACAGTCACCTCTTGCCTCCGAAGTTAAAAGGGAACGCAGTCTCGGGGAGCTTGATGCTCACTAAAGGTCATTGTTCCTTGGCTGACCTAAGGTTGTATTGGGACATCAAAAACACAAACATGTTTTCAGGGAGTATACTCCACGATCGATACAGATCTCACTATTGCGTGCTTAATGCAGCTTATCATAATACAAACCCCAATAACCATAACTGTAATCATTATCAAAGATCACTGGAGGCTAGTTAGCCATCCTGACAAAGAAGACCTCAACATATCAAAAACTTTCCCCAGCCGATTCATTCCTAATGCAATGATTGTGTCCTCAGTCTCTTGCCACCTCCTTCATCTTGTTGATTTGCTTCTTTAGCGGCATTGGTACGTGTGGGATGTGGATACAGCACTCCGCTACTGACAGGTTCGGGACTCCACATACGCCTCTCTCCTCTAGTAGCATCAAATCCAGTTTGGTGGGCATTTTACTGGTATGTTGTAAGTGATTGTTTAAGAGTAGCCGGGCTACCCGATGTAGCGTTGGCCAAGGCTGACAGTTGTAGGCCTAGTTCCAGAATGCCCTGAATAGTGATTCCATCCACCATCTAACTCGTGATGGGGCTTCCTACCACTCATTCCGTAAATCCTTTAGACTATGATCCCACCACTTGTGTGGTGTGCATCCTTCCTGTTAGGTGGGACACAGAGAGAGTACGGCTAGCGTACAAGGGTCCAGGGATGGCTGGTTATAGTCGGGAATACAGGTGGCCATCAGAACAGGCCCACACTGGGCTAGGGGGTGCACAGATGGTGGATGTCTGGTATGAACCTGTTGATACCACGAAATAAGGGCAGTAATTGCCATCGTCTTTACTAGAATGTATAGTAGAGGGCTGTGAGCAACTGGTATTGCTACACAGGCAGCCTTGTACCAGAGCACCCCTAACAGGAGGGCAGACCCACAGTAATGGCATCTTGTCTACGTCCATACGCCCGATTTCCACCTGGCAGTCCCAGAGCGGAGATTTTTCCGCAGGGCACGGTGCCTTATCTTCTCACCCATGCCACCTAGGCCTGGGGGCGTGGAGGTGTCCAGCCCACAGGCAATTGAAGGGACACAGGTCCTCGCCTCGGTCTGGGACTCTTGTTGCACACACTGGGGTGCTCACTGCTGTCTTTTTCAGGGTTTTGAATACACCACGAGGCATCTAATGGTTCTGTGTATTGTAAGGAGTGATCGTCAGAGCCTCATCGAGCATCATAGTCATTAGCTCCCCAGGGGAGACTAGACCACGGTATGGTGCCATTTTCACCATCATTCCACCCCTTGGCCTGAGCGCCAGGTGAGAAGTCATAATTACATCTTGCATCCCATATTGAACTAGCATTGACCACATCAGACGACCAACTGTAGGCGATACGGCCGTAACTGTTTTTGACATTACAGCTATAATTACTATATTGTTTCCGTATAAACTTGAGGGCTAGTGGTACGTTAACAGAAATCAGTAAAAGGTCTTCTGCTGACTTGGGGGTAGGTAGGCAAACCATTACAGAGCTGAGGTTCGTCATTCGGGCAAACCCTATTATCATTTTTGCCACCATATTGTTGTCCAGCTCCCTGTTATCCACACTGGCCGTTGTCATCGCTGCCAGTAGAAGGGCGAGAACAGCCCGTTTCTCCATTGTCCTGTAAGAAAACACAGAGCTGGGTCTTGGATTTTTGAAACCGGGCATCAGGGTTAGAAATCGGGAATTATCCACCGAGCACTAATACAGTGGGTCTTTCCACTCCCGTCTAGAGCTTCCCAGCTGCAAGTTTTCACCTAGATAAGTTGAACTTGGTTTCAACTTCTGCTTAGTTGCACAAAGGAAGGCCCTGAGACCAGGCGATAAGGAAGCTACAACCATCAGTAGAGGCTGCAACCCAACAAGATAAGAACAGTTAAAGGCCCGCACAGAGACAGAGAAAGAAGAAAATAAAGACTAAGGAGACCCCAGACCAGAAATTACCATTGGACCAGGTGGGGCGTGCAAGGAGCGTGAAGAGCACATGAAGAGCAGATGCATAGATTGTGAGGGTATAATTGCCCAGGAATTTCATTGTTCTGGGTCCCTCTCTGGAGACACCCAGTTCTTGCTGCTGTACCGCTTGAATAAATTATTTATTTGGAGGATTTTTGCCTGAGACTCGGCTATGGGGAAACTAGGGCAAAGACACTTCTGTAACAGTTTGGCACCCCAGGTGGGACCCTAGGCCACCACCTTTGGATCCTCTCATCTCCAAACATCTGACTGCTGGCACTGGGTGAGCTCACCTAGGACCTTTGGAGTGGGAGGTGCCGAAGGGTGGGTGTGACAATTCGCTAAGCAGAAAATAGCGTAGGGAGTTTGAGTCTCTCTCGGTATCGGGGTGAGTTTGAGTCTCCCCCATGCTGCAGCTTTAGGCAGTGTGCCTCCTGATCAGCGTAAGGTGCATGTGGTAGTGCCTCGGGGTTCAAGTCCCTTTTAGTGGTGGAAAATGATGGGATATAAACACAGCATGGAGAAGGGGCCGAGGTACAGCAAAACTGGGAAAGAATTTATGCTACAGCAAGCCTATCAAAAAAGCACGCGGTTACCCTATGCAAAGAAGGCTGATGGAAACTCAGCAGAATGGCCACCGCAAGGGACCTTTGACCAGCACAGCCCTACCTTTCTGTGATACCACCTAGGGGATCGGTTCCCAGGACAAACGGATTAGTGGGATGACTGGGATGACTAAGCACTGGGGAGGAAACACCCAAGTCTGAGATGTGGGATGAACGAGGCATCGCCAAAGGTAACGCTTGCGGTAGCGGAGGCTACTGCCCCGGGCGAAGCCTCAGATAATATCACAACCGCGTCCGCTCCACCTTAGATATCTACTGCTCCTTCTCTGTCTTCTGATTCCACTCCGCCGGCTGCCGGACCCTTATCCTGTGACTTTTAATGTCTTACCTAACCCTGCTGCTGTGCTACAGGGAGGCAGCGGGGTCCCCCCTGAGTGGCACGTATTTACCCATCAGCCCCTTAACTTCATGGGGGAGTAAAATGACGAGACTGAGAGAGGATGCAGAAAAACGTGCTCGGTTGTTTTCTAATACATGCATAGGGTATAACCCGAACTGGGGAGATACCCACGTACTTTTAAGAGAATTGTTTCGGCCAGATAAATGGGAAAAGATAGTTAAGAAAGATGCAGAAGTAGCACAACAAGCTGGGGGAATAGAACGCCCTGGCTGGCAAATCATCCAAATTGGGATTCAAATAATGCAGGAGAGAGAGCCGCCTGCCAAACTGCACTCCGAAATTTAGTAGAAGCAATTAGGGCATGCAGAGAATTGGGGGTAACTTGGGCTAAGGTACAGGAGTGCAAAGGCTAGATGAACACCCTAATGGTTTTTGGGCCCAATTCCGACAAGCTTTGTTGAAATATGGGGGAATGACCACTGTTGGGGCTTAACCCCAGCCAGCAGCAAGGACCACGCAGCCACTTGCTCACTCCCCCTTCCCTCCCACCTAGAAGGGTGGGCAGAAGAGGGAGAAAAGGAGGGGGTAGGGGGAAAAAAACCCCTTGTGGGTTGGGATAAAGACAGTTTAATAGAATAATAATGGAAAAGGAAAATAACAATAATAATAATAATGGCAAAAAAATATACAAGACACCACCTGGTGAATTGGTTGCCCAGCTCCTCCCGAGCAGTGATCACAGATTCCTGCCCCCCAGCCAACCCCCATTTCCATACTGAGCAGGGCGTCTATGGTACGGAATATTCCTCTGCCCATTCCATTGCTGTCCATGCTCCTTCTCAGCTTCTATGGGAAGCTGAAAAAAAGCCCTTGAATAATATAAACATCACCTGGCAACAACTAAAGCAATATGCATTATCGACATTCCTTTCATCCCAAATCTGAAACACAGCAGCCACTAGAAAGAAAATTAACTCGATCCCAGCTGAAACCAGGACAGACCACACAAAACTTTAACGAAGCGCTCACAATTAGCGTCTCCGTGGATCAGGCAGCCACATGATACACGGAAATACTTTAAAGAACACATGCCCGGATGGCAGGGGGAGAATTTGCAGAAGATTTTGATTGTTGCTTTCTTTATATAAGGTGGGCGTGAGGAAAGGCAGAAAGCTGAGCAGACTAAAGAAAGACAGAAAGTGAAAGATCAGGAGGAAAATTTTCTGGCCACGGCTTTGGCAAGGTTCTTGCCAGGCAGAAACAGGGGCCGAGGGGGAAGAAGACCGGGTACAGGGTCTGGACTAAAACTGGAAAGAAGGCAAAGGGGAACGAGAAGGAATGATGGAAGAGACTGTTACTATTGTGGGAACTTCAGACACATGCAAAGGGATTGCCCATTCCAGCCGCGGGGATGGATGAGGGAAGGAAACTATCACGGGAGCAAACTGCCCCAGGAAGATTCGCAGTCACAATGACTGGAGGAAAGGGACCCTGTGGATCTTGGGGTGGGACTGGAAGAATTAGAAATGTTTAATATGTGGGAAACACAATTATACCAGCGGGGACATATTACGGCCCAGAGAGCCTTTGCCACAGGCTGGGCTCACGGGGCGTGACAACTCTGTTGAACACGGCCATCGCCTTCGCTTTCACCGCCAGCGTCTACCTCCTGACGGCCTTCAGTGCCGCCACGTCTCTGTCCCTCCTCCCACCATCCCGCTGCCCCTGCCACCGCTCCTGGCGCTTCCCAGGGCTCCTGCGTGCCCTGCTCTGGGCCCTCTCCTTCCTCCTCACCCTCACCCTCTACTTCTGCCCTGCGGCGCTCAGCGTCTTCGTCCTGAGCTACCTCTTATCGGTGCTGACCCTGATGTTGTCTGGTCTAACCCTGCTTGCCAGGGTCTTGTGCCCTTCATGGCAACGTCCCCCAAGGATGCTCTGCGTTGTGGTCCTGCTGGCTGTCGTCTTCTTCCCCTTCTTCACTGCTGATTTTGGTTACTGGCTCTTGCTAAGGCTGTGGGTGGGTAAGAAACCTTGGCACAGCAGGGCAGAGCAATTGCTGGGCAAAGCCTTGTGTGTGTATCTCAAGCGGGTGCCAAACCATGTGGAGATTATGTGGAGCCTTCACATTCAGTTCTGTTACCAGGCAAATCACCACATGTTTGGGATCGCCCCTGGAAGGCTTTCCCTGAAATGCATTGCCTGTGCTGCAAGCTGAGTTTTGTCTGCATATCACGTGGGTTGTCTGCACGCACGCGGTGTTGACTGGAACCGCCTCTGGTGGTTCCTCTGACTTTTCTCCGGGCTGTCTTCCTGGTTCGCTTGAGCAGATGCCATTTCGCAACCGTAACCTGAGGTCCGTATCCATTTGTGGTGTGTTTGCTCCTCTTCTAGAAAAACACGAGGAGCAGGGTTAAAATGAAACAACCCTGAAAGCCCAGCCCTGCCTGAAGACTCTGTGGCTCTCAGCCCTTGCTATCAAGGAGCTGGGGGGGGGACGACACCGGCTCTCCTTTGCCTGTGAACTAAGCCACCAACAAACCATTGCTTTTGAGCTGGTTTTCTTTCCTGGTGTGGCTCCCCACCAGGCTGCTCTAACTTTAGTACGAGCACAAGGGGGAGGTTGAGAAGATGCTGCTGGCAGGGAGAGGGTGGAGGGAGAAAAGCCATTTAGCAGTACAGACCCAGGCCTGGGTGCAGCGCAGGACCTAGGATGGTGACAGAAGTTTCTCTGCCCTTTGGCTTGTCCCTCAGCCCAGGACTACACATCACTGGAGAGGCCGGAATGGAAATCGATCACTCGGGACAGTACAGGTACAGAGCCATGACAACTAAACCCATTAAAACCCTCTGGTAAAAACAAGAAGCTCAAACGGTGGTGGCCTGGGTCGCGTAATCCAGCCGTACGTAGTCTGTTGCAAAAAGCCGTGTTCCCCTGGAGCGGAGCCGGAAAGCAGCACCTCGCGTGAAATTCTTGGCACGAGCGTGAACGCTGGGAACGTGCCATTTATAATCCTCTGGCGCTATCGAACCCCTACTTTTCTCAGAACGATTTAACCCTGGAATTAAACAGTGTGACAAATTCCCACTTCAAGAGAATGCTCTTGTTTCTTCTCCAGCTCTGCAGCCCTACCTGATGTTGGTTTGTTCATCTTCCCATCGGCCAGGAGTGCAGGGTCGGCTGCAAGACCGAAGAGCAAGGATGCTCCGTGCAATGCACGCCCCTCTCCTGCCATCTAGAGGCATCAACCCCGCAAATATTTGTGAAATTACCGCCAACCCCGTGTTGGATGTGTCCCTGCAGCCTTCTGAGAGCGGGTCTTGGGGTAGTCTGTGCAGCCCCGGAGAAGGCAGTGGGGTTCAGCTGGGCTGGGAAGGGGATTTTGGTAGGGGTGAGCTGCCAGCTAGCCACTTCACGAGGGTATCCTGCTCGGCTTCCAGGACTAAGTGTCTCTCCAAGGAGTCTTCACCCTCCACCTCGCACCATGGTAGCAACAGACATAGAGGTACGGCCAGCTCTGCCGTCGCAGTGCCTCCATGTTGAGGGAACCAGGGTGAGGAGGGGGTTGCACTTCCCCATGGACAAGCCACACGGCTGCTTCCCACGGCAGAAATGGCCTCTACTCCTTGCTCAGCGTGGGTGCAGCAGTGCCAGTGAGATGCCCACTTGACCCCCTTGTCTTGCCCATTTTTGCAATCCTTTCTACAATCCAGCCTTGCTTGGATAACAGAGGTGGCCACAGCTCCCCAAGGGTCTAATATGCCCCTGGCCAGGAGGCATCTCCCACCTGCCTGTCCTGGACCTCTACCTCCTGGTTCTCCTGGGAACGGGGCTGCTGAAGGAGCTCCAGCACAAAGAGCCTCTGCGGGGCCAGGCTCGCCAGAAGAAAAGGGTGGATGCTGCAGGGGCCATCCTGCTCTGCTTCAGCTTCCTCTCTTGCACCAGAAGGAGCAGACCACCAGAACAGAGATCATGTGCTGTGGTCAGGAGACTCCCCTCACAATCTCATCCCATCGGTGACAGCTGCCCCTCACATGTCCCATGGACGGTGATCTTGTCAGTAGGAGTTGGCCACGTCACCTCCTTCCTCTCGTCCTGATGGTCTCCAGTGTTGTCCCACCATGCAAGGGGCTCCTGGCTTTCCCCGTGTGTACCTGGCGCTGGACCAGGAGACCCTCCACATGGGGAAATCCCCAGGGTGTGGACTTGCAACAGCACAAGGGCTTCCCCCGCCGCCTCTGATGAAACTGCCCAGGCGTGTGGCCTTAGAGATTGCGCCTGTGGGTTCCATGGGGCTGCAAATGGGATTTTATCTGCCAGGTTCTTGTCTCACCAAACCTCATCCATCAGCACCATGCAGACAGCTCACTTGGCTCTGGATTGCCTTTGCTTTCCCATTCTCTCTCTTCCTCTTTTGCTTTCTCTCCTCCTTTCTTTCCCATTTTCTCTCTTTCACTGCATCTCTCTCTCTTTCTCTCATTCTCTCTTTCTTTCCTCATTTCCTTCTGTCTTTCTCTTTCTTTCGCATTCTCCAAACTGTAATTTTCCCCTATGCCTTATTCTTCACACCACTAATCCCCCATCACCCACCAGAACCCCTTGGTTTGCCCATTTTTACAATCCATTTTGCGGAGCCCTGCCTTGCTTGGCCAGCAGAGATGACCGGAGTTCCCCAAGGTACAAATGTGTCAGACCTTCCCCAGGCAAGACATCCCCAAAACACCACCGAACTCAACAGCTGATGGGCAAAGGGGCCAGAGTTTATTGTCTGGGGCCAGAGCAAGGAGCGTCATGGGAATGGGAACACAGTCCGGGCACAGGGACCGAGCCTGGCTGAGCAGTGCAGCGCTGGCCCCATACCTCCATCTCCTTCTGGCTGTCTGTGGGGTTCCACATCTCCAGGCCTTCTCACCAGCGGTGCCTTATACAGTGGTGTCCACCACAATGTCCCCAGGCACGTGGCTCCGCTCCTCGCTCATCACTTTCTCTTCAAACACTCTGCGGAGGGCAACTTTCACGGAGCCCTGGAACCGGCGCTGCCGGCAGCTCCCCACCAGGAAGTAAATGACTGGGTTGATGCTGCTGTTCAGCGATGCCAGCAGGTAAGCAATATTATATATAAGTACGGGTATGTACAAACCACGAAGCAAAATCACCACAATGAGAGGAAGCCCAAAGATGAACATGAAGATCACGCTCAGGAGGACGGCAACATAGAGTTTCCCGGGGTGTCGTCTCTGTGAGCCACATTGGAGTTTGGTGAGCAGGAAAAGATTGGAAAGGAGTGGGAATAAAGAGAAAATGAGAAAATTCAAAGTGCTTATACCGTCTAATATTGGTGCACACCATATATCAAAAAATAATACACATCTAATGAAAGCAAAAGAAAAAGAAAATCCGGCAAGAGCCCAGAGCACCCCACACACGATGCCTGAGAGGTGCTTTGGGCGGCAACACCGGTACCAGATTGGGAACAAAACAGAGAGGCACCTCTCCATGCTCATTGCTGTCAGGAGATACATGCTGGCCAAATACCAAAACAGAAACAGAACCACCAGGATAATCCTGATCCTTTCATAAACAAATCGGTAAAAACAATTGACTGCTGAAACAACGTAAAATGTAAGTATAAGAAGGATGAACAGGAGCAGAGAGAAGTCAGCGATGGCCAGGTTCAGGACGTAGACAGTGAAAGGGTTCTTCTTCATCTGGAAGCCTAAGAACCGTATGACCAGCATATTCCCCACAAGTCCACACAGGCAAATAAAAATAAAAACACCTGAAATTATCAACTCCCTGTAATATTGTCTTATGCAATGATATTTTCTATCTCCCTGAGTGTCTTCATATAGAGCGTGGTTCAGAGAGAGGTTTGTTGTGTTGGTTTCCTCCATGGTGAATTACCGTGCGCTGGGTGGCCGCCTTCTCCGTCTCCCACCACCTCCTAGGAGAGACCAGGAGTGAGACGGAAATAAGGGGCAGTGGTATTCCCAGCATTCATCATCTTTCCCATGGCCCCATGCCAGGTCCAGGCTATGCTAGGAAGGACCTTGTCCCCTGCAGTGTCCAGGACAGGCTCCCACCTCTCAGCCCTGTCTCTCAACAGGAGGCATCTCCCTCCTGCCCACCCCCAATCTCCTACCTCCTGGTGCTGCTGGGAACAGCGCTGCTGCAGGAGCTCCGGCACACGTGGCCTCCAGGCTTCCAGGAGAAAAAGGGTGGTGGTGGCTGCCGAGGACACCCGCTCTGCTTTGGCCTCCTTCCTCATGCCTGAGGAGCAGACCTTTGCCCAGAGATCATGTCCCGTGGTCAGGAGACTCCCCTCACAATCTCAGCACATCGATGACAGCTTCCCCTCACATGTCCCACGGACGGCGATCTTGTCAGTAGGAGTTGGCCACGTCAACCCCTTCCTCCTCCTCCTAAAGTCCTCCAGTGTCTTGCCACCACGCAAGTGGCCTCTGGTGTTTGCTGTGTACATGGTTGTCCAAGACTTCCCCCTGATCTCCCTGGAGGCACTCTGCCCACATACACAGGCTTCTCCAAAACAGTTTGCAGAACCTGGAATGTACTGCAAGTAACTCATCTTGAGCTCCAAAACCATAGGAGACAACGCTCACCGAGCCAAGGGAAGCAAGATCTTCTGCTTGGAGGCTAAGGAAGAGAGAGGAGCACGGTGCCAATAAGGGACAGTGCTGGGAAATGTTTTCCACAGTGGAGTCAAAGGAAGAAAGACACGTGCTGCCACTGAAGGGCAATGATGAGCTGATTTTTAGAGCTCCAAAACGGTGGGAAAGGGGAATAAAGGGACTTCATCTCATGAAGCCTGACTGAACAACATGGCACAGGAAACCGTCCGTGAGAGGCTCTCTGACTCTCTCTTCCAGGGTCCCGAAGGTAACAGAAGGCCTTATTTGCCCTGACCCCACCCGTTCATCGCCTGCCCATGGGACCAGTGGCTCCAGGTAGGGTCAGGCCTGAGCAACCAGGCTTTGCCTGAGCTATTGCAGGAGTGGCACCTGTCTGAAGACCTGTCTCCATCTTCCTCTCCTGGATGGACCTTGATCTTATGCTCTAGCCTTGTTTGAAGTCTATCTCTGGCCCCAACTCCTGCAGCTCCAGGCTGGACCCCCCGGAGAGACTGTGGACCTTGTTCATTGCCGTACATTCACCTCATGAAATCAAAGGACGTCCTTGGAGGACATCAGTCTTGGGGATGACAAGCATAGGCAATAGCTCCCAAGAAGAGGTATTCCAAAGACGGAAAGCACATGAAAGAAGAAGAGAAAATAAGCAGTGAAAATGCCAGTCCCTGTGATGATAATGAATGAGATGATTGTGTGACAGGAACCACTTGTAGATAAAAGCACATTGGCAGCACGATGTGCCCCACAAAATGTAATCTGAGATTACACACATGAGTGTCAGGGATGTGATTAGAGGCAGTGGGCAAAGCCCTCATGCTGTTCTCTATCTGAACACTGGTTATTACTCACGGCAAATTGAGACAAGGCCAGTGCTCTGCCTCACTGGGTGCTGTGGAGGGGACTCTGTTGGCATCCCCGGTGCAGGGAGTGGGTGGAGATGTCAGAAAAAGGGACAGGCATGACCAGGAGTGGTTCTGCACCTGAGGAATGACGGGAAGAAGAAGGACCATTAAGGCCATGGGACAATCAAGGACTTCCCAAGAGGGTCAGGGGGGTTGTTGTGCTATGGAGAGCCTCTGAAGTGTCAAACAAAGATTGAAGGTAGGAGACAGCTCCTTCAGAAAGACGGTGGAGGTGTCACCTCACTGACTAGTGTCATCAGGTTGAGCTCAGAGGAACTGTTCTCAGAACATGTTTAACCTGAGGTTACTTTCCTACCCTAATAGAAACAGCAGAATAATAGTGTCTGTACTTTGAAGTTTGTTATAATTTTGACATCTTAAATAGCATTAGCATTTTAATTCTGGTCTCAGACAACATCCATTCTCTTAAGGAAAACCCAAGGTGAATGGTGCATTGAGGATTAAGTCTGACACGGCAGATGCCGTGTAGAGTGTCCAAAAGCCCATGCAGCAGCCTTGGCCCAGCCCTTTCCTTGGCTTAATTCCTTGAATTAACCCCACTGGAATTTCTGCGACCGGTCAGCTTTACTGCAGGGATTTGTCGCACGATCAGCAGTTCTGCACCACCATCTCCCCCAGAAGCTCATCCCTTCATTTTTTCCCCCATAAAAATTTCCCCGATATCTCTGTGTCCCTCCCTTTTTTTCAGAAAAGGCGTCCAGTTTGTGGCTGGGGTGGTTTTGGCAGGCCACTGGTGAGTCCCTAGGGACAGTATCCAGGCAGACACCTGAGGAGGAGAACATGAGCAGAGGAGCATAACTTCCACGTAGCTCTCCTGGTCTCCAACACATTGTGGGCATTCTTGCTTCCATGTTTCTTTTTGAACAACTGATTGCTGTTTCTTTTTAAAGAATAAACGTTCGGGGTGGGGGGTGGTGAAGGGAGATAGCTTTAATGTCTTATTGCAAACAATAATTTGCTTTGTAATTAGTTTTGAAAAGGCATTTTTGACAAGATGTGAACTATGCAATGGCTTTAGAAGTGAGAAAGTTGGTGGAAAAGGAGCTGAAATGTTGGCTCTAGAGTGACAGGGGAGAGACAAAAGCAAACAAAGACCAGGCGGAGCCATTTTAAAACGCTGTTTATGAAACTTCGCACCCAAAGAGGGTGGCAGTAAGTGAAGCAAGCTAGCCACCAAGCCAGTTCTCATGCTTTACCATGGAGAAGCCTAAACAAACAGACATGCATTTGAATTTAGGATTAAGACATGTGGCTAGCAACATGGCTTGGTATAGCTCTAAAGGGAAGTGATGGTGCCTCTGTGCTCGGCACTGGTGAGGCCTCACCTCGAGCGCTGTGTTCAGTTCTGGGCCCCTCTGTACAAGAGGGACATTGAGGTGCTGGAGCGGGTCCAGAGGAGAGTGACCGAGCTGGTGAGGGGTCTGGAGACCAAGTCGTGTGAGGAGAGGCTGAGGGAGCTGGGCATGGTTAGTTTGGAGAAGAGGAGGCTGAGGGGAGACCTCATTGCCCTCTACAGCTACCTGAAAGGAGGGTGTAGAGAGGTGGGTGTTGGCCTCTTCTCCCGGGTGAATAACGACAGGACCAGAGGAAATGGCCTGAAGTTGTGGCAGGGGAGGTTTAGATTGGATATTAGGAAGAATTATTTTACTGAAGGAGTGGTCAGGCCGTGGAACAGCCTGCCCAGGGAGGTGGTGGAGTCACCATCCCTAGGGGTATTTAAGAGGCGTCTGGATTTGGCACTTCGGGGCATGCTCTAGGGGCAGAGATTCTCGGGGGTGGTTTGTTTCGTGGTTTTTGTTTTTTTTGTTTTTCTTTTTTTGGTGTGTGTGTGTGTGTATGGTTGGACTCGATGATCTCAAAGGTCCCTTCCAACCATGAAGATTCTGTGATTCTGTGATTCTGTAAATTAGACATATATTGTGTTTTCCCTCCACCCTCAGGATCTAGGGTGTAGTGCTTCAGAGGAATATTTATGTTCTTCCTCTCTTTTTCCTTGTATTTCCATTTGGAAAGGTGATTTGGCAAAAAAATGGGAGAAATATAAGAGGACTTATTGATGGTGTCATGGGTTTCCCGTTCATCTTTGTCATCGGCTGAATCTTCAAAGGCCCTCTGGAATGCCAGCTTGAGGGTGAACTTGATTCTCCGATCCCTGTAGCTCCCCACAAGGAAGTAAATGACGGGGTTGAGACTGCTGTTCACGCAGGACAGCACAAAGCCGATCTCCGGGGAGTAGAGGAATTTGTAGCCCAAGAAGTCAAAGAGGATGAGGACGCTCAGAGGCACAGCAAAAATGAGGAAGAAGAGGACGGTGAGCATGATGACGGTGAAGAGCCTGCCTGTTCGGAAGTTTTGGGAGCTGCACTTGACTCTAAGGAAGAGGGTGAGGCTGAAGAGCAGCATGAGGGGCGTGCAGAAGAGGAAGTCCAAGGCTCCGATGGTGATGAGCGTGAGCCGGCAGCTCCTGGCAGAGGGGCGAAGGGTACACAAAACGTAGCCGAGCGTGTTCAGTAGGAAGGAGAGAACCCAGAGCAGACCCGAGATGATGCCGGACAAGAGCTTTGGGCGGTGGCTTCGGCACCAGATTGGACAAAGCACAGAGAGGCACCTCTCAATGCTGATGGCGGTCAGGAGGTACAAGCCCGTCCCATACATGAAAAGATCGAGGAAGAGGAATATCCCAAACTGCACCCCGACGTTGAACTGCATCAGGTACTGAACCGTCTCAATGGCGATGCAGAGGAGATACCCAAAGTCGGCAGCGGCCAGGTTCAGGATGTAGACAGTGAAGTGGTTTCTCCGGATGCGGAAGCCAAGGTACCAAAGGACCATGCCATTTCCCACCATCCCACAGGCAGCGCTGATGAGGCAGAAGCTCTCCATGAACTTGAGGACAGCATATGATGGCTCTGCCTTTCCCACAGCCCCGCTCTGATTAGTCCCATGAGCTTGGCTTGCGTTGCTTTGGGGAATAAGTGTTGTGAGCTCCTCAGCCATGACGAAATACCCCAAATCAAATACATCTCTACTTTCTGTTTCTCTTGGGATCAGAGAAGAGACAGAGGACATTTAGTGACGGACACATTGCTTCTATTCTTACAGCTTTGTGACTTGGGACAGATACCTTTCAAGGGGCATGCACGGTTACTATCAGTGTAGGTAACAGCAATATGGAAAATGTTGAGGACGGCCAAAATCATGCAGGAGTTTGGAGAGGTGGAGATTGGTTAAGTGTGGCATCCATGCTGAAGAAGAAGGAATGAGACCAATCAGCAGAGTAAAGACAAAGACGCAGATGAAAACGTTGCTACTTACAGACAGAGCGGTAGATGGGGAGGGTGTGACTACGTAGTGACTGCGTGTGTATGTTCGCTTGTGAGAGGGGACCGGAAAATGGCACAGCAGAGACAAAACCCACCGCAAAACGTGTGGATGGCGAGGCACTACTGAACCCCGTCCTCAAATGCTTACCTTCTGCCCTGTGCTGCCAAACTGAGCTCTCAGAGAACCTGGGATCTGGCATCAGCTCTGGAGCGTCTTTCTCTTGGTGACTAATTTATCCCATTGGATCTTCTGGTAAACACTTTCTGTGGAAAAGACGGGGAAGATGTTTCAGTCTGCAGATTCAGTGTGTGTCTTCTGTGATGTAATGAAGCAGTTGCCTTAAGGAAGGAGCGTTTTCACGGTGCAGAGGGTGAGGATGGGATGAAGTCAGCAGCAGATGAGAACGGGTTTCTTTTATGTTGTGAAGCAATCTCACGTTTCTGCTCCGCTTCTCTGGTTGATCCTACAGTAGGTGGGGAGAAAATTACCTGCCCGGGTTTCCATTGTCGGCGATGGTCTGGGATGTTGCTTGCATCTGTGAAAGGCTCTTTGTGCATTTGTACTGGGGCCAAATGCTGTCATGCTAGGGATGTATAAATGAGTGGTTAGTACAGGCTGTGGGAAGTTCTCAGCGGAACGGTATTCTATTTCATTTTGTCTTTCTTGGAAAATCAGACTTGGTTTAGAATGGATTAGTCTGGGGGGCAGTATCCCTTTCCCCAGTGTTTCCTGCAAAACCTACTTCCTGAGCAATGCCTCATCCCAAATCCTGCCAAGACCCCAAGAAGAAAAACAGCTTGTCCAATGTGCCTGGGCTGGGGGAGACAGATCAGACAATGAGGCCTCCTCGCCTGAGTGCGAGGCATCGGTCATCCTTTCCGGACACGCTCAGCCCTCACCTTCCACCCTGCGATGCTTCTGAGCCTTCTTTCTGTCACAGTATGTGTAAAAAGGTGCCTATTTCTTCCTCCTGCTGACAGACGGAGCCTCTCCAAACTGCAGCCGGGCTCTTCCAGCTCCTTGATGGTTCATTGCTCACCTCTGACCCCAGAGAAATAAAGCATTTCGAGAGGCTGCGCTGAAAGGGACTTTAGAAGGATAGTAAACACAGCAATTTATTCACAGCAGTTAACAGAAATACTGCGGACAGGAAATACGCTGGCTGTGTGCCACTTCCAAAAGGGACAGGAGGAAAGGACTGTGAAGGATGTGTCTCCGCAAGTTCTGAAACGGGCAGGTGTTGGCTCCAGGGGGACAAACGTCCCTCAGACTTCAGGTGTCACGCTGTGAAGAAGCTGTGAAGAAGCAAGGATCTTTCCCCACCTCTGCGGTCAGGAGTTGCCTTTCTTTGAGCAGACCCGATCTACGTTTTGTGATGTTGCGATTACCTGATTTTGTCACCTCTCTTAGTTCAAGTCAAACAGAGCTTAGGATCAGACCAAGTCCTTCCTCTACAGCTTCTTGCCTATGGACGCTTGCTTTGACGTGCTGTCTTTTTCTGGCCTGGGTAGGAATGAGCGACTGCGTTTACCACAGTCGAACTTTTAAAGTATACAACCTGCGGGGCCTGAAGTGGGGGTTCTATAACGTACCTCGGGTCTCACCAGCAAGGCCTGCCAAAGCCTGTTTGCCCTGTTGTACCTTCTCTGCTCTTCTTTGTGCCCAGTCCCAAGCTGCTCTGTGGGTTGTTGGCTGTGAGCTGGGGCAACACCTAAATAGTGCAAAAGATACCTGTCTAGAGGTGCTTGTCCCTCCTTCTGTCCCCAGTTAGCTGAGCTTGATTCTCCCCTTCTGAAGAGGACGTAGCCTTCTCTTACTAGCTGCTGCCCCTTCCTTCCTGCGACGTGAAGCCACATCTCCATGAAAGGTGCAAGAGAAGGAATTTGGCAGCTGATGCTGGTGAGGGCTGCGGGGGGAAGGTTGCTCTTCGAGGTGTGTGAGTGAGGTAGGCTGGGGTGAGGGAGAGAAGTGGGCTGGTTGTTGCAGAAGCTCTTGGAATGGAGGATGGGGTAGCTGCTTGAAGGGGAGGGTGGGGATATCTTCCTGGGGACGGAGGCTTGGGAAAAGGAACCAAATCAAGGAACTGGAGAGTCTTTCACTCTCCTGCATGTGGTGGAAAAACTGGACCGTTCTGAAGCACCCACATGCCCATACACATCCCTTCCTCCAGGCCTTTACTGCACTGCAGAAATACCAACAGTGATGTGTGTGCCTTCTGCTGAGATCAATGAGAAAATAAAGATTATTTCAGACTCCGGTATCTAGGAACTCCTCAGAGGAGCGGAGTTAGGTTTGCTGCCCTTGGGGAACAGGCGACGCCATCCGTGGCAGGCATCACATGCTGCTGGCACACGGACCATGTTGAGGAGCACTCTCAACACTTACGGCCTGGGCTGCCTGTCTCCTTTCAGCTGGGAAGCAGAAATGTGGGCTTTTTTCTGGATGGTGGCCCCTGAGGAAGATACCCTTCTCATGCATGACCACTGATCTTCTGGATGCTCTGACATCCTTCCAGAGAGATACCGAGCAACTCGGAGGACAAACTTAGCTGAGATGCTGAGGACATTCTCACTGGCAGGCTGGGCTGACTGTCTTGGTGTTAGTTCAGGGTGGAAAAGCCTGCAAACGATCCCCATCTCCTTGCAGATCCTATCACCGACTTCTTTTGGATCACAGGAGATACACGGCAAATAATCTGGCAGACGCCACCACTGAGAATGCTTGTCTTTCACCAGGGATGATTGAGGGTGTCTGTGATGGTGGTTTATATGCAAGAAGCACCTTTTAAGTGTCCAAGGTTGGATGTAAAGTGTTCACATTAATGTGACGTGTAAAATGCGTTCATATTAAATGCCGCGTGTCTTCATAATGGGTATGTTTAAGGACAAACTCCCAGGATGGAAAGTTTTTCACAGTTTATATTCATATGTTTTTATCAGTTGACGGCTTCTTCTGAGCACGATAATGTTTTAAAATACAATTTGTTTTCCTTTTAAAAAAAAAAGGCTTTTGACGTTTTTTATAATAACGGAAATGTTTTGGTTCTCCCAATGACAAAGTGATTACAGATATTAAAAGGAAAACATTTTTAACATGTTTTCTGATAAATGGATGCTCTCTTCCCCTCAGCAGCAGAAGCTAGAAGGAAAAAAAACCTTACTAAAAATAATTTATGACATAGACCTAATCTGAATCAACTATATGTGCATTGCATAACAATAGCATTAAAAATTAAAGAATAGTAGAAATGGAACTCAAATTTCAGCTTTCAGGAACCGTAAACAGGAAGCAAAACGCAACTACAGACATTAGGGTGAACCACTATTTTTTTAAGTGGTGCATTTCAAAATTAATAAAAAGATGAATGAACAGAAAAAAACCCCACAATAAACAATAGAAGAATGTAGTTTCCCTTTAGGAAAATATTTGCAGATGAAGGCATGAGGAGGAAATCTGTAAGGTTTCTCAAAGAAAATTACCTGTATTGCCCTTTTCTGTTAATTTAGGTTAAAAGAGCAAATGTTACTGTCCTGGTTCCGGCGGGGATAGGGTTAATTCTCCCCAGGAGACAGTATTCCATGCCATGTGAGCCACGCCCTCACTGAGCTGCCGGGGGAGGGGGCAGGAAGTCACCGCTTATAAGCAGGCTGGGGCGTCCCGGGCCGGCCGGTCGGGGAGCAGCGGTTCCATAATCAGGTTTGTATATTCCTTTATTTGTGTTATTGTTGCTGTTTTTCTTGTTCCCTCTGCTGTTCTGTTAAACTGCCTTTGTCTCAACCCAAGAGTATTGCCTTTTTCTTCTGTTTTGTCCCGTATTGGGAAGATCTGAGCGAGCGGCACATGGTTCTTTGTTGCCGTCTGAGGCTAAACCACGACAGTTGCGTCGTCCGATAGTACAACACTTCAAATAATCACATCTTGCATCTCAAGAGATTGGGTCTAGAAAATAATTTGTTGAAAATTGTGGTATTTATTTACCTTTCTTCTGTTTCCTATTTTTTCCCTATCCTTGAATGTATTTCTGTTGGTAGAGGAGATGTTAGAAGCCGTGGTTCTTATCATCTGTCCTTCTTAAAGGAAAAAATAATAACGCAATACATGCTGTAGTTAGATGCAGATACTCTGTCCTGGACTGGAGGAAGCTAAATTAATATGCAACTCCAGCCCTATATTTCTTTGAAACACAAGAAAAGGGAGCGTGCAAGTCAGTACATAAAGTTGTAAGGCAAGTTGGTAGGGGCTGGAGCCCTTTTCCACTACATCACAACTCTCATGACTCATTTCAACAAGAGGATTGGTTCCCATCTCATTTTCAGAGATCTGAGTAAAAAGTGACTGAGAATTTATGAATTCGATGTTGTTGCGCTCTGAAATACAGAGATTTATTGCATGAGGTGCAAATTCTGAGTGGGATGTCTTTGATGAAATGCAGACACCAAGACATTTCTTCTTATCAAATTGAAATAATTTAATAGCCACGGAAATGAAATAGGCACTTCTAATGTGGTCCTAATACAGGTCAGACAAATTCTATGGTCCAGGTGCTTATGTGTTTTCACTGACCACAGAAGGAACTTAAAATCACTAGCTAAAAGGTAGAGAACTATAATGAAGATATGGAAGGTTAGGTGAGATAAACCTTCCCCAATACCTCAGGGTTCTTCAATTTGTAAACTATTGGCCCTCAGCTCCAGGCCAATGTTACTGTGTTAGGCACAGCAGGGTACTAGGAGGACATAGTCATTGTGTCACGGGTTTCCCGTTCATCTTTGTCATCGGCTGAATCTTCAAAGGCCCTCTGGAATGCCAGCTTGAGGGTGAACTTGATTCTCCGATCCCTGTAGCTCCCCACAAGGAAGTAAATGACGGGGTTGAGACTGCTGTTCACGCAGGACAGCACAAAGCCGATCTCCGGGGAGTAGAGGAATTTGTAGCCCAAGAAGTCAAAGAGGATGAGGACGCTCAGAGGCACAGCAAAAATGAGGAAGAAGAGGACGGTGAGCATGATGACGGTGAAGAGCCTGCCTGTTCGGAAGTTTTGGGAGCTGCACTTGACTCTAAGGAAGAGGGTGAGGCTGAAGAGCAGCATGAGGGGCGTGCAGAAGAGGAAGTCCAAGGCTCCGATGGTGATGAGCGTGAGCCGGCAGCTCCTGGCAGAGGGGCGAAGGGTACACAAAACGTAGCCGAGCGTGTTCAGTAGGAAGGAGAGAACCCAGAGCAGACCCGAGATGATGCCGGACAAGAGCTTTGGGCGGTGGCTTCGGCACCAGATTGGGCAAAGCACAGAGAGGCACCTCTCAATGCTGATGGCGGTCAGGAGGTACAAGCCTGTTCCATACATGAAAAGGTCGAGGAAGAGGAATATCCCAAACTGCACCCCGACGTTGAACTGCATCAGGTACTGAACCGTCTCAATGGCGATGCAGAGGAGATACCCAAAGTCGGCAGCGGCCAGGTTCAGGATGTAGACAGTGAAGTGGTTTCTCCGGATGCGGAAGCCAAGGTACCAAAGGACCATGCCATTTCCCACCATCCCACAGGCAGCGCTGATGAGGCAGAAGCTCTCCATGAACTTGAGGACAGCATATGATGGCTCTGCCTTTCCCACAGCCCCGCTCTGATTAGTCCCATGAGCTTGGCTTGCGTTGCTTTGGGGAATAAGTGTTGTGAGCTCCTCAGCCATGACGAAATACCCCAAATCAAATACATCTCTACTTTCTGTTTCTCTTGGGATCAGAGAAGAGACAGAGGACATTTAGTGACGGACACATTGCTTCTATTCTTACAGCTTTGTGACTTGGGACAGATACCTTTCAAGGGGCATGCACGGTTACTATCAGTGTAGGTAACAGCAATATGGAAAATGTTGAGGACGGCCAAAATCATGCAGGAGTTTGGAGAGGTGGAGATTGGTTAAGTGTGGCATCCATGCTGAAGAAGAAGGAATGAGACCAATCAGCAGAGTAAAGACAAAGACGCAGATGAAAACGTTGCTACTTACAGACAGAGCGGTAGATGGGGAGGGTGTGACTACGTAGTGACTGCGTGTGTATGTTCGCTTGTGAGAGGGGACCGGAAAATGGCACAGCAGAGACAAAACCCACCGCAAAACGTGTGGATGGCGAGGCACTACTGAACCCCGTCCTCAAATGCTTACCTTCTGCCCTGTGCTGCCAAACTGAGCTCTCAGAGAACCTGGGATCTGGCATCAGCTCTGGAGCGTCTTTCTCTTGGTGACTAATTTATCCCATTGGATCTTCTGGTAAACACTTTCTGTGGAAAAGACGGGGAAGATGTTTCAGTCTGCAGATTCAGTGTGTGTCTTCTGTGATGTAATGAAGCAGTTGCCTTAAGGAAGGAGCGTTTTCACGGTGCAGAGGGTGAGGATGGGATGAAGTCAGCAGCAGATGAGAACGGGTTTCTTTTATGTTGTGAAGCAATCTCACGTTTCTGCTCCGCTTCTCTGGTTGATCCTACAGTAGGTGGGGAGAAAATTACCTGCCCGGGTTTCCATTGTCGGCGATGGTCTGGGATGTTGCTTGCATCTGTGAAAGGCTCTTTGTGCATTTGTACTGGGGCCAAATGCTGTCATGCTAGGGATGTATAAATGAGTGGTTAGTACAGGCTGTGGGAAGTTCTCAGCGGAACGGTATTCTATTTCATTTTGTCTTTCTTGGAAAATCAGACTTGGTTTAGAATGGATTAGTCTGGGGGGCAGTATCCCTTTCCCCAGTGTTTCCTGCAAAACCTACTTCCTGAGCAATGCCTCATCCCAAATCCTGCCAAGACCCCAAGAAGAAAAACAGCTTGTCCAATGTGCCTGGGCTGGGGGAGACAGATCAGACAATGAGGCCTCCTCGCCTGAGTGCGAGGCATCGGTCATCCTTTCCGGACACGCTCAGCCCTCACCTTCCACCCTGCGATGCTTCTGAGCCTTCTTTCTGTCACAGTATGTGTAAAAAGGTGCCTATTTCTTCCTCCTGCTGACAGACGGAGCCTCTCCAAACTGCAGCCGGGCTCTTCCAGCTCCTTGATGGTTCATTGCTCACCTCTGACCCCAGAGAAATAAAGCATTTCGAGAGGCTGCGCTGAAAGGGACTTTAGAAGGATAGTAAACACAGCAATTTATTCACAGCAGTTAACAGAAATACTGCGGACAGGAAATACGCTGGCTGTGTGCCACTTCCAAAAGGGACAGGAGGAAAGGACTGTGAAGGATGTGTCTCCGCAAGTTCTGAAACGGGCAGGTGTTGGCTCCAGGGGGACAAACGTCCCTCAGACTTCAGGTGTCACGCTGTGAAGAAGCTGTGAAGAAGCAAGGATCTTTCCCCACCTCTGCGGTCAGGAGTTGCCTTTCTTTGAGCAGACCCGATCTACGTTTTGTGATGTTGCGATTACCTGATTTTGTCACCTCTCTTAGTTCAAGTCAAACAGAGCTTAGGATCAGACCAAGTCCTTCCTCTACAGCTTCTTGCCTATGGACGCTTGCTTTGACGTGCTGTCTTTTTCTGGCCTGGGTAGGAATGAGCGACTGCGTTTACCACAGTCGAACTTTTAAAGTATACAACCTGCGGGGCCTGAAGTGGGGGTTCTATAACGTACCTCGGGTCTCACCAGCAAGGCCTGCCAAAGCCTGTTTGCCCTGTTGTACCTTCTCTGCTCTTCTTTGTGCCCAGTCCCAAGCTGCTCTGTGGGTTGTTGGCTGTGAGCTGGGGCAACACCTAAATAGTGCAAAAGATACCTGTCTAGAGGTGCTTGTCCCTCCTTCTGTCCCCAGTTAGCTGAGCTTGATTCTCCCCTTCTGAAGAGGACGTAGCCTTCTCTTACTAGCTGCTGCCCCTTCCTTCCTGCGACGTGAAGCCACATCTCCATGAAAGGTGCAAGAGAAGGAATTTGGCAGCTGATGCTGGTGAGGGCTGCGGGGGGAAGGTTGCTCTTCGAGGTGTGTGAGTGAGGTAGGCTGGGGTGAGGGAGAGAAGTGGGCTGGTTGTTGCAGAAGCTCTTGGAATGGAGGATGGGGTAGCTGCTTGAAGGGGAGGGTGGGGATATCTTCCTGGGGACGGAGGCTTGGGAAAAGGAACCAAATCAAGGAACTGGAGAGTCTTTCACTCTCCTGCATGTGGTGGAAAAACTGGACCGTTCTGAAGCACCCACATGCCCATACACATCCCTTCCTCCAGGCCTTTACTGCACTGCAGAAATACCAACAGTGATGTGTGTGCCTTCTGCTGAGATCAATGAGAAAATAAAGATTATTTCAGACTCCGGTATCTAGGAACTCCTCAGAGGAGCGGAGTTAGGTTTGCTGCCCTTGGGGAACAGGCGACGCCATCCGTGGCAGGCATCACATGCTGCTGGCACACGGACCATGTTGAGGAGCACTCTCAACACTTACGGCCTGGGCTGCCTGTCTCCTTTCAGCTGGGAAGCAGAAATGTGGGCTTTTTTCTGGATGGTGGCCCCTGAGGAAGATACCCTTCTCATGCATGACCACTGATCTTCTGGATGCTCTGACATCCTTCCAGAGAGATACCGAGCAACTCGGAGGACAAACTTAGCTGAGATGCTGAGGACATTCTCACTGGCAGGCTGGGCTGACTGTCTTGGTGTTAGTTCAGGGTGGAAAAGCCTGCAAACGATCCCCATCTCCTTGCAGATCCTATCACCGACTTCTTTTGGATCACAGGAGATACACGGCAAATAATCTGGCAGACGCCACCACTGAGAATGCTTGTCTTTCACCAGGGATGATTGAGGGTGTCTGTGATGGTGGTTTATATGCAAGAAGCACCTTTTAAGTGTCCAAGGTTGGATGTAAAGTGTTCACATTAATGTGACGTGTAAAATGCGTTCATATTAAATGCCGCGTGTCTTCATAATGGGTATGTTTAAGGACAAACTCCCAGGATGGAAAGTTTTTCACAGTTTATATTCATATGTTTTTATCAGTTGACGGCTTCTTCTGAGCACGATAATGTTTTAAAATACAATTTGTTTTCCTTTTAAAAAAAAAAGGCTTTTGACGTTTTTTATAATAACGGAAATGTTTTGGTTCTCCCAATGACAAAGTGATTACAGATATTAAAAGGAAAACATTTTTAACATGTTTTCTGATAAATGGATGCTCTCTTCCCCTCAGCAGCAGAAGCTAGAAGGAAAAAAAACCTTACTAAAAATAATTTATGACATAGACCTAATCTGAATCAACTATATGTGCATTGCATAACAATAGCATTAAAAATTAAAGAATAGTAGAAATGGAACTCAAATTTCAGCTTTCAGGAACCGTAAACAGGAAGCAAAACGCAACTACAGACATTAGGGTGAACCACTATTTTTTTAAGTGGTGCATTTCAAAATTAATAAAAAGATGAATGAACAGAAAAAAACCCCACAATAAACAATAGAAGAATGTAGTTTCCCTTTAGGAAAATATTTGCAGATGAAGGCATGAGGAGGAAATCTGTAAGGTTTCTCAAAGAAAATTACCTGTATTGCCCTTTTCTGTTAATTTAGGTTAAAAGAGCAAATGTTACTGTCCTGGTTCCGGCGGGGATAGGGTTAATTCTCCCCAGGAGACAGTATTCCATGCCATGTGAGCCACGCCCTCACTGAGCTGCCGGGGGAGGGGGCAGGAAGTCACCGCTTATAAGCAGGCTGGGGCGTCCCGGGCCGGCCGGTCGGGGAGCAGCGGTTCCATAATCAGGTTTGTATATTCCTTTATTTGTGTTATTGTTGCTGTTTTTCTTGTTCCCTCTGCTGTTCTGTTAAACTGCCTTTGTCTCAACCCAAGAGTATTGCCTTTTTCTTCTGTTTTGTCCCGTATTGGGAAGATCTGAGCGAGCGGCACATGGTTCTTTGTTGCCGTCTGAGGCTAAACCACGACAGTTGCGTCGTCCGATAGTACAACACTTCAAATAATCACATCTTGCATCTCAAGAGATTGGGTCTAGAAAATAATTTGTTGAAAATTGTGGTATTTATTTACCTTTCTTCTGTTTCCTATTTTTTCCCTATCCTTGAATGTATTTCTGTTGGTAGAGGAGATGTTAGAAGCCGTGGTTCTTATCATCTGTCCTTCTTAAAGGAAAAAATAATAACGCAATACATGCTGTAGTTAGATGCAGATACTCTGTCCTGGACTGGAGGAAGCTAAATTAATATGCAACTCCAGCCCTATATTTCTTTGAAACACAAGAAAAGGGAGCGTGCAAGTCAGTACATAAAGTTGTAAGGCAAGTTGGTAGGGGCTGGAGCCCTTTTCCACTACATCACAACTCTCATGACTCATTTCAACAAGAGGATTGGTTCCCATCTCATTTTCAGAGATCTGAGTAAAAAGTGACTGAGAATTTATGAATTCGATGTTGTTGCGCTCTGAAATACAGAGATTTATTGCATGAGGTGCAAATTCTGAGTGGGATGTCTTTGATGAAATGCAGACACCAAGACATTTCTTCTTATCAAATTGAAATAATTTAATAGCCACGGAAATGAAATAGGCACTTCTAATGTGGTCCTAATACAGGTCAGACAAATTCTATGGTCCAGGTGCTTATGTGTTTTCACTGACCACAGAAGGAACTTAAAATCACTAGCTAAAAGGTAGAGAACTATAATGAAGATATGGAAGGTTAGGTGAGATAAACCTTCCCCAATACCTCAGGGTTCTTCAATTTGTAAACTATTGGCCCTCAGCTCCAGGCCAATGTTACTGTGTTAGGCACAGCAGGGTACTAGGAGGACATAGTCATTGTGTCACGGGTTTCCCGTTCATCTTTGTCATCGGCTGAATCTTCAAAGGCCCTCTGGAATGCCAGCTTGAGGGTGAACTTGATTCTCCGATCCCTGTAGCTCCCCACAAGGAAGTAAATGACGGGGTTGAGACTGCTGTTCACGCAGGACAGCACAAAGCCGATCTCCGGGGAGTAGAGGAATTTGTAGCCCAAGAAGTCAAAGAGGATGAGGACGCTCAGAGGCACAGCAAAAATGAGGAAGAAGAGGACGGTGAGCATGATGACGGTGAAGAGCCTGCCTGTTCGGAAGTTTTGGGAGCTGCACTTGACTCTAAGGAAGAGGGTGAGGCTGAAGAGCAGCATGAGGGGCGTGCAGAAGAGGAAGTCCAAGGCTCCGATGGTGATGAGCGTGAGCCGGCAGCTCCTGGCAGAGGGGCGAAGGGTACACAAAACGTAGCCGAGCGTGTTCAGTAGGAAGGAGAGAACCCAGAGCAGACCCGAGATGATGCCGGACAAGAGCTTTGGGCGGTGGCTTCGGCACCAGATTGGGCAAAGCACAGAGAGGCACCTCTCAATGCTGATGGCGGTCAGGAGGTACAAGCCTGTTCCATACATGAAAAGGTCGAGGAAGAGGAATATCCCAAACTGCACCCCGACGTTGAACTGCATCAGGTACTGAACCGTCTCAATGGCGATGCAGAGGAGATACCCAAAGTCGGCAGCGGCCAGGTTCAGGATGTAGACAGTGAAGTGGTTTCTCCGGATGCGGAAGCCAAGGTACCAAAGGACCATGCCATTTCCCACCATCCCACAGGCAGCGCTGATGAGGCAGAAGCTCTCCATGAACTTGAGGACAGCATATGATGGCTCTGCCTTTCCCACAGCCCCGCTCTGATTAGTCCCATGAGCCTGGGTACTTGCAGTTGGAAGGAAGATTGATATAGTTGAAGTATTCATAACGAGTGATTTCAGGGAGACCTGTAAGGAGAGAGGAGAGAGGTGGTAACTCCAGTGTGACTTTCCCTCATGGCGACCTGGTGGTGTTTCTGGATTTGTTCCAGCTCGTTGTAGCCCGAGCTTGATTTAGGGAGGGATTGCTGTGTTTGGACTCCGAGCACAAAGCATTGTTCAAAGCAGTGTATCTAAGGCCAAATTCTATATGGCATGTAGGGAAAGCCAGATTGCAGTTTATTTCTCCCTTTTTAAAATTCATTTCTAGAAGGTCCTTTTTGCAGTCAGTATGGGGAAACAAATATCTTAACAAGCAATTACAGCTTACATTAATCATGTCTGAAAAGTACCTCTTGTCTGAATAAAAATAAACCCCAGTGTTAACAACTCTGGGATAGGTGTCTTTGTTTCATGTCGGGAGGATTAGGTGAGACAAATCTTCTCCAAAGTGTGTGAAAGTTCCGGGCAATCAGCACACAAGTTTAATCAGCATTCTTTAATCAGCACTCTTCCTTTCCAGAAAGAGTGGTCAGACCCTGGAATAGGCTGCCCAGGGAGGCGGTGGAGTCACCATCCTTGAATGTGTTTAAGAGTCGTTGAGATGTGGTGTTGGGGGATGTGGTGTAGGGGAGAACTTTGTAGAGTGGGGTTGATGGTTGGACTCGATGATCCCAAGGGTCTCTTCCAACCTAAATGATTCTATGATTCTATGAAAGCTGATCGAGTTTTGTCTTCTGCATGTGCCCAGAAAACATGGTAGAGAGTACTTAAAATAGCTGGTAGTTTTTTATGTTGATGACTGATTTCTATTTTAATGAAGTGCAGTTGAATGTGGTTGGTTTGTTCTCTTGAGCCCTATGTACAGACAATAAGCAATTCAGTCTGGCAGATCAGCCCATAGTAACTTCCTTCTCAGAGAGAAACTGTGAGAACCATGGGTGGGACAAAATGTCTGGCCCTCACAGGACATTGGAATTATGGCTCAAATAATTATTTCCCCCCATTCCCTGAGGCAGCTCACCCTGCTTCTTCCCCCATGATACTGGGATCTGAGTAAGAATCTTGTGGTGGAAAAAAAAAAGTCAAAATTAGATTTCACACCTTTTTTTTTTTTTTTTTTTTTGTCTGGCGAGGTCAAACAGCATGACTCTCTTCCTCTCTCTGCACCAGCTGTTAATTCTGATGTGGGAAGGTAAAGACGTGTCTTGAAAGACAGCAGGAGATAGTTAAAAAGAAGAGAGGAACAAGTCAAAACGGGGCGAGCTGGGAAGATGTGAATCACTGAACAGGCTAACCAGCATGAATAATCTCTTCTCTCTTTGTAAAATCCCGCGGCATACATGGAGACAGACTTCCATAAACAAGTGAAACATGACAGATTGAATCATTATTGTTTCATCTCAGCACCCCGGATACACTGCGTGGGTAGAGGCAAGATAAATGCCTGATGCAGGTAATTTCCTTGGCCAGCTGATGGCCTGGAGCAGTGGAGACAGTCTTGCGTTAGTCCATGGAAGGCACGTACGCCAGCAGTGCTTGGTTGGGAATCCAGCTGGGACCGTTAAATCTGGCTTTCACCATTAAAAATGCAAACATCTCATTTAACATCGCCTGAAGAGCAGCTCTGTGGAAAGAGACCTGGGAGTCCTGGGGGACAACAGGAGGACCATGAGTCAGCAATGGGCCCTTGTGGCCAAGAAGGCCAATGGCATCCTGGGGGGCATCAAGAAGAGCGTGGCCAGCAGGTGGAGGGAGGTCATCCTCCCCCTCTGCTCTGCCCTGGGGAGGCCGCATATGGAGTTCTGTGTCCAGTTCTGGGCTCCCAGATTCAAGAGGGACAGGGAACTGCTGGAGAGGGTGCAGCAGAGGGCTACAAAGATGCTGAGGGGACTGGAACATCTCTCTGATGAAGAAAGGCTGAGGGATTTGGGTCTCTTCAGTCTGGAAAAAAGATGGCTGAGGGGGGATCTTATCAACACTTATAAATACTTAAAGGGGGGGTGTCAGGAGGACAGGGCCAGGCTCTTTTCAGTGGTGCCCGGGGACAGGACAAGAGGTAACGGGCACAAACTTGACCATGGGAAGTTCCACCTAAACATGAGGAGGAACTTCTTTGCTGTGAGGGTGGCAGAGCCCTGGCACAGGCTGCCCGGAGAGGTGGTGGAGTCTCCAGCTCTGGAGACATTCAAAACCCACCTGGACGCGTTCCTGTGTAACCTGCTCTGGGTGACCCTGCTCTGGCAGGGGGCTGGACTAGATGATCTCCAGAGGTCCCTTCCAACCCTATGGTTCTATGGTTCAAAGCTGCCATTTGAATTAACGGAGGTTTATGAGGACCACCAACGGTAATGTATTTTATCCTGAGACAGCTGTCTTCTGTAGGTGTGGAGTCACCCTCCTGTCTTTGCTGACTGCAGATACAGTGCAGAGTGCCAGCTTCAGCGAGAGGATTAGCATGTTGAAGTCGGCGGAGGTGAATTCCACCCTTAACTTCACCAAGGCTTGCAGGATGTGAAACCTTTAGGGTTCACCGAAACCAGGGAACTTCTGGCACCGCACCATACTCTTATATAGGAAGCTGGATGATTCCATCCTCAGCTGTTACAGGACCTTGAGTGCTTCTAGCGTTAAGACTTTAGAGATGACTGGTCTCTAAAGGAAATAATTTCAGTACATATTGAAAGGGACCATGGAAAACAGAAACCATCATCTCCTTCAGAAGGCACAGAATCCACAACAGGAACATCCCTGAGTTCAAACTCACCTTCTCTTTCCTCATCTGGGCAGAGCAGCGTACTGCCTGACCAACATCACCTGCAAGGCTGCCTCTTCCCTGAACATCTGTAGCAAGAAAATTGAAATGATACGGCCTTATGACTTTGCTCGCTTCCTCGCTACCTGCTTTTGGGGTGGCAGCAAATTGTCGGACCTCGATGCATGGTAGAAAGCAGCTGGAGCAGCCTTTAATTCTTTGAACCAAGTCTGAGGTGAGGAGAAAACCAGTTGTTAAATGGTTTCCTAGCCTTTAGAAGACCCAGTGCGGTGCTATCCTCTGCCACAAGCTATCTGAAGCAAATTTCCAGTTGATTGGAAGAGGACATGAACACTTGAGTGTCACTTAAGCTCTGTCTGAGCCTCCTCCAGCCTTCTGACCAGGTGCCCGTTTTAGGATAGCAGCTATTCTACCTCCCTGCGGCAGTCACCTCCAGAAGGCAGCTGACACCATCCTTCAGAAGCGTGTCTCTCTCCAATGGGCATTCAAGGAATGGCAGGTGATTAACTGTCTAACTTAAGCTTATCAAGCATATTTCATAACGTTAAATGACATTGCCCTGTGCCATTGATCACATTGCCAGGTACAGATTGCCAGCTGTAATGGACGCCCTGTAGATAAATGACAAAACATCAATAATTTTGCCTTTCACTGTAATGGAAGTGACTCTGTCTCTGACTTCTGTAGACCATGTAAAAGACTACCAAAAAAAGTCACTCACAGTTCTCATATATTTATTTATGATCTCGGCAAGACTGTTTTCTTCTCGTCTCCAAGACACATTCACGATGCGAGTCTACTTCCTTAACGAAACTAATTAATGAAAGCTTGCATCAAACAGCAGTAGACTGAGTCTAGGTGTTCTTCTCCCTTGAGATTAACCATCCTTCCTGTGATTTGCATGCTGAGTACCATGCAGTTGTTGCGGCAGATGTCAGCCTGAACAACCTTGACACCACAAAGACATTTTAGACTACGGACACAAAGTTATGATGGTGTATTTTCTTGACTAATCTCGAGTGATCATTTAAGACCAAAACTGCTAATGCCAGGTCTGTGAATGATGGCATCTTGTATTACAGAGGTGTATTTAGAGCAATTCAATAGCACTTGTTCACGGAAAAGTGTCCCCAGAATGAAGCTCTCCTTATCTTGAAAAGGATCAAGACAAATGCTCACCTATAGCCAATTTCCAACCAGCAGGAGAAGAAAGTGTTGGATCGCCTTTCCTCCATATTTTTTTTCCTCCTCCCTTCCCCTCACCATCTCTTCAAAAGCACCACAAAAAGCATTAGACAGAGTGCAATGACAAAGATACCATCTAGGAATTTCTCACCTTTTTGTGGATTCCTTGGAATTTCAGTGACTGATTTGCAGCAGCTGCCTGATATGGATCTGCTGGGTAAAATTGTCACCTGAGTTCCGTGACATATGGTCCAGATAAAATCCTTGTGTCATACTGTAGTGCAGGGCTAGTTAGACACTTTAAAAAGCCACGATCTTTTCAACGTGACATCCGACAGCCAGCCAATCACTGTCTAGTTTGTTGTGCGTGGTCACCTAGTTTTTAACCACTTCCCCCTTCCCTCTTTGTACAGAACCTGTCACAGTCATGCTACTACTTCTCCCTTCTTCAGCCAGCAACAAAGAAAGCAAGAACTGCCTGTACTCAATTATACCTCGCCTCTTGCACTGATGCTTTGTTTCCGATTCATCTCCCTGAGATGCTCTGGTTTCACAGACCTTGAAGACGATGCTTTACTGCTGCTCAAGGTCGCGTAGATTGAGAAATTGTCAGTCCTCTTCCATAACGCCCGCCCGATGATTTCACAACATCCCTCAGCACAACTTCTCATTCCCCGAGGGCCTATTGTCCCCGGCCAAACTGGCCTGAACACACCCATCACCACAGAGTGTCCTCTTCTGACCCACAGCCTCTCCCAACACCCTACTTAGTCCCTAGGGCTTCACACAACTTTTTCTGGAGGAGGGTCCACCCAAACTCCATAGCCTGACCCCGCCTCAGCAGCTACGATTGCACAACCTCTGCTTGTGCTGCCTTCAGTACGCAGTGCCCTTTTGTGGTGTCAGGAGCTCTTTCAACGCAACTTCACGCAGTATTACCTGCCACTTCACGCTCTCTTTCAGCACAGTCCTTCACCGCACCTCAGGCACTTCCGATTTCACAAAATCCCTCAAGACAGCCTCCAGTCTCGTGCCTTTCATTTCCAGTTTCACAACTTCCCACACCAAAGAGTGCCTCAGCCCCATCCTCCCCGCCATCAAATTCGTACCTCTTCACCACCTCATGTCTCTATCAGGACAGCCCCTTGTCAGCATCTACCCACAACACCTCACTCATCTTCTCACCGTGCACAGTCCCTCCATGTGCATGAGCTACCACCACCATGGTGTCCAGATCCATGTGCCAAAGTAAGTGGAGTGAAAACGGAGAAAACACCTTTCTCCTTTCCTGGCAGTAAGCACATCCTTAGAGGGAACTACTTTGCAACGGGAGATATCAGCAACTCTTGATTTAGGTTTGTGCGTTAAGTCACTTCTGCTAGTCCATTTGGCTAGGGAAACAAAAGGACATGGGTATGACGCTAGCCAAATTGCTGCCAAGTATGTCAGTGGGTAGGGAAACTGGCAGATCTGGCCCAAATTAGCTTAGCAGGCCAGATGGTTCATCTTTAACTGCTTCTGTCATTTGTTGTTCCTCTTCCTTTCCCAAAGATTGTAAGACTGTTTTTACTTTCTTACCCAATTGTCTGTTTCCCATAATGACTACTGTTAACCCTTATTAACCTGGCCAGGACTCCAGGCTACAGTGTAAGATGATATTTAAGTTGCAGGACTATTTTCACCCAGAGCAGTATTTAACCTTCTCATTAATTTGGGGATTTTCATTTTCACAGCATGGATCGCTGGCATTCTGTGTCACAAGATGGCTAGATTACTTTGGTTGCTATTGGGCCATTCTAAATTTCAAGAAATGTCAACAAAGTCACAGGCAGTGGATGAAACAATTTATTTGTTGACTATTTATTTACTTATTTATTTATTATAAGTTAGAAGCTAAAAATACACAGTAGACTTCAGAGCAGTAATGAGTCTGAGTTGGCATATCGTTTGCTTTATTGTGTTTCATTTCATAGATTCACCTTTGGCTGCAGAAGCTTGACGTTAAGAAAGATGAGAGCAAGATTGCATAGAATCAGGATGTTTTGAGTTGCAAAGGGCCTTAAAGGTCATCTAGTTCCAACCCCCTGCCCTGGGCAGGGACATCTTTCACTAGACCAGGTTGCTCCAAGCCCCATCCAGTCTGACTTTGAACCCCTCCAGGGATGGGGCAGCCACAGCTTCTCTGGGCAACCTGGGCCAGGAGCTCACCACACTCATCATTTCTTCCTTGTGTCCAATATAATTTCTTCCTTGTGTCCAATCTAGGTCTACTCTCTGTTTAAAACCGTTGCCCCTTGTCCTGTCACTACAGGCCTTGTTGAAAAGCCTTTCTCTGTCTTTCTTATGAGCCCCCTATATACATTGAAAGGCCACAAGTAGGTCTTGAGGAGCCTTCTTTTCTTAGCCTTCTTCATAGGAGAGGTGTTCCACCCTTTGGATTATTTTCATGGCCCTCCTCTGGACCCACTGTAACAGGTCTATGTCTGTCTTGTACTGAGGACCCCAGAGCTGGACGCAGTACTCCACATGGGGTCTCACCAGACAGGGAAAATCACCTCCTTTGACTTGTTTGTCTCGCTTCTTTTTATGGAGCCCAGGATAGGGTTGGCTTTCTGGGCTGTAAGCCCACATTGCCGGCTCACGTTCAATTTTTCATCCACCCGTATCCCCAGGTCCTTGTCTGCAGGGCTGCTCTCAATACCTTCATCCCCTAGTCTGTACTCATAGCAGGGATTGCCCCGACCCAGCTGCAGGACCTTGCACTTGGCCTTGCTAAACTTCATGAGGTTCTCATGGGCCCACTCCTCAAGCCTGTCAAGGTCCTCTGGATGGCATCCCTTCCCTCAAGCGTATCAGCTGCACCACTCAGCTTGGTGTCATCTGCAAACTCGCTGAGGGTGCACTTGATCCCACTGTCTATATCAATGATGAAGATATTAAATAGTATGGGTCCCACTATGGACCCTTGAGGGACACCACTCGTTGCTGATTTTTACTTGGACATCAAGCCATTGACTGTAACTCTTTGGGCGCAACTTTTGTTCAAATTCTAGATGTCTATTTTAGACCTAATCCCATCCTAAAATCAGGTCTGAAGTAGATCAGGTGAGACAATTTCTGGAGAGATCTATTTCTTTCCACAGGAGAGCCCAGAGTGACAAAGACTCAACTCAGCTGATTTCCATAGGCATAAAAGAGCTGACTTCCTCCCTCGGTTTCCCCATTTGTAAAAGAAGGATTTTTTTTACTTAGTCTGCAATTCGCTGACCTTTGCAAGAAGATGCAAGTTCTTGCAAGAGGCTTTATTCACCGGATTGCCAGTGATGAAATTTCATGCAAAATAGGACTGGAAGGGTCATCAAGAAGTAACCCAGGCCATCTTCCGTCTCTGTGAAAACTTAAGCACAACCACTCTGCCTTTTTTAAAATGAAGATTTGTGGGTTATTTGTTTTCTTTTTGGAATACACAAAGACGTGAAGTACCGTTTTATTACTCACAATGCGATAAAGCCAAAGCAGTGGGTCTAATGGGGCTCTACACTTGGGAAAACCATAAAGCATGGCTTACTGAAGGACTCTGGAAAGGGTTCATTGGTCTCGGTCATGGTACATGCTTGTCCAGTTTAATATTCCGCTAATGCATTGGCTGTTATTTCTACTGGAGAAATCCTGAAATGCTTTCATAATACCATTATCACAGATTGATGGCTGTTTCTTCACTATATATTTGCTGGAACTTCTCAGTGAGGACGGAATTAATTTCTCCTCCTTCACCCCTTCCTCTCATGCCATCCTTTCCTTAAGCCTCTGCGCCTCCCTCCCCCAGCCCCAGGTGGGAGATTTCCTTGGAGAGGGTTACAGACTGCTACTTAAACAGTTTTCTTCTCAGCCTTCTTTCTGCTGCCGGGTTGTGAACGCATCCTTCGGTGCACCCAGGCCAGGCCACGCTGTCCAGACAGCCCATCAAAACAGTTCTCACACAGGCAGAAAACACCAAGATACGCTTGTGACGCAGAAAAGCAAGAAATTAAATTACATGGGATAATACAGTAAAAGGCACCTCGTAAGTGAGTGTTGGGAGCTTTCCAGAAGCCATTCCAGAACTTTTCCCAAAGCCACAGTTCTCTAAAGACTCTGTGCTCTAACACATTCCTACCAGGGAAGGCAGGTGTTGAGGAGATAAAATCATACAGCCCTTACTCAAAAACTTAGATCTCCAAACACAAAAGAGGTAAGTTTTCCAGGCTCTGTGGATTCTTTCTTTTCTGTTTTTGTTTCCTTTCTTCTTTTCCTGATTTCCTTTCTTCTTTTCTTTCCCTTCTTCTTGAACAAATGTGAAAATGCAAAGAGAAATTTTCACTAAAGTTATCAATGAGCTGTGGCTATCTTTGTCCGGAACCACGCACAGAGCTAGTTCTGTAGTCCCAGATTAGATTATTTTGTTATTTTGTTTCCCATTAGCCATCTGAGATTTTAGGGAATAATGCTTGCAATAAGGAGATGGTGCGATTTATCCTTCTTTTCGAAGTGTTTAGCAGTCCACATTGTATTTATTTTATTTTGCAATTGATTGCATTATATCACGTATACCTCTAGTCGTTCCCTGAAAAGATACTTGTAGAAAAATAAGACGTAACTTGTGGGAATCCTCTACTGATTTAGTCATTCTAGTCATCCTCTGAGAGTCAACAGAAAGAAATAGGCACCTCCAGCACATAATTCATCACATCTTTAAGTAGACACCTTAGGCTGGTCATGAATTGTCCTACAAAGGCAGAAAAGTTGTTCAGCCTGGAGAAAAGAAGGTTCCAGGGACACCTTAGAGCCCCTTCCAGTACCTAGAGGTCTTTATTAGGGAGTGGAATGATAGGATGAGGAGACCAGTTTTAAACTGAAAGAGGGGAGATTTAGGTTAGATATTAGGAAGAAATTCTTGGCTGTGAGGGTGGTGAGCCCCTGGCCCAGGTTGCCCAGAGAAGCTGTGGCTGCCCCATCCCTGGAGGGGTTCAAGGCCAGGTTGGACGGGGCTTGGAGCAACCTGGGCTGGTGGGAGGTGTCCCTGCCCAGGGCAGGGGGTGGCACTGGGTGGGCTTTAAGGTCCCTCCCAACCTAAAGCATTCGATGATCTATTTTTCTTGGAGATACATCAGAAAATGAATTATCCATGTAAATTTTACTCCCCTTCTTGAATATCTTTTACCTACTGTTAGTACAGCTGTAAGCACAGTAAAAGTCCCTGACTTTCCCAACTTCCTCTCTAGGCTTTAGTTTGTGGGTTTCAGAGCAATTTTGGTTTTTCTCCATTTCACTGTTTCCTGCGGATGCTTTATCAGTTTTTGCCTGCACAAGACTTTCTGATGTTGCTGTCATTTTAAATAGGCGCTAGACGATTTGAATGAACCGCATCATTTCACGCATCTGCTCAGACGACCTGCACAAACGGAGAGCTGCTCGTGTTGTCATCGGGCAGGGCTTGCAATGGTGATTTTTAACAGTAGTTGACTGGCAATGTTTTGATGCTGGGATGAATCCCATACAGCTGATAATTTGTTTCTAAGAGGTGCCCATTTTCGGTTAAACTCTATAAAGAGTTTAATCTAGTGGTTTCTAGGCTTCTTTGACCAAACCACCTCTGATATCTTGGTGCGTAGTGGCAAATTGGTAACGTTAAAGACTAAATCTTCTTAAAGATGTAGATTATTTATTTACTAGTGACAAGTACAGCTCCAGGGGCTGTAGCTGGAAAAGACCAAACTAAAGAAGCCCCACATTCACGCTGGAATGTGACCATATCTGAAAAGAGAAACTGTAGAGGTGTAGAAACACCTAGATATAAGGAGTTCAGGCATAGCACACAAAAAAATGGGGATGGCATTATGGAAAGCTCTGAGCTACTTTCAGGGGACAAAAAGGATTGTTCTCTGAAGTTAACTTCACCCTGGTGATGTTCATTTACTTACGCTCCTCTTAGCAAATGGAAAAAGAAAGGATTCTGTAAAGGGGCTTAGTTTAGCTGTTCTGCCAATAGAGAGACTTCGACCGCCAGCTAGATTGGCTGCACTGAACAGAAATTAACCCTTGAGAATATCCCCCAGAGCGTATCACAAATCGGCACAAAGTGAAATTCATACGTCGCTGCGACAAAAGATCTGAAAGGTTCCTTTGATTCTTCCTTCCTCTCAAAGGAACACTGCTGAGATTTAGAGCAAGCTAAATACTAGAGCAAGTCGTATGTGAAATTGTTTCCTGTTTTCACCATGACAGATAATTTCCCCAAAACTCATTGTTCAGCTCATGAAGCTGCAAATTTATGTTTCAAAACGTATATGCACAAGAGATTCTTTTTTTTCTCTGTGAGTGGTTTCGTCTCATTTTCTCTGAACAAGATAATTTTTACCTATAAAATAAAACAGCATTCCAAGGAATACTTCCAGGTGTTCACCTGGAATACTTCCACGTGTTCTTCCAGGTGTATCCTTAAGATAACAAAGATTGTTAAGATGACAAAGATTGTTTAAGATAACAAGGATTGTTATCATGGACATGGTCTACGCTGAGGGCAAACATGCTTTTAAACATCTGTCGTCCCTGCGGTGCTTGAGGCGAATGCTCTGGCTTTGTTCTTAGTACACCAGCCACAGATCCAGTCCTCCAAAATCCTGGAGGACCAGGATGGAGGGCCATATCACAGAGTGCACCCGTCTCAGTGCGGTAACAGCCACGGCTGAAGCCTCATGCAAGGAGAATTAAATACCTGTGGGGGTGGGAGGGGAGAAAAAAAAACCAAACAAGAAAGCCACTTCATAAACTTAATACTAACCCTATATATTTCTCAGTCTGTATGCACTTCTGATAAAGAATTTACTATAAATAATGAAAAAACCTGGTGAATCATTTGTCTTTGTTTTTCCATGTGCCTAGGCTGTACGTCGCATACCGACGCCCAACTGATTAACATGGAGAACGCAAGCACTGTGAAGGAATTCATCCTTCTGGGCTTCTCAGAGAATCAAGGGGTGCAGAAGATATTTTTTGTGATGTTTCTGTTCTTCTATATGATTATTTTGGCAGGAAATCTGCTCGTTGTTATCACTGTAATTAGCAGTCAACGTCTGAACTCCCCCATGTATTTCTTCCTCTGCTACCTGTCCTTTGTAGATATCTGTTACTCTTCCGTCACAGCTCCCAAAATGATTGCCGACTTCCTTGTTGAAAATAAAACCATCTCCTTTGTGGGTTGCATAGCACAGCTGTTTGGGGTCCATTTCTTTGGCTGCACAGAGATCTTCATCCTCACAGTGATGGCCTACGATCGCTACGTTGCCATCTGCAGACCTCTCCGCTACACCACCCTCATGACCAGGCGCCTGTGTGGCCAGATGGTCATCGGCTCGTGGGTAGGAGGCTTCCTGCACTCCACCGTGCAGACTCTTCTAACCACTCAGCTCCCCTTCTGTGGCCCTAACAAAATTGACCACTACTTCTCTGATGTCCACCCCCTCCTACAACTGGCCTGTACCAACACCTACGCTGTGGGCATCATTGTCGTTGCCAACAGCGGAATGATAACTCTGAGCTGTTTCATCATCCTGGTCATGTCCTACGTTGTCATCCTGGTTTCCTTGAAAAGTCAAACATCTGAAGGGCGGTACAAGGCCCTCTCCACCTGTGGGTCCCACATCACTGTGGTGATTCTGTTCTTTGGGCCATGCGCGTTCATCTACATCCGTCCATCCAGCAATCTGTCGGAGGACAAGAGCGTGGCAGTGTTTTACACTGTCATCACCCCCATGCTGAACCCACTCATCTACACGCTAAGAAGCGGGGAGGTGAAGAGTGCCATGAGGAAACTGTGGAGTAGAAGAGTGGGACGTGAAAATGGCAAGGTGTAGAGCTGTGGTAACATTTCCAAAGGATCGGAGAAAATCAAGCACGTGATCTCTTTTGTGAAAATTCCCCGAGGATTGCCTTTCGAAGAAGAGCTTGCTGTTAGTTCCTGTTGTAATTAGGAAGACACTGAAGGTTTGTCTTTTAATTTGAAAGACTTTGGGAGCTCTGTGACAAGCAGGCATTCCTCTTCTGTTTTCTTGTCAACTGGCGCAGGCTCAGACCTGGGGCTCCCGAGCACTGACTGAAACACCAGTGTTTAAATAAATACTATGACAAATACTGAAAATGTTGTCCAGGTGGAGGGTTCCATTTCTTAGGTATAAACTTCCAGATGAACTCCATCTGGCCTGTAATCCATTCAGTTGGGAAAGAGAGGACCATGGTCACCTGCTGCTGGAAACAGAGGGCACTTTCCGCTTGCAGTGAATGCCTTTTTCTGAGAACCCCATTGCGGAATCCTGAATCCATGGGTTCGCAAATAAAACCCTGATATTAGGTGATAGTTGGGTCATTTGCTGATGCAGGTAACAGGAGGGGGAGCTTCTCCCCTTCCCCTGCCAGCGCAACAAATCCATTCTGCGGTGTTCAAAGTCAGGTTGGATGGGGCTTTGAGCAACCTGATCTAGTGAAAAGTGTCCCTGCCCAGGGCAGGGGGGTTTGGACTGGATGATCTTCAAAGGTTCCTTCCAACCCAAACTGTCCTATAATTCTATCTTCTTCACCTGTCACTGATGCCATCCTCCCAACCACCTCCTCTATCTTTCAGCTCTGACTCAGTTTTTCTTTTTTTATTTTAATGTTTAGACTAATACAGAATCATAGATCTAATGAAAGACACCTTGCTGAATGTAAAAAATGAAGGAGTGGCCAAAAAAGGGATTTGGAGGCACAATTTCATGTGTCAATAGAAAAAAAAAGAAAAAAAAAAAAAGCATTGTTGAGGAACTATTCCAGTATGCAAGACAACTCCTCACCCAACAGGGCATATTTACACACCCACACAAGGGAAGAGGCATGTTTCCCATGGGAAACAGCTAATACACCTACTCTTGGAAGAGGGAAGAAAAGAAATGTGAGGATGAAAGACCAAACCAGTGCAGGGCCAGACAAAGCTGTCACAGGGTGATAAGCTATAACAGCTCAGGGTCTCCACCTGAGGAGCTACAATGAGACCATAGACCCTAGTCCCTACCTTGCCAGCAGAAAACCACCAAATCAGCTGAGTGAGGAAGGAAAAGAACTGCTTGACGCCGTCCAAAAGTAATTATAGGGAATTACATTCCCTATAAACACCTGCACCCGTGTTACACCTCAACGTGACTTAAGTAGGATTCAAGGTTACAAGGTGTTCCCAGCACAAGCTAGGGCTTGTAACTTTATATATATACACAAAATTATATATATATATTTATATATATTAAAAATAGATACCTTTTTGTTATGCTTTTGGGGGTGAACAACAGTGGGTTTTTTGAACATCTCACTTTTGGGTGCTGCTGGGCAAATATTCGACCATAGTTTCTGGAAGGTGTTACTGCACACAACGTTAGGCTCCTCTACACTTCAGTAAGAATTCTTAGAAGAACTTAATTCCCGAGATAAAGGGTTGCTTCTGTGTTTTGCGTTGTCTCAGTAAAACCTGGTAAAACGGTGAGGACTAACCACAAGCCTTTCTAAATTTTTGAAGTAATTTCCCGGTTTACTTCTTGTTTCAGATTTGTACAGCGGATGTCTAAGAGATAACAGTCTATCGCACAGTTGCAGTATTTCTTTTGTGCTGCCAACGTGCAATGGTAAGAACGAGTTAGCAAGAAATAAAAACTTATATGAGAAATATTAGCTTAGGAGAGAAGCAGAATTCATATAAATGTCCTGTGCAAGAGACACCTTTACTTCAAGAACACTTGATTGCAAAGTTAAGGTGAATATAAATCTTGCAAATGGCCAGGTGTGGTGTTTATTTGAACCAGAAATTCTTCCAGGAGAAATACATGTCTGTTTATCCAGACAACATTAAAAAGCCAGCCAGCAAACAAGGAAGCAAGGACACCCATGTGCAATGTAACGGTCTGGATGACCGCACTCCAACGTCGCTCTCCAGAGACTACGCTAACAGCTATCCAAAGTATTTTTAGCTCCTTGTCCACTGATAATTTCTGACAAAACTTGGTGTGCCTCTGGGATCTCATTACTCCTGATAGTCTTGTGCTTCTGCTGTGCGATTTACGTCAAATATTTCTGCTGCAATTTCCCCAGCTTGTGAGACGTAATTGCTCTCGTAGATGCTCTTGGAAGTCGCTTTCCGCAGAATGAGAAATGCAGATGGAGAGTCCAGCCGTTTTTTTCAGCCACTGTAGGTTTCGGAATTGGTGGAGATACGGGCTGCTTTCTCAACATCTATGCAGCAACTCGCAGCTGAGACATCCTGATACAAGCACCTAAAGTGGTCAGAGGAGGTCATCAAAGGACGAATAGCAAGCGAACTCTCAGAAAATATGAACGGCGTAAGTTCTCTGATGTTGTTCCTTTGTTTTGTTCAAGTGTGACTGAAATCCTACCTCTAAAAATAGGCATTTCTGGTGAGCGACTTTTGTGAGCTCCATTTCAAGAACCAGAAGAAAAAAATCACTTACAGATCTTTCAGCCTTTGTTTCAGTTGGGGTCTTATTTGCTTTTTTTTTTCTCCCCTAAGTTATATGTCATTTCCAGAAAGATCCGTCAAAAGGACATTGTGTCCTCTCAGCGTTACAGAGGGGACTCAGGAGCTGACGACAGCACTTCCGATGTGCTCAGCCTTGCATTTGCTGAGCTGTACACGTCAGACCACGGTGGTCATGACACACACACTTTGGTCTTCCCCACGGTGCTTCCCCTCTGCTCAAGGACGGGCACGGAGGTAGGGATGGAGACACTAAGGAGACTTTCCTCTGTTGGGGAGTAGCCAGTAGGTGAGGGTCAGGAGAAAGAACGGAATGTCCTGTGATTGTCAAACAGAATTCAGACCCCGAAGGGCTTGCTGATATCACGGACGAGGTTATTGCCCCTTTGCCACCTCTGTCTTCATGGATAAATTGAACACTAGTGGTACTTGTGTGCTGCATGGGAATGCCACAAAGGTGAATTCATGGGTGTTGGTGAGTAAAGGAGGGTCACTGGCGGTGCACTCGCTACCCCACTGTCACTACAGGTGTATTTAGGAGGTGTTCCACGTTAAGTCCAGCACCCGGGTGAGGTATACAAAGCCCTGCTAATGCACCATTAATGCAAATTAGCTCCAGACTAGTTCATTCGTGTAGTGTAAGAAAGGCAGTCCAAGAAAACACTGGCCAGTTCTTTCTGTGACTGAACTTACTCCGGTCTACCACAGTCAGAGAGATAATGAGGAATAGTTCCATTGTGTTCCTTTAGAGGACTGAAAAGGAAAGTGCAATCACTGCTTGTGCAAGGACCTTCCTCAGGCCATGATCCAAGCATTGAGACTTGAATTATAGTCGCACTGGTCACCTTTTATTTCCAATTCAACGTTATAGGGTAAAAGTGGGGGGACCTGGTAATTAGTCGTCTTTTTTAGAAGAGGCAAAGGCGAGAACTAGGATTCCTGAGGGTATTATTTCTACCACCTCCTCAAATAAATAATCTGAGTTTGTTATTATATACATCAGTAATACATTCTGATTTGGATTTTACCTGTTATTCCTTGAGGGAAGCATTGACTTTAAATGGAAACTGTCCCAAAAAGTCAGCAAAGGAAATACGCTTAATATTTAACTTACCAGCGGTCAGTATGTGTGTGCTCTGATAACGTCCCACATCTAATGCTGTAGCAGGGATCTCTTTTCTGTGCTTCAGGTCCTGTCTACACGGTGTCTATGGAGAACAAAAGCAACGTGACGGAGTTCATCCTTCATGGACTGACACAAGATAAGACAGTAGCAAAAGCGTGCTTCTCATTATTCTTACTCTTCTATGCCGCTATCATTCTTGGAAACCTGCTTATCATCATTACTATAAAGACAAGCGGGCAGCTGAACTCTCCCATGTACTTCTTCCTGAGCTACTTGTCTTTTTTAGACATCAGTTACTCTACTGTCACAGCACCCAAACTCCTTTATGACCTTCTTGTTGAGAAGAAGACCATCTCTTTTGTGGGCTGCATAGCTCAACTGTTTGCGGGTCATTTCTTTGGGTGCGCTGAGATCTTCCTTCTCACAGTGATGGCCTATGATCGTTGCATCGCCATCTGCAAGCCGCTTCATTACACAAATATTGTGAACAAGCATGTCTGTGGCTGGCTGGTGGCAGCTTCTTGGGTGGGAGGCTTTGTACACTCCATGGTGCAGACCCTGCTGACCATTCAGCTACCGTTTTGCGGGCCCAATGAGATTGACCACTATTTCTGTGATGTTCACCCTTTGCTGAAGCTGGCCTGCACTGACACCTACATCGTTGGTGTCGCTGTGGCTGCCAATAGCGGTGTGATTTCCCTGAGCTGTTTTGTTGTTCTTGTTGTGTCCTATGCTGTTATTTTGGTTTCTCTGAAGACACGCTCTTCCGAAGGGCGCCTCAAAGCACTCTATACCTGTACCTCCCACATCACTGTTGTAGTTCTGTTCTTTGGGCCATGTATTTTCATCTATATGCGCCCTTCCACCACCTTCGCAGCTGACAAGATGGTCTCTGTGTTCTACACCATCATCACGCCTATGCTCAATCCCTTGATCTACACCCTCCGAAACGGAGAGGTGAAAAATGCCATGAAAAAGAAGTTGCGGAGTAGAAAAGTGAAGCAGAGTGAGCAATGAAACAACACGGCGCATGTTTGAAAGATGACGTGAGCTTAAGAAACCATGGGGAGGGAAAGAGAAGTGTTCAGGAGAGACTTTCCAGTAGTGTTGCTCTGTTTTTAGCCCAGCTGTGCAGAATAGGGCTTTTACGTAACTCATCTTCTTTGGACACTGTCAGTCAAAAGGATGTGAGGTTATTGTCAGCTGCCAAACCTGAGCATGGGGGGTGGTATCATGGCATTTACCTTCAGGCACCTCATAGCTTCATCCTGGGTATTTGTCTAGGCTTCTCCTGGCATTAGGAGAAACAACCAAGTATTTCGAGAGGTTGCTCTTTCCTACCGTGTCCTAAAAGCTTTGGAGAGCAGCATCTCTTTATGTTTCTGCACAAAGGAATGACGGTGGTACCAAGCTTCCAAGAATAAACAAACCTTTCAGTACGGCACAGCCTTCCAGCTTCTATATCTCATGTATTTTGATGTGCTAACATGAGGTGTCTACATCTGAGCAGTCAGCAGCCTTTGGGTGGACGGGACTCATTTCATGGTAAAATAGGACCATGAGAGAAGTAGGAGGTTATATTAGGTCTCTGCATGACACGGAGAGATGGCAGATTGTACTGAAGTGCCAGCAAATAAATAAACACCGATATGTAAATATTAAAAATGTTTTCCAGGCAGAGCATCTTATTAGCTAGGGTGTGAATTTTCTGTCACGCAACCTGCAGCTACTCTGTAGCCCGTTCAGCTGGGAAATGGTGGCCCAAGGTGTTGGCAAAATTGATTTGTTGCCTGCTGCTGGAAGCAATCATACCACTGGCGTTCCCTTCCTGCTGGTAGTAAAAGCCTTGTTACGAATATCACATTGTCACACGCTGAATCCATGAGTTAGCTGTTAAAAAGCTCGTACTAGATGCAAGTATGATCACTTGCTGACGCCGATAACAGGAGGGGAATCTTCTCTCCTTCCCCTGTCAGTGCAATTTCCAGTAATAATAATTACTATTATTACAGCTCTGTGTCAGTACCGTGATTCAAAAGCTCACCAGGCTAATAGCAAAAAGCTTTCCTACAACGGTGAATCTGAATGTTCCCGTTTTTATGTATTTGGTACTTTCTGGTCAATGTGCTATCTGCTTCAGTTTTGTTCTCCCTTCTGTCCCTGGTTCCTCAAACACTCATAATCTAAGATGTCCAGTGACAACAAATGTAAGACATGCAAATTAATGCCCAGGTTCAAAAAAACCTCCTGTACTATAACCCTAAAATTATGGCTACTCTTGCTTGGATCAATTTCATTTATGGGAGCCCTGCTATCCCACACCTTTCCGAGACCTTGAGTTCATGTCATTGGTGACCTTTATAATCTATCAGGGCAGCAATCCAAGCATGGTTAAAGACCGTAGACAATGACTGACCCACAATCCTGTGGAATTATCAGGATAGTTTTCATAGCTTTATTGAGACACTGGATGAGATTTCATATTTTGGCCGGTATTCTGGATCTTTTACACTAGTATTATCTAAGGGGTAGGTAACTCAGTGGAAACACAAGAATTAAATATTTCTCCATACTGAAAAACAACCAAGTACCTAGCTGAACATGGAAAACATTCCTCATCTAAATAAGAATCTTATTGTTTGGTTGACATTTTCCGCAGCCGTTTCCTGTCTGGAAACGTAGAAATGCCCCTAGAATCTCAAGAATCTGGGCAATGCTCTTCTACTACAAATTGACCGACTGTGGTCAAGGCATTAATTTCCTAAAAACTTCTATCGGCACTAATATTTTGGGAAGGGAGGCAGAGGAACAGGATGGCCTTAAAATTGTTGACAACTCACTCATTTGCCTCAAGGTGATTGGTGACACGTGGAGATGAAATTCGGCAATAAGTCCGTGTTACTCTATGATGGTAGTAAAATTAGAAGTAAAACATCACCACTTGGACAAAGCATTTTTATCATTTCTGCATATTTCCAGACAGAATAGGAAGAGAAAGACGTAGCAATGACTGACAAAAGAGGAAGGTTTATCTTCCCTGCTCTTAGGGGTTAAAACCCGGTGCGTAGTCACCAAGATTTCCTTTCTAGATTTCCAGGTTCTTCCTCACTGGAAGAGGCTACTTCTTTCACCTCCTGAAGAAGCAGCCGAAATGGCCATAAAATTCCGTAATCATATTTCTTCTTTTTCTAGATGGCATGCTTTCAGAGGCTGGTTTTCTGTCTCTCAAGTTCATGCCACGTGGTGGGTTTGCCTTGGCTAGCTGCTGGGTGCCCGCCCACCCCCTCACCCCCTGTCTGCAACAGGACGGGGGACGAAAAGGAGATAAAAAACTTGTAGGTTGAGATGAAGATAGGGGGATCTCTTACCCATTAACACCACGGGCAGAACAAGCTGATCTGGACTTGAGCCATAGTTCTCAGTGGCTTTTCACCGCTGACATCTATGGCCTGCCCAGACCTTCCTTTGTCTTGGGGAATGAGCGCTCATATTAATTTATCTTTACATCTCATCCTGATGAGGCGTTGATCCAGTCTGTCCCTGAGTGACTGCAGTTTCCCACCGACGCTACCTGTCCCAGCTCGGCAGCTTCTCTGAGCTCAAGCAACATTTCCTGGTGCCCAACACTGTCTCAATACGGGGATTGGTAGCACAACCCTACGTTTATGTTTTTATTTCTAGAAACTCTTTTTTTTTTTTTTCCATACAAATGGTTTCTGAGTGCTTAGAGGTGCGTGGTGTCTTACTCTCTCTTTACCAACCTTCAGGACTCCGTGCACAGAAGGTCATTGAGCAAATTGGTGAGCAAATTGCACGCCAAGGGACCCGGCCACCAAAACTGTTTAATAAGGCCCTTGGGTAGCTGCTTGGAGTTTGGTAACGACACGGTTCTCACAGGTCCACCTCCACTGTGGAAAACTATCTTTTGCTTATGTTTTGTATCCAGTGTGTTGCAGGAGTATTTATATGTTGCGTTGGGATGGGATGACTTTAGGGAGAAGGAAGATGCGGAAAACACAGAGGTCAGTTCCGAAAGCCTTGGAGGGGTTGCCTCATTGGATCTTTCTGTCTAAATGATAGGTGGAAAATGGGACTTTGATACCATCACAGTAAAATTTGCCTGTAACCTGTCAGGAAAAGAAAAATTTCTTGAAAACCTGGAACAAGAAACTTAAACTAAGAGCAAGGATAAGGGAATTACAAGCAGGAGGAAGAAGTGTGGAACAATGCCCTGACCTGTTGGATGAATAACTTGAAAGAGATTTGGAGTGAATGATTTACAATGTTTTCAGACGACAAATGCTCTGGAGTTCAGACTTGAAAGTCCATGTATCGACATTTAGTGACTGGGTACAGTAATAACCATTTTTCCTCTCCTTTGCTTATGTTCTTCGTATCAGCCGTGGCATATTAAAGTACATGTGTGTGGTTGTGTTTGCTTATGTGAAAGGCGGAGAGAAATGCTTGGTAATCTCTTGAAAAATATACCGAAGAATTTAAACACTACTGTGACATTTTAGTCAATTGGATCCTTCAAGGCAGCTCCATTTAATGTCGATTGTACCATAGACATCTAGCATGGGGCAGGTATCTCCTCTCCATTTATACTCAAGGACAGATGTACTATCTTCTGTGGTATAAGTCCTCTCTGCGGTGTCATGATCTAAAGAAGGTAAACCGAGTCATGGCTTTAGGGTGGTTATTCCCCTTCATTGACTATACAGGGAGCCAGAGGTGGTAACTCAAACCGTGATGCCTGTTCTGCAGGTCTCTGTCTAGTACAATGTCAGGCAGTTCACGCTCTCTGCGGCTGGGATAGCTCTGGAAGACTACGGAGCCCTTGGGAGAGGCAGAGAGGGAAAAGTGGGATCATTTCTAAACTAGTGCTGTGATTTACAGACATATATTCCGAATTATGCACGAAGCAAATCTGTTTGATAGGAAAGAGAAACAGTCTTCGAGAAACACCAGGAAGTGGTAGAGAATAGAGCAGGACCTGAGGGAAGTGCTCAGGTGTTAGCAAAAGGCAACAGAGACATAGATGAGAAACAGACACAGCTTTCTTGGTAGTAATCTCCTGCTTCCTGGCTTATAAACTCTTAGGCAGAAATGAGCAGCTGAAGAATTTCTTGGTGTGACTGTAAATGAAAATGAGCATTCCTCTGCTGGTCGCATTTTAACCTCCACAAGACAGCGAGTGCATTTGTCTACTGAAGAAGTTTAAAAATTACTCTGAGCGACAAAGAGGTAGAGAAACCCTGCAGAGTTTCGCAGCTTCTGCTGTTAGAAAATACAATTTCTTCAGGAGAGCACGTTCTGTTGACGGCAGGCCTAAGAGAGCGCTCAAGCTACTAAACAGCTGCCAGCTCAGTGGAGAGGAAGACCAGTGAAGAACCTCCCAGACCTGGTTTCTGTGCGGGTATTTCTAGTTTCAGAGTGGACAAGCTAACTGGAGAGCCCTTTCGTCAATTTAGAGGAATGCAATTAGGAATAGAACATGGAACAGCTCATGGTTGAACCCTACATTGTAGACACGGTGCTTGAGCACGGCAAGCGTTCACTTTCCGTCACGGCACTTTAAACTTCCAGTAGGTAAAAGGACGGTGTTGCATTTTTCCAGCATTCGTGGCTCTCGTCCTGTGAGAGTAGGGTGTGATTCCTCCCTGACACAATGGGAGCACGCAGTTTGTCACACCGACTACAAATGCGGAAAAAACAGTGGTCAGCGTGAGTTCAGGGGTGAGGGTCAGTGTGGAGGAACCAGAAACCTGGAAAGGGAGCGGGAAGGCAGGAGCAGAGAGGCGAACAGTGATCTTTGCAAACACCGCTCACCATAATTTATGATGTGTCACTGTGCTTTCTGTAGCAGGCAGAAATGCATCCTGCTCTCGTCACCCATGTACCTTGGAGCTGGAGCACATCCCCTTCCCATCCTGGTCAGCCCATGACTTCTCCCCCACACCTGTGCTATGGGAACCTGAGCTGAGGCGATGGCACTGGGAAACTTCTCCCGGGTGACTGAATTCATCCTCCTGGGGCTTTCTGATAGAAGGGAGCTGCAAGCCATCTTCTTCACCTTCTTCTTCCTGGCCTATGCCATGGTTCTGCTGGGGAACCTTCTCATCATTGTCACAGTCAGGACTGACCCCAAGCTGTCCTCACCCGTGTACTTTCTCCTCTGCAACTTGTCCTTCATAGATATCTGCTGCACCTCTGTCACCTCTCCCAGGATGCTGGTGGACCTGCTCTCCCAGAGGAAGGCCATTGCGTTTGAAGACTGTATAGCCCAGCTCTTTTTCCTGCACTTTGTTGGGGCATCGGAGATGTTCCTCCTGACTGTGATGGCCTATGACCGCTACACTGCCATCTGCAAGCCCCTGCACTACACAGCCATCATGAGCCGGCAGGCGTGCTGGGTGCTGGTGTCTGCCTGCTGGGCAGGGGGCTTCCTCCACTCTATCGTCCAGACGCTGCTCACAATCCAGCTCCCCTTCTGTGGCCCTAACAAAATCGACAACTACTTCTGTGACCTGCCTCCCGTCATTCGGCTTGCCTGCACGGACATCTATGTCACCGAGTGGCTCATGGCTTCCAACAGCGGTTTGATATCCCTGGTTTGCTTCCTGGTGCTGGTCACATCTTACACGTTCATCCTGGTCACAATCAGGGTCCGCCTCACTGAGGGGCACTGGAAGGCGCTCTCCACCTGTGCCTCACATGTGATGGCCGTCATCCTCTTCTTTGTACCCTGCACCTACATCTACCTCCGGCCCTTTTCTACCTTCCCCTCCGACAAGCACGTCTGTGTGATCTACACTGTCTTATCCCCGGTGATGAACCCCCTCATCTATACCCTGAGGAATAAGGAGGTGAAGGCCTCCATGTGGAAATTGTGGAAGCGCTGCAGAGTCTTCTGAGACAAGCTGGGTTTGCGTCAAACCTGGAGTTACTTTCCTACAGACTGATGGCAGATCGGGCCATGGGAACAGGGCTGGAATCCAACGTGTAGGACAATATCTGAAATCCAAAGGATTTTTAGTTCCAATTAAGGAATTAACCTAACTTTGGTTTCTTCAGAGCCGTAGATTTCGTTGGTGCTCTCACCTGTTTTGTGGGCTTTAGGTCCCCTCAGTCCACCTATGGATTTTTCACTGCTGCGGGACATTTTTAGGATTTTTACTGCTCACATATATCTTTGCAATCATAATTGCATTTTCTGATGACAATGAGAACATCCTTCTCTGCACCCTCAAAGAGAAGTCGGGAGGACCAAACTCTTGAGTGCAGAGTGACAGCGGGATGCAGTGAGCTTTGTAATGCAGGGAGTGAAGTGGCAGTTTTGCTTGGGCAGAGCTCGGGTGTTTGGGATGAAATTCTAAGGGAAAAGGAATTATGCTGCAGAACATAGTAGAGTCGAAATAACCATTTGAGTGCTGGATCTGCACGAGTGGGAAACGCTGAGCAGCCTGTGAACATCGCTTGGAAAGAGTAAACCACAACAGAACTTGCGCTAACATTGTACTGTTTATTAAGAAACATGGAGAAATTTGTAAGGCATGGATAATTCTTTTCCCTCAATTACAAATCAGAAAGATCCGAACAACTGTGTTCTTTGTCAGTGTTTCTTTTCCCCCCGTTGTCTTGTCTTTGTTTGTTTCCACGGTGTTCCTCTGTTTCTCATAAAAATGGATGGACTCTTCCCATCACCACAGCCATTTCTCCACCCTGGCCAGTGATTACAACATCTTCAAAAACATTTCAGATCCCTTCTTAAGGTATATAACCTATTGTTACCACAAAAATCTGGTTAGAAAGGAGTTCTGGAGCCTGAGTGACTCCTCTTTCCACATTGTTGGTGAAAGAAAATCACTCTACTCTACTCTACTCTACTCTACTCTACCCTACTCTACTCTACCCTACTCTACTCTACTCTACCCTACTCTACTCTACCCTACTCCACTCTACTCTACCCCAGCTCTGAAACTATTAGGTGTGTGGAAAAAAAGACTGTGCTGTCCACAGCCACTGGACTTTTTAGGCTGCTGCTTGGTTTTTGGACTGCTTCTCACGGGCATTTTCTGAATTATCCGAAATAACAGAGACAAAGTCAGTTTATATTTAAAACTGGGGTTCCATTTAGCAAAGCATCGCTTCAGGACAATGTGGAACTAGAATATTACAGTCAAGGAATCCCAGAATAGTCTTAACTCCACTTTTGGTAACTCCCAGCACTGTAAAGATAAAAAGCAGCTCCAAAAAGGCTTGCAACAGGTTAACAATGGAACTTTTATGCGTATGTATAGACATTGGGAGATCAAAGGTCTTTAGGGAAATCTGGCACCTAACCCAGGCCTTAGCAGAGGGACTCACAGGCAGTGACACAGCAGCTTCTGCTTGGCTCATACACGAACTACTGAAACGCACACCGAGGGTACTTCCCAATTCGGAAAGGGAGCAACTCTGCCTGTGTTGAAATCCGCTGTTTCAGCAGCGTGGAACAGCAGCCGTGACGGAACGGTTGGCCTTCTGTCATAAAGACGAAAAATGGGAAACGGGTCTTTCACCACTGGTTAATGAGACCTGAGGAACGCAAGGTTCATACTAACCAGGGTAACTGCTGGATTCCCACCCACACGACGCAAGAATTAATCTCTTTTTTTTTTTTTTATTTGACCCTAGCATATATTATGCGTCAAAGACCTTCATTACCTTAGCCCGCGAGGGTAGCATGGCTGTACCTGCCACAATATTTCAGAAAACATGGGGGAGTAATGGGGTCATGTTTACATTCAGTCACTCGGATCCCCCAATTTGAAGGACACGGCGTGAATTTTTGCTTTCTACCCTTTAGCTCCCTGTGAGGTGAGGTCAGGTACGTGAGCTCAGAAGTAATCAGCTTCACCTGGGTTGCTCATCTGATCTTCTTTGTAATTAATTGTTGCTCATCTGATCTCTTTAGTTAACAGCGAAGATCTGTGGATCCTAGGGCATGAGCATGTCTATTTAAAGAGAAGATAAAACAGTACCCAAGAAGTGGGGTTTTTTTGACCACGAAGGAAGCTTAGACTGATGAGGTCAGATGGACTCACTTCTGGTGCGGATCTGGGTGAGATAAATCCATGTGCTTATCCATATTGAGAATAACTTGGGACGGCCTGTTGCTGAAGCTTATAGCTAGAGTCACGCTCAGCTCTTTGAACAGAGGATGTCCTGTATCTCGCTGTCACCACGTGAATATATAACGCAATGGTGTAGTGTTCAATACAACATCACACAAGATAATACGTTATCAACCACTAGCAGCAGCAAACAATAAATACCACAACGTCAAGTATTGGCAAAATATAAGCTCTTCAAATTATGGAGAGACATATATATATATATATATATATATAAAACGTAATATTTTTTGAAAATGTTGAAAAATGGAAATTTTTCTAAACGGTTTCACTTGTGTGGGATCATAATTTTCAAAAAAATAAATCCAGCACGAGAATTTCCACCATCTCTGACGTATTATTCCTGTCCTTTGCCACCAGATGGCAGAGGCACGTAAATTTATCTAAATGCGTACACTGATAACTGATGTTTGCAGGTAAATTAAAGACGTTGGAGATTCTCTTTGCAGGATTTTCTTTAGCCAAAACCACGACAGACACATAAGGAGGCGAATTTTTTTAACCTTTCAGAGCATAGTCATAATTTTCTCACACAAGCAAATTATTAAAATCATACGGGGGACAATATACAGAAGAAGTGGTGACACAATCCAGCATTCTGTCTGGGAAGACAGCAACAGTGTTTGGGGAAGAGGACTGAAGAAAAGCTAATAGGATTTTGTTCTGCGATGCGTTTTTAATAACTGACATTTCCACCTTGCAGTAATTAAGTTTCTGTACTCTTTTATCCTTTACGAGGGCAGCAATTGTATCACCAAAGCCACCAGAACCTCAGTGTCTGCCATCGGGAGAACACTGTAAGTTCCCTCGTGCTGGAATGATTTAGGATTGGATTCATCCCACCAAAATTAGGGCATCCCACTGCGGCATCTCATTCTGGAGCATAGGTGGTTCAAGTTCTCTTGATAAAGAAGATACCTTTTAAGGGGAAAAAAGAGAGAAGGTTGAGTGTGAAGAAGTTGGTGCCATCTGCCAGTAAGCATGTCCAAGTGTTGTCCAAGGGTGGGTGTCAGGAGGATGGGGCCAGGCTCTTCTCAGTGGTGCCCGGGGACAGGACAAGAGGCAATGGGCACAAACTTGAGCATAGGAAGTTCCACCTAAACATGAGGAGGAACTTCTTTACCCTGAGGGTGGCAGAGCCCTGGCACAGGCTGCCCAGAGAGGTGGGGGAGTCTCCAACTCTGGAGACATTCAAAACCCACCTGGACGTGTTCCTGTGCCACCTGCTCTGGGTGACCCTGCTCTGGCAGGGGGTTGGACTGGGTGATCTCCAGAGGTCCCTTCCAACCCTATGGTTCTATGGTTCTATGATTCTAAGTCTGGTCAGTCATCCAAGCTGCCTCCGTACTCGGTGGAGAGAGGCAGTTCCTGGAAATGGTTCATCCCATCCTCAGGAAAAATTGGTCTTCGAAAATGCTCGTTTCTTTCTCTCTGAAGAATATAGAGGAAGCCCGATTAAAGAGGTCACTTGCATACAGGGAGGAAATCTTCCTGTATGTTTACCCCAGGTATTTGACATGCACGAGTATTTGAAATAGTTCATCGTGGAGATTCGCCTCACGTATCGGTGTGGTGTGAAAAATGGCGTTGTGGCACGGTACAAAAGCGTGAGCTTGGAGGGTAAGGCAGGCGGATTTCCAGGGCGGGCATTTTTACGCATGTATTTGCCGTTGTCCGTGTCCATCAAGCGCAGTGCATCCCAAATACAGCTGGCTTACTGTGCGCGTGAAGATCGTCCGAGCAACACGTGGCGCTCCTTGGGTCGATATTTCAGAGCTGCAGCGCATCTCCTGGGCACGGGTCTGCGGAGGATCCGGAAACGTCAGGTTTATTGTGTGTATACAACAAGGAGGATTCATCTCAATGAAGCTGAGCTATTTAAATACTAGGTGACTTGATCTAATCTAGTTGTCTACTTGTCCTTATAATAAAGGAAAGAAAAAGGCCTTCTCAGAAGATAAATAATCACATCCCTCTTACAAACTCATCTTAGGGGTCATAAATTCTCCTCTGGACCTGCTTGTATAAACCCTTTCACTGCAGACAGAGCTGATAACCTGGTTACCACCAGGTGAGGTTTTTTGCATCCCACATCTCCTCCACCTTAGTTGCATCGAAACTCTCTGCTTGTGCTGCAGCGATGATCGGAGATATTCTATCTGCCCAGGGCACAGGGAAAGCTCTGGAAACTGTGTACGGAAAGAGACGAGTGGCCACAGTGTCACCGAAATGGGGAATGAACTTCTTAACACCAATGTAGTCTTATGAAGCAGGCATGCTTTTATTCGACTCCGGAGGCGTGGGGGATCTCTCCACCCAACACGTCCACTGAACGCGAGATTCACAGAGACACATATCCACACAGAATATGCACGGTCATTACATTTCCCAGCGCTCATTGCCATATTCATTACATTTCCAGAACTCATTTCCATATTGACATCACCTTGGCACGTGCGCATTAAGTCTGTTAGGGGGCTTCATGGTAGGTTTTGGGTGGTTCCTAGTGGTGTGCCGTGGCTGGTTTGAGCTGATAATAGAGGAATCTCTTTGTGTGGACTGGGGAAGATAAATGCAGAAGCTTTTGCAACTCCCCCATTTATTTTGCAAGCTTGTTATCGGTCTCTCCAGTCCCTTCGAGGATGTGGTGTTCTTCGCTGTTTGTTCTTGGAAGTGTTCAAGGCCAGGCTGGATGAGGCTTTGGGCAGCCTGGTCTAGTGGGAGGTGTCCCTGCCCAGGGCAGGGGGTTGGAATTGGATGATCTTTTAAGGTCCCTTCCAACCCAAACCATTCTGTGATTCTTCACACGGAGTTACATTTACCTGTTTATCAGACTCTCAGTCCCTGGTTGGAACAGCAGCACCAGCTACGTGTCTGCCTTTTGTAGCCAGCAATATCTAATTCCAATTTAAGGCTCAGACAATGACAACACAGAAGACTAGAACAGTTTTCCTTTGCAGATTGTAACCATAGGATCTATGATTCTATACAGGATTCTCTGATTGTCCAGACTTTCCGCCTTCTCACTCGGGAGCCCACAGATACCGGTCCAGTTGTTATATCCCCAGGGTAGATACGTGGGGGAGACTAGATCAAGAATAAACTCATTCCTTGATCCCAACCTTGTTTTCCGAGCAGGTGAATTGCTGCAAGGAAGTGGGAGGCTTTCGACTTTCTCTCTCCCCTGGTAGAGTGCTGTCTTCAATCAGCCTCACCCCCGCACCAGTAGAAAGAGGAGGGAGGTCAGAAGCACTGATGGGTCATTGATCCTCCTGGTCACGACAGATTTCCAAATATCTCCCGTCTTTGTGCAAATGATATTTCTTTTTACGGATGGATTCCTACTTCTGTAATCTTCCTTTGTATTAGAGAGAAATGTTGAAATATTCAAATGTCCTCCGAGTCAATTAGGGTAAATTTCAATTGAGAAAAAATAAAGATCTACAATTTTGAATCATTTCAGTAAATAAAATGTTTTATTAGGCATTTCAGAATGTATATTATAGAAATCATACACAAGCATATTTTAAATTAGATAAAACTAGACAGGAAAATAGGCATGAACTGAGGCAAATGCGTCAATGTTGTAAGATACCAGCTCCCAAAACTTATCTGGCACTTTGAAACTTCTTGATCTAAAATGTAATGATGGTTCAAAGTCAAACTATGCCACCAGACTGGCCAGGCAGCTGGCTTAAAAGGAGTAAAAATAGTTTAAAATATTCATGGATCGGGATCGCTTAAGTCATGGGGAGAAATATCCCATCTGGTGCTACCAAGGGCTACCAAGATGATTAGAGGACTGGAACATCTCTCTTATGAAGAAAGGCTGAGGGATTTGGGTCTCTTCAGTCTGGAAAAAAGACGGCTGAGGGGGGACCTTATCAACGCTTGTAAATACTGAAAGGGGGGGTGTCAGGAGGATGGGGCCAGGCTCTTTCCAGTGGTGCCCGGGGACAGGACAAGGGGTAACGGGCACAAACTTGACCATAGGAAGTTCCATCTCAACACGAGGAAGAACTTCTTTACCCTGAGGGTGGCAGAGCCCTGGCACAGGCTGCCCAGAGAGGTGGGGGAGTCTCCAACTCCGGAGACATTCAAAACCCGCCTGGACACGTTCCTGTGCCACCTGCTCTGGGTGACCCTGCTCTGGCAGGGGGGTTGGACGGGATGATCTCCAGAGGTCCCTTCCAACCCCTGCCATCCTGTGATTCCGTAGTGCAAAATGCTGTGTCTAAGCCAAGGACAAAGAACCAGATCTCCAGCTGATAGGAGTGAGCGTAGCTCCTGTAAAGACCATATTAGAGGAAATCCCCCCAAAGCACACAGAGACTGGTCACCCAGTTTTGGGGTAAATACGCTGCGTCCCACTGATGTTTCCCACATGAATCACCACCACCTCTAATAAAATCCCTGGACCAAGTAGTACTCTATTACAGTACATTTTCCATAACTTCTTGTGTTGTGGAGTCATAACACCTCCACTGAAAATACTGGCTAAAAACATTGGTGGTAAAAATAACTTTTGCACCACTGAAGGCTATAAACTAACACCTCAAAACAGTGTAAGCACAGTTACGGGAAGCAGGTGGAAAAGCCTTCAGCTGTTGTAAATCAATGCAAGCCTAATCAGGGCCTGGGGTCCAGGTATTCAGCTGATGTTCATTTGTTTTCCTTCATTTGTTCGGCAGGTATAAATCAGGGGTATCAACACATTAGAGTTGGTGTGAGCTGCTGGAGGGAGTTTGTGTGTGGGGGAACCAAGAGCTGTCTCCAGAAAAAGGTTGGAGCTTCTTCTAGCAGAGGATTACAGTCAGAGAGTAGGTGAGCAATGTCATGCTGATGGCCCTTGACCAAGAATCTTGAAGCTCTGGGGGGCCTCTGTCCCCTAAGAATGCTGCTGCTTGCGACAGCTAGTGCAAATGGGCTGTGGCTCTTTTCTCAGCTAAGGGACCTATTTTCCCATTTGCAATGACTCTACGTAACCAAAAAAACAGATCGCTGCTATTGTTGTTCAGTCTCTCAAGAAATCTGTGGGTTCTTGCAGTTTGTGTTAGGTTAAAACTGTTGCTTCTGGATCACTGGATTTTGAATCGGGCTGGATGGCTCTGTGTGGTTTTTCCAGGTGCATGTAAGGAAATCAACAGCCTGAGCAGCAGGATCAGATGGGAATGGGATCATAGAATGTGTTGGGTTGGAAGGGACCTCTAAAGCCCATCTAGTCCAACCCCCCTGCAGTGAGCAGGGACATCTTCAACTAGATCAGGTTGCTCAGAGCCTCATCCAGCCTGGCCTTGAATGTCTCCAGGGATGGGGCCTCCACTGCCTCTGGGCAACCTGTTGAGTGTCTCACCACCCTCATTGTAAAGAACTTCTTCCTAATGTCTAATCTAAACCCGCCCTGCTCTAGTTTAAAACCATTGCCCCTCGTCCTATCGCTACATGCCCTTGCAAACAGCCCCTCCCCAGCTTTTCTGGAGCCCCTTCAGGGGCTGGAAGGGGCTCTAAGGTCTCCCCGGAGCCTTCTCTTCTCCAGGCTGAACAACCCCAGCTCTCTCAGCCTGTAGATGGGAGACTGAGCTCTTCTGCTCAGAGAGGCAGAAGGTATGTAACTAGCCATCTTATTTGTTGTTTCTGTTACTTACTGTTATTCATTAACTGATTCACAAATCCAGGTTTAGATATTTATGGGATATTTACTTAGTTTTAAGATCTTCTGACATATAGCATCAGCTCCTATTGCCTTTATCCTCACGGTGAAATTGCCTGCAAAGTGCTCATTGGCCTCCCCAAAGTCATAGAAACTTGCCATCTCCACTCTAAATAGCTTCTCAGTCCTAGTATTGCTTTGTGCTGAACTTACCACCAGAAGCAGTAAATCCAGGAATGTTTTTTAAAAGAGGAAGAACCATGGCCAATGCAAAAAGGGGAGGGGGGGAAGTTAAATTTAAGTGGTTGATCTATAAGTAATTCTGTGTTTATGTCTGTCACGCCAATCTTCAGGCATGTAAGAATTATCAACTGAAAATAATTGGGAATGTTGCACCGCTGTTGGCTGCAGCTGGTTCAGCCACCCAGATGTGTAGGTCCCTTCACCTCCGGGTTCTGGAGCTGACCTCGCAGTGACAGTCAGGTCCCTGGTCCTGAGGTTTTTCGGTCTGAAAGGTGTTGTGGTATAACGAGGCCAGAGCTGATGCTCACTGGTGAGAGCAAGTGGCATCTCTGTGTGGTTTGTTGTTTTGTGAATATATTCGGGGGTGCCAAAGGTCTTTTTGGAAAACGGGGGCCTGAACCCCGCATTTCCAAGTATCTGATTAGCAGCTTTCATTTGGGTCTGTGGGCTGGTACATATGGGGAGGTGGGATGGAAATGCTCTGTCGTTGATACAGTAGGGAAAATGGGAGAGGAAATGAGGATTTGGGAGCCTTGATCAAACTATGGGGTGCTGGTGGGGCAGGTTTGAGAGATGAGCCGCACTGGCAGAGGTGGAGGGGTTGGCTGACCGGCTTCTCCATGGTTACCTTTGGCTGCCAACCCTGAAAAGAGTGCTGTGCAGGAGTAACTTGAGGGTGGTCAAATACCACAAGAGGTTGCCCAGAGAGGCTGTGGAGGCTCCATCCTTGAAGATATTCAAAACTTGACTGGACACAGTCCTGGACAGCCGGCTCTAGTCGGTCCTACTTGAGCAGAGTTGTTGGACTGGATGATCTCAAGAGGTTCCTTCCAACCTTGGTGATTCAATGATTTAGTAATTCTGTAACGTTAAGGGACAGCCCTGAAGAGCTGGAATGTACTGCTCACTACCGAGGAGATGGGGGGGGGAAAAAAGGGACACAATTGCCAGTATTGGGAGGGGGCTCTTCCTTCTCCTCCTCATCCCTTCAGTAACTGCCTTCCTCTGCCACCCACCGCATTTACCAGGATCCTGCCACGTTGGGCTCATGACCGTTTTGCTGCCATTGGTAATCTGCTGCCCAAGGCAACCTGCCTGCTCTTACAGCCCAGAAGCTGTGGCAAAGAAGCACCAAAGTGGGCAGGATTAACGTGCTGGGCACAGTGAGAGGAGACGCTTCGGGTGGATCTTTGAAAAGTGCATGTCCAAGTTGAGTGACTCTTCTTGGCGGTGTTTTATTTTGGATATCGGAGGCTACTGAGAAAATTCAAGACTCGGTCTTGTATCTCAATCGCGCTCCATGGCACGAGGCTGTGGAGAAAAACCAGTGGATCTTAAAACTAGAAAGGACCTTGCTGCTTGTCGGTGGAAGCTGTGGGACCTGGACCATCTGTGGGATGCAGACTGTCATGCTTCCACATGTCCTCTAGGGGAATTACCTGCTGTTTCCTCTCCTGCTCTATGAGGAAACACCATGCAGATCATCGCGTGGGTTGATTCGAAATAATTGCTCTGATTTTTGACAAGGAAGCTAAATGCAAATTCCATACGGTTTTTGGGAGCCGGTACCTCAAGACAAGCAATTTAATCTAATTGATTTGTCTTGCCAGGAAACAGCTTTGGGGTGACTTTTAATAAGGCCTCAGTAGATGCTGTTAAAAAGTTGGTGCATGACAAATAGCAATGGTGCGACTTGGCAAGTGAGTTCCTAAGCGTGTGTAAATTGGCTCCTCTGTGCATCATTAAAACCCGAAGTTCTTTCTTCCCTGGAAATTAGCAGCTCTCTGCGCTTACCCTCAGGTCTGATTATTGCCCTGACCTAGGGGACAGGGAAAGACTGCCTCAAAGGAAAAAGTTTGAAAATTGGCAAGAACTCTACAATGGTTTTTTTTTTGTTGGTTTTTTTTTTTTAAATCCCACGAAAACTGAAGAGATCCTGGTCTAATCTATTTTATTTAAAGATTACGGGTCAAGTATCGCACTGTTGGGGCCGCAGCTTTAAAATGGCTTGGATTGGGCTGGTTCCAAATACGTCTCTTTTGGGGGGTGACACATTGCCGACTGATGAATATGATCTTCACAGCAAAAACTAAACTCGGAAATGGTTCTTGGCAAAAATGAGGCTAATCCCGAGTTGTCCCGGGCTCTGCAGGCATCTTCTGGCTGCTCCTTCTCGCCAGAAGCACATAGGGCACAAAGGTTTGAATAAAATCCCAGATTTAATTTTAGAAGAGAGGACGTTGTCAGGGAATCTGACAGTGGGTACGGAGCTCATCTGGAATGTGAGTTGCAGTGTGGGATATTTTTTTTTTTCCCCTTGTTAAGCATGAAGACAGTGGAATTACCTCAAATGAGCTTATCTTTGTGTCTGAAACACAAATGGTCATTAGATAAAAAGGAGCTTTTTCAGCATCCAAGTCTGAAATCAGTGCGGGCTCATGATAAACGTTCTTAGCAGGAGAGCTCAAGACTTGAAAAAAAAAAAAAAAACTCCCTAATCCCACGATTGGCCAAAATTAAATGGCTTTGGTTGTGTTATGCTGGGGATGGTCCTGGCACAGCACGGGGGGGGTGGGCAGCAAAACCCTTCTCCAACCCAAGAGCTGCCCCTGTGCTGTGTCTCTGAGCTCAGAGATGTGGCCAACGCTTCTGGTTCAGGCTGTCAGGCATGGGATCCCTCGAGTTCCCCTTCTGCAAATAGCTGGCTGAGATTTTTATGTTATTTTGGAGTTGTTTTGGTTTTGTTGGTTTTGGGGGGGGGGGGGGGGGGAACCTCTGTTTCATTATAAAATATAATGTAAAAAATGTAACTTTAAAGCGTGCCCCCTCAGCTGGGGCTTGCCTGGGGAGGCCGCAGCAAAATGAGCAAGTGGAGTGGTAGAAAGTGACTTTGGGCTATTTGGGTGAATAAAACACATGAGTTTCCACCGTACTACATAAACCGGCAGTTTAGGGAAATCCCCCCCCAGCAACACCTGGGGGATTTACACCATCCAAGTGTCTCCGGACTGCTTTGAGGTATTACAAGATGAGGAATACTACCTGGGAAATTTTAATTTTTTTTCTTTTCTTTTTTTTTTTTTTTTTTGCCTTGAGGCAGAATACCCTTTCTACAAGCAATAAGTCACACCTGCAGGCATTTGGTCTTAAGGCCTGGGGTTTTTTGTTTTTTTTTCCGAGCTGCTGCGATTACTGCACACGGCCTGCATATTTCAGTATCTAGTCTATGAGGAGCCTAGTGAGGCTACTCTTAGGAAGCATGCATTTATGTAAAATTCATTAGGCCTTGGCAAGCATAGGGTAAATACAACTGACTTATCTATAAAATAACAGCATGACAGGCAGAGCTGAGGAAGATTTTGGTAACCGTTGATGATTTTCATGAGAGCTTCAAGACTGCGTTTGCATGTGGCAACCATGTATAGTTCACAGGTATTATAATCCTGGGGGTTCAGCCTTTGTAGTGTTGGGCTAACAGTGCCACAAATAACCTCGTTAAATGGCAAATGTGGTTAGATTAGGCTAAAAGCATATCTCGAATCACAGAATCCCAGAATGGTAGGGTTGGAAGGGACCTCTGGAGATCACCCAGTCCAACCCCCTGCCAGAGCAGGGTCACCCAGAGCAGGTGGCACAGGAACGTGTCCAGGCGGGGTTGGAATGTCTCCAGAGTTGGAGACTCCACCACCTCTCTGGGCAGCCTGTGCCAGGGCTCTGCCACCCTCACAGCAAAGAAGTTCCTCCTCATGTTTAGGTGGAACTTCCCATGGTCAAGTCTGTACCCGTTACCTCTTGTCCTGTCCCCGGGCACCACTGAGAAGAGCCTGGCCCCATCCTCCTGACACCCCCCCTTTCAGTATTTACAAGCGTTGATAAGGTCCCCCCTCAGTCGTCTTTTTTCCAGACTGAAAAGACCCAAATCCCTCAGCCTTTCTTCATCAGAGAGATGTTCCAGTCCCCTCATCATCTTGGTGACCCTTTGCTGTCCCCTCTCCAGCAGTTCCCTGTCCCTCTTGAACCGGGGAGCCCAGAACTGGACCCAGCGCTCCAAATACTGGGCTGTGTTTCTGCTTCTAAGAGCCCTTCTAAGAATATCCCTGCAAACATACGACTGAGCACTAGGTGTTGAGTTGAGAGCCATAGCCCTGGGTGACTGCCACCTTGATGTGGCCAATGCATCCCACCCCAAAGGAAGCATGGAAGATTTATGACTTGAACCTCTGCTTGAAGGTCTTTATACTTGCACACGTTACCACACCACGGCTTTTGAGAAGTCTGCGCTTTAATGACATAGCTAGCTACCATATGTATATGAAGCTGGTGGCTAGCAATGAGTAGTTTAGAAGAATGTCAGGGATCTCACGGTTGTAGGGGGTTGGAAGGGACCTCTGGAGATCAACCAAGGGACTCCGGAGTCCAACCCCCCTGCTAGAGCAGGTTCACCAGAGCAGGTTGCTCAGGACCGCATCTTTATGTCGTACGAAGATGGGATTATCAGCACCGGGCTTTAGACACAAGGTCTCAGATTAAAAAAATACTGAAAGCAAATAATAGGAGGCCTGTATTAGCACATAACTTCTCGACGGTAGTTTGGCAGGGTTTTAAATATCGCTAGAGGAGACTCCACAGCCTCTCTGGGCAGCCTATGCCAGTGCTCTGGCACCGTCAAAGTAAAGAAGTTTTTCCTCCTGTTGCGATGGACTTTCCTGTGTTCCAGTTTGTGCCCGCTGCCCCTTGTTCTGTCACCGGGCACTACTGAAAAGAGTCTGGCCCCATCCTCTTGACACCTGCCCTTTAGACATTGGTAAACATTGATGAGATCCCCTCTCGGTTTTCTCTTCTCCAGGCTGAACAGGCCCAGGTCTCTCAGCCTTTCCTCGTACCAGAGGTGCTCCAGTCCCTCGACCATCTTCGGAGCCGTGTATTGCAATGCGCTGTGAAGCCTCGTACCGCAGAGATCTTCCATGAGGTATTGCCCTCTTGTGGCTGTTCAACGAAAAGATGAGTAACTGAGTCGGTGGAAGAGGCACAAAGCCAGTTTAGGAAGATGGAAGGCACAGTCCCGGTACTTATCACAGGTATGGATGGGACTGTTCTCTTTATTGTATCTCTTTCTGGAATCTGGGTTTATTACGAAATTATTAGCTCCATTCTTTGTGGCAAAACTTCACGGGAAGTATGATGCCTGATGCTCCTGGGGCTAACTGCAGCACCCAAAGGTCTGGACCTCATGGATTTATTGCAGCCACAGGTCTACGCAACCATGGAGGGATCGGCCTGTGCTTTGTAACCCTTTGTAACTCCAATTTATCTTCTGACATATGTGCAGAAGTCTTAATTTTGTAAGAGTGACACACTGCCATCGTAGCAAACGGGCTTTAAAAAGGACTGACAAAGAGTATCATCCATGTTAATAGTGCAGAAATTATGGGCAGGTAAAACTGGAACTGACGTGTTCCTATTCGCAGCTCTGTGGAAAGAGACCTGGGAGTCCTGGGGGACAACAGGAGGACCATGAGCCAGCAGTGGGCCCTTGTGGCCAAGAAGGCCAATGGCATCCTGGGGGGCATCAAGAAGAGTGTGGCCAGCAGGTGGAGGGAGGTCATCCTCCCCCTCTGCTCTGCCCTGGTGAGGCCACACCTGGAGTTCTGTGTCCAGTTCTGGGCTCCCAGGTTCAAGAGGGACAGGGAACTACTGAAGAGGGTGCAGCAAAGGGCTACCAAGATGCTGAGGGGACTGGAACATCTCTCTGATGAAGAAAGGCTGAGGGATTTGGGTCTTTTCAGTCTGGAAAAAAGACGGCTGAGGGGGGACCTTATCAACGCTTATAAATACTGAAAGGGGGGGTGTCAGGAGGACGGGGCCAGGCTCTTCTCAGTGGTGCCCGGGGACAGGACAAGGGGTAACGGGCACAAACTTGACCATGGGAAGTTCCACCTCAACACGAGGAGGAACTTCTTTGCTGTGAGGGTGGCAGAGCCCTGGCACAGGCTGCCCAGAGAGGTGGTGGAGTCTCCATCTCTGGAGACATTCCAACCCCGCCTGGACGCGTTCCTGTGCCACCTGCTCTGGGTGACCCTGCTCTGGCAGGGGGTTGGAGTGGATGATCTCCAGAGGTCCCTTCCAACCCTATGGTTCTATGATTCCCGTGCATCAGATGGAAAGTGATTCCCGTAAATGAACGTATAATGAGTTGGATGCTTTCTGAAACCAGAGCTCTTCAAAGTAGTGCTACTAACTTCTGTTCCTTCTTATGCCAGGGTACACACCTGCTTCAAGTAGTGCACAGGTTTCACGAGTGGTTTATCTTCTGTCATTTCGGTGGGGGCTACACAAAATTAAAACTTTGCTTCTGTACAAGAATTGGAGATTGCCCATAAAATCACCACGGAAGGCATTTACGCTGGCACACGGTGCTGTGCTAGCTGTTACCGCTGCCCTCATCTGAGGTGTGCTCTTCTGCAGAGTAGCTGTTGTCAAATTTATTTTTACCCAATATGCGTAAGTGATAAACTTCAAACTCCAGAGCAAGACAAATTGGTTTGAAAACCACTTGTGATTAAAGCGATTTTAAGGCTGTAGTTTAATTTAAAGAAATCAGAACACTGGACTCCTGTGAGATGTGAAACTTCAGTAACCTGGAATGGCACCTGAGGGCTGGCAGGACCTAAGGAGAACACCACCATCTATTTCTTTTCCTGGGAGCACACTCGAGTATCAAGCCACAGCCATTTTAAAAAGGTCCTACAGCATGAAAGTCATAGGAGTCAAAGGGAAAGTCGTAAGAGTCAAAGGATGTGGGGTGAAGAAATAGTTTATCGCCTTTCTAGCTCCCCTTGACGATATTCTGAAAAAGCCTCATATATGCATCCACGAAAGCTTCAGAGACACTCCTCCCCAGGCACGTCCTCACATGTTTATGAAGCCTCATTAAAGACGAGAGGCGCTTACCCATGCGGTCAAGCTAGCGTTTTTGCCAGTGCTTGCAGGTGTCTGCGTGAATATTCCTGTGCTGCTAAATCTGGACCTGTGACTTCCTTAACAGAACGATGTTCCTGAGTCTACAGTGAAATCATTTTTCTGTCATATGTAGACGTGTCATATTCCAATCAGGTGTGGAAAGAAGAAAAAGAATAGTCGTGTTTCCTGGAGACACAGACAACTATATATTACTGTTAATTCTTTGTACTGGTGAGTATTTCTGTGTGAAGCTTCTGTTGTATTTCAAGTGAAGAAGTTCCCCATTTTTAAGAACAAGGGATGCTGTGATTCAGAGCACCATGTGCCTTTTTTTTTTTTTTCCTGCTGACTGAAATATTTCTTATGGCAGTTTAAGCTCTGACTTTGCTCCCTTTTAAGCTGCAAGCAACTTTCTGTGAGAACATGAGCCTGTCTCAGACGGGGTATCGTAGTCACCTGTTTAATTTGTTCTCTGTATCTCTTACAAAGGAGGATGCGTTACAATATTCACACCATCTCACAATCGTGCTCTAATCTGCAAACAAGAAGGTGCTTGTGCTGAACTTCGCTTTATGTGTCTATAGGGCCACTAGGTAAATAACTACTCTAAGTACTGAGTTACGTTCAACGAAGCAATGCAGGGTGGATGGAAAGATCCTTCAATGCCAAGCCTTCCTACACGTCTTTGAATGGCGAAAAGGGGAAGGGCAGAGAAATCCGTCTATATCCTAAAAGTGCTAATACTGTTACGGAAATCTATAGGGTAAAATTTATAGAAGGGAGGGAGGTCTTTAATTGGACACTGGATTATATCTCTTTTTATATATCACTAGGTAAAGCTGAAAAAAAAACCCCAAAATGCACCTGCGCTATACTACCCACCTGTTGATGACCTGTTAATTCTTCTATGACAGCATTAAAGACCTAATTGTTTTAATGGAGTAGCTTCAGCTAGAGATCTAGACCCCTTTGGTGATATTAGTACCACTAAATAATTTATGCTGAAAGGGTTTCTAGAGATCCGTACTTCACCTCCGCCTGCTCAGGGCTGTGTCCGACCAAGCTGACCACCACAGAGGAGGCGTCTTTGCCTTCAACTTTCAGCTCTTTAGTCTGAGAAGATGGCTTGCAACAATTCGGCTTTTTCGATTAATCGCTGTTAAGCTTAATACTTATATTTTGCTTTTTATGTCAGGTATATGCGCGCAAAACTTAGATTTTGAGTGTGGCAAAGCAAACTTGCAAACGTTTTTGAACTGGAAAACAGATCCCCCTCCAAAAAAATATAATCACGCTCTTTAGAAGGGAGATGCAATTTTGACTAAGTTACAACTTCTTCTTTCTTCCAGGTACACCTCTGCAATCGTTTCTACAATGAAAGATAAGATGCAGAGGGTCAACCTATCAACAGTATCTGAATTTGTTCTTGTAGGCCTTTCTGATGCCCCAGGGGTTCGTTTTCTTCTCTTTGTGCTGTTTTTGACCATTTATTTGGCCACCATGGCGGGCAACATTACAATCCTCATTGCCATGAGCACAGACGCTCGACTGCACAACCCCATGTACTTCTTCCTTGGCAACTTATCCTTGCTGGATATCTTATGTCCCACTATCACTGTGCCGAAGATGCTGGAGGCCTTGTCGCTTGAGAACAAGGTGATTTCATTCACTGGCTGCATGCTCCAGCTCTTCTTCCTCATTGACGTTGTAGGCACGGAGATTTTTCTCTTGGCCGTGATGGCGTATGACCGTTACGTTGCAATATGTCATCCGCTGCAGTACATGAATATCGTGAGTTTGAAACTGTGCGCTCGCCTAGCCATTGGCACCTGGGTAGCAGGATTTTTTAATTCTCTGTTGCACTTGTCTTTGATTTTTACGGTCTCTTTTTGTGGTTCCAATGAAGTTGACCAATATTACTGTGATATTCCCCCTGTGCTGGCCCTTTCCTGCTCACCTACTTGCAGTAGGGAACTGGTGGTGCTCGTAGTTGCTGGGGTCCTTGGAAGTGCTGCCTTTGTGGTCACTCTCATCTCCTATATCTATATCCTGGTGGCTATCCTGCACATGAAGTCTTCCGAGAGCAGGCACAAAGTTTTCTCCACCTGTGGCTCTCACCTGATGGTAGTATGCCTTTTCTACGGGACCACCATTTGCACATATGTACGGCCTTCCTCCACCTACTCACCTCATCAGGATAGGGTAGTTTCCATGCTCTATGGAATCCTCACTCCCCTGCTAAACCCCATAATCTACAGTCTGAGGAACAAGGAAGTTAAATGTGCTTTAAGAAGACTGATCAGCCACGTAAGAACTCTTTTAACAAGGCAAGTGCATCTCTCTCAGTCTCTGGCATCCTCTAGAGCCCCAGCAACTGGATAGGCACTGCAGTTTGTGACTGATCTTCTCTAACTTTAGCCATCTAAAAGCTAAACGCTGGAATCGAAACTCCTTCTCTGGGCTCCCTTTGCAGTTAAGAGGGAGAGGTGTGCACCTCCAGAAGGCCAACTGGATGGCACAGTTTTAGGTCATCACAGGAGAAGGTGACTTCAGCTGGTAATGTTTCTCTCCACTGGGCATGGAGGAAGCTTAGATGAGAGCCTCAGCCTGAGCCGCGGGGGTCGGACGCATATCTTAGAGCGTAAATGCTGGGAATTGGTACTGTAGGCACACTTAGATACACATCCTTCTCTACTAAAGCAGCTTATAGGGCCAGTGCCTCTTATTGGCCACATTGCTCCTGCAGAAAACGTTAAGCACCAACTTTGTGGGAGCTTGACTGGGAGGGAGGCTCCTTTGCCATTGTCTAAGGTCATCGGTCTGGGTGTGTTTTCAACCAGCGTGCCGAGAACCCAACTGCAACGCCTGCAGTGCCACCAGGCACAATCTGTCCACCGTTTGCACCGTGCGTCTCAAAATCAGTCTGCCAGGGTGCAAATCAACTCCCGTAAACTGGAGACGTCAACTGCTGATGTCTATGCATCAGACAGCTTTCTCAGCCTCCTTCTCTGGCCAGTGGGGGCAAAAGGTGGCTCTGCAGTCATGGGCTTTGTGACGGTTGCACAGTCGTGCCCTGGCTTTTCTCAGTGTTGGCGGAGCGAAGGAAGGCTCACAGAGGGTGCTTTAGGTCTGTGTGAGTCCATAACTAGGCGGAGTGCTTCATTCCGGGGGGGAAAAAGTGAAGGTGAGGCTGACAAAAAAGTGGAAATGGATGAGCAGAGAGGGGGAGTTCTGTGCAGAGTCCTGCGCGCCTTGTGGCTATAGACCTGGGTGTGCATCTTGGCTACAAGGCTCTGCGCTGGGCTGATAAACTCCTACAGCTCGAGGTGGACCTCGGGCTGTATTGAAGCGCTGTGCGACGTCATTCCAGCTGTTGTGCCTGGTGCTAAATAACTGATGTGACTTTGCTGTTCGCACGCTACTCCTTACTAAAACCAAACGTCAAGGATGTCTGTCTTAGTGGCCTTTTTTTTTGGCTGCTGTCTTGGTGTAAAGGATAAACTAAAGACTTTCCTGCAGGAATTCGTATCTTACTGGTAACAAATGCACATTCTTAATACTGAACCAGTGGAAATAACTTAAGCTTCATCCATTCTCAGCTGTTCGTCATGTTGACAATGGGTTCAAAAGTCAACTGTAATGACCAAAGAGCTTTTCCCTGGGGTAATACAGTCTGGATTTTCTGGGGCTTTCTTTTGTGTGTTTGTTTTAAAGTATATTTCACCACCTTAAGCAAATGCATGTAAGCCCATCCACCACCCCTTAAATCTCAAAGGTGAGTGTTAAGAAGGTGGTAAGGCCACCCACGTAGCTGTGATGCTGCAAAGCTTCCCTCAAATTTCTTTGCCCTGACCTATAGTAAGGTTGGGGTTCAGTTCCAATGGCACGCGAGGTGACCCAAGGTATCTTTCCTGGTCCATGGTTCCTACTCCATAAAAAGTACAGACTCCATGGAGTCACGTTTCACTTCCATCAACTGAGTGAAAAGATCAGCAGTTCTCTACCGCCAAATAGGGGCTATTTACCTGTTATGAGCAGAGCAGCAGATGTTTATGCAGGGTTTCCTGTGATTCTTGAACTATGACAGTGGAAACCATAAAAAAAACCAAGCCGTTTATTCCAAAGCCATCTGACAAATCACAAGACACGCATCAATGCGGACAAGGTGACAGTCTGCACTTCAAAACACGTGCGCAGAAAACTCGGTGTAGGCTGGGGTCAGTTACCTGCTCTGCAGGGTCCCAAAAATTACTGCAGATGTCATATGGCGATGGGGAAGGAGCAGCCACGCTCAGTTTCCTTGTAGATCTAAAGATTCTGGTTGTTGAGCCTGGGACTTTGAGATCTTGCCTGGGAAGCATTTCCCTCTTACACCTCACTAGCTTTTTGAACGTTTGCTGTTGTATCTGTTGGGTAGGAGAGCGGCAATCAGCGGTGAGCACTGATCTGAGGGCTGGTGTGTGCCCAGTGGGTTGGCGTTAACATGGCCCGTGTGAATGCCTGGATGGAACAGGGGACAGACCGGCTCAGCGAGGACGACTTCAGAAGCGTAGACGTGAGAGCGACTGGTTGCGTTATGAAAGGAGACTCTCCTAGCTGAGGAAGACCCCGGCCTGCATGGGTTTGGCCATGAGCAGCAGTGGTGTAGAGGTACCCCCATCCATGCCCTCTTTACCTCCGCTGCTTGGCTTATGGCTCTGAATCTCAGCACTGGTGGGCTTGGGGAGGCATCAAGACACCATCTGTGCCTGGGGTACCTGCCTGGCTCCTCCACGCTGAGGGAAGAGTTCAGGTGCTGCTTGCTTACAAGGAGGTCCAGGGGACATGTCTGCTCGTCAGATGACCCGTGGCACAGGGACCAAGGAGCGATGCGCCGACTCCTCAGAGCTGTATGCATCCGTGTACGCATGGAGCATGTACGTGTGCTCTGTGTGCTCGCACCTGCTGGGCTTACATCTTCAGCCTCCCACTGGTTGGACCTGGGGACGTGCAGCAGCAGCCGCGTCACCTCTCTGGGCTGATGGGTCACCCATGATGTATTTCCCTCTAACGATCACAAAACCAGCAGAGTGAGAATATAACAGCGAATTGCTTACTGTATTTTGATTTCCTTTTTCTTCGCCATATACCACTTCAACTGAAAAAACGCAGTCCAAACAAAAGTACATTTAACCTAACTTACCACTGCAAAGATAAACGCTGATTTCCCTAAACTGACCCATTGATAACGTCACTGTAGTTTATTCTCCAGAAACGCAGGAAGAAAAAGTTCTTCTGATTCAAATCCTGCTACAAAAGTGCGTTGTCTTGTGCTTGTTTTTTTTTCCTTGCCAAATTAAGTACGTAAGTAAAATTGCTCATCCTCTGCACATATTATTTCTGACGTTTTCGCAAATTCCCCAAACGTAAACTTCAAGGAGAAATCCCTGCTGGATGCCCTTGGGGAAATCGCGCTCTCTTTTTTTCAGGTGCGCTGGAGAGGCTGTGATGACTTACCCCATGACCATGGGACATCATTTTGGTTTCATAAAGACTGACGGAGCCTGGTTTTTTGACTTCAGCGTAATAATTGCTGAGTGCGGGTCTGCAAATAACACGGGAGACCTTTGAAATGAGAGAGGGAGGGTGAATTTCTCATACAAAGTCATGCTGCATGGTTAGGTGTTGGCTGTCCTCGGGAGTCTCTGTTACAATTAAATAATTCCACGCGTGGACAAAATCTTCCATCGGCGCCTGCTTGATGATCCTACCGGCCTGTAGTCTCGCTGGGATGGAGGAGAACTGTGAAAAACTGCAGAAGCTCTGATGTAAGGTAGGAAAAGTAAGGATCTTATTAAGAACCTAGCGATAAAGAATGCAGCAAAGACGCGAAAGAAGAGGAGGAAAATGACAATGCCCATTGAATAACACTTTTACGCATGAACTGACAAGGAATTTGAGTATCACAGTAGATAATAAACACAACAAATAAGGATTCTTAGTTTAACACTGTATTTAGCACATGGCTTAGCTTTTCCTAAGTTTGTCATTTTGTCTTGTCCATGCCCCGTTTTCAAAATGAAGAGTGACAAAGTTGCTGACCATCATTATTCAGTTTTGAAAGTCTGTCTGAATCGCTGGGATCCGGATAAATGGCATAAGAGTCTGAAGTTTTTAGCCCGGCTGAAGGCTGTGGAGGACTCGAGCGTATATTAACAGGGTGAGGAACTGAGGGAAGTTTTAAATCATATTTGTTGGAAATACCTGTTCAGGTGCCAATATCTGGGGCCGATCACCGTTATCAAAATTACGAGGATCTCAAAAAAGAGAATACGTGCGGACAAACGGCAGTCTGCAGACACGCTCCTCAAGTGTATTTCACTGCATCAGCCCCAGGAGCTGCTGGAGAAGAGACAGGAATGAATGAGAGAATAAAGATGACAATGGTAACCTGTAAGAAGGATCTTTAGTGCCTGGTGAGGTTGAATACCCCAAACCTAGTATGCCACCCTTCCCATCCAAAGGCGCAAACACCCCTGGGGTCATCACACCTAGCTTCAGTCAGGGGATGCGTGGAGAAATGGGGCTTTGTAGGTACCTGTAGGTAGCAAGACATGACCGTTGCTGCTGTAGATGGTGCAGGCAATATTTAACACCAACATAAAATTGCAAAAGAGGGTGACTTTCTCTCGTTGGCATGGCTGCTCCATCCTCTTGTCTCGTTCCCCTCAGTTAAGTTGTCCTTACTTACTCTGGACCTTCACTTGAGGGTCACATAATATATGAAGGCCACCTGCTCTCACTAAGTATTCTTCATCAGTATTGCTCGTTCAGTGGTTATATGCACTTGGTTATACATTGGATCATCCGTTCCTTTGCCATACGTGCATCTTTCTCCTCTTGGGAACCTTAACATAAATGTAGACACCCAAACTTCCTAAGCGTAGCTCCACGCTGTCTGTCTACCCTCTCATTAAAGGCAAGAAGCAAGCAAGTGATAATTGACCTTAAATATCTGAGAGCTTTTCCAGATGGAGAGAATCACCCTGTGGAAGTGTCTGACTCCAACCCTAGCCAAGCGTATTTTCTGATGGTGATATCAAGAGCTTCTCAATAAAGACATCGGTGGGAGTGAAAGATGAGGGTTGTATCACACACCGAGTTGGAGGAGCATGTTGGCACTCTATTGGAAAATCCTTTCTAAAGCCTACGAAAATGAGAGCTAAAGGTATGTCTTGGTATACCGAAAGGGGGTTTGGAAGGTATAAAATTGTAGGTAGCTTTGAGGAAGGTTGAACGATGAAAACTTCTTTGTAGAGAAGTAATATGTCATTCTGTAAAAACACTGAGGTTATTCTCCCTTGATTGATCCCAGAAGTTTCCGATTAGATGTGTTTAATAAAATCTATATTATTTAACTACAATTGGTTCTGGATTTTTAAGAGAATGATGCGTATTTTAGATATCTGCTTGAGCAGTTTCGTATGAGCTATGCAAAAGAGACCAAAATCCGGAACTGGAAAGGAAGTAATGAAGGGAAAAATTGCCTTAAGATTTACCCACTTTGGCAATCTTTGGCCAAAATGTTAAAAGTGAAAGTGGCAATCTCCAGGAGTTATGTTGCAGACATGACGGTCTGTAGGGAGATAGCTGGGGTCGATGTCCTCTCCCTTTCAGCATCTACAGTGCGAGTGTCATCGTTTGAACAGGTCATCCTCAGAGGTGCCCTCAGAGGGTGAGTCATCTTATCCCAAACAAAATAGTTCATAATAGGTTAGAAAAAAAGTTTTGTATGTTGTCCGGGAGGCTAGACAGCTCATTTACAGCTGTGGTGTGGTGATCCACCGCAAGTATTGGATGCGTGGTCATCCAAAGCAAGATGGATCTTACTTCTAACGGCCAAGGAACCAATGCCAGAAGGAATGACAACACCTCACCTGTGGATAGATAAAAAGATATCAGTTCCTAGACTAAAACACACGCTGTCCCCCAGGATGATAAACTCCAAATTATACTTTCACTGTGATGGGACCTTGCGTTAACTGTAGCCCTAAGATTTTTGAAATGAACTAGATGTTTGAAACGCAGGAAAAATCATCAGTGTGAACAAGGTTACGTGTTTGCAACTGTGGACAGGATATTTATGAAACACTTCATGTGCCCCAAAGAAATCCTTGGGCAGAGATGGGACTTGAGACGGGAAGGGAATCATAGGTCAAAGAAGAGGTTGCGACAAACTGCTTTCTGTTAAGGACTTAAGAAGAAAAAAAAAACTTCTAAGAACTGCTGATGTTTCTTCCAGAGATGGCACTGTCATTGCATCATTGCAAGAAAAAAAAATCAGCAGTTCTTACATTTTTTTTCTTTTCCATTTAAGTTCGATGATGATGTCAACTTTTTACATTGGTATTTGTGAATTTGAAATTGCATCAGGATTTTTTTTCACCCTCTTCTCTCCACTTCTCTCTGCAGTGATGTAAGAATGGCTGATGAGAACTGTACCGAGGCGACCCAGTTCACCTTCTCGGGACTCACAGAGCACCCACAACTGAAGCCCGTCCTCTTCGCATTCTTCCTGGTCATCTACCTGCTGACGCTAGTGGGAAACCTCGGCCTGATCGCTCTGATCAGTGTCAGCCCCCAGCTTCACACCCCCATGTACTTTTTCCTCGGTAACTTGTCCTTCTTAGATGCTTGCTACTCCTCCACCATCAGCCTCAAAATGCTGATGGACCTTCCATCAAAAACCAAAGCCATTTCTTTTGCTGGTTGCCTCACGCAGTTTTATTTCTGTGCTGCTTTTGCCACAGCTGAGGTTTACCTGCTGACTGCCATGGCCTATGACCGCTATGTGGCCATCTCCAAACCCCTGCTCTATCAGGTTGTCATGTCTCCTGGTGTTTGCAGGAGCCTGGTCGCTGTGTCCTACCTTGCAGGGCTGCTGAATGCCATCGTGCATACAAGCGCCCTGCTCCGGCTCTCCTTCTGCGGTCCCCTGGTGATCAACAACTTCTACTGTGACGTGCCACCGCTGTGTGTTGTGACCTCCACTGACACGCGTCTCAATGAGGTTTTAATGTTTGTGTTGGTGGGTTTCAACATGATGACCACCAACCTGCTCATCCTCACCTCCTACGCCCGCATTGCGGTGGCCGTGGCCAGGATGGGCTCTGCTGCAGGCAGGCGCAAAGCCTGCTCCACCTGCGCCTCCCACCTAGCGGTCGTCATCATTCTCTATGCATCTGCTACTTTTAATTACATGCAACCCAGTTCATCCAACTCGCCAGAAAGCAAGGAAATTGCCTCCATCTTTTACACCATTATAGTCCCCATGCTGAACCCCATGATTTATAGCCTGAGGAACATGGAGGTGAAGCATGCCCTAACCAGTTTCATCGGGAGGAAAATGTGCTGCTGAAGGACAATCTCGTGTTCCGTTATTTTCCTTTTTTTCTCTCTTTAAGGAGAATGTTTCATGTAGGTCTCTGAGAAGGTCTCTGAGACTGGTGCTTCCAAAACCATTTGGAACCTCATATGTTAGGGCTGAAAAATTAATTAGACTGGTCTCAAACTGTGCCCGCTGACATAGCCACATCAGTCTTGTCTCTAGTACAAAGTTCTTGCCCACGTACTCTACCTCCCACGCAATGATCATGATGCCACTGTGCAAAGCAAGGTAAAAAGTAAGTCCATGAGCAAGAGATGCTAACGATCTGGATTTTCACACAGGATCACAGGATGGTGAGAGTTTGATGAGACCGCTGGAGATGACCTAGTCCAACCACCTGCTCAAAGCCAGGGCAGCCAGACAGGCTGCCGAGGAATGTGTCCACTCTGAATATTTTTAAGGATGGAGACCCCACAACCTCTCTGGGTTTCCAGTGGTTGATCGCCTTTACAGGAATAAAGCTTTTTTCTTAGGTTTAAATGGAGTTTCCTGTATTTCAACTTGTCTTCTCATGGGACACCACTGAGAAGAGTTTGGTTCCGTTCTCTTTATTCCCCCCCCAACAGATATTTACACTCACTGAGAAGTTCTCCCCTGAGCCTTCTCTTCTCCAGGCTGAACTGTCTGAGCTCACTCCCGGTATGAGACGCTCTAGTCCCTCAATCCCCTTCCCTGCTCCTGATCCAGCATGTCCTTATCTTGCATTGAGAAGCGGAGACCTGGACGCAGCCCCCCAGCTGTGGTCTCCCTGACTCGACCTGCTGGTAATGCTTTTCCTAATGCAGCCCAGGAGGCTTTTGACCTCCTTTGCCAAAAGGGCTGGCCCAAGGTCAGCCTGGTCTCCTACTGGACAGCCAGCTCATGGCCAGTCTGGTGTCCCACTGGACACCCAGGTCCTTCTCTGACCAGATGCTTCCCAGCCGGTCACACTCCAGCCTTTCCTGGTGCCTGGGGTTATTCCTCCTTGGCATTTCCCTTTGTTGAACTCCATGAAGTTCCTCTTGACCCATTTCTCCAGCCTTTCCAGGTCTCTCTGAAGGGCAGCACAACCATTTGGTGTATCCGCCACTCCCCCCAGTTCTGTATCATCTGGGACCTTGCTGAGGGTGTAGTAGCTGGAATTCCCGTCAAAATATTTGCAGCTACTTAGAACCATCACTCTTTTTTGGTTAACCAGAACTATTTGTTTCTATTTTCCATTTTTGTTAAACAGTCTGACTGCAAACCACATTTCCAGAACGCTTGGCGCATAATCTCAGCGAGCGTGAATTTTGATGTGCAGTACTAAATGAAGAATACTTTAAAAGCCACGATAAAATACAAAACTTTATTAACTCTGAAAAAAATGTATGTTATATGCCTGAATATTTCTAGGCTGAATCATAAAATGTTGCACTAACTCGTTTGTTGACCACCACTGGCCTGCACGGTAGTAACTGTACAACTTCATACCCTTGAACCGAACATACTTTTCTGTATGTACAATGAGCTGTATCCTGTATTTATAAACAGATAAACGAGCTGTTCGAATTAATTTTTTGAGCCTTTCCTTAAAGTAAATTTTCTTCTCTAGATGATATTAAAAGCCAGAGGCACTTTTTCCATTTGTTTAGTTCAGCACAGAATATGAGAGAGTGATGGAGTACAAAACCTGGGGTCCTGAGCTGCCGTTGTCGCTTTTTATTACCCCTTGTTCATTGTTTTATATATAGATATTCTGAATTTCATCAGCCATCCTATTGCTCAGCCTCTCTTCACGCGTGACTCCCCCAAGAGCACCTGAGGGTGCAGACCCCCTGCCTTGGGCTCGGTGTTTCCCGACTCTCCCCGTGCTCACGTGGGCTTGCTCCGGGCCGCGTCGAGGAGCTCACGCCACGCACCACCCCACCGGTGATTCAGGCAAACGCTCCATCCCAAGAGGTTCTCTAGGAGAAATAAAGTGCTAACGTCCCCTTCCCCAGTCTGAAGTGAGAGGTTATAAACTCCTCCAAGCTTGCCAAGAAGCTGGCCTGCGTCAACAGTGAATTCACTGGGATTGATAGCGTTTTCCGCAACTTTTAGCATTTTTAATGTATTAATGTTATTCAATACCCTATCAAGGTGAGTTGTTTTCAAGCAGCAGCAGGTCTCAGGGAGATGCAAGCCTGCAACGCAGCAGCAGATAGGCCTATGTTTTGGCTTCTGTAGGGGAAGGAGATGGAGGGTAAGTGTCGGGATGAGCCTTGGATGGCTGCAGATCAAGCCATGCTTTTACTGATAGATCAGGTTATGGAGGACACCACCTCACAGACTTCAGCCCCTCAGGCAGCAGAAAACAACCGAGAACCACCAGTGCAGTTAGCATCCATGAACTGGGGTTGTTCGTGTGGGTCAGGACCGTGATGGCAACGATAGGTTGTAGCGAGGTGGGTCTCAGCCTCTTCTCCCAAGTAACAAGTGATAGGACAAGAAGAAATGGACTCCAGTTGTGCCAGAGGAGGTTTAGGATGGATATTAGGAAAAGTTTCTTCACCGAAAGGGTTGTCAAATATTGGAACAGGCTGCCCAGGGAAGTGGTGGAGTCACCATCCCTGGAGGGACTTAAAAGCCGGGCAGACGTGGTGCTGGTTCTGAGGGACATGGTTTAATGGTGGTTTTGGCAGTGTTAGGTTAATGGTTGGACTTGATGATCTTAAAGGTCCCTTCCAACCTAGATGATTCTATGATTATAATAGGTTGTAATGGCCCTGATCAGCCTCAGCTGGTGTTTTCTTGCCCAGCCACATGCACACTCAACCCCCTCCCATGGACTAGGACCCTCCATTTTAGGTGGCCTTCAGGGCTTCCCTGCACAGGTGTTTCTGGCTGCATCTGTCTCCTGGATGGACCTTGGACCTGTGCTGTAGATAGTTTTATTCCTGGATGGGCAAATGTACGTACATTGTAGCTCGTCTCCAGCCATATCTCCTTTTGCTTCTGCCTGGACCCCCTGGATGAACCCCGAGCCTGGTTCATCATCTGCCATGGCTGTGGCTGTTGATGGACCCCCTTGTGATGTCCCAAGCACTTGTTACAAGGTCCTGAGTAACTTTTGCCAACCAGAAGTTGTTGGCCGGGGGCAGCTGCTCTCTCAGCTGCTGGTGGTGGGATGGATGCACAGATCTGTTATCCTTCAAACTCCAGTGGTAACTTCTGTACCAACCAAGTGGAGGACTGGAAAGTTGTGTGCCAACCCATAAACTCTCCAACCACCAACTTCAGGGTGCGGGAGTAGTTGTGAGAGACTAAACTGCTTTAGAAGTGCTCATTGCCTTTAACAAAGAGGAAAGATTCCTTCTCCTCTGTCTGTGAAGTTGTCCCCCAGGGGCTCGTTAGGAAGAATGAGCTTTCTAAGAAGGTTACAAGATCATTAGAGGTTTCTTCACCACACCCAGAAGGGCTTGTTAAGCTGTTGACTCCTGGGTGGCTGGCCCCCAGGGGATTCCTTCTTTTGGGGAGGGGAGAAGTGTAATTTGTGATGGAAATAGATTTAACGACTTAGCTGATGTTGGAGGTCAGGCCTGCTGAGAGGCTTCCAGTGCGTCATGCTATGACTATCGCCTCCACCTTCTGCTAAACAAGGCCTCCTATTTAGTCTTAAGATTTAAGAAATCGCCTGTTCTCTCTACACGTACAGTTCATATGCATTTGTTTGCCTTCACTAATCAGATATTTTATCTTTGCCTTATCTTCCCTATCTTTCACGCTGGTGGGAAGAGCATTTTTTAAAAAGTAAAGAGTCCTTGAGGTGGGGTAGGAGCTTGGGCTGGTCTAGGAGAAGGCTGGTGGCTGGCTCTGGCTACATTTCCCCTTTTCTGGCTTACTCTGCACTAAATATCTTTGTCTTTATCTTTGTATTTACCTGCTAAAACCTTCATCTATCCAAGAGCTCACTTACCCTATCCCAAGAGACTCTGCAGGAGGTGTAGTCCTCTCCAGTACATAGTCCACCAGGTCCCAGCTCCATTCTGGGCTTGCTCAGCTGGTGTAATTCAAGGCAAACTAATGCTCCTGGTGGGTGCTGGAGGGTCTTGCTCTGGGATGGTGCCGAGCAGCAGGAATATCTGTCAGCGTATCACCCCTCTGCGGGGGCTGTGAAGAGTGAGTCGTTCACCAAAGTGGCGACACATCCTACCCCAGCAAGGACCTGTGCCAGATGTCAGACCCTAACCTTTCCCTTGGCCACCCTCCGAGGTGGCAGATAGCAGCAGGGGACACCTGGCATGTCCCCTTCCCCCAGGGGACGGTGATCTGCCCAAAAACCCAAGCAAGGAGTTTGTGTTTTATACATTTTGTGTTTCATATCTTACACGGCATAAGAGTAAGGTTGTCGTTGAAGATCCAACGCTAATTAAGCTTTCTCCTTTCCCTGCCCTTGCTTGGTAGGCAAGAGCCACATATGGGGCCATGTGCCCTGCTGTGAGCCGCAGGAGAGCCCAGGTCTGTCTCTCTGTGGTGGGTTTCTGGGCTCAGACCCACAAATGCCACCTCCAGATGTTGCTGCTTGATGGCAACGTAAAGAGCCAGGGCTGAAGCCATCCCTTAGCTTGGTCCTTCCCTGCGCAGGACGGGTGCAAGCACACTTCTGGTGCGTAGGATGCTGGCTAATGAGTGACATTTGTTCACCAACTGCATCTTCCACAGGGTCAGGATGCACCGATCGCCCTCAAAACACCTTTCTAGTCGCCGCTGCGATCTTCCTCAGGCAGGGACAAGAAGCACCAACCTTGCTCAAAAAAAACCCCTTTCCTTTACTTTCTGCTGGGGCTCCGCTTTCTGCCCGCTGGCAGAGGAAACCACGTCAGCACAAATCCCGCCTGATGAGGTTGTTCGGCTTGCGTTGGCAAACATTAAAGAAAGAACGCGCGCCACAGAATTATGATTGCAAATTTCTCTGTCTGGGACAGCCGTTATTTTTAGGTGTGTTGCCAAACCCCAGTCGTGCCGGGTGGGGTGGGGAGAGGCTGTTTGCATACTTGGAAGGCTACAGCTTGCAGCTATAAAAGCTGAAATTCATCCTGCCTGACTCTGGTAGTCTAAAAAGTAATTGTTTAGAATAATGTCAAAACAGGTGTCTAAAAGCCAGCTTTCCTGGACAGACAGAGAGGCAGAAACACAAAACACGCACCAGATCGCAGAGGCCTGTGACAGCTTATTTGTATTTTACATTTATTCAAGCATATGGGTTTCATTACCTCTCTTTTCTGGAAAATAAAAATAAAAATGAAGAGATCTTGAGGTGAGAATTGCCTTCTTAGTCTTCCGTTCACCCAGGAATCAGACAGTGTATCGTCCTGGCAGCAGTTTGGATGCGGTAGGCCTTTCTTTATTACGCCCGTAGAATTCGGACAGCTTTCCCTCAGTCCAACGCTGGCTCTGAATGACAAAAGCCCGGCAGTCCAGGAACCAATGAGGTATCCATTCCAGACCTGCATCTGGCCAACTGGTTATAACTGGTTGGCTGGATGAGGGCAGAGCAGCAGATGTCACCTACCTTGACTTCAGCAAGGCTTTTGACACTGTCTCTCACAACATCCTCATTAGGAAGCTGAGGAAGCGTGGGCTTGATGAGGGGACAGCGAGGTGGATCAAGAGCTGGCTGTGTGACACGACTCAGAGGGTTGTGATTAACGGAGCAGGGTCAAGTTGGAGGCCTGTAACCAGTGGTGTCCCCCAGGGGTCAATACTCGGTCCAATTTTGTCCAATATATTCATTAATGACCTGGATGAGGGGACAGAGCGTATCCTCAGCGAGTTCGCTGATGATCCCAAACTGGGAGGGGTGGCTGACACCCCAGAGGGCCGCGCTGCCATCCAGCGTGACCTGGACAGGCTGGAGAGCTGGGCAGAGAAGAACCTCACGAGGTTCAACAAAAGCAAGTGCAAGGTCCTGCACCTGGGGAGGAAGAATGTCAGGCACCAGTATGGGTTAGGGGTGGACCTGCTGGAAAGTAGTTCTGAGGAGAAGGATCTGGGGGTCCTGGTAGACAGTAAATTATCCATGAGCCGGCGATGTGTCCTTGTCGCCAAAAAGGCCAATGGAATCCTGGACTGCGTAGGGAAGAGTGTGGCCAGCAGGTCGAGGGAGGTCATTCTCCCCCTCTACTCGGCGCTGGTGAGGCCACAACTGGAATACTGTGTCCAGTTTTGGGCTCCCCAGTTCAAGAGGGACAGGGAACTGCTGGAGCGAGTCCAGCGAAGGGCAACTGAGATGATGGAGGGATTGGAGCATCTCCCTTAGGAGGAAAGGCTGAGAGAGCTGGGACTCTTTAGCCTGGAGAAGAGAAGGCCGAGGGGAGACCTTATTATGGCATACAAGTATCTAAAGGGTGGGTTGAAGGAGGATGGAGCCAGACTCTTTTCAATGGTTCCCAATAACAGGACGAGGGTAACGGGCACAAGGGAACAGAGGAAGTTCCAAGCAAATATGAGGAAAAACAACTTTACGGTGAGGGTGACAGAGCCCTGGAACAGGCTGCCCAGGGAGGGTGTGGAGTCCCTTCTCTGGAGACTTTCAAGACCCGCCTGGATGCAGCCCTGAGTGATGTGCTCTGGGCAATCCTGCTTCGGCAGGGGAGTGGGACTGGATGATCTCTAGAGGTCCCTTCCAACTCTGAAAAATTCTGTGATTCCATGATTTCATGAAACCAGTTGGGGCTTTGCCTTGCCCTCTCCACCGGCGTGTCCTCTCCATACCCTTCTGAAGCCTTTCCACCTCCGTTTCAGCCAGGCTAAGGGACTTTTTGCACTGCTGCTTGATATCAAGCAAACTTACGCCTAGGTCTCTGACTTCATGAATGTGATTCTTCTTCCCTCACTTACAGATAATTCACCCATACTTCCTTAGACCCTTACCATAGGATGGGGTGAGTTTCTCTGCTCATGGTACAAGGATCCCAACAAACCACCTCAGGGCCTGCACCCTTTCTTGGAGAAGATGGAACTTTTGTTGGCTTAACCAACATAACAGCGGTTGAGAAATCTTCAGGTCTGAAGAGAAATCCCAACAAACCTTGTCAGAGCCTTGGGAGCTAGCTTAGACTTAGATGCTTAACTATATATTTTTAAAAACATGTGAGGTGACTCTCATCGTCAGAGACCAGAAAGTCATCTGTGTCGCACCATGTATTGTTATAACTTTCCATACGCTTGATCTAGTTTTCCTGATAACTTCCTCAGGTGCTTCTGGTGATGGTTATTTGACAGGCAGAAGGAAAAAGAGACAAGGCTGGAGGGTATTTCTTAGAGCAGAACAGTTTGGACCACAAAATTAAAGGGGAAAGACAAAATTTTGTCCTTAAAGATGCTCTATCTGCTTTGGCTGTACATGTCTTAGACGTCACAGGGATCTGTTCTTGCTTTCTTTTCATACTTGGGTTTATTTAGACTTTGAAGTCTTTGAAGGACTTTCTGTGGGTTTCTCCAGGCTTGAATTGAATTTTTCCATTAACTTTAGTCATCAAAATATGTCTACATAAGGAAGGTCAATCAGTCTGTGGAGCGGCGGTTCTCCCTCTGTAGTCAGTGGGGGTTTCCGATATGAAATTGGAATTACAGTGGCATCCAACAGCATCCAAGAGATTTTGACTATAATGTCACTGAGTAACAAATAAACCCACACCACAGAAATTTTAAGCTTTATATAAAGCGCTGAATTTTTCTCACAGTTCTTTAACTATTTTTTTCTTTTTTCTTCCTTTTTTTCTTTCCTGTCCTGATGCTGTTGGCATTTTCCACTTCTATTTTACATGAATTGCCAGAGTGAGGCAGGCTGAAGTCCCAATGTCTTTTTTTAGCCTCTGGGTTTTAAGCCAAATCCCAAATGTTATTTAAAAAGTTATTTGCACAAAAGGTCTTTTTGTTTAGGTGCTGTTGAATTTAGCACATTTATGACTTCATCTCAGTGTTGGTAAAATAAGTCTAGGACAATTGCGGGTAGAGAAATAATTACATTTGAGTATTGTTTCAACTCACAGAACTAAATGCAATACTACCAATCCCTATAAAGCCTTTAAATAAACAGGGATTTGGGTCTTTTCATTGCCCTTCTCAGGGCCTGCTTCATGTCCTTGTTCCTAAGGCTGTAGATGAGGGGGTTCAGCATCGGGGCTACAATGGTGTAAAACACTGCGACCACTTTGTCCCTGTCCTGTGGATGCCTTGACTTCGGATTCATGTACGTGCAGATGGTTGTCCCATAGAATATGGTTACCACCATCAGGTGGGATCCACAGGTGGAGAAGGCCTTGGATTGCACGTGTGCAGACTGAATCTTCAAGATGGCAGAAAGGATATAGGCGTAGGACGTCATGATCAGAAGAAAGGGGATGAAGGCTATGAGGATGCTGAAGATGAAGATGACCAACTCCATGAGGGCGGTGTCGGCACAGGCCAAGGCCAGCACTGCTAGCACTTCACAGAAGTAATGGTTCAAGATGTCAGGCCCACAGAAGGGCAGCCGCAAGGTGAGGCTGTTGATGACCATGGCGCTCAGCAGGCTGCTGGTCCAGGAGGCCACCACCATGTGGGTGCAAAGCTTCCTGTTCATGACAGTGGTGTAGAGCAAGGGGTGACATATTGCCATATACCGATCATAAGCCATGACCCCAAGCAGGACACACTCTGTCATGCCAAAAGTCAGAGAGAAATACATCTGAGTGGCACATCCAGAGAAGGAGATGGTCCTCTTCTTGGTCAAGAGGTTCACCAGCATCTGGGGGACGTTGCTGGAGATGTAGCAGATGTCTAAGAAGGACAGATTGGCAAGGAAAAAGTACATGGGTAAGTGCAACTGGCAATCAGCTCTGACCACTGTAATGATCGTGATGTTCCCAACCAATGTGAACAGATAAAAAATCAGGAACACTATGAAAAGAACAGTCTGTGTCCGTGGCTGGGAGGAAAGGCCTTGAAAGATGAATTCCGTCACTACGCTTTGGTTTTCCCTGGCCATTATTGTTCCAGCGGTTTAACTGTCAAGATAAGAAATAGTAACAAAGTCAACTCAAATCTGTTGCAAGATGAGCACAGCAAGAGCTTATATTTCTCTCTGAAGGGGAAGGAACCTGCCGCGGAAAACAACGTAGCAGATACAACATACCATCCATTGTGTATTGTCTATTATGGTGACCAGAGAAATGAGAAAACGTTGAGAAAGTTTTCTAGTGGTACATTTAGCTGAACCCGTGTTCCCATTGGTTGTGGTCTAATTACACAGAAATTATACACATTTTAATGCCCAACAGAGTTACTATCCTCTTTAGAAAATCAAAATTCAATGTTAGATCAAAAGATTATGTGTCAAAATCCCAGTTCTCAATATCCTTTCTTAACAGGGGAAGAAACACGAAACAGACTTCGGAGTGAAACAATCCTTCACTCTCATTAGGAAACAGAGCTACTCTTTTGGACAAATATCCATAGACCTGTCTCCTTTTCCTGCGATAAAGCCAAAACCCAGCACATGGACCACGTCTAGCAAATTAAGTATGTCCAACCACCCTAACGTATATCTAGGATCTCATGGCATTCTCATCACCAAAGCTCCTACTGTTCATGTTCTTTACGCAGCGTTGTCTAAGATGTTTTAAGTCTTTACTATGACAAGAAAGTTTCAGAGTGGTCTATGCTCACAGTTGCCGGATCCTCAATCTTCGTGCGGTGAAAGGAGAGTAGCAGAACGCCCACCTTAATGCAGCGGGAGACACTAATAAATGTCACTTGATATGCTGTAGGGTATCGGAGACATCTGAAGGCGGCCGTCACATTTGATGCAGGGATGTTGGAGGGCTCTGGAATGAAAACTGGACAAATGACAGGTCACATGAGGATGTCCCAACCCTACGTGTGAGTCGTCTGCTACGACCACAGCTGAATAAATTATTTGGATGCCTAATTGATACAGTCAATGGACTCTAAAGGGCGCTTCGGATGACCAGCTAGGAGGTGACAACTTTAGCTATCTCAACTTCTCAGCTGTTCCTGAGAACCTGAGCAGCCTTCTGGACTTAGCCTTGACACCTGGTTAATTCCTCACTCATGACAGAAATATAGCTGTATAACTTACATATAAATGCCTATACGTGGGTGCCTAAATCCGGTGCCTTAACCTGAACCTGAATCCTAGCCTGTGTTTTTAAGACCAAGCAGATTCTCTCAGCCTGAATTAGCAATTATGTTGTCAAGCGAAAGTACTGCAAAATGAAGCATCTTTCCAAAACAGAAACTGTTCTGGAAGGGAGGTGAAGAAATAATCCTAAAAAGCTCAATTCAAGGAGGCAGTTTTGCCTCAGCCCAAGATTAGTGTCTCAGGCAGGGGAGATGGCTGAGCCATCACCCCAGTCAATGCAGCTGGAGGACTCTGTCTCCACCCCAGCCCAGGGAGTCCAGGCTGCTCAGCACCCATCTCCTAGTCAGCAAAGGCCGGTGCATCCCTCCTGACTTGAAAGGAAGGACTAAGGTGCCAAAGCATCCGCATCTCTTGCCATTTTAGGTACACTATGGTATCCGAGACGTCTGTATGGGACACGCACATATGACAAAGAGCTGCAGAAGACTTGTGTCAACTGTATCAACCAGCGTGTCACTGGCACCTCTGCAAATGTGGCAACCGGCTCACATGGAAACATCTTAAATTTCGGTGAGATGGGTCTGATCCCACCAGACTAGATAGGGGTTGGACTAGATGATCTCATAGAATCATAGAATCACAGAATGGTTTGGGTGGGAAGGGACCTTAAAGCCCACCCAGTGCCGCCCCCTGCCCTGGGCAGGGACACCTCCCACCAGCCCAGGTTGCTCCAAGCCCCGTCCAACCTGGCCTTGAACCCCTCCAGGGATGGGGCAGCCACAGCTTCTCTGGGCAACCTGGGCCAGGGGCTCACCACCCTCACAGCCAAGAATTGCTTCCTCAGATCTCATCTCAATCTCCCCTCTTCCAGTGTAAAACCGTTACCCATTGTCCTATGGCTCCCCTCTCTGATCCAGAGTCCCTGCCCATCCTTTCCAACCCCTACTATTCTGTGACTCTGTGATCTCTGATGTTTAATGAGATTAATCTAATTCTTATTCAAGACATGAACTCTCTAGACTAGGTGGACACTATCAGTTATGATGTCAACTGTAAGAACCTGAATAATATGAAATTCAGCATCTTAAGGTGTAGAACTTGAGATTTCTCTCATTTAAGCACATAGACGCACAATCACTTTAAAGCCTGTGCCAACATAAACAGCTACGTTCAACTTCTGATTCTGTTCAGGCATTTATAATTTACATAACTGCACTGCGCAGGCAAAGAATGATTAAATTTTGCCCTCAATAAACCAGTTGTGGTAATGTTTTTGATGAATATCATACCACATTAAAAAGCATCCTTCAGGATCTGAAAACTGGGAGCGAGAAGGGAAATTGCCTCTAGCTACGGTATAAATAACTAGAGTGGGATTCCCTCTAGGATTTAGTTTTCTCAGTACTTTGGAGTATCTGAGACCAAGTGGCTCACGAGAAGTTCCACGGACTTGAGATCTGTGCTTCTAGATCGATCACTTCTGCAAATCACCTCCTTGTTATTGACGTTAGTAGATAGCAGGGGCTCTGAACTTTACATTTTTGACTTCAAAGCAATTGGAAGGAGGAGAGTCAGTTATATTTTAGAGATGAGAAAAAGTAGACAAAAATAAGGTAAGCGCTTTGCTCAAGGTTAGAAGAGGCTTCTTAGAGAAAGCGTTATCTTATCATGGCATATCTATCGGCAGTGACAAACATGTCTTGGACCTAAATAAATCCTTATATAGACTAAAATACCTTGAAATCACCCCAACACGTCTCTGCTAGAGATTTGTAAAACGAAAGAATGGGTTTTTTCTGTACCTGAAAATGTCCAATCTGCAAGAAGGTTGAAACTCATCCAGCAACAGGAACACTGATAGCAAAATACGCAAAAGAGAAGTGCAGACACCCCTCGCCCAGTCCCCAGAAATGTTAGATATCTGCGGGTGAGAAATAAATGCCAAGCGGCTTAGTCCTTTACACAGATTTAACTCATTCGAAGTGATAGCAAAGGAGTGGAAGAACTGAAATCACGTTTAAAAATTTCCCTTTTGAGACAGCATAAGCAATTTTAAATGCCATGGGGAAGTGGTCCCAGAGGTAGCGTTGCAATTACTCCTTGTAAGCACAAGCCCAAATATCATTTTAAGTATTTAATCCATAAGCAATCGTAGTTTTGGTAAAATAAAATGCGCACTCGAGACTCGGTGAACCATACGTTACACTTCAGATCGTTAGAGACCAAGTATTTTAATGGATTTGGGGGATTTTTAGAGGGTTGCCTAAACATGGAATTTTATCCAGTTATTTCTATTTCGAGCCAAATGACTTCTGTGAGGGTGAAACACACCAATACTCCGATTTCAGTCTGAAGTCATCAGGAGATGCAGAATCTGATACATTGCATGTCCTCAGATGTCCAAAAATTAGTTATCTAGGTCGAAACCACCAACTTTCTGTCTAGTTAACAGCGGAAAATAGCCATTTTCAGAGCACAAGGGAAACAACGCTGCCTCCATATTCAGCTCAGAGGAATCAGCATTTCCAGACAGCAATTGATCCCTCTGGTTGGAAAGAGGAGGATAAATACCTATATTTGGTGAAATGACTTACCAAGGGCTGGGAAGGTAGTGGTGGAATGGACAGCCTGGATAATTTCCCCTTGCACCCCGTATTTATCTCTTTCCCATCTGCCTGGACCCAGGACGGACACCTCAAGAAGAAGGAACTGCATTGGATTTGACAAATCATGTTGTTATGTCAGGGGAGGTTTAGATTGGATATTAGGGAACATTTTTTCACTGAAAGGGTTATTAAACATTGGAACAGGCTGCCCAGGGAGGTGGTGGATTCACCATCCCTGGAGGTGTTTAAAAAAAGGGTAGATGTGGTGCTTAGGGACATGGTTTAGAAGTGGTTTTTGTCAGGGGAGGTTAATGGTTGGACTTGATGATCTTAAACGTCCCTTCCAACCTCAGCAATTCTATGATTCTATGATTCTAAATACGAGGTTTCAGCTGTTTGAGCTGCAAAAATTAGGACTCACTGACCAGGTTTGTGTCATGACACATTTTTAATGAGGTTTCAGTGCTGGATGAGGTGTGCCAAAGGTTCAACCAGAAGTTGCCCAGAGAAGCTGTGGCTGCCCCGTCCCTGGAGGGGTTCAAGGCCAGGTTGGACGGGGCTTGGAGCAACCTGGGCTGGTGGGAGGTGTCCCTGCCCAGGGCAGGGGGTGGCACTGGATGATTGTTAAGGTCCCTTCCCACCCAAACCATTCTATGTTTCTATAACCAAAGTTTTGGAGGCCTGAGGGGAAGTAAGACCTCACTTTGGACCCGCTTCCCTTAGGAGTATGATGAGCATCTTCAGCCAGAATAAAGAGGTGCGCTCACCTCTGAGGAGAGGTCATCAGCTGTAACCCCCTCCTGGAGCTAGGTGCTCATCCATAAGTGTTCCTCAAAACCGAGACATGTTCTTTTTTTTTTTTCTTGTGCCCAACAGCCTACAAACACTAGAAAGAGGGAGTTCTGTCCCACAGCTGTGATTTTCTTTGCCAGAACTGGAAAAAAAAATCAAACAGGGAAGGATCATAATATACTCGTCCGGTTTCTGATACTCTTTCTCTGAACGTCTATTTTCGGCTGCCGTCAGAAATCGATACCCCTGGGCTGACCCGTCTCTCACCGCGGAGCTGGTCTCATATTCTTACCAGTGGGGCTGCCCTGTTGGAACAGCAACACGGGAGTGCACACACCGAGCGGCCAGCTGGAACAGGCAGAAAAATGTTGGCAGGCGCTGTTTGGTGATCTTTTTAAATACTGCTGCTTCAGGAGAATCTCTGGTCTTTCCCTGCAGTTGCTCACTCGCATCTCTACAAATACAGTCTTCTCTGACGTGCTTTTTTGCACCGGGATGCTGGGGAGGGAAGCTGAATTTCTGGAATAAGTCGCCCTCTAATTGTATAAAGCTATCCTTGTAAATGAATAAAATGCAGGGGAGTCCAAATAAAGTGAAGAAAAATCCCCCGTATCAATGAAATCCCCATACTAATCATCATCATCAGCGCGTAGCCACTTCACGTTTGCTGCTGAAAATCAGATATCACCTATACGCAGACCTCATATAACCAGTGAAGGATGAAGATGGACCATTTTCATGTATGCATTCCTAAAGGTGAAGGATTCCTGAAATTATTGATGTGCCTTCAAAAAAATTTCATACGCTTATCGCTATCGAACTTCAATTGAAACCTCAAGGAAGACGTATAGTCTTAATATAACCACACAGGCCAGTTGTAGATGGCTTAATATGCCTCCCGAGCCACTCCGACAGCCACCGCCATAATTCATTTCTCAAAGGAATACCTTGTATTCTTGCAAAGCGTATGTCAGCCAAAATGTAGAACCAGTGCACAAGAATACGGTTAAGTTGTAAATATCAGCCTATTTTCTCACTTCTCCACATTTGCTGTGGAGAAGGCATTTCTTAAGAGAAAAAAAAAAAAGGGGGGTTTTTTTCTTAAGCAAAATTCAAATATATTATTAATGTGTGGGGGCTTTATTGTTTCCAATGCGACCAGGGCAGATTTTCCCATCTTTCTTTTGGATGGTGCTGTCAGATAGGGAAATGTGCAACGTGACAGCGAGTCTGAATGATTTATTTTTCGCCTTGAAAAACACTATTTAGTTGTGAAAATCGTGTTGGGCTACAGTTCTGGCTTTAAAATTCCCAAGAATTTGGGGATCAAAAAAAGTTCGCATCCAGCGTTTCAGTGCCATTCTCTCCTCCCTTTCCTCTGTATTCTTTTTTAAATTCTGTATACAAATGATAGAATCATAGAATCACGGGATGGTTTGGGTTGGAAGGGACCTTTAAAGGCCATCTAGTCTACCCCACCTGCCATGGGCAGGGACACCTCCCACTAGATCAGGTTGCCCAAAAGTTATGTGCAAAGATGCACAGATCTGTCATGCCCACCTTCCTTGGAGCGTGATAAATTTGGAAACAAGGACTTTCAAAACTTCAAACCCAAGGCTACTACTGTGGAAAGCAGCTGAGTAAATCTAATGATGTTTTGCTAAGACACCTTGTTCCCTCCAAGTGGGCTGTTTTCCATTGAAAGTCTTTTTTACTCCCTTAAATATTTATGCACGTACAATACGAGAGATGAGCTGTTTGGTAGATGCAGTGCCATCCGTACAGCCAACATAAACACCGAGAATGAGGAGATTAAAGACTAGCATGTAACTATCATTCCCCTCAGACTGCACATACGTACATACACACACACACACACACACACACGGAGTAGAGTTTATTATTTTGGTGGCACTTCATAGAATCATCACAGAGCAGCCGCGGTGGGAAGGGACCTCAGAAGACCATCCGGTCCAACCTTTGGTGGGAAAGGGAACCTAGATGAGATTACCTCACCCCTTGTCCAACTGCATCTTGAAATCCTCCAGTGACGGGGACTCCACCACGTCCCTGGGGAGGTTGTTCCAGTGAACAATTGTTATTGTAAAAAAATTCTGTCTCAGGTTGAGATGAAATCTCTCCTGGTGCAGCCTGTACCTATTGCCCCTCGTCTTCTTCATGTGGCTCCTTATAAAGAGAGGGCCTTGGTCCTCTTTGTAGCCACCCTTTAAGTATTTTGTGTATTGATATGTTGGAAGCTATATTTCCTCTACTTGGGAAGCTGTGTATTCTTGAAAATTTACTATTAGGTAAAGCGGGTATTTCAGCTGATTCAGAAAGTCAGGTTTGTGTTCAGTTCTTTTAATTTGGAAGCAAAAGTAGGGCCTAAATGGCATAGGACAGCCTTTGTCAGTGGAGTCTTAGCGAGTTCATAGAACGATTAGAGTTGGAAGGGACCTTAAAGATGGGCTAATAACAACTCCCCTGCCCTGGGCAGGGACACCTCCCACTAGACCAGGCTGCTCAAAGCCCCGTCCAGCCTGGCCTTGAACACCTCCAGGGATGAGTTCCTCAACTTCTGCAAAAGAATCACTCCTCTTACAGAGATTCACCCTTTCACCAGTATTATTCTGCTAATTCATCACCAAAACTCAGCCTTCCTGCTACTGCTTCCTGACTCCACCTAGAAGCTGCCAGGGCCTTGAGGGCAGTAATAGGACTTAATGGCCCTGATGACCCTCACCTGGGCCACTCCACACACATGCCCCTGCCCATGGCCCAGCAGCCCCATTTAAGCTCAGTCTAGGGCCATTAGCCTTTCTTTGGCTATGTTGTAGATGTGTCTGGTTGCGTTTCTGCCTCCTGGATGGACCCTGGATCAAGACTTTGCCTTTGTTTCTAGTCCTGTTCCTGGCTCATCTCCCATTGCTCCTGGTGGCCCACTGTGGATGGACGTTGTACCTAGTTCGTTGCTTGCTGGGACTGTTAATGGATCCCATTGCCAAGCCCTGGTTCTGCCTGCTGTGTTCAGCCCCCGCAGGTCTGTCCCCCCCCAGGAGTGAGGCACTGCCTGCCCTGGGGTCCCCCTTGGCTCCTTGCTCCATGTCCCTTGGGGACCAGCTGGCCCTTGCAGCTCCCTGACAGTGGCCACGTGGATACGTTGGCCTCTACTTCTAAACTTCCATGGACTCCAAAAGAAAACACTGTTCAGCCTGTCTAACCCAGGTATGAAATATCCCCGAATATCTTCAATATTAAATTCCTTTCCTTTTTCTTCACAAAACTTCTTGGGTGTAGGGTTAGACTCTGATGTTCTGCTCCATCTCTCCTTAAAGGCATTTTCTTTCTGTTCTCAGCCTATCACGTACAGTAGAAGTGACCAGGAGCTCTCATCCTTCTTGGTGCATGCATGTTTTGCTGTCTCTGCGTGGACATGTGGATAGGTGGTTTTCATTCAGTTTGGTGTCCCAGTTGACTATGATGAAATAATTGCACGGCTTATACCCGGCATGTAGTTGCTTCTCTGTCCCAAAAGACTTTCTAAGCTCTAAAACCCAGTTGTTGGCAGAAGTAGTCATAAGTGCAAAGCTCATCATTGTGAATATAATTTAATAAGAGGATGGGACCGGCTGTGGTGGTCAGGCCCAGGGCTTGGGCAGACCAACAAACTGACCAGCATCATGCTTAGAGGCCACCAGCCCCTTTTAATGCCTCCCTTCTCTCATAGTCTTCTTCTTGCTCTTCCCTTGTCAGCCATGCTACCTCGGTTTCTCCACCACTGTCCCGCTGTGATGACCTCTCCATGTTCTTTCCAGTTTTGCTACATTCCTACATGAATTTTCTATTCCTGATGCTCAGGCAAACTAGGTCTTATGCGGTGCTCCTGGTACCATTCCTAGGCACTGCTGGCCTTGTAAGGATCTGTCCCCCAAAGGGTGCCCATGCTTCCCCTTCAACCATCTGTGGAGCCCGCCCACCTCTGGTGCCCTCCTAACTGCTGGTGAAATCTGTCCATCCATCATGGAATTGTTGAGGTTGGAAGGGACCTTTCAGATCATGGAGTCCAACCATCAACCCAATGCTGCCAAAACCATCACTAAACCATGTCCCCCAGCACCACGTCTGCCTGGCTTTTAAATCCCTCCAGGGATGGCGACTCCACCACTGTCCTGGGCAGCCTGTTCCGATGTTTGACAACCCTTTCAGTGAAGAAATTTTTCCTAATATCCGTGGTGCTGTCAATTTGACAGCTCCTCACTGTGTACTTGTTATGTCCAGTGGTTTCACATCTCATGCCCAGGAGTTTTTCGTGGCCTGTTCAGTAAGCTTGACATCAGCCTGGGGACTAGTCACCCTCCAAAATATCTTTTCTAAGAAGAACATTGTGTCATTAGTGTGTTGGAGCCGCTCTGTTTCTACGTGGCTAAAATTCATGTCCCATAATTTTGTGTATCTAACAGGGAGATGGGCAATTCATATTTACTTGTCCCCGATCACTTTATCAAAGAGGTGAAATATGCGTCTCCGAAGGTAATTATTCTTAAGTGTGGTGCATAGAAAGACTCTCTCAAAAGTATTTTGAGACCTCTGCTGCTCCTAAGGGCTTGATGTGGTGTGCTCTGGCATTCGTTCTGCTAATGAGTAAATATTTGTGAGTGGCGATCCATCATCTTAGATGACATTTTCTATTTAAATCCACAGCTGGGACTTGCAATTTTTTTTGTTTGTTGGGCCTTTTTTGTTTAGGGTTTGTTTTGGGTTTTTTTTAAATAGATGGTTTTTCTGTACTAGCAAAACAAAAATTCTTGCAAACCTCTACAAAGCTAAATTCTCTTCTAGGAACACCACAATTTCATCCAGTTGGTGAGCTGTTTTATGAAAGCTTCTGGTCAGCTTTAGTATAACCCATAAAAAAGTCTCTCCTTCAAGACGGTTTTCTTGTTTGCTCACCCCCAGCTCCTGTAGTTACCAAATCTGACTGATGACCTTAAGCCAAAGGTGTCACATAGAATTGATTGCATCAAGCTGTGTCTGATTGCTGAACCTTATCCAGGGAATGCACATATGTAGCATTTGTTTATTTGATCTTAAAACAGCACTGCTCATTAGTAATATTAAACCTGGCTTCTGCCGACCTGGGCTATGCTGCCAATTGGAAATGTTCCTGGTTTCAAACACATTAGCCCCGATTTATTCTTAGCAAACCTCCTCGAGGACCTGGATCTCCTCTTTGCCCCATCATTCCCTCCTGAAGATCTGCCAGAAGAGCTAAATAATGTGAGGGATGCTTCTCAATCTGAAAAACACAGCTCCTTATGGAGCGACACAAAGGATACCGTGTATTTAAGGGAGGGGGTGGCCTGTGGGAAAGGTGTACACACGAGGCTTTGAGTATAATTAGTGGGTTTAAGGGTAAAATCAGACAGTATAGCTACACTCCAGCAGAGAAGAAAGAAGGTAGTGGCTCACTGTATCTTGTAGCAATGACATGCATGAGCATGTGGGTCCTCATCATTGCTGTCGTCTTTTTCGCTTTTAGTTTAAACGGTCAGCAGCCAAACGGAGACTGAAATTCAAGAATTTCCAAATTTATTTTGTTTAGTTTATGGCAGCTCTTTACCGGTTTGATTTCTAAAGGAAACAAGAACTTTTCCTAGGAGTCTCTTGAGAGCGTCCTTCACCTCTGTGTTCCTCAGGCTGTATATCAGGGGGTTCAGCATGGGAATCACCAAGGTGTAGAAGACGGACACCACTTTGTCCTGGTCCAGGGAATAGCTGGAAGTAGGGCGGAGGTACATGAAGATCATAGTCCCGTAAAAAACTGAGACCGATGTCAAATGTGAGGCGCAGGTGGAGAAAGCCTTCCACCTGCCCTCTGAGGAGCGGATCCTCAGGACAGCAGTAAGGATATGACCATAAGAGACAACAATGAATATTAAAGTGCTGAGTGCAATAAAAGTAGCAATGGTGAAAAGCACGTGTTCGTTGACAGTGGTACTGGAGCAGGAAAGCTTCAGGAGTGGAGGAATGTCACAGAAGAAGTGATTGATGACATTAGGACCACAGAAGTGTAAACTGAACACTGAGCTGACAAGCACTGTTTGACTCGTGGCAGAGATTATGTAGGATCCCACAGCCAGTTGGACACAAACCTTTTGAGACATGGTGGCCACGTAGAGCAGAGGGTTACAGATGGCCACGTAGCGGTCATAGGCCATTGCAGCCAGCAGGTAGCACTCGGTGATTATGCAGACACCACAAAAGTACATCTGGACCACACACCCGGGCAGGGAGATGGCTTTCCTTTCTTCAAAGAAGCTCACTAGCATTTTGGGAGCAACCGCTGAGGAATTACCTAGGTCTACCAGAGAGAGGTGGCAGAGGAAGAAGTACATGGGGGTGTGGAGTCGAGAGTCGAGCCTGATTAACGCAATCATGCCAAGATTCCCCACCAACGAGGCGACACCCATCAGAAGGAAGAGCACGAAGAGAATGACCTGCAGCTCCCAAATATCTGTGATTCCCAAGAGAATGAACTCACCAACGGTTGTCTTGTTTCTTCCGACCATTCCCTTAACGAACCTGAATCTTTTAAGAGGGAGAAAAAAATCAATGAAGAGAAGTAAGTTACAACTCTGGATAGAAGAACAAGTCACAACGATGCTGGGAATGTTCTGCAGGGATGTAGGAGAAGAAAATTGGATGCTGCTTTATATTTAATGGAAACCTAACCATCTGTTACCATGCAAGAACTGGATGCTTAACTCAATTCTCTTGATGAACTTGCTGTTCTGCATTTAACGCTTCTGTGATGACAGTCTCAAAGAAGGATTACTTTTGTTCCATTGCTGAGATTGTTCCAGGAAAGAGGAGGGATTTGTTATTCATTCTGATCTTTTTTTTTTAAATATTTCCTGCTTAGTTCTGTTGTTCAATTTTCTGAAATACTTATGTGTGTCCATGGTGCTCAGGAGGAATAACGGGGTGATTGTAGAGTGGAGTTGATGGTTAGACTCGATGATCCCAAGGGTCTCTTCCAACCTAAGTGATTCTATGATTCTGGTTACCTGCTCTGTTGTTCTTAAATAGTGGAGTAAGAAATTGGTCTCGGCTTCCAAGGATGACATTTAAGTCAGCCAAAGCAGTTCTGAGAAGTCCTCGCAGGAAGATACCACCAAATTTAAAAAAAAATATATCCATGTAGAAAAGCAGTTTACGTTAAAAAGCAGCTGATAATTTCATTAAAGTTTATTTGCTGATTCCAAACATAACAATTCAAAGGAGAAGACAGTGGCAGCGTAGCCATGGACCTTGCCCTGTGTCCCTGAACCTGTTGGTGCTAATGGAAAGCAAGTCTGTCCTGACAAAATCACAGAACGGTTTGGGTGGGAAGGGACCTTAAAGCCCACCCAGTGCCACCCCCTGCCCTGGGCAGGGACACCTCCCACCAGACCAGGTTGCTCCAAGCCCCGTCCAACCTGGCCTTGAACCCCTCCAGGGATGGGGCAGCCACAGCTTCTCTGGGCAACCTGGGCCAGGGGCTCACCACCCTCACAGCAAACAATTTCTTCCCGATATCTCACCTCAATCTCCCCTCTTGCAGTGGAAAACCCTTCCCCCTCATCCCATGGCTCCCCTCCCTGATCCAGAGTCCCTCCCCAGCTTTCCTGGAGCCCCTTGAGGGACTGGAAGGGGCTGGAAGGTCTCCCCGGAGCCTTCTCTTCTCCAGGCTGAACCCCCCCAGCTCTCTCAGCCTGTCCCCACAGCAGAGGGGCTCCAGCCCTCCCAGCATCTCCGGGGCCTCCTCTGGCCCCGCTCCTGTCCTGTGCTGGATTCACACTTGTTTTGTCCATCATTAAGAAAGGGGTTGTGTATAAATTGAAAGAAACACAGGAGCCGGCACTGAAGACAGAATTCATCTTGCCTATAACATTACCTCCTTCCTAGGTGGCCACCTGTGTTTGAGGTAGCCCTTCAAGGCTTCGTTTAGACATAGAAAAGCAGTAGGCACTTTAAGGCAAAATTCATGTAAGGTACTTAAAATGTCTACTTACTTTGGGGTGAGATGAATTGCCTCTTAGAGGTGCCGGTTTCTCATCACTGCTGATAGAGAGCACACATTGATTAGGTGAGGTCTGTCTCTGTAGGGGACAATATTCAGTCAGACAAATCAGACCATCAGACTTTATGGGCATCTTAAATAACGGCGTGTCTGTGGGCGAAACCAAGGAAAGAACGCTATAACCTCATGGTTACCTTTTGGCTTCTCTTCAGACGTTGACTTCAAGAAAAACGCCTCCCTTGTTTTCAGATTGAGGTCTTGCTTTGACATTTCTGCTTAGAGTTCACCAGAAAACGAGAACTGTTAATTGTAGGTGTATTAAACGAATGCTGGAGCTTCTTACTGAAACAATGGAATGACAGAAATATCTTTTAAGCTTTTTGCATTGTAATGAGAGTAATTAAGAGTGCAATTTCAGACAGTCACAGCAGTTCAACTGATCAGCAACAACTTGGGGAGCCCAACGGCTTGGCTCCTAATAATTTTCTCTGCTATAGGAAATTCTCGACAAGTCAGTTGGACTATTTGTAGTGACCACCACCACGGTCTGTATGACGAGTTGATGCGGTTAAAAAAATTCTTTTTTTGCGGTAACCCCGCATTTCAGGGCTCATCAGGCCAATACTGGGGACTCCTGTGGATTTTGGTGGCTTGAGATTAAGAATGAAACACATGGTTGAGTCTTGAACCAACCCTGCGTCTGCTGTAACCGCAGAGGATGGCTGAACATCTGCCCCAGCTGAGGGCACAGCCCTCTCTCGTGCAGCACTGACCTGAATGTCATTTGTCACTCTACGTGCGAACTTCCAGGAGTGAGAGTCCAAAAGTCTCCACATCTTACGAAAAGAAGCCCCATGGCCGTTCACAAGCATTTGTTCTCCTCTTTTTCCAAAATAAGAAAAAGAATCCAGCTCAGGTCAAAGCAATTTTCCTCTCTATGACTGCATTTATTTTTTTTTTTTTTTAGACTTTACTTTTAGCATCCCTTATATGAAAATTCACTAATGAATTTTTTTACTCTCGTGTATACCAGCAAGACTGCGATTATGTGCATTCTCTACGCAAGTTTTAAAGTACAGAGTAAGGATAGAGGATAAAACAGTGACACAATTAACACTCTGAGAGATTTTTATAATATTTCAGCCTATGGATACAATTCCTACCTTGGAAACTAACATTAAAAATGATGCTTTCTTTTCCTCGGGAACAAATGCTGCTGGAAAGCTGGCTGCACAATGGCACTGAGAGAAGCTCCGAGTGCAGGATCAAGTAAGGTGGTGGCAGGCTCTGCTCCTCCCCGCCTGGCGCTGACTCCCGGTGGGATGGATGCACCTTCATCTGGGAATGGGGAGGTCTTCACAATCAGCTTTCGAAATCTACTTTCCTTAAATGCTGGAGATGTCCCGGAGGGATCCCACTGAGTGATGCAACGGTTGCGGTACGCTCAGGTCTTTGCTTCATGAAGACAGAGCTCATTAGGAAAAAAGTAATGTTTTGGTTTGAGGAACCCACAACAACTTATTGTCGTTCAGACAATTATTCTCTCACCCAATGACCCCTCCCCACCCGGGAAGGGGAATCAGGGGAAAAACAAGGAAACCCAGGGGTTGACATATAAATAGATTTAATAGAGTAAGACTAAATAATTAACATTAATAATACTGAAGAACCGATATAGATCCTGATGCTAATATAAAATACACAAGGATTATGCTCAGCCCATTCCATCAGCGGAAGCCGTGCATCCCAGCAGGGAACAGCCAATGTGGGACACGGGGAGCGCCGCGGTTTTGGGAGGAAGGGAAGGGCTCAGGGCTCCAGCACCGGGGCGAGGAGTGCTCAGGATGGCAGCCAGCAAGGGAGAGAGAGAAATTCTCAGCAAACTTTCTAATTTATATCGAATGTGACATTTATGTTATGAAATAACCCCGTTGGCAGCTTGGGTCAAGTGCCCGGGTCTTGCTCCTCCTCATCCCCGCACCTGGCGAGCTCAAAAACGCCGAGACCTTGAAACCCCCATACCACGGCTGGCTGTAAAGTAAATATAGACACCAATTCGGACACCAGAGTCTTCTAAAAATGAAGTTTTCCCAAGCGTTAGAAGAGACCTTACTGCAAAGTAAAATTACTGAAAGAGAAAGTAATCCTGTGTCGCCCAACCAGGGCAAGTAACAACAGTGAACTAAAACTCCAGAACATGAGCAGAGGAGTCATATTCTTCTCTAGATAATAATTTATTTTTAGAATAATTTGGAGCTTTCGCTTTAGCGTTATTCTCCCGTCGGTGGCGTTTTCTCTCTGGCCACAGACCATCTAAGTCCCGGGGTCACAGGGAACGACGGGCTGCAGAGGACTGGTGGCCTCAAGAAACGCTCAGCCTTCGTATGAGATCTGGAAGGAGGACAATCGTTATTTCAAGTTTTTGCTGGCCCCCGTGAAACGATACCAACACAGGCAATACGAATTCCAGTCCGCGTTCTCTTTACTCGATCTAAAGATAGTTCACATCGCTGGCAGTCTTCCCTATCAGACCACCAAGATGTATTTTTGCTGATGTACAGTCTGTGGTCATCTGAGATAGTTGATTAATACTAGGCACATGACTGGTCCCTGAAATCACAACCGGATCAGGAGAGATACCCAATCCTCTCCTGAATTCACATAAGCAATGCCCACAGTAGCCAAAATTAGGATGTTTGTGCTCTGGTTACTTTCTAGGATTTGAGTGATTATTTCTCTACGTGGATTACAGGAGTATCTTAGAAGTTAGGCTTAGGCAAGTAACTTTTAATTGTTTAGTGACGAACCTCATACTAAGAATATTAAATGAAAGAGAAGAGTTATGAATAACAATCCAAACATGGTAATTTTCCCCTGTTCTCCTGGATGGGCTTCCCCTCATCGCTGCCCTTCCCCAAACCAGAGTATCCATTACATCCCTGCCACGTGTCGTGGTTTAGCCCCTGCCCAGAGTTTCAGAAGGTCCAAGCACAACCATTTTGTCTAAATTCAGCAGCATAAAATGGAGCTATGCAAGCCTAACGTAGCCATCTGGGTTTATTTTATAGCCACTGTAGGGAGGGAGAAAGCAATACATGCCCTTTTCCTTACAAACTTATTTTACGACGGGATGAGTTGTCCTTTGGAAGTGCCTATTTCTTGCCAATGACAGCTAAAAGAACCCAACTAACTTAGATTAATAACTTTTAGATGCCTGAAACTGATTGAGATGAATTTTCACGTGTTTTTAGAGTTCCTCTGACCTTCGTAAGAAGTTCGTTACAACGAGGGTGGTGAGACACTGGCCCAGGTTGCCCAGAGAGGGGGTGGAGGCCCCATCCCTGGAGACATCCAAGGCCAGGCTGGATGAGGCTCTGAGCGACCTGATCTAGTTGAAGATGTCCCTGCTCACTGCAGGGGGGTTGGACTGGATGGCCTTGAGAGGTCCCTTCCAACCCAACACATTCTGTGATTCGTAGCCTTTTTTGAGGTCTGGTGTTGCACTCAACAAAAACTGCATGCCATCCAAACTTGTCCTCATCCCGTTTAGATGTTATCGGAGACACCGCTGGGAGGAACGGCTCAGGGTCAGATGGAATAAAAGTGTAAGACCTTAAGTGCTCGCCTATGAACAGATATATGCCCTCCATTGCACACAGGAACTAGATAGAAAGAAGGAAAAGGTAAGGAATGCAAATAAATCCTGTTAGTTGGAGAATAAAAATGTTGAAGGAGTTACCCAAGTTTCCTCACAGAAGAAAAGGGGCTGAATTGAAAGCTTTTTTTATTGTTTCTGTCCACCTAGATAGCTGCTGGATATTCTTATTTTATTCATTGTAATTAATATCACAACTCTTCTATGAAAGAAGAATGATTAGCTCTTTTTTTTTTTTTTAAAAAAAAATTGATACTAATGAAGGAGATTTACTGCTTAAAATATGAGTAAGGCAACAAGTTAAACCGCTCTAAATCTTCCTCTGGGTGTAAAATTCCTGTATTACACAGGGGCTTCAGCTAGTGGGAACCAGCACCTTCTCATTTGAGATGTCATAATCGTAACCAAAAGTTCTAACGAGTGACTGAATTCCGTTTTCTAAGTTGTCACAATCACTTTGAGATGCATTTGAATTTTTTTTTATTTTTTTTTTTTTTCAGAAAGTGGTGGCTTCAAGGTGACAGTGGTTTTTTTATCCCTGACTCCAGACCACAGGCTGGGACTCCATTCTGCCGAAAGGTCCATCCTCATTTCAGCACTGTTTTGATGCTTTAAAAAAAAAAAACCACAGCGTTTATGGGTTTCCAATCAAAGGAAATATTAGAAGCATTTCCAAAAGAGCTTTCAATATCTTCCGAGCGCATCATTTCATGGAAACGCTTCCACACTGAGACAACCCCAGTGGCATTTTGTTTGTTCTGCTCTTCTCTCGAGAACGTCGCGGTCTCCCGTGTCCAAAAGGAAGATATAAAATCCGTGACATTCCCCCAAAGGAACATTTCCCGCATCCAGGGGAAAAAAAACCCCAAATATTTCCCTAGCAGGTAAGTCTCCTAAAGAGTAAAATTTCCTTCCATTCAGGGAGTTGTGTAGAAAATGTTCTAAGTCAGTTGCCTTGTTGACTGAATGAATTTCAGATGCGCTAAAGGAAAAGCGTTGCTGCGTCATGATGCAACAAAAGGAAAAATAACTATGGCTGTATCTTTAAAAAGAGGGGATTTGGTTTTGGTTTTGTTTTGGCTTTTTTTTTTTTTTTTAATGTTTTGCACCTCAGTTTTGATCTGGGAACTGAAATCTCTTGCAGGTCATCATCAGAGACCGTTGAATTGTTAACAGCTGCTAGGATTTCCGTGCCTTAATTTCTGAGCATGATCAACAGCCGAAAATAGGAAGAAACAGCCACGCGTTGCGTAAGCACGGAAGATTTTTCAGGGCTGAAACGTTCTTTTTTTTTCCACTTTCCCCAGAAATCTCGCAAATTGCCTGTGTTAGTGTCAAAATAAATTGTAGCGTTACACGGTCTCTGCTTAACTGGTCTGGGCTGAAAATAAAACCCAACTGAAATTTTGTGGAACTTGCCGACTCATTCTAGGAACGTAACTGGGCGACCGATGTGATGCCCCGAGTCACCCAAGACATTTTCTGGCGTAAAGAGTCACCCCCAGAAAACAATTCAGATTTGAGGATGCACCAAGAATGAAGGACGTTGAAAAAAACAAAGCTGCCTACAATGGGACTCACCTCACTCGAGGGTAACCATCTAAAATTTTGGCGGTGAATTTACATCCGTTTTGTCAGAGTTGGGCTGACGGTTGGACTCGACGATCTGAAAGGTCCCTTCCAACCTGGGCGGTTCTATGATTCTGCATTGGTCGTCCGGGCTTCCCTTCTCCTCAACAGCCGCGCACGTAGCCAGGATACGACGCATCCCACCGACCCCTCCGTGATGGTTACGGATGGAGCTGAAGACGATGTGCTCAGACCAACCTCTGGAAAGCCAAATACAGGTGAGATTCGTTGCACCTGGAGAGCCTAGAAACCCAGCTGGGAGCTGAAACCCTCCTTTCTGATCCCCCAGACTCTACTCTAACCATCTCGTATCCTTTCCTGAATAAATCAGCTTAGATTATTATCTTTTTTTTTTTTTTCAGGAACATAGACGTTTCTGGTTTGTCTGTGCCTTTGTTCACACAGCGTTGATATTTACGGCGTTATTTAACTGACCTGTGTTAGCAGTTCTTTTATTAGATGTCCTTTTGTAATCCTTATATTCCCTGTAAATGTAGAAGTGAGCAAGATACACCTGCCCTGCCTTGAACGTGCCCAGCAGAAACGCGTCTCAACTTTTGGAAAGTTAAGTTAAATTACACGTTTTTTCTGGAAAGGTAAAATTAACACCCAGAATTAATTTTCTAGGGGACTGAGTCTAACTCAAATTCAATTAACAGTTTCAGCCACAAAAAAAAAAAAAAAAAAAAAAAAATTGGGGAAAATTCCTTGGAAAATTTAAAAATACTTGTGTTTGACTGTTTAAAAACAACATTCATGGCTTTCCTTTTCATCAATTGCTTAAGAATTAATCAGCCTCAGGAAAATAAACCCACAAAATATTTGTAAGAAATCCCGGAAGGAGACGCAGTATTTTATTTTAAGCTCGGTGATTTCTGTTTGTTCCAAACTAATTACGTCTTTTTGTCAAAAAAAAAATTAAATATATAAAATCTGCTTATGTACCAGCATTTCACGATGTGGGTTTTTTTTTTTTCCCAGTGTTCCATTTCAGCGCTGTCTCAGGAAGGTCATTATTAACTGTGCCTGAACACCTTACTCTACCGCTCACACAGGTAAATAGCAACAGTTTTACTCAAATAATGTGATTTTCCTCAAATGATACATCACACAAAGTTTCTTCTATGCCTGCACTATGGTCTAGCTCCTCAATAAAATCCCACCTGAGGATTTTATGTATATGAAAGGAATATACAGGAAGGGATTCCACATATAGAGTGTGTCTGTAAAGCGCTCTTCGGATGCCCTCCGAAGCTTTCCGTTCAGTGGGCATCATCTAAGCCGCTGGTTTCCCGCTCTGATACTGGGTGAGATGCTCACATTTCCACTACCTCTATCTCACGAAGGTCACAACATGTTTGTGCGTTGCTCGCCCACCAGGACTGACCGATCCCCCGACAAATCTTACATCTACGCAGCCGAACACATGGTAACGAAATGCCTCAAGAAAACTGCACCGCACCGACCGAGTTCGGTCTCTTGGGTTTCTCCAGCCGTCCGGAGGTGGAGCTACCTTTGTTTGGCCTCTTCCTACTCGCCTACGCCACCACTTTGGTGGGGAACATCAGCCTCGTTGTGCTCGTCCAGCTCAACGCCTGCCTTCATACCCCCATGGACTACTTCCTTAGCAATTTATCTTTCTTAGACCTTAGCTGCTCATCTGCCATTGCTCCCAAGCTGCTGGTGAATCTGTTAGCACAGCAGAAGACCATTTCTTTAATCGGCTGCGCGACACAGATGTTTCTCTTTGCTGCCTTCGCCGATGCCGAGTGTCTCATTTTGGCTGCGATGGCCTACGACCACTATGTGGCCATATGCCGTCCTCTTCTCTACACCGTTGCCATGTCCCGCAGGGTCTGCACCTCCATGGTAGCCGGGGCTTATCTCAGCGGGGGTCTGACCTCGCTGGTGCACACATCTTTCACCTTCGCGTTGTCATTCTGCGGCTCCAACGTGATCAACCATTTCTTCTGTGACATCCCCCCGCTGCTGGAGCTCTCCTGCTCCAAGACACACGTCAACGAGGTCCTCCTCTTCATCCTCTGCGGCTTCGTACAAACCAGCACCTTCCTCACCATCGTTGTCTCCTACGCCTGCATCCTAAGCACCGTCCTCCGCGTCCACGGGGCAGCCAGGAGGCACAGGGCCTTCTACACCTGCACCTCCCATCTGACAGCCATCGGGTTGTTCCACGGCTCCCTCCTCTTCACCTATTTACGGCCCAGCTCCAGCTACTCGCTGGACACAAAGTCATCCCTGCCTTTTACACCGTGGTCTTTCCCGTGCTGAACCCGCTGATCTACAGCCTGAGGAACAAAGAGGTGAAGGATGCCCTAAGGAGAACAGTAGAGAGAAGGGTGTTTTCTCAGTGATTCTCCTAGAAGTGAAAAGATACCGTGTGTTTCCCGTGCAATACACAATAAAAATACAAGTGAGGGGATCCACCTGACTAAATGTAGGTGGCTTGTTAGGAATATTTACATCCGAACTAGGCCTATTTGGGAAAACGCAGTCAACTTAGAAGGTGATTCACCGCATCATAAAACAGAAGCCCAGGTCGGTGGATCCCCCCCCAGAAGGATCTCCGTCTCCTCACTCTCTATAGTCTATCACAAATGCAGCAGAAAGTTATATTTTTGCAGTTTACAATTATTGAGACAACTCTCAATCAAGATGTTTTAAAGAAAAGTCCAACTCGGATAACTACTACGTATGGGTGTGACTGTATGTGTTTTCCAAATTTAATACATAATTTGGAAAACTAAAAGCTTTTTTTTATTTTTTTTTTTGACTTCCCTTATTTGGCAGCCAGCTCTGCTGTACCCTCTAGAGAGAGAGGAATCTCATCTGCTCATGATATAGTTTATCGTATTTTTAGGACTGGACTTGTTCAGGTTTCACCAGGCGTCCTTGAAGGTTTTACTACTTGCACATGTTTTTCCCTACTCTGTTTCTGCCTCTGTACCTCACGCCCTTCTCTCTCTTCTCGCAGCATAATTACTTTTTTTTTTATTTCTGCAGAACTGTGTTACAAAATGCTCGTTGATGGTTATGGTATCAGCAGCGTCGCAGTGTTACAAAACGCATACGCCGATGTCGAGATACGCTTTTGTAGTGCGCTGGCGTCTGTACCCACCAGCTCACTTTGTTACTTGCCCCGTTGGAGAGTCAGAAGCAGAAGGGCGTAGAGGGGTCGCACCCGCGGGGAGGAGGGGACAGGACAGGGGACCCAGGACTGACCAACAGGGTATTCCATCCCATCTGCTTCACGCTCAGTATAAAAGCTGAGGGAGCAAAGGGATGAGCCTCTTCCTTCAATGGCCGGCGTCTGAGGAGGGCTCTGTCTGTCTGCCTGCCTTTGATCCCGATCCATTCTATGATTCTGTGATCCGTGTGTTCCTGAATCCAGATCTAGAATCCAGTTCCCGTCCATCACTGAGCCCAGTCTGGAACTTTCCCAGTGCCTGCCAGCGACGTGATTATCATCCTGGGGGCTAGACACGGTTTTGTTTATATATTGTATATATTTCATTATTTTCTTTTTATTACTTTATTAATATTTTCATTACAGTAGTTTAGTTTCTTTTTAAACGCTTAAGTCTCTTTTTTCTCTCATCCCTCTCTCTCTGAAGGGGAGGAAAGTAAAAGGGAGCATCTGTCCTTTGTTTTAGCGGCCAGCCCTGCCCAAATCCTGACACTTCTCTCTCTCTGAAGGGGAGAAAAGTAAAAGGGAGCATCTGTCCTTTGTTTTAGCGGCCAGCCCTGCCCAAATCCTGACACCTGGGCAGCGGAGCCTCCTCTGTGTCCCACCAGAGGAGTGACCACACAAATGCTTACCCTGGCGCTTGTGAAATCCTGTCTTGTCACTTGTGGGTACTCACTACTGGCGCGGTTTGGGCCAGACTGGCCGACGAGAATGACAGACAGTCTCCCCCGCCTCTCTCCCAAAGAGGGGAGAGATAAAGAGATTTATGAGTTTAGAAAAAAAAAAAAAAAACAACTAAACTACTTTAATGAAAATATTAATAAAATAATAATAAAGAAATATGCGCACAGATCGGGATCAAAGGCAGAGGAACGGAGTCCTCCTCTGACACCGGCCATTGAATGCAGAGGCTGACCCTTTGATCCCTCAGCTTTTATACCCAGCCCGATGCAGATGGGATGGAATACCCCCTTGGTCAGTTTTGGGCCACCTGTCCTGTCCCCTCCTCTCCACACGTGCGACCTCTCTACGCTTTTCCTCTTCCAACCCTCCAAAAAGGCAAATAACAAGAAACGAGCTGACCTCGGCTGTTACAGCAATAAGTGGCCAGCAGGTGGAGGGAGGTCATCCTCCACCTCTGCTCTGCCCTGGGGAGGCCACACCTGGAGTTCTGTGTCCAGTTCTGGGCTCCCCGGTTCAAGAGGGACAGGGAACTGCTGGAAAGGGTGCAGCAGAGGGCTACAAAAATGATTAGGGGACTGGAACACCTCTCTTATGAGGAAAGGCTGAGGGATTTGGGTCTCTTCAGTCTGGAAAAAAGACGGCTGAGGGGGGATCTTATCAACACTTATAAATACTGAAAGGGGGGGTGTCAGGAGGATGGGGCCAGGCTCTTTTCAGTGGTGCCCGGGGACAGGACAAGAGGTAACGGGCACAAACTTGACCATGGGAAGTTCCATCTCAACATGAGGAGGAACTTCTTTACCCTGAGGCTGGCAGAGCCCTGGCACAGGCTGCCCAGAGAGGTGGTGGAGTCTCCGTCTCTGGAGACATTCCAAACCCGCCTGGACACGTTCCTGTGTAATCTGCTCTGGGTGACCCTGCTCTGGCAGGGGGTTGGACTGGATGATCTCCAGAGGTCCCTTCCAACCCTATGATTCTGTGATTCTATGAAGTATAAGGACGAGCCTCTCCGCACACCATTCCTTGGCATCATCAGGTCTTATCCCTCCGAGAGCAAACAGTTTCTGCACAATATGCTGTTAATTTCGAAGAGTTCAGTTAGTTAGAAGAGGCTTAGCTTAAAAGTAAAATTCCTGAGCAGAAAACTGGTCCTCTTTCACCTCAAACCGGGACAACCGCTGACAAACACCACCCTGTCCCTGCCACGTGTGGGCCGCATCCCCCTCACAGGGCAGCGCGGGGCCTGGCTCCCCGCGGCCCGGCTGCTGAGGGACCCTCGCTGGGAGAGCTCAGCCCGGCCGCTGCCGGCTGCCCCCGGCCCCGGCCTCCGGCGACGGTTTGTCGGGCAGCAGCGCGGCCACCAACCGCCGTCCCCTCGGAGCGGCTCCACGGCCTACGCTTCCCGGCATGCCGCGCGGCGCCGTGGCGACGTCATCACCCCGCGACACGGAGGCGTGATCCCCACGGCAACGCCGGGCCGGCACCCGGCCGCACTGTGGGGTGCCAGAAAATACCCTGCAGGTCCCCGAGTGACGCTAAGGAGGGGGATGTACGCCCCGGCCGGTCGATAGCACCCGCCGCACCGCGGAGGGCTCCCCACAAGCCCCGGAAACGGTACCGGGAGGTAGAGGACTTCGGGGACTACAACTCCCAGCATGCTCCGAGGCAGCGGCGCATGCGTCCGCCTCTGTCCCGCCCACGCAGTTCGCTGATTGGCTCAGCTGGGAGCCCCTCCGCCGGCAGCGCCTCCTGCCGGCCGTGTGGCCGCAGCGCGGGCCGGGGCGCCCCCCAGCGGCTGGTTCGGCGCAGCCCCGGAGCCCGCAGGCCCCACCGGGGCCCCCGCCCGCCTCTCGGCCCGTCGTCTGAGCTCCGCGCCGGGCCTCAGGCCTGCTCCGAGCTACCCCGCTGCTGCCTGGAAGGAAGCCGGGCCGGGCCGGAGCCGGTGGCTGGGCTGGTAACGGGGCCCGGTGCCGCCGGGGTGGGACGGGGCCCGGTGCCGGGGTGGTTCCCGCTTGCACGGCCTGGGCCCTCACGCCCCTCGTCCTTGTGGGTGAGGAGGTGGCTGTGGGCTGGGTGCTGGCTTCTGGTTCCTATTGGGAGAGATTATTTGTTTATCTTAAATAAGTGAGTTTTAATTAGAACAAATTACTCAGGGTTATAATGTGGTGTGATTCGTGCTGTTTGCCCAGCTTTACTGAGCGCGAGTAGCTCGATTTGCCGAAGCCTTTAGGCCTCAATAGAGTTAATTTTCTTAGTAATTGTCCTAGGAGCTGGTACAGTGCTGTGTTTAATCTTTTAGTATAAGAAAAAAATGTTGATAACACACTGATGTTTTGGTAGCGTTTTCCCTAAGTCTGGGACTTTTCGGTTCCCCGTGTAGGTGCCCCATCCCTGGAGGTGTTCAAGGCCAGGCCGGACGGGGCTTTGAGCAACCTGGTCTGGTGGGAGGTGTCCCTGCCCAGGGCAGGGGGGTTGGAACTGGATGAGCTTTAAGGTCCCTTCTAACCCGAACCATTCTTTGGTTCTGCCAGAGAGTCTGGGTTCAAAAACCAGAAGATAACAAGGCTCCAGCTGTCAGCAGAGTCTGCAAATCCACGAGATAAGAGCAGTCAAGATAAGACTCCAAAGACTAAAAGACGCGTGAACAGCGTGTGAGGGGTTGCTGTAGAGATCGCAGGGGTATAATTGCCCAGAGATTTCTTTATTTGAGGTCCCTCCCTTTTCGGAGGGACCCAGGCTGGGCTGCCCCTGCTGCTGTACCATCCAATTAAATTACTTGTTTTTATAAAATCTGACGCCTGCGGCTCTGCTGCGGGAAACCTAGGGTTGAGCCTGAAGAAGGAGGAAGCTCCTAGAGTAAGTGTGTGTGTGTGAGGAGTCGAAAGGAGCACCCGTCGGCTCAGGGGGGTCACCCGCTGCGAAGGGACCGTGTGTATGTGGCCACCTGAGTGCTTGGTGGCTTGCTTTGGCCCCGCTGGCTAGCGGAGTGCGCTTGCTTGCTGTAATGGCAAGCGGAGGTCGCGCCGAGCTTCAGGAGCTCTGGGTCGTAGGCTTGAGAGCAGGGAGATGCCCCAATGTTACAGGCAGCCTTCGGCAGTTGGAGGAGGCAGAACTGTCACTCGAGATTGTCTCTGCTGAGGGAAAGAAGACTCAAATGAGTTATGACACAGTTGTACAGCTTGAGGAAGCAGAGCTAATGTATATGAAGACCAACAAAGTGGAAAGTACTTATAGGAAAATGAGCTTTCTTGCTTTACGATGACAGGATTAGGCAGGTGTGTTAGCTATGCACATGGTAATACTGGAAGGCACCGCTGGCAGTTGGCAGCTTTCTGTTGTCCTTCCTCCCTCCCCCAGATTTTCTTAAATCTCTGTGTTTTGGGGGGAAGGGGTTGAAATGGGAGGAGGAGGGGTACTGGGAGTCGGGACTAAGTAACTTCTCAGTGTGCTAGCTCTTGACTGTAATCCTGGTGCTGCAAAGCAGGATGGAAATGGAAAGCGTTGTAAAGGACAGCATTCTTTGCAAGACAACTGAGCTCTGAAATTAAAGCTAAGTGCTGTAACTTTTCACATACCCCCTGACTTGCGGTATAACGCAAGGACAATCTGCTGGTTTTCGAAGGCGAAAAAAGATCCTTTTTAAAAGTTGCTCTTGGCAAATGAATAGCACCTTTCTTAGTTGGTTACTGCAGGCGTCAGACGAAACACGCTGCCTGAAAATGAAATGCTATCTCATTCTCAAGAAGGAAGATGAATAAAGGTCACGTGCTGGTCATGAAGAGATTCCGTCTGCTTCCCAATTCCTAGCCCTTAGGGCTCAGATGCTTTCTGTGGGTGCTATTGCTCAATCCTGGTAATCCTACATAAGAGAAAAGCATAAAGTGATTGAGACAAAAAGGTCTGTTTGATTGTGGTTGGGGGTTTCCCCATATCATATGAGGAAAGGGGTAAACCTGTCTGGAAGAAGGCACTTCTGAAGGACTTAGTTTCCAGTTGATCTAAAGTAATGATGGTGTCACTTTCTCTTCCCCTTCCTCAGTCTCTGGTGTTTCTTAGGCTGGATGTGGCTGTAGAAACAGACAGACTCTCAGTCTCCTTCCTTCTTCCTTTTTAGTCTCGTGAATTCCCAGCTGTGTTCCTAGCTTGTCAGCTTTGTTATTGTGCTGTTGTGTCGCTGTGATGGGACTATGGGCCAGTTTAGGCTGAAGTACTTCTTTCTCCTGGCCTGGATCTTTCTGGAACCAGCTGCTTTTCTGGCCTCTAGGGCAGAGCAAGAAGGTATTGAACCCTTTCCACCTGAGGAAGTTTGTGATTACATGGGGTGTTACAGGCAGGACTGATGACGCAAAGGAGAAGAGTCTTCAGTAGAAAACACTGGAAGTGGATGTTCTTTCCTTTACTAGGCTGACAACCATGATCCACCCCATTCATCTTGAAATGTTCACGTTTACGGGGAGGGAGGTAGACCATAGTGACTCCAAAGTACATGAAAAGATGAAGAAAGCAGAGAGTAAGCACAGGCTTTTCTTAACAAGTGAGTTTCTGGGCAAATAAACTAGAGAAATGGTGGAGATCTTGTGCGGGGACTCACGTGCTGCCCTAACTCTATGGCTCAACCGCAGGACCAGCAAATAGCACTAGTTTAGTGTTTGGACCGGTCATAATTGCTGGCAAAGTATACCTGGGCAGTTCTGGCTCGTGGGGTATCTTTGATCCAAAATTGTTTTTTAACAGGGCCTTTTCCTTGTCTGCGGATCTGCCCTGACTGCTCAAAGAGGAGCATGATAAGAGTGGGAGTTAAATAAGCAAAAGGTTTTATGGCGAATCCGTTTGACCCTTGCTTCTGAAAGTGAGGCACTCGGGATAATGAGCAAGCCAGGGCTGGGCAAGGACCTGGACGTGACACAGCATCTTCTCCAGGGAATCTCTGCTACAGTGAAGATACAGGGGCAGGGAAAGAAGTAGGAATTGCCAATATCAGGCGGCCTTCACTGCTAGTCATGCCTCGCTGTGGCTAGGGATGCAGTCAGTTATGATTTCCAGTAAAAGGCTGAGAGCTTTTTTGCATGGTCATGCTGAGCCAGTTCATACAGCTCGACTTGGTTGACAAAGTTTCCTGGATTAAGTAACAATGCTGCAATTCTGGGTAATTTTTCCTCCCAATCAGAAATTATGTTTTACACTGTGATCTAAGTAACATCCACATGGTTTAGCATCTGAGCCACTCCCCCCACCATCCTGTTATTTTAGCTGACGTCAGCCCGTTGCTCAATCTGCACCTCCTGACTGGAGGTCATGCTTTATAACTCATTACAGCCACTTCCCTTTTGGGCCTGATTTAACATCTTCTGGACAAATTCTAGGTGTTATGCCTTTGCTGTTTCAGCACAAGTCCCTAACTGAGGAATGGCGGTCTGTGAACCGTCTCGTCGCTGTCTCTCATCTCTATCTGCCCGCAGCACCGAAGGTCCTGCCCCTGCCACCGCAATATGCTCGGTGCCTCGCTGCCATCGGAGCGTAGCACAGCCCTGCACCGCCTGACCCCTGTGAGCAAGGCTGTGGTTGCCTCCTGTTTTGTTGTTGCTTTTTTTTATGTCTTGGCTTGCACACTCACACTGGAAACTTTAATTTCATTTGCGGAGGTGTTCTGGTGGGATCATGACAGCCAGAAATTCAGATGGCTTGTCTAAACAGGAAGTTACATGGACCAAATTAGGCACCGGATTTATAGCCCATGCAGTTTTGGGAACCAACAGCTTGGCCACAGCAGGTGTGAGGAAGCACCCTCTGCTTTCAGGAAGGGTGTACACTCGCTTTCTGGCTGTGGCATTTGAAGCAATTCACTTCTGTCTCCCCCCACCCTCTGCTTCCCATTGCTCCGGAGCTTGGCCAGCACCTCAGCATGAAGGCATAACCTGAATCCTTGAACTGATCAAGCAACCTGCTGTCCTCCCACCCTGCGCTTGACTTTTGAGCTTGTTAGATCCATCCACTGGCCAAGCCAATCCTAGAAACTGGCCAAAACTGGTTGATTTTTCCTGTTTTCTTCTAGGTTCATGAGCTGAACTGGCCTGTGGAGACACTGATGACCACTGAATCTAGTGTGGGGTGAGCAGGGTGGCTGGAGACAGGGAAAAGAGGCAAATAAGGGGGGGGGGGGGGGGGGGGGGCGTGTGTGTTTGTGTGTATGTGAGGAACGCAGTCTCCCCTTTTTGACAGCCTCAAGCTCTGGGAATGTTTCAGCTGCATGGCGTAGCTTTACTCCGAGCCTGCTGCTGTCCTGCGGGTGGCTTTGCAAAATGGCTTTTAGAAGCAGCCAAGAGCATCAAACAAAAGGCAAGGAGTCCAGCCTGTGCTAAATAAGTGTGGGGCAGAAATCTTTTTTTTTTCTTGTCGGACTGGAAAGTTCCTGATTTGACTGGTTTCAGTCTTGGTCATCACTACCTATTTAAACAGGTTTTGGGCAGTGTGGCCATGCATGACTGAGCAAGCCTACTTATAACCTAGAGCAACTGAGGGGAGGGACTGATTCCTTAGACCAGGCAAAGAATTCCTCCGGCTGTCTAAATTCTGAAATAAAACTGGCTGCTGTCCTAGAAAAGTCTGAGAGCTTTGCAGACTGCCATCATTTGCTACCGCACAAGACTCGTAATAACAGCTTTTAGTGGGAATATCTTTCCAGCACGCTGACCAAATACACATTAGCTGATGCCCACGGTTTAAGAGGCCAGTGGTCTGCCTGGGTTTAAGGATTCTTCCCAGTCTGTTCAGCAGAGCATCTGCCAGCACAGCACTGCTACAGTCTGAAACAGCCAGATGTGATTGCCGAGGAGTTTGTGCACTCCCTTCTGTATCGGTGCCTCTAGCTTCCCTTCCGTGTTATCTAGCCGACTGCACGGAGCGGGTGGCCTGTTCTCTAACTGTTCTAGTGGCTGCTGAAATGTTGCTATCTGTGGGCACGGTCCAACATCTGCTGAGTAGAAGACAACAACTTCTATATGGTACTCGTATCCAATCCTATGTATTAATATCAAGGTCAGGTCTTGCCCCAGTAGAGCCTGCTGACTTATTTTCCCCATTTTATTTCTCTCTGTGTCCAGTTCCATTGCTTTTTTGCCCCACAAATGCTGTGGTGGATTAAGTTTGGAAAGGGAGAACCAGGTTCTAAGGTGTTGGCTCTCCTTTTGCCCAGTCTGTTCAGCATGCGGGACAGAAGTGGTTACGGCACCGGGAAAGCAGTAGTGGATCGTTCCCCACCATTTGCTGCTGGCTTGTGGAAGAAGCTGTGTTCAGCTCATCCAGAGGTGACTTTGCGGGGACAAATACTCTGCACTTCAACACTAGCTGGCTGCTCCACGGGTAGCACACGTAGGAGCAGATCCAACTTGAGTCCCTTGATCTGCTTTTAAATATTTTAATGCTGATGGCGAAGGGCTGGACGTGGCTTAGGAGGAAATAACACCCAGCAGGAAAGGTGTGCATGTGGGTGTGTGTGTGGAGCCTGCGGAGTTGTGGCTGCATCTCAGCTGCATAAACCCCGTGGGTGTTTTCAGTGTCCTGTTACAGGAACCAGCTTTTCCCACAGACTCTCAGAAAACGCCCTCTGCTTTCTACTTGCCCTCACCAACTTATGCTTCACCTCAATAGAGAAAATCCCTCCGGTTCTTCTAAGCCACTAAGATGATCTAATCTCGTCACTTCCTCTAAATAAGCCATGAAATGAGTTCCTGGAGAGACCTGCTCAACAACAGTAGGGACGTGCCCTCCCCCCCCATCAGCATGTCCTGCCTGAGAGAGATCATGACATGGGCTGCTGCTTGTTTTTGTGGTGGAGCTGGTGCTTTATCGGGCTGGTGCATGTTCTTTAAGCTGGTGTTTTAACCGCCAGTTCCCTGTAAAAGCTTGTTTCTTCTCATCATGCTTGAAAGAATTTGCCTGCCTGGCTAAATATAAAAGCAACCACCACCTACTCTCAATGCTATATAATGTCTGTTCAGACTCGATGATACACAAACTGTAAAAATGGCATCGTGGGGATGAGCAATAATTACAAATATGATCATGGATTGGCAGATGGATAGCCTGGTTTATGGGACAGGGAAGCTTTGAAAGAGCTGCATGGTTTCATCTCAGATCCGCTGTATTGCTGCCTTACTTCCCCCCCAGCCTCTGTCTCTCGCTGACCAAGTGAATTGCCACCATTTATTTCTGCTTGACGACCCTCCGGCGCACTGTGGCACGGTGCTGGGAGCAGCAGGGCTCCCTGTGTCACACGTGGGGCCAGGCATAGTGCCATTAGCGTGCCAGCTCCAGCGCGGGTGCCTGTTCTGCATCCTCACAAAATTAACCAATGGCCTCAGCTGCCAGCCTGAGGGACAGAAGGGACAGACATCTGTTTAAACTTCATCTCTTTGACAGATTCCCAAATGAAACCTCCTCTTTAAAAAAGGACATTTTGCCTGTGTATCCTACTCAGAATGAAAGCTGCCTGGTTGTTCGTGAAGGCTTCAATACTTAATCAGTGTTTTGCAGGGGAATTCATAAAAGGAAAGAGGTGATTTTTGGCTCTATTGAGAAAGTTCCTTATGGTTGTTGACTTGAGCTGGGTGGTTCTATTTGTAAGCGTGGGGTTTTTTCCCAGCTTTTCAGTATTTGAGGAAAAAGTTAAGTACAACAGAAATAGGGACTGAGAATGATACCCACCCTCCACCCCTTAGTTTTAAGACTTTGTAAATCTGAGAGGGGAAATAGTGGTATCACACCCCAAGAGGATGATGACAGCATAGAGAATGCTGTGGTTGTGGCCTGTGGTGGAATGTCAACATTAAACTAATTGTGGCTTTTGCAACTTGGCAAATCTGTCTTATGAAAGCTACAGTATGTCCGCCCAGTGCACAGGGTGTCACTGGGATCAGAGCTAGAGCTTTTCAGTCACAGATACTGGAGTCAGGCTTGATATTAGGTTAAACGGGGCAGATACATGCTGGTACATTTACCAAATTCTGCTTCTGGGCATGCCAGGCAGACAGAATTATTGTATTACTAACATTGCTCTTCCTCACTGTCTTGCCTTTAAGCACATTTTTAGAAGCATGCCAAAGAAGAAAAATCTAATTAAAAGGGTATTCTGAAAAATTTAACTGAAATGTCCTGGGGCAGTTTGTTTAGACTGACTGTGTGCAAAAATGTTCCAGAGAGAGAAAAAAAATGTAACACAACTTAGAAAATTTTTGTCTGTCTAAAATGGGTTTTATGTTACTTGTCTACAAAATCCCGTAGTAGACTGTTACAGATTACTTTTTTTCTTTGGGACTTCTTTCCTGTAGCAGAACAGCTTAGTGTTCAGTTGTCTCTGAAGCAAATTTCCTAGAGTAACTTCAAATATCCTTTGTCTTTCTGTCCGAGGACTGTTTTTCCAAGAACTAGCAGTTTTGCGAAACCCAGCTATTTGCACTCGGTGCCATAAGCACCCAGTGAAAACCTGGGTTTCTCACATGTAGAAATTTGGGCACCTGAAAGAAATGACTGAAAAATTTGCACAATGTTTTGCCCAGGGAGCTAGAGGAGGAGTTTGCAGTTAATCGCTATTCCATTTTTAGGATATTTTACGGAAGAAGTGGAGGCCAGATGTTTTCAGTAAACGGCTTTCAAAACTCACAGTTGAGATCAGTGTCAAATTTCCAGACACATGATCAACCTTGGAGCCAAGCTTAGGGTTGCTTTTGTGTTTACATAAAGTCTATGAGCTGAATTACACCAAAGTTTGTGGCTGGAATGGAAGTTCTCCATAACAAATATTTGACTGGATGCACAGTTTATCTTATTTACAGGACTTTGAGCTTTGAAAAAAAGGTTACTGTATTTTTGTTGACATAAAATTTGAGGCATATTCAGCTCTCTTGCTGACTAGATTTGGAACAGTTGTTGCTTTTTAACTCAGATTTGTTATTATTCTAACCAGCATGGCAAAAAGCAAGCATTTTAAAGCTAGAGAGGAAGCGTTTCTACAGATGATAAATGAAACATTGTGTATTCCTGAATATTGGGGCTTGTCCAGCTACAGTGAGCTCTGTGCTCACACCAAGGGAGCCCTCTCGTTGAAGGTCTAGCTGGATGCCAAGGTCACATGCTTAGTTTTTGCTCAGGAACTGTATCAGCAAAAACGTGGCTTCTGTTTTTACAAGCTCAGAATTTACTTTGTGCAAATATTGTCCAGTATCTGTTTAAAAGTCATGTTTTCAGTCCACTGTAAGATCACTACCATCATTTGGAAAGATGATGCACAAGAAGGGCACAGGTCAGTCAGCATGACTGATATTAAAGTGGTTGTAAAAGTCACGGAAATTTTCCCTTTTTTTAATAGCATAGCCTAGGCCTTACCCTATGCAAAGTCTTTTCCAATGTCAAATGCTCTTGCTGCATGGTGCTACACACGGCCCTGTCAGCACAAACTTGCTGTAAGCATGTGTCGTGCCCTCTTAAAAACCCCCTCCGCGCTCCCAAACTAACAACTAATTACTGTTGGACTCCCTTTTCCTCAGACAGATGGACAGATGCGTCCGTGTGCGTACACGCACACACAGTGTGTGCCAGGATACCAAGGTGTGCGCGGAGTTTTGGTGGATTTTTCTGCATCTGGGTCCACCAGTTCTGACTTAACTCATCTTTTGTATATATATGGAAACGTTCATCAAAGAAGCTCTGATTAATTTTGCATACTTAAATTGCCCTCTCCAGCTGTCATATGAGGAAGCTCAGCATTACTGTCCCTAAACTGGCTGAAGTTCGGCTCTGTGCTCTCTGTAGAATAGCTGAGCTGTAAACAACAAGAGAGCTTGGGCCATTGTTTCTGATGGGATCTTTTCCAAGGGTAAACAGAAATTGTCTTCAACAATTTGAAGCTTGTGTAGGCAGACAATACATTGACTTTTGCCTCCGGGCAGCATGAAGCATGCCTCTGCTTCAGACCAAAAGCAGCTGAGAACCGACCTGAATTCAAAGTAACACTGGGCACACACTGTGCTGAGAGGGTGGATCAGTCCCTGGGCAGCTGTTGGTATGTAAAAGGGTACTGAAAGAAGTAATTTGGATTATCAGGCTCTTTTTCCCTGTATAAACCAACATCTTTAATCTATTGGATTTGAATGAGAAAGGCCAGGATTCCCCCTCTCATTCAAATATTTTAATGAATAATGCTCAGGCACGCTACTGAAAATAATACAATAGAAAATAGTGTGCGAAGCACTGTCAGGTGCAAAAAATGAGTTTACAATTACTGAATGTGAATGTCATTTGATTGGAAGTCCGGCCTGAGTATGGTAATGCTTTTAGCAGGCTTCTTCCCAAGAATGCTTGTAAATGCATTCTTCAGGAAGAAAGGCACAAAATAAAAGAAGGCTTAACCTAAGCCAAAAAATGGTACGGAGTCAAAATTAAACCATAATGTGACAATAGTCCGAGAGTCGGTTGCACAATCAACAGAAAAACAGAAAAAGCTAGACCTAAGCTCTTGTAAGACCAGAGTGCTGAACTCTGTTGGTCTTGTTGGTCACCAAGGTATCGTGACGCATGGCTGTACAACCCAGCATGTCCTATTCTGGCCACGTAAATCTGCTGTAATCAGAGACAATGTGCATTGTGCAACTTGCAGCTGATCCACAAAGCAGCATGTAGGACTTCCCTAATCTTACTGACATTGAACCATGGGTGGCACAGACTGTCCAAGCTAGAGAGGAAGTATTCCTGTTATTAATGGACTTTTTGCTCAATCGCTTACAAACTGTGCTGTTGCACAGTGAAGCAATGTAATAAGGATTGGAAAAAATAAACAGCAATAGCGTGCAATCTATAAGCTGCTGGGCAACTTTCTTCTCATAGTTCCAAGTGTGCCTTTGTCAGTCACAGGTGAAAAAGTTAGGAGCAAAGAGAGCACAAAAACATGACATAAAATAAATGGTTTAGTGTTTTGTGGGTTCAAGGTTAGTCTTTCAGCAATACTGAAACATACTCTGCAATGAATTGTCAATATAGAACATCAACTTATACATGAGTCTGTGCTTCAGGAGGACACTCCTAACTTTTGGCAAGCCTCTTCAAGGTTTGTTTGAGGTACGTGCAAGCTGGTGAAAGGAAACACTACAGTACGAAAACAGTAATGCAAGTCTGCCCAGCAGTTATGACCTTTTTTTTTTTTTTTTACATAAGCATTTGTGTGGGAGGGAAACATGAGATTTCAAATGTACCTGGCAGCCTGCTGAAGCGATAGGTATGACCCACATTAACTTATAGATCTTAATTACTTCTGATGGTTAACTGTCACGAGCAACAGAAAACTGTAAAATAAAGGAAGCCAGGCGTTCAGAGTGCCTCGAAAAGTGCCGTTGTGCTGACACAGGCCTTGTGCTGCCCTTTACAGACAGAGAGAGACCTATGCAGTCACGCACGGGGAATTGCACATTACTGGGAAGGTTCAAAGACCGAATAAAACTTTGTAGAAGGAACTGGTTCCAGGAAAATTGATTTAATCTGAGTTTACAGGCTTAGTAACTTGTAATATTTCTGATGAATTTCAACATTAACACTGCGTTAGTAAAAGCCAAGATTTTGGGAACCCGATGTTATGGGGTGATCTCAGTTTAAGAAGGATGTTTCCAGCCCTCAAGGCTGCACAAATAATCTGCTTAGAATTGCAGAAAAAGTAAAAGAATCCAGTGTTCATTGAAAATAAACAACTGCACCAACTGAGTGCCCGTGGTAGTACTAAAAGCAGCTGAAATAATTGTTATCAGAAGGCCGTGTTTTTCTGTTTGACCTTTGATTTCTCAAGTACTTATTTATTATTTGGCATTATGTTTGAACTGACGGTCTTTGAACTTGGACACAACGCCACATTGCTGGAAATGTTAAGTTTCCTTTAGGAAACTTAGAAAATTTAGGCATGGCGCCTTTACTCATCACTGGTGCTAAGGTCTAGCGTGCTTCCTTCCCCAGGCCCCCAGCAAACACCACGGGCCGTGGCTGCAGGTGCCTCTTACTACCTTTGAAGCGCGATGGCACCGTTGGGCTGCGTTCGTCCGCTCGGGTTTGGCTGGCTCATGGGGCTAACCACGGATTTTTACCTTTATTTAACTCTTCCTTGCATTTGAGGGGCATTTTTGCGGCAGTACCCAAAGCGGAGCCTGCTGCTTGCAGGCCGCAGTCGCCCTGAGGGGGCGCGCGCGGGCCCCGCCCACCGTGGGAGAAGCAGGGGGGCCGAGGCACGCGCCGGCGGGGGAGGTGCTGAGTCACGCTGGGCCAGCAGAAGCGCGGCGGGAGGCCCCGCCCCCCCCCAGCGCGCGGAGGGAAGGGGCGGAGCCGCGCCAGGTGACGCTGCGGAGGCATAAAAGGGGCGGCGCGGGGCGGGAGCGGGTCAGAGCGCGTCGGCGAGGCAGAGCGGAGCGGGTTCCTGCGTCAACAGTGCTTGGACGGAACCGGCTGCGCTCGGGCCCGCTGCCCCCACCGCTGCTACACACACGCACTCACCCCTACACAGCCGTCGAGCCCACCGACTCACCTCCGTAAGGCAGAGCCATGGCAGCGCCTCCTTCCCAAGTGCGCCAGAACTACCACCAGGACTGCGAAGCCGCCGTCAACCGCCAGATCAACCTGGAGCTCTACGCCTCCTACGTGTACCTCAGCATGGTGAGCGGAGGGGGGCGGGATTTGCTCGAAGGCTTGCCCGCTGTGGGGCCTGTATGTGGGGATAGGCGTGGGGCCTGCTAGTGGGGAAGGGTTGAGGCGGGGGGCGCTTCGTGCCTACTCGGGAACGCTGGTGTTCTACGGGCAAGGGGGGGTTAGGCCAGCCTCGGGGGGTGGGGGAGGCGGGCCCACCCGGTGCGGCCTCTCCCCTGAGAGGGATTCGGGCCCGCCCTGTGTATGGGCCCTGCCGGGGAAGGAGTGTCGAGCCTTCTGTGTGAGGCCTGAGGAAGGGGAGGGGGGCATGGGGGGCGGGGGCGTAGTTGTATGAGGGAAGCTGTGGGGCTGGCTATCCGCCTAGAGGCTGGGGGGGGTTCACTGGTGCTGCCCGCTACGGGCTCCGCACCGTCGAGCGGCCTGACCGCCTGGGGGGGTTCCCGAGTGCCGGGCGGTGCCTGCAGGCGCAGCCCCGCTCCTCCTCCTCCCCCCCCCGCCCCGTCTCTGGGGCGTTCTCGGCCTTCCCCTGGGGGTGGGGCGGCCGCTTGTTTTCTCTTGGTGTTTTCCTTTATCTGGGTGGCGAACTCCGGTTACACGTTAACCGCTCTCTGTCCCTTGCCCTTGGCGGACTCGTTATCAGCACAGCTCAGCAGCTTCCAAGCGGCTCTGCCCTTGGGGCTGGGCTGGATAGCGGGAGCTGACTAACGAAGCGATTGGCACCTTTCCTACAGGCGTTCTTGTGTCTTGAGGCAAGGTATTTCGTTCATGGGTTTTGAAGTGAATTGGTGGGACCTCGTGGTTTCCTTAGCGCTGCGCTTACATGTCTGGCTTACCCATAGCTGAGATGGGTAACTTTGGTCCAAGCAGCAGCTCTGACCTCTGTGCAGCAGTGTTGGCCCTTTAGACGTGCAGTGGTAACTTGAGACTTTGTGGTGACACTGTACTGTAGTATGTTGTGGCATTTAGGTGTACAACTTAACAGCTTGCTTCTTTGTTACTACGATGGGCTGAACCTCGGCTACGAGCCGAATGTCATTATGTTGGTGGATGATAGTAGTACACAAGCACCACTGTCTTACCTTGAAACCTCCAAACTGCTGGTTTAAGAGTGGAGAATTCAGTAGTAGTTTGTCCGGTAAATAACTGGCAGCGGATACAAAGCTTTCCATTGAATCCTGCCTAATGGCTCTGACCAAAGAACAAACAAGCTGTGTGATGGCTTCTAACTGCTGGTACAGTTTTGTAGGGCTTTCAAAAAAGATGACCTTGTATTTGCTGTTGAATATGTATTTTAGTTCAACTTATCTTTTTGTCTTTTACATGTGATACTAATTTTTTTCCAGAAGTAGAAAGTGAACTTCTTAGTCTAATCCCTGAGAAGCCAAGGGAAGCATGGGAGCTTTATTGCAGAAGTACTTAAAGTTCTTGGCCACTCTTAACTGGTGTTGCAAGTCAGAACCTTGACTTGTGATTATTGTAAACAAACTCAGGCAAACAAAGGGAGCAGGGAAGGTTTCTCTTTCTTGAAAAAGGCTTTTCAAGTCTGCTGTGTTTAAGGCATTTTTATGATGCTCAGATAAAGTATCTGCAGGGTGTGGGGTTTTTTGTATCTTCAGAATTCAACCACAGATATTAATTATTTGTGTTCATGGTAGGGATACAGGTTAAAATTTAATCCTAGTCAGGAAAATCTAACTTGCTACTAAGGGAGGAGTTTTGCCACAATGCCTTGTTGTTGTCAGTGCTACTGCTAGCCTTAGCTTGGACTCCAGCCATCTTGAAGTAGGGCTGATAGGAGACACAGCTGAAGTCATAGTACGGACTTGGCTTTGTGTGACTGCTGGAGTAAGGCTTGGGGTTTTGAGCGTATGAATTCTTCTTTTTCAGTCCTACTATTTTGATCGGGATGATGTGGCTCTGAAAAACTTTGCCAAGTATTTCCGCCATCAGTCCCACGAGGAACGTGAGCATGCTGAGAAACTGATGAAGCTGCAGAATCAGAGGGGCGGACGCATCTTCTTGCAGGACATCAAGGTGAGGAGTGGAACTATGGGTTGTCCTGTCTAATGCAGAACTGGACTTGTGGTCTGCCTCTGGGCTGGAAGGGGTTGAATTTCCCTGTGGGTCCTCTCCCAGAAGGAGCAGCAGCTGACAGTAGATAAGCATACCACATTGTTGTGATCTGTGTGTGGCACTCTGCCCACAGTCTAGAGAAGTATAGTAGTTTGATAATTTGTGCTGATTGACTAATAAAAAGTACTTCCTGTGTAAGAAGAGGCTGCCTAGTGCTAGGTGGTTTGCTGTGGGGTGAGGGTAACTACAACACAACTGGTTCATCTACCTTAAATTTAATGGTAAGAGCCTTCTCTGTTCTCTGCACGGCTTTGTAGAGAGCTCTTGACCTGCTTGCCAGGGGATAGGAAATCTCAAGTTTCCAGTTGCTTGTTATGGCTCACTGCAAGACTTCATAGCACTGTTTTCTTGAAGTCACTTTAATCAGAACAGCAGAAAGTAAGCAATGTTGTAGGGACAGTTTAACGCAACACAAGTCTTCATGGGGGGGAAAATGGCAAACAAAGTAAGTGTACCAGACTCTACTAGGCAGCTCTAAGCTGAAGGCTAGACTTGCCTGTGCTGGTGTCTCAACTGCTTCATTTCTGAGATTGTGCCCGTTGCCAACTTAGGCAGGTGCTTAAGCCACTAGGTTATAACAAGAGGGGGAAGCAAGTAGCTCTAGTAGCTGTCTTGCCTACAAGAGCTCAGAGAACATAACATGAGGGGAACCTAGGGGATGGGGACAGCTCTGGGCCTTGGAGCATGCATTCAGTTCTGTTCCGAGTGCTCTGTGTGTCTGCCAAGTTTTTGAAGATACTTGAATGCCTGAACTTGGTTTAAACAGGCTTTGAGACGGATCTGAAAGGCTCCTTAATGGTCTATGGGTGCTTAGAGAAAATATGGTCGTGTGCTTTCCCCTTCTAGAAACCAGATCGTGATGACTGGGAGAATGGACTGACTGCAATGGAGTGTGCCCTGCACCTGGAGAAGAATGTGAACCAATCACTGCTAGAACTGCACAAATTGGCAACTGAAAAGAATGACCCACATGTAAGTAGATGCTGAAGCTGAGGATGTGACTGTGCAACGAGGGGGCTTTTATGTATCTAATTGTGTGGGTTTAGGGCGGGAGTTGTGTGTCCCTGCCATTCCTGAACATGAAAAAAGGATGTGAGCTAGTGGTGTAGCCTTTCCAAATGCAAGGGCCTAGGTGCCATTCTGTACCTTAGCTGTTTGGTAGGATTACTACCATCTTTTTTTCTAGGAGGACCAGTTGTAGTGTGCTAGAGTGGCTGGGGCCCACCTTATGGAGCAGTGGGTGCATCTCTTTTTCTCAAACCCTTCTGTTGCGCTTGGGAGCAGAGGGCACTTACGTGGACAGCGTTTTCAAGTGAAGAAACATATTAAGCTCTATGAAGAAGGCTTGTTTCTGTGAGGGATGAGTTCTTCAAACCAATGCATGCCTGTAAGGCTGTCATAAAACTTTGACAGTCACTCCTTTGGAACGTTAAAAGCCCTGACACTTCAGAAGACAGTATCTGAAAACACAAGTTTCTTCACAGATGGAAGTTACTGGCAAAGCTGGATTGAGGCTTCTTAGTATCAGGAAGAGAACAGCAGCTGTCTGAATCAAAGTCCTCTTGGAAGTGTCCTGCATGAGTTAGAGGGATTTCTTTTAAAAGAAAAAGCATAACTGGACCATTCTACAGGTGTAAATCCTCATGGTCATGAATTGAAGCACCATGCAGAAGGGCCTTCTAAATCTGTTCAGAAACTTCCCCATTGCTCTCTAGTGACGAAGGGGAGAGGCTTGCTGAGCTGACACTGTACTGCAGGGTTCTGGAGCGAGTGTGTCTAGATAAGCCTGCCTCACTCTGGGCTTGCTCTGGCATTGCTGAGGCAAAGCTCTAAAGGCTTCTTCCTGTTGGGCATCTTCTGCAGCTTTGAAATTGTCTTTCTGTATCTTCTCCTTTCCCTAGAAAGGATTGGTAGGATTTCAGATGCTACTTCAACAGGATAAGCTGTGTCTGGGCCTAAATGTAAACTCTTTTGTCTCCCTTTCAGTTGTGTGACTTCATTGAGACTCATTACCTGGACGAACAGGTGAAGGCCATCAAGGAGCTGGGTGACCATGTGACCAACCTGCGGAAGATGGGGGCACCAAAATATGGGATGGCAGAGTATCTCTTTGACAAGCACACCCTTGGGGAAAGTGACAATGAGAGCTGAAGTCTTGCCAGGAGCCACCCTGTGGGTTTCAGTGGGACTCCTACTTTACTGTCCAGCCATGCATGCATCTTCAGCTATCTAGATAAACAGTTCTCATACTCTGTACCAAATATCACCCCTACTTTCTCTTGTGTTTTGTGTATTGCCTTCCATCCAATAAAGTGACTTGGTTCAAGTTGGCTTTTTCTGTTTCTCTCATGAGCGAGAGGCTTGCGCTTGCAGGATTGTGCTTCATAGTATCTCTTGTGGCAGTCCTCTGAAGTTGGGCATGGGTGAAGGAGTATATTAAAAGGATCAGGTTGTACTTGCTTAGTATTTCTATAAAAATGACTTTTTTTTCCCCAAGCCAGGGGTATCTACTGCAGGAGTTGCTCAGTGACTGAAGTTGTGCTTTAAATGCCTTTACCACCAAAGCTGTTGCTGTAATGAGTGTGCATGGAAAGGAAGGCTCGAGTATCCGGGTGGTCTCTGTGGATTTAGATGAGGCTACTAAAGGGAGGGTTAGCACCTCACTAGACATCATGCCTGTCTAATGAATGGCACTACACTTGTGTATGGAGAAAAATGTACTGTGAATCAAAACTTCAGAGCTCTGCTGTTTCAGTCCAGCCTCATTACAGTACAGAGCTGCAGGAACTGCCTCAGGGATGCTGTATCAGGAGTTGCAGTGGGTGGTGGTGATGTCTGCCCAGGTTTGGCAGCTGTGCTTGGAAGGCAGAGAGTTGTTGTGAAGGCATGGGAAGGAGTGTGGGAGGTAGACTAAGTTTGTCACATGCCTCCTGTGATGGAGGAGACTTGCAGCTGTTTCTGAAGACAGAAGTAGGAAAACTGTGGTTTCTCTAAATTCCTATTGTTGCATGGAAACAAAAATGAGGAAGCAAAACAGGTGGTCCCAAACTTCAGCCTTGCTTTTATTAGGGAAGACAGTAAAAACTCATAGCTCTACAGTGTCTGCTACCATCCAGATGACTTATCTCTGGTCACTGTCAGATCAGTGCTAAGTGCAATGTGGAAGCAGTGTGCTGGGCAAATACTATTCACTGTGGCCGCCTGTTCTAGTAGACACTTGCCCTGCCTTATCCCCTTACTTTTTCCAGTACTGGAAAACACCAGCTAGACATGGTTTCAAGCAGCACTGTAGGTCTGCGTCACAAATGATGTGACTTGCTTCTGTCCCTTACTTTTCCTGGAGTATCTTGTCAGTAGTGCAAGTCCTTCCTGAGACTTCTAATGGATCTTGTGACAAATGTTAACATAAAGCTCAAGTTCCAATTCTTGCTGTGGTGAGGAGGGGGGAGGTATCCTTACTAACTACGTTCCCCTTCTGTTTTATGCTACACCTGCACTCCAGGTTCTTCAGGCTGGTACCTGCTGAGATACTGCTCTGCTGTTAGGTGCCTGCAATGCCTAACACTCAAAGTCTTGTTTGTTCTTTTGCTAAAAACAAGGAAAAAAAAAAAGGGGATGTTTTTTGTTTAGTTTGTTATTGTTGCAACACTGAAGTTGTACCTGCTGCTGTACCCGAGGTCAGTAGCAGTGTGTCACTAGGGCTGGCTTTAGCCTAGGCTGGGCTGCGTGGTGCAGCAGTAGGAGGTTTGGCCACACTGCCCTTCTGTTTGGGTGGGTGCCAGCGTGGGCAGGTGCACAGATACTGCAATATCACTAATACGGCACATCTCTCAACAGAACTGTGTGTACCTCTCGGTCTCCTCTAGCTGTACTGATCTATCTGCTCTTCACATGTGCTTTCACTGGTCTCCAGGATGACTTCCATCAGCCCCATGTAGTCTCCTTCAGCTAGAGAGATGCCAGAGTCATTAGGGGATGGACTCTCTGCTCGTTTTGACTCTTTTGTAGGAGGAGTATTTGTGCTTCCGTTTCCAGTATCTCTCACAGTCCTGGAAACCTCTGCTGGATGCTGGTCTGGAGCGCTGGCTGCATCTTCTAAACTTAGGCTGTGAGCATCAGGACCCATGTTGCCCATGTGGGATCTCTCCAGCACTGGAGATGTTACAGGAGTGAATGAGAAGCAGAGGGAGGTGCTGCCTCCGGGGGTTTTGTTACTGGGGGTGTGAAAGGCACTTGAGTGCTCCGAACTGGGGGTGGCTGATGCTGTGTTCTCCGGGGTTAGCCAGGGTGGGTGGGAAACTTTCAAGCTCTTCAGACTCTTGAAGCTACCCTGCTTCTCGTAGTCTGGGGACTCTGTCAGGAAGGGGAATTTCGGGCTGTCTGATGCTGTAGACTGTGCTCCTGGACTCCCTGTGGTGGCACCTTCTCTGCTTTTACCGTTAGAGTTGCTCTTTTCTTCTTCTACTGTTAAACACAGCGACTCAGGACCTTTGCTCCTATCTGTGGGCCAGATAAATGTTTCCTTTGCACCTGAGCCAAGGGAGCTCTGGCTTTTGTACATGTCACTGGCCCTGGATGGTGAGGCATTGACAATGACGTCCCGAAGAGAAGCTGAGCATGCAGCAATACTGGAGAGTGCAGGAGGCTTCTTGCGGCCTTGGCGTCTAGAAGGGAAGATCATGGGGATAGAGCTGATCGGTGTCTGTGGAGCACTGTAGAAACCAGGTCTCTCATAAAATGGGGTTGACATGAAGGCATCAAACTCCCTTAGTTTTCTGTCTTCGCTGTCCCACTGCTCCTGTGAGCTGGAGTCTCCCCTTGGCTGATTGATGCTGCAAGGGCTTCCAGCCTTGCCCATGTCTTGGTAAGTATAATTGGAGAAGGGGGATGCAGGGTCTCCTCGCCTGCGCAGCAGGTTCATCCGGGAAGAGGACCTGGAGAAGCTTGGTGACTGGACACCGAGGAGGCGGCCCAGGTGTCCCAGTAACGGTGTGGAGTGGTTTGCCTCCTCATTCTCTTTAATTTGCTCCAGGGGCTGGAACTCCATCTCCTCTTTCTGCATGCTGGGGAAAGGCAAAATGGGCTGTTAGGTGCTCACAAAACAACGTGGTTTCTGGTGAAGAGGCTGCCAGTGACAAGCCTCTCGCTTCCTGTATTACCATTAGATATGTGTTAGGTCCTCCACCATATGGATACTCATAGAAGAGGGGAGGGGGGCAGAGGTATCCTTTTCCGTGGGTGATGTCAGCTATTATCTTTGGATGAGCCTAGAAGTATCTTGGAGCAAGATTTCACAAACTATGGAGAAAGGTGTTACTGCTCGTTCTTACTCTTCAAATATAATGTCCTGCACAAGACCTGATCCAAGGTGTAAACGTGGACTGTTCTGACACCCTGTGGCTGCACTCACCTGATATCAAAAGTTGAGCCAAGGAATGATGGGCGCTTGTACTCAGCGGTGGCTGCGGTGTAGGGTGGCTGGGGATCGGGCTCGTTCCAGTATAGGTCCTTCTCCAGAATGGGTAAATCCTGATGCATCTCATCCACTGCCATAAGGGAGACCTGCAGCAGACAGCGGAAATGTCATACGGGATGAGGAGCGATACGTGTGGACAAAGGAATGCAAGGCAGGAGGAAGCAATGTAGCACAGAAGAGAAGTGAGTGGTGGAGTTTGCTGCGTGGTTTCCTGGCACTTCGGTTGTTTTTCACACGGAGAGATTTGATTAATTGGAAGGACAGTGATGCTGAAGGAGACAGGAAAGCAATATGCTCACTAGGACGGAAGGGCTCAGTGTTAGCAAAGGCACGGAAGAAAGCAGAGGCGGCAGTTTCAGATACAGACACAGGGTGGAAAAAGCTCGGGAGAGGCAGGAATGATGTGTCATTAAAAGGTAGCGAGGGTGTGGAACAAAGTCTGCATCCATCATGTGTGCCAGAGCATGGACTAAAGCCGCAATTGGTCTCTGTGTACAGGATATGCCAAATGCCCTGCTTTCCATGGCACGGGCCTTGCCGCACATTTTTCTGGAGCCTGAGACATCTCCTTGGCTACTGAGGGGGAACATTGAGCTGGCCACCTTCGCCCTCACATTTGTTGGGAAACCTTATGTTCTCCTGCTCTCCTATCCACCTCCCTCTGGAGATCCTTGCTAAACCCTCGGGCGCGGTCGTGCCTCGGTGTTCTTCTGCAGGTCAGGTTCATCTAGAGGATCCTGCCTTCACTTTACCTGCAGGTTCCTGTCGATGAGCCAGTTGGTTTCAAAGTCGTCATCGTCCTCCCCAAAAGGGTTGATGAGTTGCTCGGCCACCTGCACGTGGAGAGCAACACAGCAAGGGTCATCGTAGTCATACCTACCCCTTTCCCTGCAGGGAGAAGGCCTGTGGGGCAGAGTGAAGCGTGATGTCCCCTCAATTCAGAGCAATGCTGTTCCTCCCAAGAAAAGGTGGATTAAAAATGGAGGCTTGGAGGCGTTGGTACACACAGGTGAGCCCCTTGCTCACATAGCCCTCCTGCAACTGCAGACCACCACTGCAGGTAAAGTATAGTCTCTCTTTTTCCCCAAACTAGTCAGGACCAAAGTTTAGGAGGATTGGAGCTGGTCTCCAGGGTGAGACACTCAGAAACAGAGAAGGTCTTGGCAGTACCCTCAGCCCCTGTTGGCTCCCTTTATGTCTGCCAGCACCTGGCATGTTGCCCACAGACCAAAGAACACAACTGGGTCCCTGGTGAGCACGTGGCTGGAAAAAACCCTTGGCTGGGTCAGATTCCAGCTCCAGACATATTTTTTTGGACTTACCTTTAACCAGCCAGCATAGAAGAAGAACTGCAAAAACGTAAAGACGGGCACGAAGAGATCTAGTTCATGGCCGGGATATGCTTTTTCTGGATCCAGGAACTGCCGCCCAATCAGACAGGCCAGGAAGAAGCTGTAAACAGCCACGGTCACCACCTGGGAAAGATGCCAGGGGACACATCAGAGGAGCTTGAGTTCCCTGCTTGCTTTCCCAGCATCTCTCTTCACTTCCACCCCACACATCTCCCAGAGAGTGGCAAGCTGCTGCGGAGCTGCTGGCTCTGTAGCCTTTTGAAAGCCTTGGATTCAGTTACGACAGGCTTCTCCTCTGCTTTTTGCAGGCAGATGCACTTCCACTGCAGAAAGCTTTAAATATGCCCTTTAGCTGTTAAGTACACGGTATTTTGTTCCGTGCTGTCCCTGGAATGACATCGCTGTAGGTGTCACGGAAAGATAGTGGCAGAAGAAAGCACGTGACATCCTGGATTTAAAAGCATAAACGACTGACACGTGGCTGCGTGCTTGTTCTGCCGCTGCAGGAAGGCGTGCTGTGAGCTCTTTTCGTTCTTGCCCTTGCCTCTCCCGAAAGCTGTTTCTATCCCCTGGCCACTTCCAAGGCAGGGAGGGGAACCTGCTGCCAGCTCTGAACTAGCTCCTTCCTTCCCGGTCCTCACGCTGGGCCTTTTTTATATTTGCCTGCTTCCTTTCCCAGATTTCAGGCTATGGTGGGCGTTGTGCTTTTCTCTGTAATCACGGGATTGAAAACTTCCCCTTTTCAAATTAAAAGCAGCTGAGGCTCTTGCGGGATCTCTTGATGCAACAAGGAAAGGCTGGGGGGGGGGGGGATTCAAAACAAACACCCAGCATCACAAGACTCTCCAGCAGGCCACACAGTTCCTTGTCAATAGCGCGGGGCCGTTTCCTGATGGGCAGGACAGAGAGTGCCTGGAATGACAAACTTTGCATTGTGGATGGGCACCTATAAAAGCAAACGGGTCATGTACTGCAGAGGGGGTAAAAGACATGCTGTGATACTGCTTTTGCTCCCAGCCCGTGCAGGAATATAGTTTCCCAAAGCGTTCTCTGTTAACCTCCAGCGCTGCGCGGATGGAAGCAGTTCCTCTTTCACGGCGGAGAGCATTAGTGTTACCTGAGCAGCTGGATTGTGTGAGACAAAGGGAGCAGGGTTGGTGCCGAAGCGTCTGTCTGGGTTTGCGTCGAGAGAGCTGTTAAACAGCTGAGGACAGACACACAGCTCTCTCTTACCCGTGGCACAACTCCACCGGAGCTGCCCTGCCGGAGCAGCTTTGCTGGCAGACAGATCTCGGCTCTGCTGAGTAGGAAGAAACTGCTTCAGGGATGTGCTCCCTGCAAGGAGGTGCAGGGAGTGGATCCGTGTTTATCTGTGTTTTCCGTGTACCTGTGTGGCTCACATCACGGTTAGTTATCCCTGTGTGTTTCGGTAGAGGTGGCTGTGTCTGAGTTAGGGAAGTGGGGATGAGGTGTCCAAGGGTACCTGGCGTCGGCATGGTCCGTGTGTGGGTCAGGTATGGGTGTAAATGGGGGTGTCCCTTCTAGGATGGATCACTGTGTGCAGGCAGGCAGCGGAGCAGTAGGTGGGGGGGATCCCTTCTCACCTGAGTGTAGACCAGGGGGATGCTGATCCAGTCGTACCCGTAGAGTCGCCCGCACTGGCTGCGCAAGGTGTTGAGCTCCTGCAGTGGGGAAAAGGAATGGTCTGTCAGCCATTCACGTCATGTCCTTCATTGCTCCAGCCCATTCCTTCCTGCTCACACCTCCTCTGGAAGGGGAGGCTCAGCCGGGACTCCTACTCCCTTGGTGCCCAGCCTCACCCCAGCAGACCACCAGCAGGGTCTCACGCTTGCCCTGGAGAAACTTCTTGCTGCCTGGATGTCTCCATCTGAGCTCAAGATCCCTTCCTAGCTCACTTCATAGCAGTGTTTTGCGCCTCACAAAAAGAGCAGCCAACAGGTTAGTCAAAGAATGTCTCAGGAGCATGAATTTCTCTCTCCTGACTATATAGTTGAGTCTAGATAAATAGCCCAGAGGGAGATCTCTTTTTCTGGGCAGATGAATCTCGCTCCAGGCAACAGAAACAATGTGACTTTCTCTGCACATGAATACCAGGAAGGATGAGCTGCTCTGGACCTTTTTTCTCTGCAGCTGGGCAGGGATTGTTGCCAGGTCTTGCCTGTGGCACGTGGCCTGCTTCCCGGGACTATCTAAGGGTTTTCAATAGTGAAGTTTTCTACAGGGATCTTGGTTGTTGTTTTGACCTCTCCTGGTCTCTTGCAGATACAAGCTTCCTTGTGCTTCCTTGTGACTTTCCATCTGTATCCTAGAGACCTCCACTGGCCACTCTGGAGTGTGTGGAGGCTGGAGGAAGGTTGACCAAGGACCTGCTACATGCGAGTCTCCCATTACCACACCTAGATGCGAGTCCCCTGTTTCCTCCCAGTCCCCCATTGGAGAAAGATGTCAGTTTCCCCTTGCCTCTAATGTTTGTGACATTGCTACCATGTCTGTAGGCCATGAAAAGCTCTGTTCCGTCATGAGCTGGAGAGTGGCAGTGGCATTATTTCCCATCAAAGTTAATGTAATATCCCCAGGGACAGGCTTGGCTCACCATTCCTGTTCCTTGCCTGACCTCTGGAAATCCCTGTAGTTCCACCCAGAGGACTGGACGAGGATCTCAAACAGTTGCCTATTGCCTCGGTCACTCACATTCAGGATGCCTTGGAGTAACACGCTGTCCCGGATCCTCCCGTCGTTCCTTGCCTTTACAGCCAGGTTGGAGAACCACACGCAAGGGATCCAAAACTTGTTGTGGGGGGAATTCAAGCTCTCAAACTTCTTGTGCTCTTCTGGTGTCATGAGGCCTGGGTGGAAAAGAGTAGATGGGAGAAGGATGGCCATAGAGGGCAGAAAGATATTGATCTGGTCTGAAATTAAAATATCTAAATCTCAGGTGGTCACCTTCGCTCTCCTTAAAAATCACAGGAAAGACTCAGGCAGTCAGCCTTTGGGAATCACATAAAAGGAGGACAAGTCTTCTTGTTAAAACTTTGAGTTACAGAAGTGTGAGAGGCAGGCTTTATCTCATTTCACTTTGAGTGTCTGCAGCATATCTGACCTGATCACAGTCAGCAGGGAGATGAAGCGCTGCTGAGGGTGCAGTTGCCTGGTCTAAGTAGACATTTGTTGAGAATGGGATAACTTGTTTCCTAGAAGTGCCTATTTCTCTCTGTGGACTGCAAAGGGAACCCAGTTGACTAGGGCAGGTGCGGACATCTCCATTTGGGCAGACTAGGAGGTGTTGTACCTTCAGGAACATCTTCAGAGAGGATTCAGGGAGCCCAGCAGTTAAAAGCCAGAGGTCTGAGGCTCTAATTCCCACCTGCCCAGTGGAAAACTGTTGCCCTGAGGGAGGACAAACATACTACTTGGCAGGGGTCTGCCCTGCTGTAGATCTACGTATAGGGTCATTTACTACAGAGAGCTCTTCTCTTCCCATGCACGCTTCCAGTGCAGGGTGAGCAGCTCCCAGGGAAGTCGCTGCACCACAGTTACCCTAATCTAATCAGCCAGGGCTGCCCTGTGACCTGCAGCATGTCTGCATTCACAAACTGGATATTGACACTCTCCTTACGTAAAACAATTTGGGCAGAGACCCATCATCTTTCAAATCATGCCTTCCAGCCAGCAGTAGGAACAAGCACCCTGGGAAAGATAAAATGTTGATTATTTCAGAAGAGCAGAGCTTGAGGGCATTTCAGAGGGCATGAGCGGATGCTTAGCACCCTCTGCAGACGTCAGCTGAGCACATTGCAGCAGTCTGGAGGTCATGAGGCCCTTTCCAAAGCTCTTTGCCCCAAAACCAGCGGCAAGGTGCTGCTGTCTGCTTGGTGCCAGAGCTGTGCAGAAGGCCGTACCAGTACTGACCTGCCCTCACGACATGTTCCATGCTGGGAAAGCGCTTGTAGACAGCCGTGCTGACTGAGCGCAGGATCAGCACGCTGCACAGGTTGCTGTAGCGCATGAGGGTGCGTCGCAGGAGCCGCCCGTACTCATCCTCCCCGTCCACGTTGCAGGAGACCAAGTTCATGATGCGGTCAGGCCATGGGATGCTCTCGTACTGAGCCCACCAGCGGGACACCACCAGGGCCACGTAGAAACCTAGAGGTGAGCTGAGCAAATTAGCCATCCTAAAGGAGTGGGAGATGTAAACGCTCATGTGTAGGATGTCTGGTATTCCTCATAAGGGGATGGGTGCAGACATGCCTCCCAGGGAGGTGGTGGAGTCACCATCCCTGAATGTGTTTAAGAGTCGTTTAGATGTGGTGTTGGGGGATATGGTGTAAGGGAGAACTTTGTAGAGTCGAGCTGATGGTTGGACTCAATGATCCCAAGGGTCTCTTCCAACCTAAATGATTCTATGATTCTATGCCTGGAGGGCAATTCAGATCTCCATGTTAGTGTGTGGGTTTGTCCTGGTTTGAGGTTTCACAGTTTATTTGGTGCTACTTGGTGCCTGCCCTCCTGGCAGAACCCAGAACATGGTAGTACATCTGGCCAGTGCAGCAAGCTGTGTGCTGGGGGCGTATCTTAGGGAAGTGATGGTGCCTCTGTACTCGGCACTGGTGAGGCCTCACCTCGAGCGCTGTGTCCAGTTCTGGGCCCCTCTGTACAAGAGGGACATTGAGGTGCTGGAGCGGGTCCAGAGGAGCTGGTGAGGGGTCTGGAGGCCAAGTCGTATGAGGAGAGGCTGAGGGAGCTGGGCATGGTTAGTTTGGAGAAGAGGAGGCTGAGGGGAGACCTCATTGCCCTCTACAGCTACCTGAAAGGAGGGTGTAGAGAGGAGGGTGTTGGCCTCTTCTCCCAGGTGAATAATGACAGGACCAGAGGAAATGGTCTGAAGTTGCGGCAGGGGAGGTTTAGATTGGATATTAGGAAGAATTATTTTACTGAAAGAGTGGTCAGGCCGTGGAACAGCCTGCCCAGGGAGGTGGTGGAGTCACCATCCCTAGAGGTATTTAAGAGGCATCTGGATTTGGCACTTTGGGGCACGCTCTAGGGGCAGAGATTCTCGGGGGTGGTTTGTTTCGGGGGTTTTTTTGTTTGGTTGGGTTTTTTTGTGTGTGTGAGTGTATGGTTGGACTCGATGATCTCAGAGGTCCCTTCCAACCATGAAGATTCTGTGATCTTACAGCTGCAACATGGAATGATGTATTCTGAGTTTTACAAAGGCAGAGGGAGGGATCTGCTCAGCGAATCTTGCCTGCCTGCAGAGCTATATCAAACCAGAGAGAAGAAATGCTGTCCCTTTCCCCTCCCTGTGTTCCCAGACAGAGCTCCTTACCCAGCACAAAGGACACGGGGATTAGCTCAGCATAGCTGTTGCAGTAGAGCGCCAGCTTCTCAAACATCAGCCTTTGGCTCTCGCTCAGGATCAGCCTAAAAGGGAGAAACAGAAGCATCAGCCTCAGAGAAGAGTCTGTGCCTTGTTGCGCCTGTGGGGATAGGAATCTGGCAAGGGAAGCCAAGGATGGACACTGGCAGTCTGGGGACGATGTGAGTGAACGGCCCCCACAAGCCTGCGACATCAGCCCACCTCCCCAAAACACCCTGCTGAGCAGCCCAAAGGAGCCAGAAGTGGTCACTGACAGAGAGTGTGGTAAGTGATGCAGTCTGATGTCAGGGACTACCCCTATTTTTCTCACTCGGGACAGTGCCATGTGGTATCAAGGGACTGATACGGAGCTTGAATGTGCACCACAGTTCACTTAATATCCTGCAAAACGTCCGTCCAAGCTCTGCTCTCACGTGAGTTCCTGCCTCTTTCTTAGAGCTGCTTCCCTGCCTCTGTGCTGCGTCTCCGATCGAACCAGCTAGGGGAGCAACCTGTCTTTCCTCACCAAAACCAGTCCAGCCATACACTGCAGTTGCCTTATTACAGATTTGTGGTCCCAGAGCTAATGTCTGCTCTCAGAAATGTACCCAAGGTGTTGCCTGTTGTGTACCAAGGGAAACTCTCTCCTAAAGCTCCCCACTGTGGGACATCTCCAGTACTAGTTCAGTCTTGGTCTCCACTGATCTACACACTATTATTCTGTAGGTAATCATCAAATGCAACTCTTAATCTGAGGGAAGAGAAACTGTATTACTTCCCAGACAGAAAAAGGAGATTTATCTGCTGCTAAGCCATACTGGAGCAGTGAGGAAGGACCTTTCCTTTCCTTCTGTCAACAGAGGCTGGTGGGTTGCTGGCCGGCTCCTCTTCACCAGGATCACTGTCCCAGTCCTGTATTGCTCACTTGTCCTGCTCCAGGACAGGCTGAGAGCGAGGGGCTGCGTTAGTGTCGGGGTGTAAGGATACCGACCTGTAGACAAGACTGATGGTGAAGTAGAGAGAGATGAAAATAAGGAACTCGGAGTACAGAAGTTTGTAGATACTTCCTTTCCATTGGAGCAGGAGCTGTGAGAAGGTGCCGAGGCGGGCGTCAGCCACGCGGTTGGTGTATGTCACTGTCATCACAGATCCTAGTGGAGACACAAAATGAGCAGATGTTGAAGCTGCCAGCAGGCTTGCACAGAGGGAGGAGACAGAGACAACTCAAGTGTCCTGGCAAGCAAGCAGGATGGAAGGAAGGGAAGGAAGGAGGGAAGGAAGGGAAGGAAGGAGGGAAGGAAAGGAGGGAAGGAGAGGAGAGGAGAGGAGAGGAGAGGAGAGGAGAGGAGAGGAGAGGAGAGGAGAGGAGAGGAGAGGAGAGGAGAGGAGAGGAGAGGAGAGGAGAGGAGAGGAGAGGAGAGGAGAGGAGAGGGGAGGAGAGGAGAGGGGAGGAGAGGAGAGGAGGAAAGGAAGGAAGGAGGGAAGGAAAGGAAGGAAGCAGGGAAGGAAAGGAGGGAAGGGAAGGAAGGAGGGAAGGAAAGGAAGGAGGGAAGGAGGGAAGGGAAGGAAGGAGGGAAGGAAAGGAAGGAGGGAGAGAAGGAAAGGAAGGAAGGAGGAGAGGAGGGGAGGGGAGAGGAGAGGAGAGGAGAGGAGAGGAGAGGAGAGGAGAGGAGAGGAGAGGAGAGGAGAGGAGAGGAGAGGAGAGGAGAGGAGAGGAGAGGAGAGGAGAGGAGAGGAGAGGAGAGGAGGAAAGGAAGGAAGGAGGGAAGGAAAGGAAGGAAGCAGGGAAGGAAAGGAGGGAAGGAAAGGAAGGAGGGAAGGAGGGAAGGAGGGAAGGGAAGGAAGGAGGGAAGGAAAGGAAGGAGGGAGAGAAGGAAAGGAAGGAAGGAGGAGAGGAGGGGAGGGGAGGGGAGAGGAGAGGAGAGGAGAGGAGAGGAGAGGAGAGGAGAGGAGAGGAGAGGAGAGGAGAGGAGAGGAGAGGAGAGGAGAGGAGAGGAGAGGAGAGGAGAGGAGAGGAGAGGAGAGGAGAGAAGGAAGCAGGGAAGGAAAGGAGGGAAGGGAAGGAGGGAAGGAAAGGAAGGAGGGAAGGAAAGGAAGGAAGGAAGGAGGGAAGGAAGGAGGGAAGGAAGCAACGAACAATGAGTTAAGATCAGAAGACAGGTTAAGATGGAGTCAGTGACACAGAGAACCAGGTGGAAATTTATGGTAGGCAATTAATTTGATGAGCTTGCCATCTTTTTCCTGTCTTTGAGCTGCGTGTGAGCTGGTTACAATGACAGAGAATGTATTTTCTGGTGGAGCCCTTGGTTTCTAGTGTTTGATTATCAGCATTCAAGTGGGGTTGGTTGGTCAGAGCGGACAGAGCCCACGTGCCACTCCTGCCCACAAGGCAGTTGGTTAAGATTAATTCTCAGGGTCACAAACTACGAAGTGGCTTACTGTATTTTAGTTTTTTTTTTCTTGTAGTATTTGCTTCAAATATGTTGTTTCTGTAAATCTGCTTGTCGGGAAGTGTCTTCCTGGAATACTGCCAGCAAAAAAAAAAAAACAAAAACAAAACAAAAAAAAAAACAAAAAACCAAACCCCAAAGGAAAGCAAAAACCCCAGAAAGAGGAGATTTCTTGGTAGTGATCCAAATGAAGGTACCCCTGGAGATCTGACAGTTTTTGTAGCACTTGCCCAACAAGTATAGCTGTCTTTGAATTCAGGCTGAGGGCCGTATCTGGAGTGTGCTGGTCCTAGTCCCGCAGGCGGAACAGCCCTCCCTGTTAGAGAGCTGAGGGATGGAGTTTGGCCAGGCTCACAGAACACAAATTCCAACAACTCCCCCTCCCCTCTCCTTCAACCATACGTTGCACAATAAATCACGCTGGATGAAAAAAGGCATTCAGGCTCATGAAATGCTTCCCGATCATGCAGCATCCCCACTGCACTTCTTCTAGTCTTAACCCCGGATAAATAATTCTTTATCATCAATCAATAACCAGGCTCACATTCATATAAACCTAAATTTGTTTTAAAAAACCAAAACCAGTGTAATCCATGCCAGGCAGATAGGTCAATGATCCCTTGGTTCATAAATAATTATCCAGTGTGAGAACTATCGGTATTTCTAAATCAAAACACTCTACCAGGATGTTGCACAGACATTTCTCTCTAACAGAGGCAATAGTGTTAATAGTGATGGGGCCTTAGGCTCTTCCCTGAACAATGGAGACAAGGAAGCACTTCAAGGGACAAATCAGACCTTACTGCTCTGTAGCAGCAGCTGAAGGCTGAAGATGCTCCTCACTTAAACATCTCAGTGAAAGATCTACAGTTTAGGTGGGGACAACTCCCGTCTCGGTGAGCTGGTGCTGTGAAGAAAACCAGCAAACTCTGTTTTGTTGGCTACTTCAACCAAATCGCATGTTTGTCCTGGCTTTGGCTTTTCGTTGCTGCTCTTCCTTTGGCTTTCCCTGCGATAATTCTCCCTGAGTCCCCTCTCACAGGTTATATCGGAGGAGCAGAGCTGGCGCCTGCCCTGCCAAGGGCCCCCCAGCTGCACAAGTGCACCTTTCACTAGAGCCTCGTGGACATTCGTGCACTTCCCATGTGTATTTCTGGCCAGCGCGCAGGACTCAAAAGAGTGGTTTTTAACTGCCCGAGGGACCGCACACACACGGGCTATACAGATGAGAAATGTATGCAAACTCCCAGAAATTTCGGGGGGGCCGCTTACAGAAAGCTCTCTGTTTTCTCTCCGCTTTGGGTCTTGAAAGCTCTCAGGGAGACTCTTCGTTGCGTAATTCAAATACAGATTCACTTTTTACCAAACATGGAAAACTTCAGCTCTTGTCCATGTAAATAATGGATGTCACCCACCTCTATGCAGTTCTGCAGGGGCACGGGATATAGAGCTTTTCCCAGTGCTTTTTCCTCCGTCCCTGAATGGTTAAGGCACTTGCCTGCCAGCCTGCGGGACTTCCCCGGGATGTCACTCGGCAGCTGGCACGCTCCAAGTACTGTTTGGGGTTGAGCTGGGTGGTGGGAGGTGACTCACCGCAGCACCAGCAGGGCACAGCGGAGTCGATATGGGGAGGAAGAGCCATCCCTTGTGCTGTACCCCCAGGGAGCTGCTGCCTGCCACTGCCTGCCTCCGCCTGCCTGATCCATCCGGACTAACCATCGCACCCGGAGCTCGACTGACACTAATCAGACTGTGGGAGTCCACAGCAACCAAGATCCCTCAACAGCAAGCCTGCGTCAGGTGCGTTACCCACCGTGTGAGACGGCAAACAGACACGAGCAGCTATTGCAAAGAAGATGGAGAGCAAGCAGGTAGAGTGGACAGACGGAGCGAGAGGAGGTTACGGAGAGGCAGGAAGATAGGTCTTTGAAGGAATCGATCTGCTCTTGGGAGGACTAGATACTTACAGTCATGGGCTCCTGAGCTGCGCTGGAGGCTGTGGAGGTTTGGTCCCGCACGTGTCCTTGCTGGGTCCTTTGTGGCCCACGCCACGGCCCGCCTCCTCGTGCCCCCTTGGCTCATGGGGGGATTGAACCTGACAGACACGGTGTGCTAAGGAGCCTGAAACCCACTTGGGAGCTGCAGCCGGTCACTTGATGCCGTAATCCTTCCTCATTACAAAAGAGACTCTGTTGTCTTTTGCCTCGTTCCCTCCTAATCTTCTGAGTAAGCCCTGCGTGTTTATAGAGGCGGCCGGAGGAGGGGGAGGCAGGGCTGGCTGCTCCGCAGCTGCTGCTGCTGCTAACTCCTGGCACAGCCATGGTGGCTGCCAGAAGAGAGGCATTTTTCCTCTAATTCTTTCCTGTTTGGTCCCTTTCTCTGTGTCACAATCTTACAGGAGCCCCAGGAGATTAAGTAGGGCTGGAATTTTCCACAAAGGCTAGAAAATGTGTCACCCTTGGGGGCTGCACAGCCCTCTCTTCCCTGGGGAAGCTCCAGTGAAACACCTGGCCCATGCTCTGCCTGGCTCTCGGAAGATGTTTCTCTCTAACTCCTCACTGTCTCTGCTGTCCCTGGATGAGTTTGCCATCTCTTCCAGATGTGGCTTGGATGCTAGGGACTTCCACCCTGCCACTGGCTCCCCAAGACTCTTTCCATGTCTTCACTTTCTTTTCCACTTGCTTCTCCAGCAGCACTCTGGGGCTGTCACTGCTCTTTCTTGCATGCCATCCTGGGGAAAACAGCTCCTTTTCCTTGTTGTCAAGCCTCCACCAAGCCAGAGAACTCCTTGCCTCTGTCTCTCCAGGCTCCTCAATCCTTTTTCTGCTCCAAGCTGACCCTCACAATTGTGACCATCCATCTCTTCCACCATCTCCCGCAATCTCTCCTGGCAAGTCTTTAAGACGTTCCCCTTTCCCTAAGCCTCTGAATCAAGATCCTTTCTTACCAAATTAGTCTTGCTGTGGCATGCAGCCTTCACTGTCAGAAGGCTCCTGGGCAGCAACCATGTGCCCATAGGCATGGGACTTTGCATAGCCTGCAGCTCTCCAGGAGGAGCTCCACGTCTTTCCGTCTCCTTTCTGCTCACTGCTTTAGGAAGTTGTCTCTGTTGCCCAAGGTAATAGCATCTGCCCCTTAAACACCAATATTTCCTCCAGTCAGCTCTTGCTGAGCTGCTACAACATTCCGTGTCCTGGAGACAAGGAGCTGCTCTGAGCCTTAAGCCAAGCCATGGCCCTGTCTCACCACATGGACCCAACTTCATAAGTGTGCCCTGACCCTCCTGACCTCCATCATTTAGCCAGCTGTGGGACGTTGTGGAGGGGGAGCATAGGTCTGGTCCCTGCGGGTAAGAGCAGCTGGAGACCCAGGCTCCTCGGTGAGGCTCTGTGGGGTTGCCACGTTTGTGTTTTTTCGCAGCCCTTTACAGCAAGCAGGCAGCAAAGTCTCCAGTGAAATTAAATGAAGAACTAGTTCTTGTAATAACCTGCTTTCTCTTGTGCTGGTCTATGTGCCTGTGTCTTTGACACTTGTTCAGCATCAGCAGTGGGGATGGATTTGTCCAAGCTGTAGGTTTCTCCTTTCCGTGTGGCTGAGCCTAGACAAGGGAAGGGTGTTGTTTCACGGCTTCTCGGAAGCAGGTGCTGCCTGGTACCTGTCTAATGTGGGGTTTCTGGTGCAGTCCTGGGAATTGCTGTCAATGGTGGGGAGATCATAGTTTAAAACATGGGACTCGGTGCCAGCACCTGAGGTTTTAATTCTGGTGTAGGCTCTGGTGTGTTGGATTACCTCCATTCTTGATTCCTTTTGGACTAAAATGGAGGGAACAATCCTTGCTTCTTCTACTTGCCACCAAAACTGCGGAGATCTGACTTCTGCTAGTCTCTGTGGGGAAGCTGCTCTGTATTGCATCACGATATGCAGAAGGACATGGACACACATCTGGTGGGAGTAAGTTACCACATCTGGGAGGTTGCCACACTGTGTGTTAGGAGAACAGGTATAATTGCCGGGGGAAGAGATGGACCTGGAGCACTTGGCCTTACCAGGGTCCTCCCTGCATGAACACTTGGCATCCCTGGGTGCGCCGCAGCTCCCTGGCCACGGAGCCCCCTGCCAGGGGTGACTTGCTCTGGGTAGGTGGGCAGGCAATGGAGAAGAGAACAGGCAGCATGGTGCTTCTGCAGCCTGAGATACAGACCTGGCAGGAGAAGCAGGGGCACATGGAGGGCCACTGGGAGACCCTTACATTCCAGGTGTGGAACTAGATAAGGGGTCTTATCAGTGGCCAGAAGCTAGTGAGTACAGGGTTGCCTCACTGGCCCAACCACAGCGAACTCATCGCACTGACTGAAGGAGCACGTAGCTTTGTGCCTGCTGTTATGAGCAGCACCTGCCAGCTCAATGGGAAGGAGAAGCATCCACCAGGACCAAAACACCTTGGCTGTGCTCCCTTTCCGAAGCCTTGCCCTGGGCGAGCAGCGAGGCAGGGGTGCTGGTTCACCTGGGGTGGCTGCTCCTGTGTGAGTGGCATCTGTCTGGGACAGGAGGTGGGATGCCCTGGTTTTTCTGAGGCTCTGGGCTGAGGTGTACCCAACTGTGTGTGATATCTGCTCCGTTCTGGGACTGGGCTTGCTGTGAGGTCCCTGAAACTTTGCTCCTAGGTTGCGGCTGCTCCTGGTGAGGATCACAGTGTTGGGACAGGGTCCTCAAGTGATTCAGGATCATGACGATGTCTTGAAACACCGAAGAGCTCTGTGGATGGGGTTAAGAGCTGAGAGAGCACAGGGATGGACTCTCTCTGAAGGCAAGGTGGTCCACACAAGGGCCCTGCTCCACGGTTTGGTTCTCCCCTTTGGGGTGGTATCCAGAGAGAAAGCATTAGTGGACAGGCAGGCTGAGACAGTTCTTGAGGGTCTCGGTGCCTGGATTCTCATCCCCGTATGTGGCAGGGGGACAAAAATGGTTCGAGTGAGACATTTACTGGAGCTTTTCAGGCCCCTGGAGACAAACACGGAACAACAAAACCTCGAGTCTCCTGCTCTTTGTAGGAGGGATGTGCTGGCATCTGGGGGACTCTGCTGCCCTCCTCTGAGAGCAGCTCAGCTGGCAGCTCCTGTGGTTCCAAGCTGCTGTTAGGACAGCATAAAATATTTGTGGAATTTAGTATGAAAGTAAATAACTCGGGGACTACCAGCGTGACAGCGCTGCTTGGATCTCTTTTCACGTCCCCTGCAGCCTCAGTCCTTGCAGGCCTTGAGGAAGACGCCGGTCTGAAAGCCTTGCACAGAAGCAGAGGAGGAAGCAAGGAGGCGCTGACATCCATCCATCCATCCTTGGTCTCACAGCCCTGGAATCATTCTGATTTTCTCCATTTTACAGACACGGAGATTGAGTTACTGTGGTGGGAAGGGAATCACTGCTTCGGGGACCCCGAAGGGCTGCTCTCCGTGCTGAGTTAGCTGCAGCTGTCTGGGAGAGGCGCAGTGCCCCGTGCTGGCTCCCAGAGAACAACTGCTTTTCTCAGAAGGACGCCGTGGGTCCCAAAGCTCGGTGAAATCCCTTTCCCTTCATCCAGTTTCGGTGCCGAGATAGACACAGAGGCAGCTGGCATCAGGGCTGTCTCTCAAACTGACGTTTTTCCCTGGAATCTGATGTAATTTAAAAAAAAAAAAAAAAAAAGAAAAAGAAAAAAGAAAAGAAAAAAGTGGAAAGTACTCCAGAGGGGGTGCTGTTTTGCACAGACGGGATTTACTCCAAGGTTTGAGCTGGCCGTGAATGTTTGAAGAGGACGCGGTGACGCTCAGTGCTTTTGTGAGGACCCCCAGACTTCTTCCCCTTACGTTGCAGGATTCATCACTCATTCAGCACCGTCCTGGGGGGGCCCTGAGAGCTGGGGGCACACTAAGGGTGCTGCCTGCCCCCCGCGTAGCCCTCCAGCTCCGTGTGGCAGTTTCTTTCCTCGCGGACTATGTGCCCTTCTGACGTAGGGAGGGATAACTTTCTGCTCTAGTGGAAGAAGCCACATCCCTGCCAGCTCTACTGCTTTTCACAAGTGTCTTTGTATTATTTTCTTTTCCAGCTCTGTGGCAGATCAGGAGCCATCTGGTAACACTGGGCTCCCTTCTCCTCTGAGGCGGAGTTGGCATGTGTGTGTATTAGCAGCCATTTGGGATGGCACGGACCAAGCTGCAGGATGCCTGGGAATCCAGGTCAAACAGCTCAGTATGCAGACAGACGGACTGCACCGGACTTTTTTTTTGCCGTCGCTCCCCAACACATCCAGATATGTCTTTGCCCAGGAGAGATCAGCAGTATGTAAGCATGACATTCCTCTATTGCTTTGAGGTTTCTGTATCTCCCTTCAATCCTGAGTGTCAATCTCTGCCTGACCTTCTGCATCTTCACTTTGAGGAGCCTGGAGGGTGACATATCTCTCCCTCTCCCTCTGATGTTGCGTAGTTCGCTTTGTAGAGACATGAAAAGAAGGGAAGCCTCTTTAGCGAGGTCCCCCTTTTCTTGCCTTAGGCACCGTGGTGGGGATTAGGTTCCAAAGGGAGGACCACATGTTGGTCACTTCTAGGGACTGCCTGCTGCCTCCTTGCAGATGTCGCGGGGATGGAGGACTGAGAAGTTTCTGGTTGGATAAACAGTGACCAAATCAGCCAAGAGAAAGGAAGGCCTTCCTAAAAAGCTGAGGGACAGCCTTCCTTTCCCTCTGAGTTTCCCAGCTGCTCTTCTTCCTTTTCCATCTGGTGTCTCTTCCCCTGGGTTCAGGCTGAACCCTTCCTTCAAAGGATGCTGCGGAGCGGGAGGTCTCTCTCTGTCAGCTCTCTGCAGCTGAGAACCAGCAGGAACAGCAGCATCTCTGGTGGGTCTCCGCTCGGTGCCACAGCGTGACTGCTCTTAGCAGCATCTGTCTGAGCAATACAGCCCTGCTGCTCCAGCAGGCTGACCCCCCTCCCCCCGGATCTCCTGGCTCTCAGTCAGCAGATCAGCATTACGCTTTTCCAGTCTTTTCTTTTCACACCAGAACGGAGGTTGCACTTTGTTGGGTGATCAAAGCAGATCGCCTCCATGAAACTGGAGATCTTAGATCCAGAGATCCCGGAGGATCCTCGCTGAAGCCCTTCCAGCCAGTTGAGCAAACATGCTGCACAGCTGGCTGAGGCAGGCCAGAGGGAGGGGAGGGAGTGGGTGGATGAAGCCTGGAATTTTAGGCCATTTGTTTTCATTCTCATTTTCATGGCGATAACATCCGGTCTGGGTTTGCTGGGTCTGGGGTGTAGTCCTGCTTTCCAAGCTCTTAAATAATCCCTGTTCCTCCTTCCCTTCCCAGCCTGGGTCTGTTGGTTTTTTTTTTTTCTTTTTTCTTTTTTTTTTAAATTGTAGTAGGAACTGAATCCATGAGCAGACAGGGCAGCCCAGAGGAGGCCTGAGCCTCTCCCACAACTGGGCAGCATCTGCGCTGGGCAGGGTGTCCTAGCTGAGAGCTGCTTTTGCTCTGCAGGGTGGTCTTGTACCTTGTTTGAACCAAACTCCGGATTTTGAGTCCTGCTCTTCATTTATGACCCATTCAGAGGAAGACGTGTGCTCTCTGGGAGGGAATGTGAAGGATATGATGTGGAGGCAGAGCTTGTTGTCTAGAGGAGGTAATCGGAACCACCAGAAACAGACCCTACCAGGTGGGAGTCTCTGCTTTGCCCTGGTGCTTCCCCAGTTTCTCAGTACGTGTGCACTAGTGTCTGCTTCCACATAGCCTGGGCTGAGAGGAGGTCACCGAGGAATGGTGTGGAGGGACTCCAGAAGTGACAGGGGTCTGCTCGGGGTGCCGGAGGAGGTGTTCAGGCTGGAGATGCAGAGCAGGGTCAGAGGACCCAACGGGGTGCCACAAGTGCAACCCTGCATCTGAGAAACCCAGAGGAAGGACTGGGAGGTCCTTTCCTTTGTGAATGAGCTGTGGGGAACAAGGGACGTGACTCTCAAGAAGACACGGAAAGCACTAGCAAGATGTTTCTTTGCCTGGAGGAGATGGGAGGATGAGAAACAGGTGAAGAGTCAGGGAGGCCAGCAGTTTGGCAAGGTGGATCTGCAGGAGGGATGTGAGAGGAGTCGGGGGGAGTGAGTGAGAAGGAGCAGGGGCAGTGGTAGTGGGGAAGATATGGGGGGGAAAAGGGTGACTGTGGCAGTGGGGAGGTACCATGTCAGGGCCTTCACAACAGGTATGTGCCTTGCTGGGAGACTTGCAGGAGGCAGAGTCGATTTCATGACACTTTATTGCCCAGAGGTCAGTGATTTTTTCAGCTTCCATTAAATGTAATGGGAAATAATGTGGGAGAGAGCAAGGTACTTCCCTAGTGTGAGACGAGGGTGCTGGCTTAGAGCTTCCAACTGCACTGAGACTTTAAGGTTGTCTGGTGGTTTGTTGTTGTCAATTTAAACCAGAGGTGGGTGCTGGGTGTCTCTCCAGCTGCTGGGTTGGACACCTTGGGACACGTCACAACACTGCCTGCGGGACAGCTAGCCTTGTGCAGAGGCCACGGAGAAGGCAGCGGCTTTTCCTGCCTCAGGGCAGCTTGCATGATAATCCTCAGCTCGGGAGTGATGCGTGCTGAATTTTGCTCTGCTGGACCAGCACACTCATCTGGTTATGGAGAAGTCGCAGGATCTCTCCAGGCTTCCTCAACAGCTTTGGGGCTGGGGGTAAAGGGGAGCACACGCCACTCCCACTTCGCGACGTTATTTTTGCAAGGGACGGGGATTCAGCATCCCCAACACATCCTCTCTTAATGCTTCCCGTGTGCATTATCAGTTCTCTTTCTTCCTGCTTTTGTTGGATCCTGGAAGTTTTACCTTTCTAATCTGAGGACCCTCTGTCCCTGCCAGCCAGGCCTTGGGAGTTAATAATTACAAAGACTAATTACTTCTGGTGCTGGCTTGCAAAGCTGAAGATCTTTCCCCTCCTCCCAAAAGTTCTCTGAAGATAACAAAGGTTACAGCCATCGACAGAAATCTCTCGGACGCTTTGCTCTGAGACTCCAGAGCATGGGGTCGCCCTCTGTGGTCACTGTGGATCCTGGCCATGAGACAGGGCAGGGCTGTAGATGACATGGACACCCGGGAGAAGCTGGGACAGGGAATTGCTCGCCAGGTAGTACCTACAGTGACGCTCTGCAATAGGTACAAGGATCAGCATGTCTAACTTGCCTGCCTTTGGCATCGTGTCTGGCTGCGAGGCAGAGGATGGGGCAGCTGAGACCAGGGGAGAAGCTGCCGCTGTGTGCGAAGGCTCGGAGGGGATACCACTGCCTGGAGGAAAGCTCAGGGCAACGGAAAGGTAGGACGCAATGGGAAACGTGGGGTAAGGATGGAGCTGGAAAACACGCTCTGTCACCAAAATTGCAGCGCTGTCAGTCCAGAGGTGGTTGTGGGATCTGCTGTCGGCCTGGGGTAACAGCAGGGGTGGTTTTGTCCCAGCGGGTAGATGACATGCCCTGGGGACAGGGACAACGTGCTGCGCATTCCCTGGAGCAATTTCTGGGGAGGTGGGAACCCCACAGTGCTGTGTGTGGCAGCTGTCTCTCTGCCTGTAGGTAATGCCCCAACGAGACAGTGAACTTTCTAGAACTGTAGCTCCTCTTAATTTCAGTGTGGAGTGGATCGGTCATTTCCAAATGCCCCAGGTGATTCCTGGGGCTGACACTTTTTGCCCCTCAGAGTAGAGTAAGCAAGGAAAAAGCTTTCAGGATGAGGATGCCCTGGGCAAAGGGGCTCCTCCCTGCACAGGTGATACAGGGGGAGGAGAATGGGTGGAAAGAGAACGGAGTGTTCCCACTGCTTTGCAGAGAGGATGTAAATCAGTGCGGCCACATGACTGCTGTCGTCTACTGGGAGCGCTGCCCTGCTCCCCCAGCCTCCTGGGGGCAGCGAGTGCAAGGATGAGCTAGCTAAAAATTGGAGCCACAGCATCCAAAGTCCAAAGCTCAGTGACAACGAGACCAAATCATTTCATTCATGGAAGGGTACAGAAACCCCAAGCGCTTTCCCTGAATGCCAAGTTTAAAAATCCTGGTCCAGTCCCACTGTTGCCCACCACTATCAAGAACAGTCATTTCTCCCCCCAGCCAGGTTTCCCCCATTCTTTCACGTTCTTTTATATTATCGCTTCTTTACATCTGTTATGGTTTGAGGAACCCACAACAACTTATTGTCATTTAGACAATTATTCTCTCACCCAATGACCCCTCCCCACCCAGGAAGGGGAATCGGGGAAAAAACGAGACTCGAGGGTTGAAATATAAACAGATTTAATAGAATAAGACTTAATAATTAACATTAATAATACTGAAGAACCAATATTGATCCCGATACCAATATAAAATACACAAGGACTGTACCCAGCCCATTCTATCACGGGAATCTGTGGACTCCCAGCAGGGACAGCAAATGTGGGACCCTGCGAGCGCTGCGGCTTCGGGAGGAAGGGAAGGGCTTAGGGCTCCGGCACCAGGGCAAGGAGTTCTCAGGATGGCAGCCAGCAAGGGAGAGAGAGAGAGAACTCCTCAGCAAACTTTCTAATTTATATTGAATGTGACATTTATGTTATGAAATGACGCCGTTGGCAGCTTGGGGCAAGTGCCCGAGTCTCGCTCCTCCTCATCCCCGCACCTGGTGAGCTCGAAAACACTGAGACCTTGAAACCCCCATACCACGGCTGGCTATAAAGTAAATATTTTCACCAATTCAGACACTAGAGTCTTGTAACAATGCAAGCGTTAGAAGAGACCTTACTGCACTGTAAAATTACTGAAAGAGAAGCTCCGACCAGGACAACATCCCCGGCTGAGCTCATCCCACTGAGCTCAGAGCTGTGTCAGCAGCAGGCTGAGGGACGATGTGTTTACGGGGAGCGTAAGGGCGTTATCAGCTGCTGGTACCAGCCTGAATCCCTGGCGGAGCACAGGCCTCCTCCCCGGGCTGTACAGCGCAGTGACATCCGCTGCCTGCCCTGTACCAGCGCCGTGCCGGGGCTGTCTCTCCCAGCCTCAGCTCGGGAGGAAGGCTGTTTGCTCACCCCAGCAGCGCACATCTCCGCCATCACGAGGCCCGAATCAGGACAGAAGTTCTGAGGTTTGTGTTTCTAATGTCTCTCTCCCCTGGACCTTTCATAAGGGCTTGCAAACTCCTCCATGGACTCGCAGGTCCGCAAACACCCCCGGTTTGATTGCTGTGAGGGGGAGAGCGCTGTGATTTCCCCTCGGGCAGCCGCCGCCCTAAGGAAAACACAAAGCACCGTCAGGATCGATAAAACCATCACGCTTGAGGGGGACGGGACGCCGGGCCCAGCGCAGCACCGCCCGCCGGAGCGCCTCTGGTGCACCACCACCCCACCACCCTACCCCCCCCACAAAGGCCGCAATGCTGTCCGGGGGCCGGGCTGGGCTCCACATCCACAACGCGGGACTCGACGGCGGCGGGACCTCGGAGCGGCCCCCGGTCCCCGCCGCCATCCCGCTCCCCGCCGGGCCCCGGCCGGGCGGCAGCGCGCAGGCGCGCCCCCTAGCGCGCGAGCGGCGCCGGTGTCACGTGGGTGCCCCCCGCGGGCGGCGGGAGCCCGTCCCTGAGGCGGTGCCGCAGCGCCGGGCACGGCCCCGGCTCCGGGCATGGGGGCGGCGGCGGGCGCTTCTCCGCCTCCTCCCTGAGCAGCGGCGGCGGCGGCAGCGGGACCCAGCTATGCGGCGGGGGTAGGTCCGTGAGCCCGGCCCCGCCGGCTTGAGGGGCTGAGGCTGCGGGCGGTGAGGTGGGGGCCGGGACGCGGGGCCTGGCCGGTGGCGGGGGAAGGCGGCCGGGCGCTGCGGGCCTGCGGCGTGTGGCAGACGGACCTACCCCCCTCAGAGTGGGCAGGGGGGGAAACCGACGGCTGTCCCTGAGCCTCGCCGTGTCGGGGTGCTGGGACAAGGGCCGGGAGAAGCCGGGCTGAGTTTCCCCGCGGAGTTCCATTGGGTTTGCTCGTTTCCCCTCGGGATGAGTTCCATTGGGTTTGCTTGTTTTGCTGTTAACACCTCGCGTCCTTGCAGCCGAAAAACTCACGGGTCAGCCCGGTCTCAAGGCTCTGCAGGCGTGTGTTTGTCTGTGCAGTCGTACGGAAGTCAAGTAAAGAGACAGAATAAGGAGGTACCGTACCAGCGACCCGCGGACATAAGGACACAGTGGGTGACTGAGACAAATGCAAGGAACACAAATTGTTCATTATGCTGTGATAGAGCAGACCATATGCTTTGCAAAAGCTTTTGAGAGGTGGCGGGGTGGTGAGCGGGCTGTGGACCGATGCTGCTTCGTGGCAGTGCAGAACGGCGGCGGTCAGGCTTCTGTCCCGGTCGGGATGGAAAAGTCGGGTCCTTTTCGCAAGGCTGAGGGTAAGAGTTTAACCTGGAGAGACCCACAGGCTGTTTGCATGGGAAATAACCCTGTCAGATCAGCTCTGCAGGAAACATGTGGGGCCCGCTGGAAAAAGTGCAGATCCTGCACATTTTTTTGCTTTTTCTACAGAATCCAACTTTAGAAGGTTGTGGGGTGTTGGTTTGGGTTTTTTTTTTTTGTGTAAGTTTGCAGTTCTTGTGTCAGTGTGGGGCCTTTAGGATATGATACATTTTTCTGAGAAAGATAGCCACCAGTCAGACCAGCGATAGAGAGAGTGGGAGTGTACGTGGTGGTCCTTGGGTCTCTGGGGGGTGTATTTCAAAGCCCCAGCTGGTCACTGGAGATGGGCAGAGGCAAGCAAAGCCAAGGGTTTTGTGGGGATTCTGTTTGCACGGTGTGGAGAATGTGCTATTCCGTCATAGAAGATGGGATGATTTTTCAGGGTAGGTTTTTAGGTCCCTTGGCGTTACAGAGTGTGGGTGAGACTATTTCATTCCTCTGTGTCGTCCAGTTTTCTTCCATAGCGTGCGGAAATACACTGGAATACCTGTCTCCCAAGACAAACAACTTTCATCTGAGAACTTGAGACTTATAAAGAAACAATGTTGTTTTTTTTCTTTCTGTTGTGTATGGGTTAGATTGTCTGTCTTAGTAGTTCGGTGGACTGTTGAAATGTTCCTTTTCCTTGCTGCTTATGTATTTTTTTTTTTACTAGCTGCTTAGGTTTGAACCTAGCTTTTTTTCTGTGCTCTGTTTTTCCTCCTGGTCACAGAAGCTGGAGGTGCTTGGACTGGCTGGGGCCCTTCGGGTATGTTTCCTCTCTAATGCAGGAGAACCTGGAGACGTGTTCTCTGCGACTTACCCTGTCTAATCACAAAAGTCCACAGCAGAGAGGGCTTCCACTATGCCACCTGAGAGATGGTTTAACTGTTGAACAGACTTCTTTGTTTGGCATGCTTCCCCTGCTCTGTGGCACATCCATTGCAGAGAACCTCCCCTGATCTCTGGGATGAATTGGTCTCATTACGTCCCCACCTTCCTGTAATGGATTTAATTCCTTCCTTTGGGTCATTCTCTGTGTTTGGAGCCTTTGGAGACCTCCTCATCCTGTTAGCGATGGCACTGTTTAGGTGAGTGATCCGTGTTAGCTCATCTTGACCTTTCTAAACCATTTTATTTCTTCTGTGCAGTTCTGCCTTTCCTCTGATTAATCAAATGTGCCAACACAGCAGCCTAACTGGATGGAGCAGGCATTGCACACTCTGAACGCCATGTAGTTTGCACTACTGTGCTCTCTCACACCTCAAACTGTAGAAGCCTGCCCGGTCTGGGAGTTCCCGTTGGTCGTGGCTCGCTCAGTCAGACGTATCCCTCCATGTTTGTGCATATTTCTTTTTATCAAGCAGTCCCAGCATGCTGAATAGCTCAAGATGAATTATCTTTGCTTGGCGGCACTGTCTGTCCTTTTTACTCTGGCCAAAACAAATGTTTATTTTCTCGCCCTTTCCCCAACACACTCTTTTATGTTATTTTCCACACTTCCAAATAGAGTAGTATCACCAGGATGAGCCTCCTTTTCTGGATCTTCCCAGTGAATGTTCAGTAAAACCAGGCGAAGTCAACGGGACACAAGTTCCTTTCTGTCCTTTCCTACCTTCTTAGCACTGCTGTGTGACCATCCTTCTGGTGCTTTCACTTGTTCTTGCTCAACAGAGAGGCCAGAAAAATCTATGATACCGACTGCATGTCCTCCTCCCCCAGTTCTGTAGTCAGAATGCTGTCTAGTTGGCATGGTGCGACGATGATCTCGTGCTCTTCATCTTCCAAGGGTTCAGAGAGTTTTCCATGTGTGCTTCACCACATGCTTTCCTGTGGTACCTGAGCTGAATTAGCTGGTAGCTGCTGCTTCTTTCCCGCTTTGGAAGATGACTGTGGACAACTGTTGCTCATGGACAGCTTTGGGGGGGGGGGCAGAAAAAGAGCAATTTGAGTAGAAAAGGTGGTAGCGCCACACTGTTGCCAGTTGGCATAGCTGAGGAGAAAAAGGTCTGTCAATAGCTGGGCCTCATGGTTTGACTGCCTTTTGTGTTTGAGTGAGATGAAGGAGAACAAGAAAGGCTCTTTTGAGGTGCACGTGGCTGAGGAGATAAGCCCAGTATGGGGCTGGAGTCAGAGCAAGGGGAAAGAGTGTGGCTTGGCTGGAATACAGGAGGTAGGGCAAATGCAGAAGAGGAAAATGCAGAGATTAGGAAAAGGAAAGAAGAGAAAGCAAACCTAACCAAAAAAAGGTGATAGCTTCTCTGCAGGAGAATGTGGTGGGCAAGAAGCAGTAGCCAGAAAGAGTGTGTGGGAGGAGGGATTGGTGCTGTGCATGGAAGAGGGTAGCGCCACAGCTCAGCTGGGGCTTGTGACCCAGAGATAACTGGCAGCAGGTTCCTCTGTAGTGCGGTGTGCGCTGGACATGATAGAAAGCTTCCATGTGTGCAAGGCTTGATTGCACTCCGGATGACTTCAAATGGCAAGTGACCACATTAGGACACTTCAATGCATGAGGAAGGGGTGATGCATGTGCTCTAGGCAGCACTATGATGGCAGTACCCTGTCATGCAGGTACTTAGCCTACATTTTCCTCTTGGGAGACCCCAGCAGCTGCAAATCCTACTAAATTCATCAGCCTCTTGCAGGGTCTCTGTTACTCTGTGAACAAAGTCCTGCTGAGCACTGGGGGACAGTGTCCTGGGTGACTCTTCTCGTTCTCTCTTTCTTGTACATCTCTACTTGGCACTGAAACTAAAAAATAGGTCTTCATCTCAGCTCAATGGAAATACACTGTTTCAGACAGCCCTGTGGAGGACTTTGGTGGGAAACCAGTAGGTTAAAAACAGATTCTCCCCCTCGGAAGCAAGGGTTGGGGGGAGAGGAAAGCTGGGTTTGCAGTGGAGGGGATTAAGGTCTGTGTATTGCTAGGGAATGGAAGAGCTGTACTTGCTTTTTCCTGCTCATCCTCCAGTTGGGGAAGCAATGTCTCTGAATTTAGGTGTACTGGGTGTATACCAGAGTTCTAAACGAGCCAGCTGCAGTCGCTTTCTGTCTGAAAGCACGTGAGAACAGGATTCCTGGAGCAGCTGTCTTTAGTTCTCCTGCTTTATACTGAGTTAATACTATCTGTGACGTGCTGGTTGAGAAGGGTAAAACCAGGAGTTACTAATAGCATTGCTTTGCCTACTAAGTTTTATGTGTTCAGAATTACCTGTGAGGGAGTACTCGCTGTTGAGAAACCAGCCCTTCCTAAAAGGAGTGCAGGCTGGGCATCTCAAACTGGACTTGGTGCCATTCTTAAAGATCCCAGGACGGGAGTGAAGATTCCCCCCAAAGTCTGTATTTTAGACTGTCATCTCCTCTTCTGCTGGTCTGGAAGCAATCCATGCTAAAAAGATGAAGCACTTCAATAAGGAGGCAGTGCCTGCATACAGGCTAAAGGAACTGGTGCTGCTGGGCACAAAGCAGGTCCTTTAAGCCAATCCTGCCCTTTTCATCCACCCTCACCCTCCCTGCCTCACTTCAGTGCCGGTGAGAGGCTGGAGGTGGATGTGTTGCAAGTGTTAGAGGAAGGCTGTGAATCGCCCCCATGTAAAGTTTCACTGTGCTGGTACCCCACAGCCAGGCCAGTTTTGAGGAAGACAGCCAGAAGCAACCTGCTGTAGGACACTGGAAGACACTCATGCCATCCAAAGGCAGCAAGGAGGAGCCAGAGACTGGGTGCCAGGATGCTGGAGGTGCGGATGAGACCCAGTCCACTGAGCAGCTCAACGTGTCACGTCTACGCAGCTCTTCAGTGGAGATCCGTGAAAAAGGGTCTGAATTCCTGAAGGAAGAGCTACACAAAGCACAAAAGGTGAGGCCCAGAGTTTGTGAGAACACCTGAGGATCGTGGCATAGATTTGCGCAGTTGGCGTTTTCCTAGAGGTGGTGCTGGAGGGAGCAAGGTCTGGATGTGGCTGTGCCGCAGTCTGAAGCAGGGAGAAGAGGAGCGAGATTGAGCTCAGGTGGCCATAAAATGCTTTGGAGCAGGACATCAATTGCTAAGCTGACCCAAAACCTACATGCCAACATCCAAATTAGTCCTGGAAACTTGCTGCAGTAAGCACTGCAGAAAGCAGTGCTTACTATGGAGCCTCCTTGCTAATGGCAAATGAGCAATTCCAGCCTGAAAAGCCTGCTACAGCTTCTGGACGGACGCTTTTGGTGACATGGAGTGTGGTACAGAGTGGTACAGAGTTCAGTGACAGGAGTCTTGGGCCAGGGATCCGTGCCGTGGTGGGGAGGAAAGGTTGTGGTTGACAGGTTGGGGCAAGCAGGTGTCAGCGCTCCTGGGGCCAGCTATGAGCTCGTGCGTCCCTTTCCATTTCCTCAACAGGAGCTGAAGCTGAAGGACAAAGAATGTGAGAGATTGTCAAAAGTCAGAGAACAACTGGAGCAGGAACTAGAGGAGTTAACAGCTAGCCTATTTGAGGTAACACCCTCTTCCTTTTCCCATCATTTTTTAAGCTGAGCTTACATCCAACTCCTTTAAGACAGGCTTTCCCTGAACTTCCAGCCGTCTCCTCCCACAGCTTCCTCCTTTCCCCTGTTGTTCTTTCCCACTTTGAGAAGCAGTGCTGCAGGCAGAGCCTCAGAGCAGGGGCTTGTACCTGCTTCTGGGGAGCATTTGCATGCATTTCTTTCCCCTTCTAGTAGCTGTGGGGATGGCATAAAGAGCACGGTAGTTATGGGTCTGTACAGCTGGTAGCAAAAACAAATGTGGGGATGCCCGCAGCTGTAGCGAAGCATAGCTCCCTGTCCCTCTCCCGTGCCTGCTCTGCAGTCTGGACAGCAGCTGCTGTGTAATAGAGATAATTCCCTGGCTCGTGTCAGCCCTTGCGTGGGGTGGGAACAGGCTGGATGTCCTCATATACTCTGCTCCAGTGAGTGTTCAGAAGGCCTGTTGGTTAGTTGTTTGGTTTTTTTTTTGTTTTTTTTTTTTGTTTGTTTTTTTTTTTTTTTTGTAATGTGATTCTTGCCAAGCTCTATCCTGGCAAAATCCCATTTACCAGCAGCTCTAATGTCTGGATCTGACTGGGCAGTGAAGAAAGGCAGAGCCCATCTGTACCTTTGAAACACAGGCTGATGCTGAGTGTGAGAGCCAAGAGAGCATCCCCCTCCTGGAGATTTGGCTGCCTGGGCTCAGGGTGAATTCAGAGATAATGTAGCTGAGGGCTGTCCCCTTCCTTTGGTGGCCTCAGACAGTGCTGTGGGGAGGCCCCAGCTGAGACTCTCACTGCTCCCCTCTTCCTGTGGGAGATGCTTTCAAGCTGGCCTCTACCATTTGGCCCCCACCTGAGCTACAGCTCCTGCTGTGTTGCAGCCGTGCGCAGAGCAGTGAGGGCTGGCTGCTCCGCACGGGAAGTGGGAGCAAAGTGCAATAACAAGTCAGGCAAGAGCAGTGACCTCACCAGCCAGGAGCCAAGACGTGGAGCAGCAAGTCTGGATCAAGATCTGTGCCACAGGCAGCAGTCAGGGTCAGAAAACAGTCCAGTGATCAACCAGCAAGTCTGCTGCAACAGCGCAGGCCTGAGGTCAAGTCAGGAAGCCAAGCTATTGAGTCTGAGTCAAGGTCAAAGTCACAGAGGTATTGGACTGGGCACAGACACAGCTGCTGCACAGCTGTGATGTAGCACAGGTGGGTGCTAGTGTGAAAGCCTCAGCTTTAAAGCAATTCCCAAGGGCAGGGAAGGGCAGGCCCTTGCTTCTAGCTTTGTTCACAGCAGCCCATATCAGTGAAAGAGATGACCTTGGACTCAGCCAGCTAAACTCTTTCATTTAGCCAACCACACTCCTAGAAGGGGGATGCACTCCAGGCTCTGGCGCTGAGAGCCTTCTCTGGGAATTTCTGAGGGAAGGCCCTCCACAGCTGACACAGTAAAACCCTTGGATGTGTCAGAGATGTCTGTCCCGCTGCTTGCTTGCCCTGAGCATGTGATATGGCAGAGCTTTTGCCTGCCCTGGTGGCTTTATGAGTTGAGGCTGCAACAGGCAGACTAAAATTCTCTCTGGTCCAGGAGGCGCACAAGATGGTGAGAGAAGCAAACACTAAACAGGCGGCGTCAGAGAAACAGCTGAGGGAGGCACGGGGGAAGGTGAGAACTGCGTTCTGTGTGACTTGATCTCTGTGCTAGGTTGGTGCCATCCCTGCCCAGCCTGGCCATGGTGCTGTTTGTTGGCTGGAGGAGAGTAAAGTGCCTGCAGCTCAGTCTCTCTGAGGTGCTGCATTTACTCTGTTCCCTCTCCAGCAGATAATGAGGGGGGAAAAAGGCGTCCTTGCAGTCTGCTGCTGATCCAGCTCCCCTTTAAGAAATGGATGCCAGAGGAACCATGGAGAAGTGATATGCTGTTTAATTGCCACAGCTGTGGGGATGGTTAGAGCAGGGAGCTGGGGAGTTGGAATTTCCTGACAAGGCTGCACCACAGGGCTGCTCAGCTGGTTCTGTCTTGAGGAGAGAGACATTTCTTCTGGGTTTTGGGTCTAAAAAGAGCTGGAAGCAAAATGTGCTCAAATTGAGGAGCAGAGGGATGGGTTCCCGAATAGCTGCTGATTAACCTTGTTTAAAATTCTGGGTGATGGTGGGCGTTTGGGAGAATGGGGAGAAGGCTTTGTGACTGGGCTTGTAGCTGATTCCCTATGGCTTTAGTGTTTGGTGGGGTGCAGCAAACTTGAGCTCAGGAGGTGCTAAAGGTGCTGTTGACTCTTGCCTTGTCTCCTCAGATCGACATGCTGCAGGCAGAGGTAACAGCTCTGAAGACGCTGGTGATCACATCCACACCTTCCTCTCCGAACCGGGAGCTGCACCCTCAGCTCCAGAGCCCTTCTAAAGCTGTCTTCAGGAAGGGCCATGGCCGAAACAAGAGCACCAGCAGCGCAATGGTGTCAGCTGCCAGCCAGAATGTGACTCCAGAGCCAGTCAGTCATGAGCGCAAAGAGGTGGGTGAGGGCCATTCACTGCATTGGCCTTGGAGCCACCGCTGTCACTGTGCTGAGGGAGCTGTGCAGCTTCTCACTTGGGCTTCCTGGAGAGCTCTGTGGTTTCGGTGTTGGAAGAAGCTGTCCGTGCAGTAATCTGCCTTGTTCCCTAAATTTGTGCTGAGGCAGGCTCTGGAGGGTTCCATTTGTGAAGATTTCCCCTTCTGGGAAGCATGTTCAAGGTTGCGTGAGGACAACTGCTAGAGGAAGCAGTTGAGGGATCCCTGGAGGCCATGGACAGATCCAGGAGTTACCAGTGCTGAGAGTGGATATGTCAGGAGTTGCTGAGGAGAAGTCAGTTGTTCTGCTGCATTGTAGTAGATGAGTCCATGACCTGCTCTGCCGTGATTTGCTGTTGTTTCTTCTCTCTACCTAGTTTGGACTGGACACCAGGACACCTCTTTCAACTTGTAGTCTCTGTCACTTGTTCTGCGTTCTTGGACACGTGCTCTTCTTTGCAGAGTATATATTTAATTACATTTAATTCCTTTCTCACTGGAAGGAATGTGCAGAGAAGCATACTGAGCATTTGTGAATGTCTTTCAAACAAACCCTATTTAATTCCCTTCCGTGATCCTTTGATAGTCCCCCACCTGCTGTGACCATGGGTGTAAGCAAAGCTTCTTCCTCCTAGCAGGACCTTTTTGTCTGGGAACTTTCCACTAGCCAGATGTGTACACAGCTGTCCTGGGGAGCAAAAAGGAGCCAGGTCAGGAAGAATGAAAATCAGTGAGAACGTGGTGGGGAGTGTATGTCCCTAGTGGATTTTTTGGGAGCCGTGGCCTCTGTCATGAAGAATTGTTGAGGGAACATGAAGGCACCTGGTCACTTGGCTTGTGTGAGAATGTATGCACAAGAGCCACCTCTGAAATTAATACTCTCACCAGACAGGACTGTGCTGGCAACACGGGTAACCTCTGCTTTTGGCAGTGGATTCAATAAATGTCCTCTTGTTGCTAGAGGTTGGATGAAATGCTTCAGGCAACATTGCTATAGCCATTGTCCCAAGACCGCAATAGCAAGGAGAGATGAAGATCTTTAACTCTGTTCACAGGCAGAGAGGAACAAAGGCTATGCCAGAAAGAAAGCCAGAGGAAAAAATCAGCTCAGTAACTGTGAAAGCCTGATGCACTGGTTTCTCTTGGTTGAGCAGGGAACAGTCCAGATACTCTGGAAGTTGGGGTCAAATACAGTCAGCTAGAAGCTGCTCTGAGGGCCAGGAAGAAAAAGTTTTTAATCTTTTTAAGGTCCTGTGACCTCTCCCAATGCTAACAATTCCTCTAGTCAGAACAGAGGAGCTCCAAACTTAGAGCCCAGTTTGGTGAGCTACTGTCTACCCTGTAGAAGTTGCCTTCTGCCTACAGTAAGCAGAGAGAACTTTTGCCTACTGGGGAGTTCATTTTGCTGTTTTTGGCTCAGTCTCAGCAAAGCTCGTGTTGACGATGTATAGAGAAATGCTAGCTCTTGTAAGTGACTTGCTTGTTAAATATTTGGACCTGTTGATTTCTTGGTGTGGGTAACTTCCACATGGTGTAGATATCCTGGGGCTTAAAATCCCAGGGCTACAGCTTCCAAAGTGACTAATAATTTTCTATATCAAGGGTGGGGTGGTTTATTGTTAACTTGTTAATTTCTGTCTCTCAGATTCCTTAGTGGCCTATGTGAGAGGTGATAAAAGGGAACGTGGCATTCAGAGAGTTGGTGCTCTATGGAAAAAACGTGCCCCATCTTAAGTTGAGCCTAAAAATGACAGAATTTTTGTTCGCTTTTTGCACCTCAAGCTGAAGTCAAAGGGTGGGGGCTTGTGGCCCTGTGATGTCTTGAGCAGCATGCTTAGTTCCCTGGAAGGGAGGACTTGAGCCTTTCTTTGTATCTTCTGTTTTGTCTCAGGTTTGTTACTTCCCTTTCTTGCCTGTCTCTCTAAACCTTTTCCTTCACTGTCTGTCTCTCCCTGTGCCCTCAAAGTCTGGGTTACCCGCTCTCCTCTCTCTGCTCCTTTGTATCATCCCTGGGAAGGCTATCCACCTCACCTATGAACCAGGCTGGCAGGCCTTGGGGGCAGATGCTTCCTCATCCTTGCGGCAGGTAACCTTTCTGGACAGCATCGGGGAGGGGTGGGACCCATCTGCCTCTCACACTTCCATCCTTTCAGTTCTAGCTTCCTTTATGCTAAGATCCATTTTTTTTTATTGTTTTTTTTTCAGTTTGTTTTTCCATCTTGTTGCTCTGAAGCTATCTCCTGGTAGCAGGTGCACAGTATCCATGGAATACAGCGAGTGTGCTAGAACCCAGACCTTTTTCAGCTCTCTTCACTCATGTTTTTTGTGTTGCTCAGCAGGGTTTCTTTAGTTTTGCTTTTCCTTTCAGCAGCTTTAACAGGATTTGCTGGCCTTTTAAGGAGGTGCCCTGTCAGTCAGGTTGGTGGTTTGGCTAATGGCCAGCTCCCAGAGAATCTCCAGAACTGAAGTATTTTCAGCCAGACAGAGATGGAGGGAGCGACCTTCCTGTTGGCTCAGGGAATGGGAGCAAGCTCTGTCCTGGATCACTTGCTGCTGAGGAGCGATAATGCTTGCGGGCCCACCTGTAAAAGGCCATGAGCAGACATTAGAATGGATAAAGCTATTCCTAGTCTTTGAGTTCCCGTTGAGAGATCTCCTTTCCTACACTCAGCTTGCGTCAGCAAGCCTGTGTGGCTGCCCAGTGTTCCCATTACTTCTGTGACTCCCCAAACACCAGAGTTCTGGGCTTGGAGTGGTGTTTAAAGCAGTGGCATACCCTGTGAGCTCATACTTGGGTTCACTAAATGTAGTCCTGCTGACGGCTGTTTATTAATAGCTTTTTCCAGTTCATTGTTTTCTGTAGCAATGCTTTCCTTACAGAAGGATTCTGCCTCCTGGGTGCCGTTGCCGCTCTGCTTTGCCATTCAGCTGCTCTTGTCATTCCTGCCATGGGCTCAGTGGGCACTTGGTCTGTTCGGTGGTTGCGTGGTGGCTTTCCTGCAGCAGCCTTCCTCCTGTCCTGGAGGAAGATCAGATAGAGAGCTGCCTGCAGGTTTCTGGCAGAGTAAGCCCAGCATGGCTGTGTCAGTCTGGCACAGAACTGCCGATGGGTGGGAGATGTAAGATCCTTGGAGCAAGCCACCTTCCCTCAGACGTTTCTGTGATGTCTGAGCCTTTCTAGATGCCAAAGCAGATGTTTCATAGTTAGGTTACCTGCATAGTAATGGACACCTTCTGATATGGTATCTCTCCTTCCACCCACCTTCCCTCTTCCTGTTCCTCTTGGACACTTGCTGCAGGTCGACTCCATTTTATTTGCTGAGTTCCAGGCCTGGAAGGAATCTCCAACTTTGGATAAATCCTGCTCCTTCCTGGACAGAATTTATCGAGAAGATGTAGGACCTTGTCTGGACTTCACGAAGCAGGAGGTGAGTGCTGGAGAAGGAGGACAAAAACCGTGCAGTCTGGCAGCACCAAAGCTGCAGCTTTACGGAGGTGACCTTAGCACGTTCATCTCTGCACTCGCTTCTCTTTGCCGCAGCTGTCGGAGCTGGTGCGAGTGGCTGTGGAGCAGAATACACTCACCATTGAGCCAGTCGCTTCCCAGACGCTGCCTGTGATGAAGGTGTCAGCAGAAGAGTGTGGTGGGCCGAAGTAAGGAACCGTGCTTATGTTCTCCTTTCTGCTGGTCTTTTTGTACCACCTAGTGGAGTTTGGCCGGGCCTTGCTCAGTCAGCTGAGTCGAATAGTTCAAAGGACTCAGCTGAGTGTTCTCCTAGCCTATGACCAGTGGTAGTTCAGCTCGGCTCTTTACATGAGAAGGGGAATCATCTGAGTTCAACTGATGTACAGTAGTTGACTGTTTTGAGGGATCACCTCATGATGTGTTAGTGCCCTTGGCTTGGAAGAGGTTTGTTTGTTTTGGTTGGGTTTTTTTTTCCCTTAAGGTAGCAACTTGTTTAATGTTCTCTGAAGATGTGTTTATGCATAACCTAGGGTAAAAGAGTTAAGTCAGAGCTGCGTTATCTCGTGTTCTTGCATGTTGTGAGGTTGGAGCTCACCTTGCACACCTGACCTTGCTGGTGCACCAGGTGGGTTTGAGCCTAGGTCAGAAGAGATCTCCTCTTGCCGCATATCATCTTCCCCACCTGATGCTGTCAACTTACCATCAGAATTGGCGTTGCAGCTGCTCCAGAACTTGTGTGACTGCATCTGATGTGGCAAGCAACTTGAGATTGCCTCAAAAAAGAGGGTCGCTAGCAGGGGTGACGTGATATTCCAGATGAAGATAGGGGATTTTATTTAGCTACTGAATTTAAGTTCAGTCAGGGCTTGTTCTCTTCATTCGTCCTTCCCTGGCCTTCAGGCAGAGCACCTTCTGTGTTCCTGTAACAGTAAATGCTGCTCACATGCAGGTTTCCTACCACTCTTCTGCGTTTTCTGTCACCTCTAGGCAAATTGTTCCACGAGTACGTGTCAGGCCTGTTTCAAGAACAACCCATCCTGTGTTTATCTTTATCGGTTTCCTTTTGATTTTTTTTTTTTTTTGTGTCTTCACAGTGGGTTCCGGTCACAAATTGTAACGTAAGTGAAGTATTTATTTTTTTTAGTCAGTGATCAAAGATCTCTAATCCATTAACAAATTACTAACTTAGTGTAATTTAGCAGCTTTGAGGCTAGAGCTGAACTAAGCTAACTTTTTAACCCTGTTTGATTTCCACCCAGACAAGATGGTAAGGAATCTTGCTATTGGCAGGAAAGGACCCAAAAGGAATTTGTTCCCTCTTGCTTCCCACGTGCAAACCACTGATTTTTATGGCAACTTTGGACATGCTGTGGACCAAAAAGGAGAAAGCTGGGGACCTAGCTGGGACCTACCAGACCTGCTTCTCTGTACCTTACTGTACAGACCGCAGTGCAGCAGTTTGAGGAGTCTAGACAGGCAGGGAGCGTTTTGGCCACTATGTGACATTGCCTATATAACATCAGAGCAAAATGCCGGCCAGGAGGTGCTGAGGACAACTGGCTTTCATGGTGGCATGTCTGGCAAAGTGCCTTGGGGTGTGTAGGGTGCTGACGGACAGGTGTCCAAATGCTGTGGTTTAGGTTACTTCCAGCTACAGTTGTGATAGCTGGGGTTACACCAAGTGGTGTCAACCAAGCCAAGAGTGACCAGCAGGAGTTTCTTTTTATCCAGTGCATTGCAATGCTCGAATTTAGCACCTCTTAAAAGTATCATGTTTACAAAGGTGTTGGTCATCCTGCACCTTCTGAGGATTTGATCCCCATAAGTTGAGTTAATATTTGGGCAATGATTACTTCTCATTGCATCTGAAAACTTACAGTCCATGCTTCTACTCCTGGCTAATATTTGCCTTGATAGCGGTGGAAAGCAAGCACAGAGACATGCTCTGAAGCATCTGCTCCTGTGTGTTGTCATCTTCCATGGCCCACAGAGCAACTTTTTGCAGCTGGGGAGTGATGTCCCTCTTCCTACTATGAAGGCTTTAAGTCTCCAGGGAACGTGGTGACAAGTATGCAGCGGAAAACTCTGCTTTACTGCTTTAAGTGGTGATGAAGGAAGGGCAACTGGCTGGTGCTGGGAACCATTTGTCTTGCAAATAACGGAAGGAAATAGCAAGAAAATAGAGGCGTGCTGCACCCTTGCTGATTGTGTCTTTTGGTGGTCTCCCTGAGACAGCTGAGCTGTCTTGAAAAGACTATTTTCTTCACTCGGTCTGGAATCTCCTTACAGTTGTGAAGCCAAGCTTCTTCCCTGTCTGCACAAGGGATTGGCTTGTTCTTAGCAACTGCAAGCCTTATCCAGAGCCCCCTGAAGTCAGTACAAAGTCACTCCATGTGGCTTCAACTAGAGTAGCTTTGAATCGGGCCCAAATTAATTAATAGGAGCCTAGCATAAGGGCTGCAGTGTGGCTTGTTTTGAGTTCTTGGCATGAGCAAATTCTGCTCAAGTGCTGGATTTACCTGTTTTGAGACCAGGTTTGGTCCCCAACCAGCATGTTTGCATCCCATCAGGAAAGCTGATAGACCTCAGCAGAACTTCTTCAGCAAAAGCTTTGCCTGGAACACGGAGAAGATGTGCAGAGACCAGATGATGTTTGTTGTACTCTGTTCCAGCCTCACCTCTTTAATATTTTCTGTGGTTTTGTCTTGGGCCGTCTGCCAGGGAAAGGGTACAGCCTTGGTTTGCTTGGGCATGGAATAGTTCATGGTTCCAGATATTTAGCCTAAGGTCTCCTAAACTTGCCATTTATGGAATCTTTCATGGAGCAAAAGGCTCATGGCAGCCAAGGGTTTTTTTTTTCCTTCTTCACACTGAACTGACACAGGGTCTGGCTTCTGAGCACTTCCGTCTCTTGGGGATAGTGTTGAGGCTGTTGAATTGCTGTGCTCTGCTGTGCTACTTGGTTGCTGAAGGCTGAAGTGTTTTTTCTTTGTCTGCAGGAAATGTGCTCTGAGTGGCCTCCCCAGGACCTGCAAGCACCGCATCATGCTGGGGGATTCTGGGAATTACTACTACATTTCACCATCCTGCAGGGCCAGGGTGAGTCTTCCACCTTCCCAGGGTGCCTTGACCCTCCAAAATTGTCCCAAGCCCTGAGATGGAGGAGCTCTTGGGTCAGCCCTCAAACTGACGGAGACCTGCAGGGCTTGAGTTTGATCCTGAAGTCGAGCTGGCTCTTGGTCGATGCCTAGGGTCGATGTCTCCAGCCCTGCCTCAGGCTACGGTGTTCTGCCTTACATTCCTTCAGGCAACCTGTCTTCAGTGCGTTCACTTTTCATGGTTTGCTTCAGTACAGGGCTTTGATTGTTTTGCTTTATTATTATTTTTTTAATTCTCCTTTGTAAAACACAGTAATTTTCTGCTCTTTAAATGCTGGCTCTTGTTACTGTTCCGGTACAGATCAGTGACTCAAATGGTTATGAGAACAAGCTGTCCTTTCTTTGGAGGGAAGGGAGAAGGTGAATGATTTGTTAATGTTGCTGTTGGGGCCCTGATTCAAAAGAGCATTTTAGAAGTTCATGCTTTCCTGAGTTACATATCAGAAGAGCTGATCCTGCAACATGTGACTCTTTCTGAGACTTAAAGTTGACTAGTTTTTGTCACTTACACCAAAGTACTCTGTGTTATGAGCGCCACTTACCTCCCTGCATACGTGCTTTCTGCATAAATCTTTAACAGCAAAGCCTTCCATTCTGTTGGAGAACAGTGTTCTTTGAAGGAAAATCACAGACTTTGCTGCCATATTAAGTGGTAATTACTTATGTCTCAAATCTGCAGTAGACTGGAGTTCTTCCACAGTGTGTCTCGTGGATATAGTATCTCGGGATGGGATTGTAGATACCCGGAATTTTTATTTATTTATTTATTTTTAACCAGCTTTCTTCCCATCTCTTTTTATCTGGTGGTATGTGGGACTGTTTCTCAGGTGCTGATCACTTAGAGCTCTCCTGCTGGGTGCTGTGCAAGCCTCTTGACAGGAAAAGCAGTTCTGTAGCTGACTTTTTTTTTTTTTTTTTTCTTTTTTCCCCCCTCTCTCCCTCAGATCACAGCGGTGTGCAACTTTTTCACATACATTCGCTACATCCAGCAGGGCTTGGTGAGGCAGGACGGTAAGAGGGGATAGAAGCTGGGCTGCGGTGGGGATGCCTTCTGTGGGCCATTGGGAGGAATTAGAGAGGTCCTATTCAGCGTGACAGGAATGGGGCCAGCTTGGGGTACCCTGAACTCCCTCTGTCTTTGAGAAACAGTTAAATGACAAAAGAAAGGCATGAGCGGGAGGAATAGATGCACCTATTCCTTGCTTATCAGCTTGTTGGTACCTTTGCCTTGGGTTGGAGCTGGTAAGAGGTGACCTTATGGGCCTGTCCTCTGATTCCCTCGCTTTGGGGATGAGCCTGGCTGGGCTGAACTGAGAGCAAAACAGAACATGAGGTGGTGTCCAGTTTTGTCTCGCTTACTGATTTTTTTGATGTGTGTGGTTTTTTCCTTCTCTTCCCTGCACCCGTTTTGCTTTGCAGTGGAGCTGATGTACTGGGAGGTGATGCGGCTCCGGAGGGAGATGTCTCTGGCCAAACTTGGGTTTTATCCCAGTGAGATGTAAGCAGAGGCCTGAGCATGGAAGGAAACTGCTCCTGTAGGAACGGCTTGTCAAACATAGTCTACCAAACAGATGAATGCAATGCCTCTCCCGCAGTGGGCCTTACTCCCTCCCTACCCTCCCTCTGCCTGAAGCTGATCAAGGAGCAAGAAGCACAAGTTCCACCTTCAGCTGTCCCACTTCTCCAACTGTGACTGGAATGCAGCTTCCAAGCTACTCCCTCAGAGCCGGGCTGGCCCTGGCTGCTTTGGGGTGGCTGTCTACAGACTGTCCTCTATGGAGTCTCCTGTATGCAGTGTATATCCATTTTTTTTTAAAAAAACCCTTTTGTTTTTATATGCAGTCTGCTTTGGCGTAGTCTGAGGCCAGGCCTGTGCAAGGCAGGAGTCCTGGACCTTCTTTGTAAGCAAGTCTTTCAGGACAGATGCTGGCTGTCTGTCCATCTGTTCCACTTCTCCTTTGGGGTGGAGGGTGCTGTGCCCAGCTGTACACCTGGGTCCTGCTGACCACTTGCTCCTCTGACAGCCCCGTAAATGCCAGCAGCACACAATAATCTTATGGAGAGCCATGAACAGCCTGTTTCCAAGTACTTCCTTGCTCCTTTTAAAGGAGCCTGCAAGAGAAGCTTTCTGCCAGCTGAGTCACAAAGAGGGATTTGTTTCTGGTTTTAGCTTGCGATTTGGCACTGGGTAATCCAGGCTGGGGGAACAGCCGGAGCAGAGGCCAGAGCTGTGCACCTGGGGCCTTCAGCAGAAGAAAGCGAGCAGGGAAATTGCGTAACTCGCAGCTGGCCGCAGCTTGGCTGCAGGATGTTTTCTCCTGGTCTAAAGAATCTGCTGCTGTTGTCACAGGCCGATGCGGACCATGATGTGTGGTGCCCTGTGACAATCCTTGGTGCAGAAGTCATCTGCGGTGCTCTTAGATACAAACCTCACCCACAAACATACCTTTGAGTTGTTCCTGCTCTGAGGGAGCTTCGGGCAGGACCGTTCCCACTGTTGAGATAGAAACCGTGGTCCCGGGCTGAATTCTTTATGTCTCCTGAAGAAACCGTGGTCCCGGGCTGAATTCTTTATGTCTCCTGAAGAAACCGTGGTCCCGGGCTGAATTCTTTATGTCTCCTGAAGAAACCGTGGTCCCGGGCTGAATTCTTTATGTCTCCTGAAGAAACCGTGGTCCCGGGCTGAATTCTTTATGTCTCCTGAAGAAACCGTGGTCCCAGGATGGGCACAGCCTTGAGGCCCTGAGATTTCCTCCCAGACCTAGAGATACACGTCTACCGGGAAACCCAGCTTCTCCTGGACTCCCATCCCCAATAAGGAAATCTGAGACATCGTTGTGTGCACGTGAGGGACGAGGCTCCTGTATGCCTCAAAATGTGCTGGGAAGGGTGTTGCTAAAGCTGTTGGAAGGTGGAGACCCGCTATAGCTTGAGCTTGGGTCCAGCCTTTCTGTACAGAACTGTGCAAAAGCCATGACAGTGTTTTGTAGCAAATTTAGCCTTTTTTCAGTGATTCTGGAATCGGCTCCGCCACCACCCACCCTGGGTTTTTCATCTCATGTGGCACTTCTGCACTCTTGACTGGCATGTCACCTTGCTGTCATCGTAACTCCTACCTTAGCAAGTTGGTGCCCGGAACCAGATCGCCATCCTCAGCTCCAAGAAGTTTCATCATCCGCTTCTGGGAGATGCTACAGTAGGAACTCCGTATTGTCAGTGGAAAAAAAAAACCTAACTGAGCTGCTGTGGATTTGTCCAGGGGCGGGGTGGGGGGGAGGGGAGGAATAGACGGGGAAGGCAAGAGTTTGGCTTGGAACCTAACAGACGGACAGCTTCACAGCAGATCTGAGAAAACCTTCCTGTAGAAGACCCCCATAAGCACAGGCTTTCCAGTCACTGAGCACACTCCCAGTATGCTGCCGAGTTGCTCCTCAGGGGACTCCTTCCCTTATAGCTAAACTGGCATATGGTATTGTTTGCCAAGGGTTAGTAGCTATTTGAAACATGAGTTGTCATCCCCAGAGCTGGGAGAACGTGTACCTATGGGAGAACAAGTACACCTTAGCTAGATGAGTACATACGTCTCCTATTCACCAAAGGAATATGTTTCAAACGTGGAGTAAAAGCCTGGAAAATACATCTTTGGGCGAGAGCCCAGCTGGGTCTTGAGCTAGCGATAAACCTGCATCTCTTTGGTGCCCGCAGGCTTGCGGCAATTCGACATCAGCTTTTTCCAGAGAAGAAAATAGAAATGTCTGTCCCCAGCTGCAGATTTCAGCTCAGGTAAATTCTATCCCTGGCAGTTTCTCCTTGTAGCTGTTCCCCCCTGACCGTTTGATGTCTACATGTCATCCTGTGCCATTAGCTGCTACATTGCACAACAGACGTGGCTGCGTTGCAGCACCGGGAACGAGATGATCTCTCTATGTAGGAGATGTTTTGGTTTGTGGGATTTTTTTTTTTTTTTGCCCCCAGTGTCACTTTGTAAAGCACTTTGAGATGAAAGGAATTAGAGAAATGCGTTGTATGAGGTTGTCGTACGTTTAAAACAAAGCAGAGAGAACAATTTGTAAACTAGTATGAAGTCACTCCGTTACCAGCGGGATGGTTGCACCCTGCCCTTTATTAAAGGAAAATAAACATTTGCTATTAACCTCTTTAAAGGTCTGATTGCAGTTCTAGGGTTGGGTTGGTTGGGGCGTGTGTGCTCAGTGGCCAAGAGAAGAATCCAGTTTGGCTGGCATTGTGCTCTGTGCTTCTCTTGCTGTTTGGTGTCCTGAGGGACTGGGGTTTTAATGCTTTTCTTCATCAGTCTGCCCCTCCTGTAGCTGCCTGCTCCCTGGCTTCACCGGGGACTAAGTGACAGTGTTTTGGTAGCAAACAGAGTTTTATCGCCGGTATTTCTTGTGACAAGGCAGGCCTACGTGGTTCTTGATCGAGGCTGAGCTCTCTTCCAGCTCAGCTGTGGTCTGGTTCAGTTTACTGGCATGAAGCATTGTGTGGGATATGCTGGCTATCCCAAAGGCTGGTTAATTCCAGGATTTGCTTCCTTTTCCCTGAACGGCCTCCTGCTTCTCCTGTCAGCAGGTGGATGCAGAACTGTGGTGGGAACCTTTCAGAAACTGCCATTACCGATGATCCCTTAGTGGTGTAGAGTGAATGTTTCTCTTCTCTGGAGACTTTTGGGTCATGGGCTCTTCTTTGGCAGGTCTTCCCTTGGCTGCATGGCGGCCTGGGGCTTCGGACACAAAGGCAGGAGCTGGCACACATGAGTTGCAGCAGCGCTGGGGACTGAACTGGCTTCTGCCGCTCCCTTAGTTCACGCTGCTTTTAGATGCAAGTTGACTTGAAAAAGGCTGCCTTTTCTTATCAAAAGGTAGATCCAGCTCCTGCGGGCCCTTGTCCTTTATTTCTGGAGAAGGGGGACTGTGGCTGGGTTCCCCTCGCCCCAGCCCACGTGCAGCTCTCCGTGCCACGACAGAGGCAAGCACAAGTGAGAGGTGTCAGCTGGTTGAGGCCACAGCGTGTGCCTGCCCTGCAGCAGCTCTCAGACTCTTCAGGTTGGGAAGCTGGGTCGCTCTGGTTTCACTGAAATCCTTTGCTCTCCTCCTGCATTTAGCTGTGGACGTTAACGTGGAAGATCTCTTATTGTCATCTCTTGGTGATGGCAGTGGAGGGAAGAAGCAAAACACCAAAGGGCTTTGGGAAATGAAACAGAGGTACAGCAGCAGAGCAGAAAACAGCATTAGACCTCATGGTAGCAGTGGTTCTGGGACCTGGGGCTGCTCTTTACGGTAAAGGTAAACTTGCGTGAGGATGAGGAAGACTGGCCCAAGGGAACCTTGTGTCCCTGGGTGAGGCAGGGTGAGTGTGCTGAGGTTCTCCCCAGCATGCGGCAACGAACGGCAGAACCTCTGTGGGCTTCCTCTGGATTCGTGCTTGATGCGAGGGTGGGCAGGTCTTCACCATTTCACCCTTCACCACAGCATTCTCCTGGAGAAGCTGGCGAATCATGGCATAGACAAGTGTACTCTTCGCTGGGTTAAAAACTGGCTGGATGGCCATGCCCAAAGAGTTGTGATTAATGGGGTGAAATCCTCTTGGCGGCCGGTCACCAGCGGTGTCCCTCAGGGCTCAGTTTTGGGCCTGTTTTGTTTAATATCTTTATCAATGATCTGGATGAGGGGATTGAGCGCACCCTCAGTAAGTTCGTAGACGACACCAAACTAGGTGGGAGTGTTGATCTGCTTGAGGGTAGGAAGGCTCTACAGAGGGACCTGGGCAGGCTGGATCCATGGGCCAAGGCCAATTGTATGAGGTTTAATAAGGCCAAGTGCCGGGTCCTGCATTTCGGTCACAACCCCAAGCAACGCTACAGGCTTGGGGCAGAGTGGCTAGAAAGCTGCCCAGCAGAAAAGGACCTGGGGGTGCTGGTGGACAACCAGCTTAACATGAGCCAACAGTGTGCCCAGGTGGCCAAGAAGGCCAGCAGCATCCTGGCTTGTATCAGGAACAGCGTGGCCAGCAGGAACAGGGAAGTGATGGTGCCTCTGTACTCGGCACTGGTGAGGCCTCACCTCGAGCGCTGTGTCCAGTTCTGGGCCCCTCTGTACAAGAGGGACGTTGAGGTGCTGGAGCGGGTCCAGAGGAGCTGGTGAGGGGTCTGGAGGCCAAGTCGTGTGAGGAGAGGCTGAGGGAGCTGGGCATGTTTAGTTTGGAGGAGAGGAGGCTGAGGGGAGACCTCATGGCCCTCTACAGCTACCTGAAAGGAGGGTGTAGAGAGGAGGGTGTTGGCCTCTTCTCCCAGGTGAATAATGACAGGACCAGAGGAAATGGCCTGAAGTTGCGGCAGGGGAGGTTTAGGTTGGATATTAGGAAGAATTATTTTACTGAAGGAGTGGTCAGGCCGTGGAACAGCCTGCCCAGGGAGGTGGTGGAGTCACCATCCCTAGAGGTATTTAAGAGGCGTCTGGATTTGGCACTTCGGGGCATGCTCTAGGGGCAGAGATTCTCGGGGGTGGTTTGTTTCATGGGGTTTTTTTTTGTGTGTGTATGGTTGGACTCGATGATCTCAAAGGTCCCTTCCAACCATGAAGATTCTGTGATTCTGTGATTTTTCCTGTTTGCATGCAATCCTGAGACCCAGTCACTGGTGCTTGCTATGCCAGCATGATAGAAACATCACCATGACCTTCTCCACACTGTGTTTAAAGCCAGGAACGGGGCTCCTGTGTCCTCCCTACTCAGAGTGCCGTGAGGCACTCCTAGCCAGACCCCCAAATCTCCCTGTCATCCTTTTCCCTTTCATTCCTGTCTAAACCTGGGCATTATTGCCTTCTGCTGATGGGATGAGCTGCCCCTCAGTACTGCTCTTCAGGTCGGTGAGGATGCATAAGATTTTCCCTGTCTGGATTCACACTCGTTGGCATCTGACATCATGGGAGGGAGAGAGCAGGACACTGGAGGCAGCTCCATTTCAACAAGTGCCCAGAGGAAGGGGCTGCCACCTCTGGGGTGTGGAGAACCCCAACAGATATCAGCGATGCTTACCCAAAGGTCATGTGTTTTTTTCTTAAATGATGTTACCATTTTCTCAAGTGGTGTTACCGTTTTATAGGACAAGTTGTCTGGGCATGGAGAAGGAAATCAACTGGCAATCGCAAAGCAGGAACAAGAGCTGGTGGTGTCTGCCTGTCCTTCTTCTGCCCTCCATGCCAGTGCTGGAGTAGAGCAGGGGCGTGAGCGGAGGGGAGCTGCCAGGAGAGCCAGAACAAATTCCCCTGGATGGATGGGGGTTTCCAGGAGGAGATGGCAGGGCCATCGGCAGATATGATGGAGTAATTAGAACGGTTGTCCTCTTCCTGCCAAACTCAAAGCTCTGTCTGCATATCCCTTCGCTGGTGGGTCCGGAGTGGGCTGTTGTCTGTGGTGGATGACTGTAAAGCAGCTCAACTTTTAATTGAGAGCTGTGTCTGGAGTGGGATATCAATTTTTTTTTTTTTTTTTTTTTTTTTTTTTTTTAGGATCCTACAGAGTCTGTATTAAAAAGTAATACAAGAATCATCGTTCTTTGCAAGTGAGAGGAGTATCCTCTTTTTCTCCGGAGGTTCGGTCCTACCCTGTGCAGCACAGTCAGGCAGCCACAAGAGGGCACAGGCAGACCAGGCAGGGACTGTCCACCCTGCGAGAATGGAGCGTCTCCAGATCCTCGCTTCTGCTCCTGCCTCTGAAGGCAGCGCAGCTGCTGACCTCTCTTCTGCAGCCTCTTCTCACGTGTATTTCTAAAACCTTCGTCCGCTGCTGGCAATGAGAATTGGTGTTAGATGGGTGCCGTTCTCCTTAGGCAACTGGAGAGTAGGTCCGTGATAAGGAAAGGAAGGATTTGGATTTCTTTAAGGGATTCTTGGTTAAGCCTGAGGAATGTTGCAAAGCAATGGGGATGGCCAGGTGAGAGACTGTGAATGTTTTGCTGTCTGGGTCTTTAGTGTAATGTCCTCACTAGAGTCAGTAGGGATTGCTGTTCAGAAGCTCCTTTGGCTGGGAGCTGAGCCGTGAGGTTGGCTTCTAAGCTTCTATGGTCTGAGAAGACATCAGCCCTCTTCCTTGTCCCCATCTGGCCACCTCTTCCACCAGAACTTTCCTGCTGTTTGCCCTCTCAGCAATAAACCACAGTCCAGTTGCCAGACCCTCTCCAGGTCCTTTGAACAGAGTCTCTGGGTCCTCTTGTACATGCTGCTGTGTAAATAGAATTTCTCCTTTTGCCCATTTGCCCTGCAATGTAGGGCCTGTCCTGGGCCAAAAAAGAGCTTCAAAGGGAGGGTAGTTAAAACATCTGCCTTGGTAGATGTGTTTGACTTGCTTGAAGGACAAAGAGCAAAACCACTGGAGGTGACTTTGTTTTCCTTCCTCTTCCCTCCTAAATCCTTTTTCCCTTCCCATAAAGCATAAAGGTGGTTTTACATCACGTTTGGAGTTCCCTGTCCATAAATCAGCCTTTGTGCATTCCCCCCAACAGCCTTGTGGTCTGTAAGCAGAAAAGCACGTGTGTGTGACCTCAATCTCTTCCTGGAGCTCCTGAGAGAGAGGGCAGGTGGGACCTGACTGCCTGGAGATGCACTACTAACTGTAGGACCAAGAAGGGTATGCTGTGGAGGAACAGTGGTCCTCAGTCATCCCTGTGACAATTCATGCAGAGGCTTTGCCAACTTGAGTAATGATGTTTTATGGTAGTACTGTAGACATATAGATGTACCAGGACAAATGTACATGTAGCTTGGTAGTATGTCCATTGTCCAACCAGCATCTTCATCAGCAGCCTCTGATGTTTGTTAGGATTGTCAATAACCAAATTTGCGGAATATGAGGCATTTTGGTATGACGGCAAAACACGAATAGTCTGGCAGTTAGAGCAAAAGGGACCAGAGATACTCCTGTGGTTCTTTTTTTTCCTGCATCAGTTCTAGTGTAGATTATCCTGGGTGGTATCAGTTCAGCCACCCATCTTGGAGCTTCGCTTTCCCCATCTGTCCAACCGGGAGGTGATTAGTTTCCACCATGAGGTGGATATTTGGGCCATACCATTTAGGACAGCTTCTATCTAGAGCTGTAGCAGGAGTGATAAGGGGGGTGGGGGGGGGTTGTATGCCTGATATATTTGGTCTACCTGTGTTTGGGGCTCAGAGCATTTGTGCATGTTTTCACGGTTGGAAGGGATAAGGGTCTGCAGATCTCGAATGAGGCATCTTAACCTGGACTGCAAAGGAGCTTTGCTTTGGAAGAGAAAAGCAATTTTCTATCCCCGATGGAGGTTAGTGTTGTGCACAATGAGGTGCTTTTAGGTACTTAGATGTTAATATATGTTTAAGTGCAGAATCTAGGAGACTTTGAATGGCAAGAAGAGAAAAACCAGGGTAAGGGACCTAGAGATTTGGTTGCTCATGGCAGTTCCCTGGATCTTCTGGTCCTGTCTTTCACCCTGCCTTCAAGGTTTGCGCAGGGCTGTAAATCAGGCTGTCTTTGCACAATTGGTCAGGCTGTCCCCACAGGCACACAGAGATGTAGGTTTCCAGGAACCAACAAATGAAAGATTTATTTTTGTTTGCTTCAGGTGCAGACAAGGAGAAAGGAGAAGGTAAGCAGATGGCCTCGAAGAAGTCAGCTATTTCAAAGCTTTCATGATGACTAGTAACCTTCCTTCATGAGAAATGTATCAAACCAGTGAGGATTACTGCAGAATAGGCAGCGCGGTATCAGCTGTGAGGAAATTCCAGTCATTTTGGACATTCGGGGACCGTGGCCCTGCCAGGAAGAAGTCGGGTGTCCTGACACAACTCTAAATGTGCATGTGGCACTGAGGGCTGGGGCTGGTCAGCTCTGCCAAGGCAACACGTTCCTTATAGGAGCAATCCCTGTGGTGCCACTGGTGCTGGAAGCCAAGAGGTCAGTTTTGCTATTTATCATGTCAATATTCCCATGTTTATGTGAGGGTTGTTGGATGGAGCTGAAAGGAACTGAAAGGTTGACTTTAGCCAACCTGTTAAGGCAGGTGGACTTTGTGCTGGTTTACATAACGTTCGCAGGGTTGTCAGAAGCCAGAACAGGCCATCAGTGGGATAATTCCCGAGATAAATTGGATAGCAAGATGCCTTCCAACCGTGCTTGCTCTGTGGCTGTAATGCTTCACATTTTGTTCAGCAGTGAAATAGAATCATTTAAGTTGGAAAAAGGACCTTTAAGATCATAGAACGATAGAATGTGTTGGGTTGGAAGGGACTTCTAAAGCCCATCTAGTCCAACCCCCCTCCAGTGAGCAGGGACATCTTCAACTAGATCAGGTTGCTCAGAGCCTCATCCAGCCTGGCCTTGAATGTCTCCAGGGATGGGGCTTCCACCACCTCTCTGGGCAACCTGTTCTGAAGATCATCAAGTCCAACCATAAACCTAACACCACCAAGTCCACCACTAAACCGTGTCCCTAAATGCCACATCTACACATCTGAAATACCTCCAGGGATGGTGACTCAACCACTTCCCCGGGCAGCCCGGTCCGGTGCTTGATAACCAATGCTATGCCTGTTGCTGGTGGGGCTAGGTCAAGCAGGAGGCTGAAGCGTGCCATTATTTACTTTGTGGTGAGGTCAACCAGACAGGGCTCAGTGGACAGTGAGGTCCCTTCCAGAAGGGCTGATGTGTGCCACAGGGAACTGCGGTAAAGCAGCTGCAAAGCCTGTGCACCACAGAGCTTGGCTAAGAAGCAAAGGATCTTGAGCACCAAGCAGATGTCCAAAGAGACCAACCCCTCTTCAAGTAATGGTCTATTCTGTGGGTCCCTCCATCAGAGGGGATCTGGGCACACAGGGTGGCTGAAGGCACTGTGATGAAGAACAGGGAAAGCTTTAAGTAGGGTATTCAGTGGGCAGTGTTGGGAGGCAAGAGGGGGAACGTGAAAGGAGATGAAGTCGGAGAGAAGCAGCCAGGCTGAGTGGCATATCCCCTTGGAGGGGAACTTGTGCTGGGACGCTGGTGTGATGGGAGGTGGTGGGAGCTCACAGGAGCTTGGTGTGATTTCACTGGTGAGAAGGTAGGTATGCAGTGCACAGCCTGGAGAAGGGAGAAGTGAAAGAGCTCATTTGGAGGTGGATTAGAAGGGAAAGAGAATGTAGAGAAAGTGAGACTAGGTCTAGTTGTGGGCTGGATGTGAGGGGAAGAAGGGCAAATCTGCCTTCGCTCAGGAGATGCGATAGCACTAGCTAGTATGATGGAGCAGAGAGACAGCAGGGGAAGTCTGGGAAGGAAAAGGTAATTCCTAGTTTTCTTTTGGTCAGGTTGAACTCAAAATGGTTGGAGGAGAAGATACCAGACTGGGTTAGCTGAACAGGAAAATCAAGTCATTGGTACACGTCTGTTTACTTAAAAGTAACTTCAGTGACGGAAAAGCGGTTCACAGCAATTATGCAGGAATAGTAGTAAGCCCCAAAGCAGCTCCCCGTGGGACTGTCTCGGGGAGGGGAGCTGTGAAAAGGAAGCTGAAAGAGAAGTTGGAGGGGGTCCCTAGAAAGCTTTGCAGTGAAAACGCTAGCACTCGTTCATGTGCTACTTCGAGCGCTTTCAGTGATACTCACGTGGGCGCACAGAACCTCATGAGCTTTTTAATTCAATGTACAATACCAGAGATTTCCTTAATGTTCCCTATTTATCCTTCCACTTGAGTTCTGGGGCTGCACGTTTTCCTCTGGCAGACGTAGACGTGGTATTGGCTCAAGGACAGCTCTTTGCCCTGAATTCCCCTGGTTCATTGTGCTAATTCTGCTCTGTTAATCACCTTAGAGTCAATTTGAGATGCCTCATGCCAACGGGCACGTATGTCAGTCATGACTGAAAGAGGCCTTTGCTCTTTCTGCATCAGAATTGTAGCTGGGGCTGGGAGAGGTGACTTGTCCCTTGCCTTGGCTGACCTTCCTCAGGACATCTGCTGAATGCCAGCTGACAAAAATGGTAAGGAATGAAGCATGAATCCAACCTTCAGTTAAACTGAGAACAGTGAGCTTGACAAATAATGTTTCAGGGGGAGTTGCAGCAGTGTCTAGTGGTCCCATGAGTGGACGACAGAAGTGCTTTTGGGCAGGTGAAGTGTTGAGACCACCCAAAAAACCTGACAGCTCTGGCTTGCATTAAGCCTAAAGACTCTTCTATGCCACGAACACTAACAGAGGGGACGTGAGGGCCAAATCTGGTTGATTTGGCACTGAAATGATACACATGTGCCTGAGAGAAGACCTCTTGTTTAACCACCAGTTTAGGTTGTCTTTGCAGCCCCCTGTTGCATATCCATGGGTTTAGTGATACTTCACTTCTGGTTTGCAAAGGGACTCCTGGTGGGACAACTAATTTAGACAAATCAGGCACTACAACAAGCTCCTTAAAATCCTCAGTGACTCTGTGAAGACTTGGGAGTTTCCCTGTGGCTTACAGCCCTCCAGATATTTGGGCTTGGGCTGGTGCTACTGGGTCCATGATGGGATACAACTTACCTCCTTTGCAGCAGATGGTTCAATAGAGACCTTGAAAATTGCCCTTTTCTGTTCAGAGGTGGTTACAGAGACGTTGCGGAAAGGAAATTGCTTCTTAATAGCTTTCCCCTATTTTGTGTGTGATTCATTTGTTTGGTTTGGGTTGGAAGGGACCTTTGAAGACCATCTAGTTCCTGACTTGCCCAAGGTGAGAGGCAGAATCTCACGCTGCAACATTCAAGCCCAGACATCTTGTTTAGGCAGACTGTTGATTTTTTTTTTTGCAGGATGTGAAAGGAGTCATGATGCTGGAATGCTGCGACAAACACTGTAGCTTTAAAGTCATCCTGGTGGTGCCTTGCCCTCTAGTGATGTTGGATTGCATCTCAGTTACACACCTTTACCAAATCAGATGTTTAATTTTAGCGCTTCGTGAGCTTCAGCATGATCAGGAGACAAGAATGAGCAAGGGATTGGAACTGGTATTGGCAGCAGCACCTTCATTTATGTTCACGCTTTATTTCCACCACCCCCAGGTGATGGTGAAGAATTGGCTATGCTGCTTAGGTCCATCCTGGGTCATGATTTATGGCCTAAAGCAATTACTGCAAAGGGCAATAGTTCCTACGCAGAGTGGTTGGTCTGGAGTTGCTTATAGGACCAGGCAGAAAGAGGAAGTGGCTCCAGCTGAGAAACCACCAGCATCTTCTACAGATTCAGAAACCAAATTTTCAGGTTTTATCAGGTATCTGTAAGCAAGGATTTTTTAATTTTTTTTTTAAATACATTTTTTTCTGGACTAATTCTAATGGTAATATCAGTCTAATTATTCTGCTAAGCATGGGTTGTTTTTTTTTGGTCTCAGCTGACTCTTTTACGTATTCATGGGCAATGACTGCTCAAATCACTCACAGATCTCTTCACAGAGGTGCTTTCCGGATTTCTGATGTTGTTTGGCACAGAACGGACCTGAAACCATTTCTGAAGCTGCTACATAGACTTCTGGTAGAAGGGCAGTGAAATGGCACAGACGAGGGTGGACGTGAAACCCATGAAGACTCCCAGTGAAGTAGGTTGATGTGGGCTGGACCCAGAGACTGTCTTTTTAATTAGACCCGTGCACGCGGGCTCTGGTTTTGTGCTGGTCACTACGAAAATAAGGGGGAAAATCACAGAAGAGAAAGTGCAATATGGTTCCTGTGTTTTATATAAGATGGGTCATTGCTTAATGCAACGGGGTGCAGATCTGAGCGCAAGGTAATCGGAGTCAATGAAATTAATCAGACAAGTAAGCCAGCCCCACCCATTTCAACTAGGATGTGTGCAATCACGAGCAATTACTGTGATTAATCTTTGCGTTGTCATATACAAATTCAGCACCTGGCCGTATAAGTTGCGTAGCTGTCTTAATTGTGCTAAGAACGATGCTTCAGGCAAGGGCGGTGCTTCTGTGTGAGCATCCTTCTCGTTGACCTCTTTCCCACTCCTTTCCTGAGAGTCCTGGATTTCTGCTGAGCCTCCCTTGGCTTCTTTGGCTTGACCCAAGTAGCCTGTGGTTGAGATCCAAATAGTTGGTTGGAGTGGGCGGTAGAGCTCTGGTACAAAAAATGAGGGGTTTTAGGACAACAGTCATCATTCACACCAGTGGAGCTCCTCATATTTGCGACCAAGGAACCTCCACAGGGGGTTAGGTGGCATCTTTATTTATAACACAGCTTGGTGGCTTGGGTGGAGTCCCCAGGTCCTAAGAATAATAATGGCTTTGTCTCAGGACCAGCACTATGTGGAGGTGTAGCAGGATATTGTCATTCCTGTCGGCATCCTGGGTATTAGATGCCCTTATCTTTTGATCGCTCACAATTAAAAAAAAAAACACCTTGTTTTGGTTTGTTTCTTTTTTTTTCGCTCTTGGGTTTTCTGCTTCTCACCAAACATCTGGAACTGGATACAGACACTGTCTAATTCTGCAGCGGGATGATGGACAGTTTGTCTCCCCGGGCTGCTAGGAAAGGCATTTTGATTCAGAGCAAAGCTGTAATCCAGGATTGTTCCGCGACTAGGGAAAGCTTTGAACCTAATGCCTGATTGACAGGACTCAGCGACGGACGGGAACTGGATTCCAGATCTTGGATGGTGCCCAACATGGGGCTCAAACCCGCAACTCTCACCAAGTCTAGAAAAAGCATTGACTGAAGGTAAAAAGTTGGAACATCTTAATTTTATGGTTCAATTTTATCTATCTGTCAACACACAGCACTTATTACCCTGAAAGTCAATTTGTCATCAATAGCCCATGAATCACAACTCGTAATCATCAAACTCGCACCGTGGTGTTTCAGGAACCAACCTTAACTTTCCGTGTACGTCAAGAGCTGGCCTGCGAACCACAGAATAGGATTCTGCGTTTCATCTCGCTGGGCACAGCTGGGTGTTTGTGGTTTGGTTTTGCTGGAATGCACTGTAGTGGCCGTTTCCCTTGCCAACAGGCTTTCCCTCTCTGTTCCCGCTTCCCAGTAGTTAATTGGCCTGTTGTTCAGCACCGGGATTTCTAACGCTGGTTCTTAGCACAGGGCTGAATGTTCTGTGAGGAGCTGGAGGGAATTTATCCAAAAAAAAAAACCAACTCATTTCAAGAAATGCACGGTTTGATAACACGCTACTCACAGAGCAATTAATGTGTTTGTTAATAGAACTGATAGTAATATATATATAGCTCTCTCTATATAATACAGCTATATATCTAATACATATAATATTTCTAATAGTATAGCTATATATAATATATATAGCTGTGTTCTATACCCGTAGTAATAATTGGAATGACACTTTGTGTTATATTTATAGGGAAAGGAGAAGCATATGGTAAATGTATTGAAGCTGTTCTGCATCTGTGAACTTTTGGACTACTATCACTGTATTCTCCTATAAACCCACATCGAAACGGATGTCTCCCGCATACCTTTATTCACCATTACAGGACACTGGTTTTAAATTCAATCTTTTCTGTGACTCACATTCTTACCTTAAGCACACCGCTGTTGCTCAAAGAAAGAAGGTGAATTTAGACAGTTCCTGGACCATGTAGAAAAGATTATTTTGTAGAAAAGATAAATGACTTACACTGCAACCTCAGCAGTGTATTTATGTTCAGACTCAGTAGATTTCTCACTCTGAAACGGGAAATAAATGAGCTTATCCTGTAGCTCTTAGTGGAGTAATTATTTTCATGTTGCCTCTGGGCAGTGTTTAGGAAACCTAGTCCACACCTGTCCTAATTCTGCCAGCAAACGAAACGTGAAAATAATCACTTCTGTACGCAAACGAGACCTTTTCATAATTACCTCCTCCTCCCTGTCTCATTCATTAGCAAGAGGCTGAGCAGCATCATAAACCTCATGCTGCTTGAAAGGCTTCTTACTGCCTTTCTGAAAGGACTCTGGAATGTCTTACTCTTTTTTTTTTTTTTTTTTCTCCCTCTCTTCTCCCTCTTTTTTTTTTCTTTTTTTTTTTTTTTTTGGCAATGGTGTAGTCAGAATTCTGCAACATATTCCTTGTGTGTCTGTCTTGCCCTTAGAATCATAGAATCATTTAGGTTGGAAGAGACCCTTGGGATCATCGAGTCCAACCATCAACCCCACTCTACAAAGTTCTCCCCCACACCACATCCCCCAACACCACATCTCAACGACTCTTAAACATGTTCAGGGATGGTGACTCCACCACCTCCCTGGGCAGCCTATTCCAGGGTCCGACCACTCTTTCTGGGAAGAATTTTTTCCTAATGTCCAGCCTAAACCTCCCCTGCTGCAGCTTAAAGCCGTTGCCCCTTGTTCTATCGCTAATTACCTGTGAGAAGAGACCAGCACCAACCTCTCTACAATGTCCTTTCAAGTAGTTGTAGGGAGTGATGAGGTCTCCCCTCAGCCTCCTCTTCCTCAAGCTGAACAGTCCCAGCTCCTTCAATGGCTCCTCATCAGATTTATTCTCCAGGCCCTTCACCAGCTCCGTTGCCCTCCTCTGCCCTTGCTCCAGCACCTCGAGATCTCTCTCGTATTGAGGTGCCCAGAACTGGACACGACACTCAAGGTGTGGCCTCACCAGTGCTGAGCCCTTCCTGGCTAAGCTCCTGGCTTAGGGACTCCCTCCAGCTGAATCCCTGGATTCCTGCGGTGGCTGGGGATGGTGGTGCTTCTGAAAACACACGCTTTCAGGAAAAAGTGACTTCGGCTTGCTAACCAACTGCTGTGGCTGGGGATCGTGGAAGATCTGAACGTCTTCCTGAAGAAGAGGAATAACATCTTGAGTCAGACCTTAGGGTGCTTGAACGGTGAAACTTCCAGGCTGCTGGAAGTGCTGTGCAGCTTTTCTTGCTGCCACCGTGCTATGCAAAGGAAAATCACGTTAACAGGACAGTGTTAGGGTTGCCACGGGGGAGCGATTCACCTCCCAGCTTGCTTTATAATTCTGCAATTCCTCATTATTCCCCTAATACTATTTATAACATGGTTTTCAAACAAACGATGATTCTCTGTCTGGAAATGTGAGTGAAATATTTGCCTTACAAGAGGCCAGCAACTTCACCTAAACCCTATTCTGTAGAAACTGCAGAACAGCCAAGAGAGAGGGACACGGTGCTCTATGGAAATGTTTCTATATTATATTTGAGGAACTCAGACGGATTTTTTTCAAGCTGCACCCCCCCCCCCCCCCCCCAACAAAAATATACCCTAATACAACATAACTGCAGCACAAGTGCTGAACTGAAATTTGAACTTCTTCAGAGGCTGAATTTGTCATTGGCTTTTCTGAGCAGAATTTGAAAAACCTATTGCAAGGGGGGAACTATGTGACAAGGTACTTTCTTGCACTATGTGGGTAAAAACTGTATGTGTGAGCACCACGGACGCATTTCTTATCATGCCGATGCCACACACTAGGTATGCTGTGAAACATCCAGTTTCCCGAGACATCTGGAATTGGGCCATTGCAGAGTAAGTAAAATAGATTTTTTATTTTTTTTTTTAAAAAGCAATATTGTTCATGGATGAAGACTTCTTTATAGACCTTGCCAATCATAAATCTCTATTTTTTAGGCCATTAAGTAGCTTAAAATAGAGCTGGAACCAATGAGCTCGATGCCTGGCATATGAATATTTAACGTAAGGATATTAGGCGTGTTTTATGTTGATTTCATGCCTTAGATTCCTCACTGTCCTTGCTATCCTTACTATTCCTCCCTAAGTTCAATGGAGGAAGGGAATTGAAAAGGCGTGATTTCAGCTAGCCCATGGAAAGTTTAGTTTGTCACAACTTAAAGTCGGATAAATTAAAAAAAAAAAAAAAAGAAAAAAAAAAAGGCAACCACTTGTACTACTGGGTCCACAGGGATCCCGAGTTCCCAGCTGAAGGATGAGCTGAACTTCGGATAAACTGAGCCGAAGCTTGTGGGAGGTAAAACTCGGAAAACTGGCTAGTTTGCCATATTTCAACGAATGCCTGTGCATTCCCAGCAGAGGGAGAAGCCCTGTGTAAAAGCAGAGCGGGTTTTGGCGTGGCTGTGAGATGTGACTGGAGCATCGGCGTCTTAATCCAGAACGTGAACCCGGAGCTATCGGGTCCTTGCTCCCCTTCAAGCCTTGTTGCCTGGGGATGCTCAGGGGTTCTGGGAATGGTTGTGCCTTCCCAGGGAAGAAAGCCATGGCAATATATCAATTTGGAACGGTTTATTTTTGTGTAAGAGCTCCCTGTGTTTGTACTAGGGGAATGTGTTTATTCTAGGATCAAATAAAAGTCCTAATAACGGGGCAAGGTAGGGTCATTTTGTGTTTTGAGTTCTATGACTTCTTATAGAGAGCTTTCTGTGCAGAATGAGTTTACCTATGAAGCAATTAATGTGTACTCTGGAAAACTGTGTGGTATTGATTTAAGGTAACAGATAACCACAGACTGGCCTTTCCCGACTATCGGTTTGTCTCCTGACCCAGGACAGCCTATGCCCTTCCTACTCACAGCCTCTGTCCCCTGTTGTGTGCTCCTCTGTCTGGTCATATGGTTCAAATGGGTTTATTTGCAAGAACTAATGCTCTCACAGTTCTGTTAAAGCCTACTGATGGTGTTGACCCGAAGCCCATGATGGTGTTGACCCGAAGCCCATGATGGTGTTGACCTGAAGCCCACTGAAACATTGGATCAAGTTGTTGGTTAGCAAAGCTGCAAGCTGCTTACCACACCTCTGGATAAGCCGTTAATGGGCAGAAAATTGAGTCTGAGACAAATTCTGAGGAGATTTCACATGAGTTTTGCTCTCAGCTGCCTCCCCAAATGGCCTGGACGCTGAATTTGAATGGCCGGGCAAACCCTTTTACGGGAAGATCTCCTTTTCTTTGGTGCTTTTTCCCAAGACGAGGGTAAGCAGCGCCACCGTTCCTGGGCTTTGTGAAGGGTGATAAAAAAAAAATCTATCTATGCTGTAAAAGTCAATCCTATAAAGGTAATGTCACTGATTTCGCCCTGTGAAGTGGAAAAAGGACTTTCCACAATCACTACCTAACAGCTCCTCTATAAAAAAAAAAAAAAAACATAGGAAAAACAAAGGAAGCCATAATCAACAAATCTGATCCCAAATCCTTTTCTAGAGCATGCTTTGCCAATGGGGTTCTAGTTCTTGGTCTAGGATCTGATTTTGAACTTTTAAGAACAGCAATTACAAGACTAAAGCTGAAATTCGGACGTGAATCACCCTTTATGCCAAACCCTACCCTGACCCTTTAAGAATTCTGAATTTGAACGTATGTTCTCGATCTCGGAGCCAGACCCGGATGGCAACATTCACGCCCTAGGAATGTCCTAGCTGGCTTAGTTGGCTTCCCCGTGCTACCTGCCAGTGGGTTTGCGTTGCAGAAGGTGCTCCAAGAGGAAACGGATCCTTTGAGCACTGCCGTGACTCTGGATGTAGCTGGAAAAAACACGTAAAGCATTTTTATGGTCAGCAAATTGTTACAATTTTATTGAGTGGTGGAATACACGAGGAAAAAACAAATTGTTCTTTTTGTGTTACTGAAATATTTTTTTTAAGAGAGTGAACCTGTGAGGAACGTGGTTTTGATGTTTCAACAACTCCTAGAAGACATTTGCAACATTAGGGCTCTGTTAGGAAGGCTTGCTTAGGAAAGCATCTACTAGAAGAGGCCATGGCCAGGACACGGCAGCTTGTTATGGACAGAAAAGGATGTCTTTGCCCTAATGAAGACCTAAAACCCAGCCAGCGTGATCAGCCCCTGTAGCAAGGAGTGATGGTGCCTGGAGGTATGTCCTGATGAGGCTTTGCTGCTGCGCTGAGCTTCCCGAGCCCCATTCCACCAAGGAGGTAGGATCTTAGACTCCTCAAATCCGTGCTTAAAGGAAAAACCTCAATGCAAATCCCCTCGTTCCCATTGTGCCTCTGCCTGGAAACATGGGACTAGATTTCATGATGGTTCACAAAGCTGGCACAGACCCACGGCCTTCAGCGGAGTTAATTTTTGTTGCTGAAGGTCTAGGCTACAGCTTTAACCTACTTCAGCCAGAGCGCAGGAGGAGCACGAGCCTTGCAGGGGACCGAAATGCGCAATCGAGGGGCACCGTGTGTGTCACCCCCGGACTGTCGCTGCTCTCAGGGCAAGGTCCAGCTCACCGCGAGGTGCCTGGTGATGTTGCCAGCCTCTGCCGTCTCCTTTCAGCCTGTGCTCTGCCCTTTCTTGCCTCGTGCCCCCAGCATAAGCCGTTGTCCAGGCGGATGCTGGCGATGAATGGGAGAATATGGGGCACCTGATTTAAAGTTGCTTTTTCTTCGCTCTTCCACCCCCTTGGTGTTTTTACTCCCACTCCGTCATGCATCCCTCCCCGGCCTGTTCCCTTCCCGCATTTCTCCCATCTCTGTACTTCTCCCAAAACACGTGTCCCTCTCTCTCCTGCCCAGAGGTTTCTCTTGCCTTCGCTGCACTTGCTTCAGTTAATGCCTTTTCTCTGCCAACTGTCTTTGACCACCCTGGTCCTCCACCTTCCCCAGTCCCCGCTAACAAGCGACCGTAGAGGAGCAAAGCCAGTCCTTTCCTGCCTATTGTTTTATTATCTGCCCTAAAACAAACCCTGTGTTTCCAACTCGTGGCCTTCCTCCGCTGCCAAGTGCTCACGTAGCCAATGATGTGGTTTAGCTGGGTTAAACAAACCCTGGCAGGATCTCAGCAGGTTTTACAGATTTTTTTTTTGTGCGTGCGTTTGTGTCTCATTACAGTGCGAATGAATGACCTTTATCAAGAGAGCAAGCGAACAAGATTTCATCTCATGATTTTCAGAGAAACGAGTTAGTTACGGTCCTCAGAAAGCTGGGCAAAACTCTACTTAAATTTCTGTTTGAAGCATTTTCATGGCTAATTGTAACCTGCAAGGGACGCTCATCTGTGATTGATGGCTGCGTTTTGCCCACGTTGGAGGAAAAAGCCAAGCAAGGTCATGTGAACTTCATATCCACCTAAGTTTGCAGTTTCACTGAAACTTCTGGAACATCTAATTTCACTTTGGTGCTACATAAAATTATAACAAAGCAGATTGCTCCAGACTTCCAGGGGTCTTTGTGAGGGATCTGTTTGACCTGCTCCAGTTAAAGGATGGAGAACTTCTACATCAAGGCACATGCGAATCAGCTTGAATTCCAAGACTGGGATGTTTTTGGAGGGAGGTGAAGAAACGTATGTGAGCCAGAGAGGCTTTGCCTGAAAAAATCACCAGCATCTTACATTTTCACCGGACAAACTTTTTTGCCGTGTAAGTACAATGAATATGAAAAATACACGGCTGGTTACAGAGGGTTGGTGACCTGTCCTTTGCAGAACAGACATATTTTTTTTTTCTCTTGCAACAGCAAGGACCATGCATGACACTTGGAAATCAGTTCTGACTATAACATTGCACAGTTTTTATTATCTGGATTTGAGCAACTGAACATTTTTCATGAAAAAGGAATTTGTGGAAGAGCCTGCAAGAAGCAAGTAGCTGGGGAAGAGTTAGTGTCAAGATCTCTCCTGGTCCCCCCCTTTCTTCCCTTTGGTATCTTGGGGCAAAACTTGCCCGTTTGCCTAAGAGCTGGTCTTTTCTTCTGCAGGTCGTTGCAGCATGGTTGTTCTCCTTGAACGTTTCGAGTTCTTTCCACCATCGTCAGGAGCAGCTGCTGTCTCCTAGGCACTGTTAGGCCAGGCTGTTGCGTTAGCAGTACTTTGACTTTTTAGCAGAAAAACAGTCCTTCCAGCAGACTGGTCAGCGGCAAAAGGGAAGGCAAGCTGCTAAAGCAGGATTATTTACCCAGGCTGAGCTATCAGCTCCCCGCAGTTTCTCCAGTTGTTAAAAACCACTTTCCCAAGAAGAAAGGTAAGAGAGAGAAGAGGGGACGGCACAAAAGAGGAAGAGGCATCTCTATGGAGAAAAATTTGCTCTGGGAATAAGAACTGGAGGGGTGAAAAAATATGAACTGTCGGAAAAAACAAGCCGAACACTTAAAGGGTTGCATCGCTGATGCTGCTGTGTGCTTGTGGTCGTCCTTGCTGGAGCCCAGACAGTGAGATACATTCAAAGAGTCAGAAAGAGATGCGGATATTAAGGCAGTCTTTACAATGTTAGCCACAATCCCAGGCTAGCCCGTTCCTACCTGTCTGGGAAATTACAGCATCCAGAAGGACGTTACCGTTTGTGCTATTAGAAATCAACTATAATAACTTCTCAAAATCTGTTTGAGCTTCAGACACCCCAGAGACGGTAGCTTTTAATTCTAACCATTCATAGTGCCATTCGGGTATTGCCAGCTTAGGGGTGAGCAAGAACACCAAAATAAGCACTTTTTAAAACTTGAGTATTACTAGCTAGGTTAAGTTGCAACCCTGCCTATGATTTTCCCATCTGTAAGCAAAGAAATAATCTCGCCTTATTCTCCCAAGAGGGGGGTGGGAATACATCAGTTATTTTTTTAAGTCCTGGAGTTGCCTTTTTCCACAAGGAACCTTGCCGGTTTTGTGGGATGCTGTCAGCATTCGAGGATTTGATAGAGAGGATCCAGTTTCAGAGCTGAGCGAAACAACGAGGCGTGCGAAGTCAATAACGAGCATCCCTATCGGGCGTTTTGAGACAGCTGTTGGAACGGGAGACTACTTTTGAAACCATGGCCCTTTATCATAAACTAAAGAGTATGTCGCTTCTGTACTACAAGTGAATCTAAAGCCCTTGATTTATTTGGGATCAGGTTGCCTGTTAGAAAAGCACCTGGAAGCTGTTCAGCCATATCTCCTGATCCATGGATGGTGGTAATTAGGTGCTGGGCAGAAAACAGAGTTTTAGGCAACTTGTATAGAGGGTTCTCCAGGAGGTTTCTTATCACCAGCACAGCCTGGTCCGTCCTGTTTTCAGCTGCCTCCCTGAAGGACCTGGGAGCCAGGTGGAGCGGTTGGGCAGCTCCTTCTCCTTGCGCAGGGAGAGCTTGTTTCCTTTGCTGATTGCTCCCGAGAGGAGGGTAATCGGTGCCATTGCTCCTGGCCAGCAGGAGAGGGCTGGTTTCTGCCAGGCGTGTGCAGGCAGGCGGAGCCATGTGTTTTTGGCAGCACGCTGCCCAACTGCTCCGCTGAAAAGAGCGTTTGTGGTTACGCTGGGGCACTCCGGAGCAATTAGTAAGTTTTGCTGATGTGACTGACTTTGGTCTTTTGTGTAAGCTGCTGACAACCATAACGCTGTGCCAGATCCGTTGCTCGTTAAAGAGAAAATAGACCCTCTCCTAAAGGAGGCGTTTTGTGGTTTAAGCCCAAAGGTCTTCCACAGACCCCTGGAAATAGGGGCTGGTTCTAAAAATACAGCTGTATCAGCCCTGCTGAGAGGTGGTTAGATGTTAGTTGTGCCGGGTCGGTATCACAGCTTTTACTGAAGTGATGCTACGATTAGCGAAAGAAAGGAAGGAGGGAGAGGAAGGAGGGACCCCACGGCAGCCGGGGTCTGGGCAGGGTTGGAAGCTCCATCAGGGTACGGCAGGAGCCGGTCCCTACGGGACACGATTCCCCCGTGCGCTGACGGGCATCACAGCCCACCTGAGCTCCCTGTTGGGATGGTGATCCTGGACCACCTTATTTTTTTCCTTGATAACGAAATGAAACTCTGTGCTGAGCTCCTCTTCTACACAAATATGGGAAAAGGGAAAAAGGCATAAGCTGACTGGGTGTCCTTGGATAGCAAATACTCACTGAAGCCTAATGAGTCTTAAGTGTCTGTGACTCAGGGGCTTGTGTGGTTTAGGTGGAATTAGGATGAATCTTGTGAAGAGAAGGTCAAGGTCGGATATTAACGCCCCTTTTTTTTAACATTCCTTCTCTCCATCCTCTCCCAACCTTCTGTTTTGTGCTGTACAAATGCTTCATCCTCTGAAGCACACTTAAAATCCCGATTAAAGAGGTTGCCTGAGCCCCTACCAGCAGCAGTTCACAAGACAGGAGACTCCCCTCCACCCGTGCACGTAGATATAGACTGAAATCTGAGAGTGAAAGACACACGCGTGATTTCCCCCCCGCGCACCCCCCCGTCCCTCCCTGTCACTCACACCTCCCCATTAAGATTCGTGTTCACTTGTGGAGGTAAGCGTCCAGCCATAGATCTCCAGATTTCTTTAGGGACCTGCGGAAAGAAAACGAAGAGAAGTTTGTTTGGCACGGGAATCTTCCCTTTGTTGCTTTTGTCCTACAAAGCAGCTTGTTACTGAATTGGAATATTAATCCTTAGGGCATCAAATATCCTTCGCCAGTACAGCGGATACAGCAAAAAGAGCTACTTATTTTGCTCTTTAGACCCCCAAAAGGGATCAGTCTGGGACTCAGTGAGGAGGAACTTCACCCGATGCCCAGCGTGTTATCTGTAGTCCCCCTGGCCCTGAATGAACAGCAGAGGGGCATTGCCTGGGCTCACCACCTTGGCGTTTCCCCCCGGGAATTCTCACGCGGAATTTCCCATCTGCATCAGCTCCGCAAACATTACGTGACACATCTGAGCTGGTTTGTTCCCAAAAGTCCTCCGACGAACGGAATGCGGTTTGGAGGCGGGAAGTGTGGTTTTATATGGTTCGCAGGAGTTGATCCTTCTATCGGGGGGGCAAGAAATTGCTGAGATGGTTTCTGAGAACTTGGGCAGGGACGCGGGCGCCGTGTGGTGGGATGCTGGGCATCACCCCCCGCCGGGTCTCAGGGTGCCATGCATTTTCCTGTGCTAACTGGATGAGAGGTTTTGAACCGGTTTGCAGCCCTCCTGCACGGTGGGGCCGACCCGCTTTCATTTGCGGTGGCTTAGAATGGTTCGAGAGTGGAGATCCCTGGGCTGCAGAATACCTTCTCACGTCCCCTGTCGTGAATTATTCCCCTTGGAGTAACTGAGACAGAAACGTTAGCACAGAGGCTGCCTGACAAGGACTATTAGACTGGTTTGCCACGATGCCTCTAGGGAATAGCCCTTTGCTGCTGGCGGGGCTCAAACGGGAGGCAGCGTGGGCTGTAACCTGACTCGCTCCCCTTTGATTCATCTCACTTTGCAGGCTGAAGACACGCTGCCAGCTCCCGAAAACAAGACTCACCAGCTGTCAGAATAGCACTTTAAAAAGGTATTATTAAATATAGCGTATTAAAAAGGTACTGTAAAAAACGCATGATGATATTACAAGAAAGGTCCCTATTAGATCAGGTTAGTACCCATCTAAACGCTCACCAAGCGCTCTGATAGCAGTGCTCTGGTTGCAGAAGCTGCTCTGGGGGATAGTTATTTCTTTCCCCCCGTGATGTAGCGAAGCAGCTTCCCATCTGTCGTCACCCGGCGTTAGTCCGCTTTTATTTGTCATAGTGTCATTTCTGCTGTGGGTCAACGTTTCTGCAGGTGTTCCTTGGACTGCGACATGAAGATTATTAACGCAGTGACACCAGATTACACCATACCGAGATGGTATTTCTGAAGGGTCTACGGTGTCCTGAATTCTCTGTGCTAGAAGACGTAGGATGTTCGTGTAACAACGAATTGCAAGCTGCGGATGATGCTAAAAGGGCCTTACCCAACTATGTCTACGAATGCTTTTCCAAGAGGCTTCTCTTCATATTGGACTCCGTACTTGGCACATAATGACTTCACCAAAGGTTTCACCTTCCAGAAATTGTGCCGTGGCATTGTTGGAAACAGGCTTGAATAGAGGAAGAGAAAACGAACCTGAGAAAACTCCAGAGATTAACCCCAAGGGATGGGCATCTCTGTCTGCCTCCTCAGAGGGGCTAATTATTAATGCCTCCTCCTCAAGCTGCGCAAGCAGGCGAAAGAAAGGGAGGCACCGAGAGGTATCCATGATTTACAGTCCTCTCTTTCTAGAAGGCTTGTGAAAACCGAATGCATTGATTTCCCACCTCTGGAAGCTCACGGAACAGCGAAGCAGGTAAAGAGTAATTTGGGATCCCTTTGCCCTGTGCTGTTCCATGGAGATTTCCTAATTTCACTTCCAAACCAGTCTAGCTTTACCCTAAATGCCATTTCTTCCACATCTTGTGTTGTCATTGGCGACAGACTGCCCATGTGGCCCTGGGCCCTGGTACCCAGCAGCGCGCACAGTCCCACACAGCTTTCCCAGGCTGTGGAACACTGAGGTGCTTTTAATCGCGGAGAGGAGATTTTTGAAATGGATAATCAAATTCCAGTAGCTAGCTTTAGGATACGAGTCCGTCGCCATTGCAACTGGTAGATAGATACCGCTGCCTCCTAATAAAACCCCAAATTAAAATTGTGAGAGTGAAAGCCGAAGTATTCGGTAGCAAGAGAGAAAGGAGCCATGCTGTAGTAGAAGCAGACTATGACCCCCAGTAGTCTGGATTCTCTTTCCTTGGCATACGGTAGCGCTCCAAAGATCCTGCCCCATCCCACACCTGCCCCTTTAGCAGACTTTCCCTCCCCTCAGGTCCAGTGTTGTGACAACCTGGTAACGGCCAAATGATTCTGGCTCCGTACTCACTGGTGCTCGATCTGAAAATTCAGGTGCCCGGTGAACCAGTCGTTGAAAAAGGACTGCTCGATATTGCAGGTGGCTGCCAACTGTGACGGCAAGAAAGCGGCTGTGAAGATTAGCGAATTCACCTTAAAATCAGAACCAAGCTCGTCTCTGCCTGTGGCGGGGGCTGATACGTGTTCTGCTGCACGACCGAGCTGAGGTAGCTGGCGGCAGCAAGGGGAGCTTTAATCCTCCTTCAGGGCTTACCATCAACCGCTGTGCTGACTCTGTCTCCTCCACGAGTTCGACCGGTGGTGAAGGGGACAATATAAGGAGGCAGTTTGTGGGTATTTCATGACAAGTCACCTATCAGTCCACGTATAGACTCCTAAAGCTCAGCCTCTCTTGGTACAACAGTACCGAGGTGGAAAAGAGGGAAGGGAAAACGCGTGGACGCAGAAAGCCTGCTTTCCCCATCCCAGCTAGTTATTGCCCAGTTTGCCTTAAGGGCAAGGTCTAAATATTCCGCAAATATTCCTTAGCTACTCTTGCCATCAATGATTGGAAAATGAGGTAGTCTTTCTTAAAATCCTCTTACACCCTGACCTAGCCAAGCTGTGATTTCTACACCGTGCCCATAGGAGAGGGGCTCTCCTCACCCCGCCAGGATGCAGCACAAAACCACATCGGTGTCGGAGAGAATTACCTCCTTCCCCCTGTCGTACACACGCTTTCTCTGTCTCTCCCTCCCACCCACTCTCTCTCTCTCTTATAATCCCCCTCCCCAAATCTCTCCCTCTCAAAACCTCTCTCTGCCTACGAATTCCGGTTGCGTAAAGTGCTTAAGGAAAAGCTTAAGGTGAACGCCTGAATGCTCCCAGGTGCTTTCCTGAGTAGTGCTTTATTTTTGGTGCTTTTAGCACAAGGGAGAGAAACTGACCGTCAGGCTTTGAAAGCTCACGTTCGAGGCCCCCGTAACAACTACAAACACTAATTACGCTAATTGCCGCGAGATGGTTTCTCCTCTCAGCTCAGTTATACCAAATTCATACGGCCAGTGTCAAAGTTGCTCTCGTTACCCTCTAGGCCTGAAATAGGACTGGGACCACCGTAAATGAGGGGTGCCCTTTCGGCAGGGTGCATTTGTCCGCCCAGGCATTAAAAAGATGTAGGAAAGCGGCTGGTTTCCATTTCAGTCCTTATTGCTGAAATATAAACTTTTAGAAATGTATTAAGCTCTCTTTTCAGGTTTGATTTTAATTGGGGCTCTTCTTTTTCTCGGATGTACGTGCCAACCTATGCCGCGCAGGAAAGCCAGACAACGTTTCTTGAACCTGATACTGCCTCAAATCCGAAGGAACCTTTTGATTGTCAAATTAATTACAGATATTTGGATTTCCATGCCTTGACTCGGCATTCCTGGCTCTGGGCAGAATATCTTCACGGGAGGGCTGACGGAGAGACACCATATACTGGTAGCTGGGGACAGTGGTAACCTGTCCGCTTTTTAATTTCTAATTCGTTTTGGGGTGAGTTAGGGGTATCCATTCGCCTGCCGGTTACCTGAGAGCTAAGCCAGTCTCTGTGCTTCTCGCAATCGATTTCCATTGGAATGTGATTCATCTGGGTGACCCACACAAACCAGTGACTCTCCAGAAACCTTCAAAAGGAAACGGGCAAAAAGGGTGACAATCGATACCGCAGATCGGGAGATCGGGTAAATAGCGTGGGGTTTACGGGGGGCAGCAGGAGACGCGACCTGTCAGGAAAGTATTTCTCTGAGGGACTGAAGCAAATGCCTCCCTTCCTATGGGAACCAGAGAGAATCACCTCCGTGATGAATTTCCCTTTCCCTCTTTATACCTTTGGGAATAACCCGATTATGATTAAATACAAGCAGGACGTCCTAGTGGGCTATCCCTCTCCCTCTTCCTCACAAGTGGATTGATCTCTCATGCTACTTTTGCAGTTTGGTAAATAAAGGTGATCCAACTCCTTGGAGGAAAAGAAAAAAAAAAAAGCCCTGATTTAGAAATTCCCAGAGCCGTTTTCATCTTCCCCCTTGCTTGCTGGATATACATTAATTTCAAACTCCCCCTGCCCATTTGTGTTAGCTTGCTTTGCAATTTTGCCGACTTTGCAATTTTGCCTTTCTTCTTCCCCTTTCAGCTTAATCGTAATCTGGAAGTTTTGGAAATAACAAGTTGGTTTGTCGTAAGTTTTTTTTCAGCTTGATTTCAGACCGAAAAGGTTGTCTGGGCACTTACACAAACATAAGTCTTTTGAATGTCCTCTCTTCCTTAGGCCCAAAGTGTTTTGAAACTCAAAACTGAAGTCACAAGCAGTGACGTTAAATGTTGTGGAGGCGAAAGTTCTAATATTGTAAAGGGTTTTGTACATCTGGTGCCTTTTCTTTTTACTCAAAGAAATTTTTTTTTTTTTTTATTTTAGAAAATGTTTTTCACTGTAATGAAATGTTTTCCTAAAACTGATGCTGACTGTGGGACTAACTGCCATCCTGTGGTACTAGCCAGTGTTCGGGCCGTGCAGTTTTCCACACTGGGAGAAGCGGTGAGCATTTCACTTACTGGGACGTACGGCCAGTGCTCAGGAGGGCTCATGAATTACCTTCCCCGTCAGCTGGGAAGAGGGTGGCCTGAGACACTCTGGAAGGGTCCAGCCTTGACCAAAGTGGGAAAAATGTGTTGGGATTGGGCAGCGTGTGAGAATGGGGAATGAGCAAAGGAAGGAGAATCCTGGCTGGACCATCGCAAGGGCAGGGGAAGATGCTGAGGACCAGAACCAGCTCTGCTGGGGGGAGGTAGGACTGGGAGATGATACGAGGAGAGTGAAGCAGTGAGAACACCCAAGGTAACAGAAGTGAGGTCAATGACTGCGGAGAACCTAAATAGGGAAGGCCGGTGGGACACAGCAGAGCTGAGACTTGATTTGTCTGGCCCTGGAGGGAGGGGAGAGCAATGAGGATGCCCGTTATCTCCTACCTGACAAAAGTGAGGAGAAACAGGGATCCCAGAACGCCATAGAATGGGATGTACGTGATGAAGTAGCGCAGGTAGTAGCTGATGGACCAGCCTAGGTCCTAGGGGAAGACAGAAGACATTAGGCATCGCTTTGCCTATCTCATATAACGTGTCCTTGCTGATAATGTTAGGGATGGCGGATAACTAATACGGTGATCCCTGCCGCCCTCCCTCTGCCAGCTCTCTTGCGGAGGTGACTGACCTCCCTCCCTACTCAAGTGTGATTTCTTACGAGCCAACCGGACCCCGTAAAGACCGAGGGAACGTTTCACTCACCGCCCAGAACCTGCGCCTGATCATGGTCGAGATGATTTGGATTTGGAAATACACGGGGATGAGCAGAGGTGGGAAGACTGCAAAGCAAAGGGAAATGTTTTGGCCATCGGAGGGGTGGAAAGGCGTGCGAGATGAGTGTGACGCGGTGATTTAGGGCTGGGTCTAGGGAAGGTCTGCCGAGCGCTGGTGCGAGAGGTGAGGTGCTGGTGATGGGGGGTGGTTGCCTTTCTGTGAAGAAAGGACGCTCTGCTTCACACCCATCATCTTGACTTGTCAAAGAGCATTGCCTGGCAATGCCCTTTTTCCATGGCTCTTTTTCCATGGAGCCTCTCACAGAGAGGTTATTTCCCAGTCTCAGGTGTTTGCCTTGCTTTAGGCGACCATGCTGGCCGTGTTCAAGATGCTTGGATATCATCAAGAATACACTGAACTGATTTTGGGACCTGCACCAGGGGATGGCGGTCCTGAAGAAGGGAAGGACGGGTTGAGATTTAAGGAGTCCCAGTAGGGGCTGGAAAGTCTGACTGGCATTCAGGGAAAAAGGAAGAGTGTGGGGCAGATACTCACTGAGGAAGAAGTATTCGTGCTGGTGGTTGTAAGGCAGGTACTTCAGCTTCTTCTTGCCGTACTGCAGGACACGGAGGAGAAAGCTCAGGCGTGGATTATGACACTCGCACGTAAGAGAAGATTCTCTGCATACTTCTTTATTTCTTGACTGGGGAGTTTTGACTGAATTCCCACACCAGTAAAGGTACGAAGTGTTTTGGTACGGTTAACTATCTTGACTTCGTAATGTCAATGTCAATGTGTAAATTCCTTTTTAAACCCTTCTGGCTTGATAGTCAGATAACGCCTTTTTTCTTGAGAGCCTGATGGCATTTTAATCTATTTTTCTACCTTCTGCCGTGCCTGTGGCTGTGCTAAGGGCTGCTATCGTCTCAATCGTTACCGATACAAGTGCGATAGGCATGGTAGAACCATGGTCTGCTTTTAAACCCAGTTACCACACGATTTTCCAATGGCTGGTACCCACACATTTAAAAGCATGATATTAATTTACATCTTCTAGATAATGGCTTTTTTATACCCCAAGGGGTGGCTTTCATTTTAGTCATATATAAGAGCCCTTCTGCCTCTTGAAAATCCTGTGTGTGCAAGACATTCTCTATACATGTCCATAAACCAGTGTGTACGTCCCCTACACGTGTCTGGAGTTACTTTCTCAATGGTATAAAAGCTGGCTGAGAAACCATTCACTTTTTAATGTTGGATCCCCCTGTGTTTTACTTGCTGCAGATGTTTCTTTGTTTGTTTTCTGTGGTTTGTTTATTTGTTTTTATAACTAGAAATCCTTGTTCCATTGTAAAACTGAGCAAGGATGGTACATGGTTTATGTCCTTTGTGTGGGTTTTTATACAATAGACAGTAAATATTTTGGCTCTAGAAGGGCAGATTGAATGAAAATCCCTTACCATAGCCTGTTATTTCATGTGCAGCGTGACAATACATATTTAATGTAAGAAAGTATTGCTTATGGAAGCAATATCCCCCCAGCTGCATGGCAAAGGCTCCAGTGGAGAGGACCTTGTACAGGTTGTCTGGAGGACAACTGGACTAACTAGTTTTGGAAGATATTTTCTGTGGAAATGGAAGACCAGTTTAGAAATGGTCTTGAAGTACCAAGGAACACCATCTCTTCCCCTCACGTTGGTATTTCAAGCCAGCAGGGTGAAGTTGTCTTTAACAGCTTTCTACTTTTTTTCCAGTCTCATCTTCATTGCTTTTTCCCAAGCTATCCCAAAACCCTTTTTCCGGTGGTCAGTATAGGAAGTGGATAGGGAATTGTACAGTCAATCTTGCTCTTCAGCCCAAGGTTTGTGAGGGCGTGAGAGCCAAACTCCTCTTAGACAACATAGATTAAATCCCTGGATGTCGCATTCCCTTTTTTAGCGTTCCTGGAAGTCTTGACTGCGTAAGTCTATCTACCAATACCAGCCAACTCCTGGTATTGCGCAAGTGTTCTCTGAAGCCCCTTAGGACAATGGTTTTCCATGTTTAACCCACTTTGCCTTACCTCAACAGGCTGTGTATCTCCGAGGACAAAAACATGCAGCATGTTCACATCTGGGTCCTTCTTGAATATGTTGGGCTTGGCATGGTGTTGGAAGTGACGGTGGTTCCACCAGTTTGCAGAGGCACCCTGGGCAGACACAAGAACAAGGAGTTCATCCGTGGGAAACTACTCTAATGGTAGGATTACCCATTTGTTTATATACAGTGCAACTCTGATTATGGCCAAACTGTTATTTGCTTTTGAAATAGCAATAAGATCATCCAGTCCAACCATTAAGCTCACCTAACACTACCAAGTCCACCACTAAACCCCCTTACGGATTATTATACTGGTTTCCCTCTATTGCCTGTGAGGAACCAGACAAGACAAAGTGGCTTTGGGAGAATGGGCAAAGCTGTGTCCCACCCCCGATAAATTCCTACTGCAGGTGGATGCTGAAATGCCTGGACTGCACTGGACTTTGCCCGGGGACTTTGCCCAAGATGCCATTCAAGATCTGAAGTCATCTTGAATGGATGGGAAGTAGCAGGATGGGACGTTTGAAAGTAAAATACTATACTTTAGCATGAAGGAGGCGGAGGGCATGGCAAAAATATGATGTTAAAATAGGGTTTTGTGCAACTTAGTAAGTTTTGTCCCCATGCTATAAATTGGTGCGGTTCCACTGAAGCTTGTGCAACCACTGTGTTCTCCAACAGCTGTGATTGTGCTCTCTCATCTCTTCTGCACAACAGCTCCATGTGCAGTGGTCACTAACTTCTCCTCTGTGCATCGGCTCACTGCGGAAAGGCTTAGAGCTGCTTAGTTTCCTACTTTGACATAGTCAAAGTGACTGCAGCTGTTTCCACAGTGCCCTGGGTCCATAATGTCCTTTACCTTCAGGTGTCCAATGACAAACTTGTGGACGATGTGGTTCCAGGAAGACTTTTTAAAGACAGAGAGGTGTCCAAAATCATGTTGCAGCCACCCTGCCTGGGCCTGGGATGAGGGGAAATCAAGTAGTTAGGACACTGCTTGAAACTGGAGTTAAGCACAAAAGGAAATGGAGATTGAAGGCGAGTTGTGCGTGAGAGGAAGAGAGGGAATTAACTGAAGTGAGAAGGTGAAGATCTCTGTTTTCATTCTGGAGGGGAACATAGACTCAGTCAGGCTGGAAAAGACCCTTGAGATCATCAAGTCCAACCGTAAACCCAACACTACCAAGTCAACCACCGCGCGGAAGGAAAGGCCAAAGAGGCGAGACAGACGTGTGAGCCTCAGCAGTGGGTAGTGGCAGGTAGATTGTGAATATTTTTCCCTGATGTGAATGTTTTGTACTGGTAATTAATTAATCTAATATGACAAGTCCAGTGCACACTGGCCTTCTCCTGAGTGATTTGTGTAGCCAGTATGCTCTGTGCCTACTACTTCTCACCTGGGAAGTTGTAAGGATGCAGGCGAGGATGAGAGTCGTGATCCAGCCAGTACCGAGGTATGACACCATTAACCAAGCCAAAACTTCCATTGCAATAATATGGCCCAAATAAAGAGAGAAGAACAAAGGACTTGCTCTGAACAAGTTCATGTCCTCTGCTGTCTTCCTCAGCCTCCGGAAATCCTCCACCAGCTGGGCCTGCAAAATAGAAATGCAACACACAGTTTCCAGCTTGTGGGTAAGTCTGAGTGTGTCTGAGGAAGGAAAAACAATTTCTGTCCTAAGGACCCCGGCTGTTTCTTGCATTGGTTGGCTACTCCAGAAGTAAGGAAGGACCTGCCTCCACGTTCACCCTGTATTCTGGCTTTTCGTAGCACTTCCCTATGAATAAACATCCTGGCTGGTCTGAGCCCACGTCCTGACCTTTTGCGCCTTGAGCTGGGAGAGTAATTCAAGCCTGTTGCCCTGAACCAGCAGCATCACCTCGCTCTGTTGAGAGTTACATCAGCTGATGACTCTCGTCTGAATGAGCTTTACAAGTATTAAAGAGGCGGCTGGAGGAGGAGAGCATTCAGGCCTATTATTTATGCATAATTCCAGAGCTCTGATGATGAGCGCCCAATATCAGAGCACCCGTCGTCTATTTAACACGCGGGTCAGCTACCGTGCAACCATTCATGAAGAGCATTCCCGGGTTAATGCGGGTGAGCATCGTCTCCTCTATTGTGAGTGATACAGATATATCATAATCGTGGCCAGTCACAAACAACGGGACGGGATTGAGTTTCGTGGCAAGAGCCAGTCATGCCGTGCCCCGTGCCTGAATAATGAATGAACGGACTGTCTGGGAGTGATACAGAGCTGCCCTGAGGATGCCGAGTGGATGGAAAAGGTACTTGCTGGGTTGCTGCTCCTTAAAAATGGCCACCAAAGTGAGACATCTGGCTCACCTCACCCATAGGTGCCTACTGCTCGTGCCATGCAATAGCTTTGCTGATACTGGGTTCAGCAGGATAAGCCAGTTTGTGTCTCAAAGAGGTATTTCCCTGGGAGTTAATTCGTCAAAGGGAGCTGGGGAGCAAAAAGTGAAAGAGATTCAAGTCTTTTTTGAGGTGATGAGCCACTTGTCTGGAAGTCTTTTCGGACTACTTTGCCTACTCTTCTCCTTCCCCCATAACAGGCAAGTGGTGACATGTGTTTGAGAGCTTGGTCACCAGAGAAGGAATAGCAGAAGGGACACCAGTCACAAGAGCTGGTGCACGTTTCCCAGTCCACGTGTCCCAGTTCCCATTTCCCTTCAGGATGGGATCAGTCCAGCCTGGGCACGTGGAAGGGGCTGCTAGAAATGGGATGTGATTATCATAGACAGATCTGTTGGTGGCTTGGTGGGAAAGGAAAGGCTCTACAGCCAGTCTGAATGTGCCACCTCCCCCCTACACCCATTTTAATCTATACTGGGATGTGCACATTGCTATATGGAGGTGTTCAGATAATACGGATATTCTCCCTCTCCGGAGCTGCCTGTAGTGAAGAGACCTTTATAACCTGCCCACCTCTGACCTGGAGGACATCCCACGAGGAAAAAAATGGTGGAACATACCCATCATAAACCCCAGCTCGGAAACAAATACTCACGTTTTTATCTCGGTCCTGGCTGGGTTCCCCTGGAGCAAGCTCTCCAATAAGTAACGGCTTGAGAAACTTTTGCACCAAGGTGGGGTTGATGTGGAAGGCCTGGAATGCATCCTGGAGTGGAAATAGGAGTAATTGTGTGAGATTTGGGAGTAAGCTGTTGCTTTCTACTCATCGTGTCATTCCTGTCCGTCTCCAGCACTGTCCTTCTCCGCAGTTGTCCCCACCGTGTTACTGTGACAGACGGATTCTAGACTTCCACCTCCCTGACCGGTGTTCAGAGGCCAAGAAGTCTGCTCATCTAGCAGGAAGCGAACGGTGAGATCCGGGATGCTATCTAGACATATGGTGAAAGGCGCCTCAAGAAATTTTTTCTAAGAAGCAACTAAATACCTAAATCCCGTTAATTCGCTTAGAAGGTAGGCAGAGGAATTTGTGCAAATCCCCGGTAGGATATAAATACCCTTTGAAAGTCTGCTGCCTGGAGGGAATTCACGAGAGGGGGTGGCTGTGCTGACTGAACCTGGACAGGACTGCAGATACAAGAAGTATTACTGGATGTTTGGGCCAGCTGGGGCCAGCTTTCTTACGTATTTTCAAGACTTCTTCTAATATGGAAGGACAATGCCTTGTTTGCAGAGCCTTTTTGATCCTGGCATTCATGAGTTTGCCTGGCTCTTCTTTTTCTGTACTCCTTCCCCTTTCCACATGTTTTTGTCTACCTGTGTCCTACAGATGCCACATGGGAGCACATATTTGATGCATTTGCATCAAAGAGTGAAATCTTGCACACCCTCCCTTTCACATGCCCTGGCTTGAATTTTAATGCCAAAGACAGTGGTAGGGAGACAAAGTTGACCAAGGTCAGAAACTCTTACTCTGTCCTCGCCCTTTTCTTCCTGCACAGAACTGGAGTTAACTCTAGAAATTCCCCTAGGAGAGGTGCGAAGATGTAGTTCCACGAAGTGCTAAGACCGGTCCAGAAAAAAAAGTCAAAAATAGAAGTCAGGAGTACCACGCTTCAGCCTTTCCACCTTTGTCCTGTTGCCTAACAATAGTAAGGACCAAGTAAAATCTCACTTCTGGCTCTCAACAGAAAGGGCAGGCTGGAAAGTGCTCGCTGTGTCCAGCTGACCCTTCTGGGAGCTGACCTCCATCAAAAGCCTAGGTCTGGCGTTCAAAAACACCAGCCGACAGCCTCGGTCCCAAAGTCCACCAAAATCGATAGAAACTTTCACCCGATTCCAAGACTTCAGATTGAGCTTCGAAATAATGCCCTGGCCCATAGAAGATTTGCTGTGGGAGGCAGAGGAGGAGGGAGGGCGAAAGCTGACCTAAGCCATTTAACCTGAAGTTAAAGAAATGATATATAAGAAGTTAGAGGTGCAGCACTGCAGGGCTGGGGGGAGAGGAGAGCTAGCTACAGGTGCAGGAGAGAATTAAAACTCTGTGGAATGCTTTACAGATTATAAAAGCCATAAAATGCCAGAGTCTATGGGGGAAGAAGTAAGGTGGTGGTGGGGGGGGAAGTCAGCTCAATGGGGGAGGCAAACCAAACTGCCAGAAATGAAACTGAAGCGCGTTTCTTTTGCAAAGCACTGGAATTTAGCACATAGAATCATTCTATGATGCTATGAATTTCCTAGTTAGGCTCCGCTCAGCTCTCGTGCCGGTACCGAGGTGCCCAAACTTGCCCCTTTTGTAACCGATTCCAGGGACAAAGTGATCTCTGCCACCACAGAGGGGGGAACTTTGGATCAGCTTGCCCGGCTCCGCACACGAGGACTGCGTCGCTGGCAAAACTCGTCCCAGCGGGAGTGAGACCAGTGCTTTTCGACTGCGCTGGGACAGCCACCGGTCTCACTTTATCGGTGCCAAAATGAAGACAAAACTCGAGGGCTGGCAGACTGCGGCAGGCAGCTTGGAGTTTCCCACGCAAAGAAATAACTTGTCCTGAATATCATCAGCTTCCTTCTCGGAGGAATTTGATTCGCTCTACCGTAACTTCGGCATACTTCACCCTTTCTGGTCTTACCCTGACAGCCCATCTGAGCTTAAAAAATACAGTCGTCTCCCTTCTACAGGCGGGGAATGATGCACTGAGGGACTGACTTGCCCAAGGTTACAGTGGAGGGCTGTAGCAGAACTGGTAGCCTTAAGCCTTTTTTACCAGTGTTCCAGTTATTGTAGCGTTTTTTCCACTCTTGGACCCAGGAATGTGTCACTGAACTGTTAGGTCCGGTCACTGGTTTCCTTCTCTGGGACAATTTGCAGATGGTGTAAAAGAGACGGGGGGGGGGAAAGCAGAAAAAGCAGGGAAGTGAATAGCTGGCTGTACCTGCTGCAAGGTTTTGCAATTTCGGGGAAGAAAAAGGGGAAGAAGAGGAAAGAGGGAGATGGTTCACACATAAGAAGCATTAAAGAATGTTGACTCAGTATTATTTAAACCAATAGGGGGGAAAAAAGAAGTGTTTGGAGATCTGACCAGGTACTGCCTGATCCAAGCGGGAGAGAGAGTAACATCTCTTGAGTGCTTTTACCGTCATGAGACAGAAAGCTACAGTGACAGAAGCATTGCTTTTCTATTAGCTATATCATAGAACTGTAGAATGGTTTGTGTTGGAAGGGACCTTAAAAGCCATCCAGTGCCACCCCCTGCCCTGGGCAGGGACACCTCCCACCAGCCCAGGTTGCTCCAAGCCCCATCCAACCTGGCCTTGAACACTTCCATATCTCATGCATCTCCTTTACTAATAGGTCCCAAATGTGAGATACTGCCTGAATTTTGGAATTATTCTCAGCTCTGTACTAGAGGAGATAAAAAGCGAAAGGCAAAATATAGTTTCTGGGAAGTGCCATGTGATATTTACACCCGGCCTCCCAACTTTGTGGCCTACTGGCCAAATAAGCGGAAGTGTCTTATGGGAAGTGGGCAAGTGGGGAATTATTCCAGCTGCTTTTGGTGAAAAAAGCTTTGTATTACTGAGGTATGAGTTGTACCTGAGCATTTGAAGCGCTTAGCGCTGTCAGTACGAGGATGTTTTTTCACATCCTCGAACATCTCTGAAACAGAGTGACTGCAGGGTGCGTTTTCTGAAGGCAACTGTGCACGGTGGGATACCAGAACAGGTTGTCCCAGACTAGGATGCTGTCTCAGCATGTTAAAGCATGGCCTAAAATGAGTGAATGCTCAGTGTCGTTAGTATCCGTAGGGGAAACTCATGCGTAAGCCAGCCTGGGCGCTCCTAACCTGACTGGCATGAGCTGAGCATGCCGAACATGAGAGTCATGGAAGCTTCTCGCTTAGGTGTCTTGTGAGCATCCCGAGATGAATTAGCTCACGCGTCACCGAGCAGGGTCTCCTTAGGGTAGCCCGGCATAGACACGGAGCTCGGTGAGCGTGTCAGCGGGCAGCTTGTGGAAGATGGATACGCAGCGATCCTCTAGAGAACTGGTCCAAGACGAATGGACGACATGCTGAGGTTCCTTTGGTGCGCGTCTGCTGGGCTGGAGGTCCTAACTCCGGGTGGTGCTAAGGAGAATCTGAGAAAGGCGGAAGCCACGTACAAACTGGCAACGTGAACACGTTCAACTCAATTTTTATCATGGCCCCTTCCTTCTCCTAAACTCTTCCAGTTGTGATATCTTGCGACACAGAACGAAACTTGTTAGTTGAGCCTTGACAGGGTCAGGGCCAAGGCTTTCTCACCCTGAATGAGAGAGATTTTTTTTTTTTATTTTTTTTTTTTTTTTGGCAGCAAACTGTTAATTCCCCACAGGGAAGCTGGAAACCAGCCGTTAATTCTGATTTAGTGCTCGGAGTGGTGATGAACAATTTCAGACCTTGCTTTCGTGGAGCGGGCCTGAGTTTAGAGGGTGGGGAGGTGGGAGGAGGACCAGGATTAGAATCACAAACCTGTGTTTCAGCCTCCCCGGTAAGGGTTTGAGACAAAGGCAACAGCAGAAGCTTTTTGCTTCCTAGTGGAGATATTGGTGTTAAATTCTTGGGGATAGGAGTCAAACTCCTCCGGATTCAGCAGGCCTGCTTTACGCAGCTGGAAGTAAAACCTGCCCCATCTTTTTGAGGGAGAAAGCTATTGATTCAGAGGATTTATAGGAAGGGGACAGGTACACCAAAAGGCATCTCAGCGCTTCAAGGAAAAAGCATGGAAAACAACCACAGATCATGGAGACGGGCGGAAAGGAAAGTGTTAGTAATTCTTGCCAATTAATTCTGACACACACACACACACACACACACACACACACACACACACGCACGCACAGCCTCCCTCCCTCCTTGCTGAGGTGTTAGGAGCCGTGGGAGGCAAACAGTTAATGTTACAGATTCGTGTCTCTCCTGCCCTCTCCGTACAGAATTCGGAAAAGCTCTGAGGCAGCTTAAATTTTATTAATTATGGGTTAATGCCCTGGGGAGAGGACGCGCTCCCTGGATGCACTTCTGAAGAAGGCGGCTTCGAGGGAAGCTGCAAACAACAATCTCGGAGGCAATTTGTTCCTTTTTAAAGGCTTTTGTTAGTTTAGGGGTTTGGGTTTGTTAGGGTTTTTTTGGGTTTTGGTTTGTTTTTTTTTGTTTTTTTTTTTAAAGTTGCGGAAACATGAGAGGTAGCTGAACCCAGCTATGAAGTGCAGGAGCGGCTGTAGCAGCAGCAAATGGTTTGGGTTTTGTTTTTTTTTTTTTTTTTTCTCCTTTGCTGTAGAAACCTGTAACTAAATTCCCATGAGAATTCTCTCCTGGCAAGGGAAAAAAAAAAAAAAAAAGCTAAAAAGCTCCTTGTTTTAAAGCCTGGAGCTCACCCTCCTCACTCACAGAAGCAACTTTGAAGCACAGCCCGGCCTCTCGTTAACCCTTTTCTGGGACTCCGCGGTGTCACAAGCTCTACGCGCTGAGGAAGGGGAAGATTTGGGAGACTTCGCTCCTGAATTCGGAGCTCCAGGCACCGCACGAACGAGAGACAAAGACAAAACGAGCAGGACTTAAGCGGGAACCCAGCAATCTCTGCCGGACCCATCTGCCAGAGGCTGGGAACGGCCATGGCTCAACGGAGTTGGTGGCCAAGGAGTTGCATCCCTTTGGACCAGAGCTGCATCCCTTTGGACCAAGATTTTTCTCGCTTCTAAAAAGCAGGGAAAGAGAGCAAATGGAGGGGGGAGGGAGCTGCGCAAGAGCTGGCTCGGTTCTCAGGGAGGAAGGCGGGGGGGGACCTGTCTGAGGTGGCCGGTGGGGAAGGGGTGGGGAGGGGGGGGGATTGGTCCTTACCGTGGCATCTTCTCCGGCGCAGTGGCTGATGACTCGCTGGCCCCCCGGGTGCCTGTTTGCCCACTTGGTGACATTGTACACCTTGCGCTCGATCACCAGCCACTTGTCCGTCCTCAGGTTGTGCTTCTGGATCTCCTCCCAGGTGTAGAAGCGGATCTGCGCCTCCGGCTCCCCTCCTTGCTCGCCCCCTTTCCCCATGGGGCCACTTGCTGCTTTGTCTTCTAGCCCAAAGGCGTGGGGAGGGGGCGTGGGGGGGGGGGGGCGGGCGGCGGGACGGGACCTTTCCCTGCGCTTCTGAGGGATGTGCCGGGGGGAAGGAGGGGGGGAAGAGCTTTTTTTGCGTGGTTTAACTCAGCTGATCCCTTGTTCTCTCCCTTTCCCTTCCTTCATGTCCACCCTTCCCTTTGTCTCCCTTGCGATCCCTCCGCTCCCCTCCCTTGCTCGGAAGTGCCCCCTAGGCTGGTTCTCCCCGTACTGATGCGCTTTCTCCTCGCACATAGCCCTGTTTTGTGGGAAGCTCGGCCCCTTCCACCCCCCCCCCCCCACCTCCAGCATCCTCCCTCGCAGCACCCTCCTCCTCCCCCCTCCAGCACCCTCCTACCCAGCACCCTCCTCCTCCCCCCCAAGCATCCTCCTCCCTCCAGCATTCTCTCCCCCCCCCCCCCCCCCCCAGCATCCTCCTCCATTCAGCCCCGGTGAGGTTTCCAGCGGGATCACCAGAGCTCCCGCACCAATCCCGGCGCTCCCGCCGCCCCGCCGGCCCCGGCCATTGGCCCCTCCGCGATCTTTCGAAGCCCAAAGCCGGGCCCGGCCGCCCGCTGCCCCCCCCCCCCCCCCCGGCTCCTCCGCGGGGGCGGTGGGACGGGAGGTGCGGGCACCCTCTCCTCCCCTCCCCTATTATCTTTTCCTCGGGATTTTGGCTCCTGCTTTAAAAAGCTCACAAACACCCCCCTTTTTTTTTCTTTTTTTTTCCCTTCCCCCCCCCTTTTTTCCCTTTCCCTCTTTCTTTTTCCTCTCTTTTTTCCCTTTTTCCCCTTTTTTGCCCTTTTTCCTTTTTTCTCCTTTCCCCCCTTCTTTTATTTCCCCCCCCTTTTTTTCGTTTTCCCCCATTTTTTCCTTTATTTCCCCTTTTTTCATTTTCTCCCTTATTTTTTACTCTTTCCCCCTTTTCCCCCTTCTTCCCCTTCTTTGCCATTTTTCTTTTTTTCTCCTTTCCCTCCTTTTTTTATTCCCCCCCCTTTTCATTTCCCCCCATTTTTTCCTTTATTTCCCCTTTTTTCTTTTTTCATTTTCTCCCTTATTTTTTGCTCTTTTCCCCCTTTCCTCCCCTTTCCTCCCCTTTCCTCCCCTTTCCTCCCCTTTCCTCCCCTTTCCTCCCCCTTTTTCCCTTCTTCCCCCTTTTTCCCTTCTTCCCCCTTTTTCCCTTCTTCCCCCTTCTCCACTTTTCCCCTTATTTTTTTCCTTTTTTCCCCCTTTTCCCCCCCTTTTTTCTATTTTCCTTTTCCCCTCTTTTTTCCTTTCCCCTTTTTTCCCTCCTTTTTTTCCTTTATTCTCTTTTTTTCCTTCCCCCCTCTTCTCTTTCCCCCCGAATTTCACTTTACTTCTTAGCAGCAGACTTAAAAAGGAGGGGGGGGGGGGTATTTTTTTTTAATATTCTGCCTGAAACTTGCAGTGTTTTGCTCTATTTTGTCATGCTGAATCACCGATTCAGCGGCTGACAGACTTAACAGTTCTCTTCCGTCACTGGAGAGCTGTTTGACAGCAGGCTCCGCCGGAGATCTCCTGCTTAGGGCGATGTTTTTCTGGACAGGTGGGACAGTGCCATCTTTTCTTTGCCGTGGGGCACTTTCCGTACAAAACAATCCCCGCCGTTACGTTGTGCAAGGTGTTGTGGTGCGAGGGCGAAGACAACGGCACTGCCGTCTTCCTCATGTCTGAGGGTGTCTGCGGCCGCTCTGCAGGGCAAGGCGGTTGTGAGCCACAGCTTTCCTGGTGATAAGTGTCTTTTCTTGTCACCGTCTTGCATTAGTAAGCGGAAGCCTTATTAATGCTTTCTGTAGAAGTTGGCTGATTCTAAGCGGATACCACATAAAATGTTCTAGGGTACGGACAGCACTCCCTGAGTTACAGCATTCCGTTTTATGATCGAATCTTAGGATTGGAGCAACTCTGGCTTCCAGTACCTCAGACCTTTATTTGTCCCGTCGTTCAATAGCACTGTGTTCTGCCCTGGCCTGGAAAAGCAGGGGAAGCAACCCCCATGGTTAACCACCAACTGTTTTCATTCCCAATGCTTATTTGCTCGCTAGCCAAGGATCGTATCTTGTTGCTGAAGGGTAAGAGACCACCTCCTTCAGCGAAAGCAAGAAGCGCCTTCACTCCTGGTGCTTATTGTCCTCTCTCCAGCCCCAGCCGTAGCTCAGAGCAGGAACAGACAAGGCTGCTCTGGTCTTGCCTGCTGCCACTTGCCAGACAAGAGAAAAATATCTGAAAAATTCTCGCTCCTCTCCTTTTCTCTACCCGTGCTCCCTACCTGGGCAACAGGGCCGGCGAGTGGAGCGAAGCAACGTACCCCACGTCTGTATCACCGAAAAATCACTTTTTGCCATAAGTTTCCTCTGTTTCTGCCCGGTCTTAGGGCTGGTCAAGGACTTCAGCCTGTTAAACAGCCTTTTCCTGTGGTGTGGGGTGAGGAAAGTCAGAAATGAAAGGAATGTTTTCCTAAGACTTGCTGGTTTTATTTAGTTTGGTTCAAAATAGACCTCTGACAAGGCTGATCAGAAGCGCCAGCAAGGCACGGCATTAAGGTGGAGACGAAGCTTGTTGCTTGTGATGAGGGGAAAGTTTTTCATGGCACTTTCTGTGCCGAGTTCTTTGAATTTCAGGATTTTAACCCTGCGTGTGTGTCTGCGTAGCATGTTGGATGCTTTAACCTTCGTAATGCTTGGGACGTTCCCTTTGTATCCTGCCTTTCCTTATAACCGCACACCTGGAGGCTACTGTCCTGGGGCTTTTACTGTGGTACCCAAGTGCCCTTATCCTCAGGGCCTTGCACAGATGCATTCCGATGTGTTTTTCTGTCTGATATGTCCAGTTTCTCCAAAAAAATGATTGCCATGGGTAAGTGAATCATCCTTTATTACCCGATTTTTTTTTTGTTTCCCTTTGCCCTGTACCTTTTCGTTTATAACCTTAGAGCCTAGCGGATAAAACAGTAGATAAATCATTGACGTGGCCGATAACTATTGTACGTTACACGTGCACGGACCATGCAATTCCCACACCTCATCAAGGGCGCTCCAGTCGGTGCTAACATCATCTCAGGCGGGAGCAACCAGTAATGAGTTTAAGTGGATTTGGGTGAAAACTACCACTACTGTTGGAAAACTGCTCTGTGGACTCCCTGCTCCACTGGAGAGGGTGGCCAGACGACGACAATTGTCTGGAAGACCGTATTGCTTTTGTTCCCGGCTGGTCACCAGAAAGATGGTTTTCCTTCTCTTTTTTTTTTTTTTTTTTTCCTATCTTTCGCTCCTTGTCTTGGTTGTGGGTTTTTTGTTTTGTTTTTATTTGGTTTGGTTTTGTCTTGTTTTTATTTGTTTGGGGGTTTTTTTGTTTTCTTTCGAGTTGGGTTTTCTGGTTGCTTTTGTCCCCGCTAAAATAGCTTTGAGGTCCATGCCTGCCATAAATTGTGGATTTAGCTGGAAAAAAAAAAAAATAATAATTGTGCATATAAGCCTGTCTCTGATCTCTTTGTGCACCGTCCGTTGCAAAATCGTCCTATAAGCAAAATGAATCCGTGGTGGTTTATAGGAAGAAACCTTGCCAGCGAATCATTTACCTGCAATAGGATGAGGGGGAAGGATTTTTAACTGAAAGAGGGGAGATTTGGATGAGATCTGAGGAAGAAATTCTTGGCTGTGAGGGGGGTGAGCCCCTGGCCCAGGTTGCCCAGAGAAGCTGTGGCTGCCCCATCCCTGGAGGGGTTCAAGGCCAGGTTGGACGGGGCTTGGAGCAACCTGGGCTGGTGGGAGGTGTCCCTGCCCAGGGCAGGGGGTGGCACTGGGTGGGCTTTAAGGTCCCTTCCCACCCAAACTGTTCTATGATCTGTTCAGTCTGGAGGGTTTGGGGCTTGGTGATGTGAAATGTTGAGCAGCCTCGTTGACTGAGCGGTGCAGTAATGACTTCTGTACAAATTACTGCATCCTGGAAGGGCAGCGTGCGTAAAACCAGCTGATAGCAAGAGTCTACAGGGATGCAGCGTTAAAGTTGTACTTAAGGAACTCCAAATGCAACGAAGTGAGAAATTTTATCTAAAGAAACATAAACGCTTCCAGCAGTTAAAGTTACGGACCCTTGTCATGAACGTACAGCCTTGCCTTTTTTTTTTTCTTTCCAGCTCGTCATTTCTCCACCTTTGCATTCTATAGATCTTTTTATAAGAAAGCACAATCAAGGAAGGTGAACAGAAGGAGGTGGAGTAGATAACACGGCAGGATATTTTTAATTTAGGTGCAATTCTGAGACACCTCTAATTTATTTTTTCTTTGATCCTGTTGCATGACGTATCTATTGATGCTCTGCTTCTCTGGTTGTAAGTGTAGTGTCTTTTTGCTCTGCATTATTTGAATTTTCAGGCTACGGCTCTGAAGCAAGGGGTCTGACCATGAAAGTCAGCCTCTTCTAACCTCTATTTGTTAAGAAATACTGTGGTACCATCCCCACACCGGAGCTTGGCTCGTGTCAGTCACTGGGCTGCTCTGGGGGAGGAGGAAGAGGAGAGCGCTGCCTCCAACTCCGAGATTCCACGTGTAGAAGAAAATCCCGTGGGAAATCAGGCAGGCTGTCAAATCTCTGTTGACTAGTTCTGCATGGCAATAAACTGCTGCTTTGATTTGTTATCCCAGTGCGAGATCCATGGTTAGTGAATTTAAACTTCCGTGCTATACATATTTTTCCCAGTCACAGAATCATAGAATCATAGAATTGCTGAGGTTGGAAGGGACCTTTAAGATCATCAAGTCCAACCATTAACCTACCCTGACAAAAACCACTTCTAAACCATGTCCCTAAGCACCACATCTACCCTTTTTTTAAACACCCCCAGGGATGGTGAATCCACCACCTCCCTGGGCAGCCTATTCCAATGTTTAATAACCCTTCCAGTGAAAAAATGTTTCCTAATATCCAATCTAAACCTCTCCTGACGTAACTTGAACCTGTTTCCTCTTGTCCTATCACTTGTCACCAGGGAGAAGAGGTCAGCCCCCATCTCTCTACACCCTCCTTTCAGGTAGTTGTAGAGGGTGATAAGGTCTCCCCTCAGCCTCCTCTTCTCCAGGCTGAACAACCCCAGTTCCCTCAGTCGTTCCTCAGAAGGTTTGTCCTCCAGACCCCTCACCAGCTTTGTAGCCCTTCTCTGGACACGCTCCAACACCTCAATGTCCTTCTTGTAGCGAGGGGCCCAAAACTGAACGCAGTCACCTTTGTGGAACCCCTACGCAGTGGTTGGTGGACTCCCAGCAGTCCGCAGTCCTCCGTTTGAAAATCATTGCGTATAAAGATCTATTATTGTTCCTCAGCTGTAATTTATAGCGTATCTATTGGATGGTGTGAATTACTGTAACGTTTCCAGTTCTGGTAGCAGTTCAGAACAAAGACCCAGCAACATCTCTTGCTCCGTTGCTTCTGCAGAGTCGAATCGCGTACAGCTGCAAATTGGTGAACCCCAATGATTTCCCTGTCAATAGCGGCTGAAGATCTGGTTCTCGAGTTCCTGTGACTGTGCCGAGAGGGACAGTAGATCTGCTTTGAGCCAGGAGGTTGTACTGTAGAGGTCCTTTGCAAACCATATTACTTTATAATCCTATACAGAAGAAGACTCCAAAGCTGAAGAACATAGAGATGCCTAAGAAGATGGAGAGGGCCACTGGGCAACGCAGAGAAAGAAATAAGAAAACATACTATAATTGATTATTTTAGCACCTCTTTAAGCTTCACTAATGATGTTTTACTGTTAGAAAGAAGGGGGGATCCACTGCAAAGCCAATTTTTTTTTTCAAAGGAAATTAATTTGCAAATTCATGAAAAATTTTAACTTGTTCTGTGTCCTAATTGAAGGTCGTGCCCTCTCTGTCCACAACGGGTCGAAAGCCGTGACTTCTTTTGACGCATAGAGATAAAGGTACGTATTTTTGGTAACTCACAGTATTATCTGGTGGTCAGGGTCCGCCAGGTGGCTGCTCCACAGCAGGAATGGGTCAGTGCTGTTGAAATTGGTGGTTATTGTGTATACAACAAGCTTTACCAGTCAGTCCACAGAAGTTCATACCGCAGATCTGATGACTTTAAGCGGTGGATGATCTACGCAGCGCTGTCTACGTACACGAACGCTGGGCTCGAATGGTGTATTTGCCGGAGCAAGTCATCTCTCCTGAGAAACCAACTGGTAAGGAGGTGGGGACGCTTCGGAATTGGCTCTTGTACCTGTTAAATGGACATAAACGTAAAGCCTGCCCGCCGAACTCCTCATCTGGGCGTTTCACATGGACAATTGTGTAAGAAGGTAACGATGAGTCGTTGAAAGGTGCCTATTAAAAATAAAAATCCAGGGCTATCACCCCATCATCTTCTTGCAGCACAGGCTGTAACGCTGTCAAGGCTTTCCATGGCACTTGTTCTAGGTTTTGTTTGGCTTCTGGAGCGCAGACCAGCCACGGCGATGGGAGGAGAACAGACTCTCCTCTGTGGCCAAGTAGGTGAAAGGCCGCGTTTGTCGCCCGGTGTAGCTTTAACAGCACAAAGAGCTTGTGTAAGGGACATAAAAGCCCTGGGTTTAATTGGGCAGTCACGAGATGGGGGCAGGGGGGAAGGTGAGAAACGGGAAAGAAAGCATGGAAAAGGGGATATGGAGAAGCGCAAAGTGGAAGAGTTTTTGTAGGGGGCATAGGTAGAAGGGGTATGTCTGCTCTGCAGCGTAATATAGAAAAGCGTAAGCTAATGAGTAAGTGAAGGGCATCTTGCTGGGTTAGCGGGGAACGGGGAAAAATGAGGGCAAATTGGTAGTTCAGGTACCTTTATGTTGTGTCATGCATTGATTTGTTAATATAAAAGAAAGAAACCGAGACCCTGAGAAAAGCATTTTAAAAACGTACTAGAAATCACAACTTTTGAGTTTGTTGTCTCATCCCTTGATAGAGTTTCATGTCGAAGTTGGTAAGATCAGATAAGATGTTTTTAATCTGCCTTTTAGAAAGGAATAGAGTCTCCAATAATACCTGGAGGACGGTTTTGATAGCAGCCACCCAGCATGTGGAAATGCGCTGCAGCTGCGCAGTGGTCCTCATGGATGCGGGGAATATCCGCCTTTTCCCCAGTTTCATAAGCATGAGATCCATCAGTGGCCACCTGGTAAGGCTGGCTGGCCCCGTGGCACGTGGTGGGAAAAGGAGGCAGCAGGAGTGAGTGATGGGCAAAGGAAGGACGGGAGCAGTGGGAAGGACACGGAGCGGGGATGTGAAGGGGAAAGAGGAGGCGGGAATTGAGGATATTGAGAGAAAAATAGAGTGAAGATCCAATTTAGCTGCATCGTTAGACTTTTAGCTACCTTAAGTTACTCTGACAAGGAAAAATACATGTGAGGAGAGAAAGGACCTCAGGCTTTCCCTCCCTTTCACCAAAAGGAAAGGCTGAGGAGGTCGGGACTTGGGTTGAGATGGTGAATAATAAATTCAAACGCAGTGGGGAACAGCTAAATGACATCCTGACAGGGGAAAGGGATGCTGGAGCATGGAGCCTGAGGTGAGGGAACCCAACGGTTGGGTAGGGATGCCGTTGCAGCATCACTTCAATAACAGAAGTAAACATCCCTTAGGGGCAGGCACAAACTCTTCCTTCTGTCCCTTCCCTGAAACAAATTTCTAGCGCTTGAGCAGCGATCAGCTAATGGCTCTGAGGAGGAAACACCCTCGGCCATCACCGTGCAGAACAGGTGGGTGCATGAGGGATGGTGTGGTTCTGCGTATCAAGAGAGATGGTTCTGCACCAGAGGAAGCTGATTCCAGCAGAAAGACACCCAAGACGCTGAAGTAACGCGCGGTAACTTATCCCAAGGTAAGCAATAACGACTGTGTATTTCACCGGGTGAAGAATGGATCCTTGGCTCGGGCTTTCAGGATGGAGTATTCTTCCCCTGAAGAAAGAAAAAGCGATAATCAGTTCCATGAGGATATCATGGCTGCACCTTCTTTGAGCATCTCAAAACTTATGTGTACCCACAAGGAAAACTCCATTTGCCTTTTTCAAGAGAAGGGAAAGACCTTTTTTTCTTCACGTTAATATTTAAAACTGGGATCCCAGGCTACAATAAAATATCCCAACCTCTTTTCTCTCTGGAGCTTGGGAACAGTGCTTCCAGTTTCAAAACCATTTATACGTTGTTCTCTGGTCAATATGAAGCCCTCGAGAAGACTGGCTTGTTAATGACACTGTGCTCCCAGTTCAGAGTTTAACCGTCCCTTACTAATACATCTGACTGCTATTGCCCCCTCCTTGCCTTTTGTTCTTCCGCCAGCCACCAAGAAAGTTTTTTAAGAGCAGCTCTTTATACAGCACTCCATAAAACAGGGCTGTGGACAAGGCTTTTAGGTATTAAAATATGAAATGAATAAATGATAATTAGAGAGTGATGGTTTCATACCGAACATAACAGTCTCTTATCCCCTTTGAAGTCCTGTTGTGTCTCCACATCACTCCTGGTAGGACCGTTCTATTGCCATCCGTGTCCTTGAGATTCCTTACTGGACAAAATGTTTGTGTAAATGTATTTCTTCACTTGGATGTTTAGTTACAGGTGCCTGAAGACTGGGGACGTGGGAGCTGCGGGATGAAACGTGGGTACGGAATATGCAACGTTAAAGTGCAAGAAACCCCCCCCCCCCCGAAAGATTTCCGCTGTTGATCAACATGTTGTGAGTCTCTCTGCAATTTTTTAGGATACAAAAAGTTAAAATAAAACCCAGGAAAATTGCTTGCTTATGGAGTGGAAGTACCCCCGTAGAGAGGAAATACCAGAATAGATTGATTTTTAGCCTATGAGAGACCTGTAAAACAAAAACCGATAAATATTTTCTAAGTCAAAACCCAGACAAATTAAGCTTTCAAGACACAACATTTTAATAGATAAGCAGAATATATACTAAGAATATTAATGCATTATCTTCAAGTCAAGGCTACATGCTTTTCAGAAGCACATGTTTTAATCAAATGCTGGTTACTGTGGGGAATAAACTATCTTCTGTTCTTATCATATCGAGCGTTAGACTATTAAAAGCCCCCTGGCCTTTAGAAATCTGTGAAAAGGAAGAAACGTGAATTTCTTGGAGTCACTGTTAAATCTTCTTCAAATTTCCTTCGCTTGTAACTTCAATCAGAAAAAACGCCTGTTGGAAAACGTAGGTTTTGATCTAATTCTTTTCAGCTCTTCTGGATAGTATTGGTCATTTTGCTCGCTCTGCCCTGACCCGTAGCTCATGATCATGTGCTCCTAGAGGTGGCTAGTTCAGTTGATATATTTAAAACGAAGACAAAACGCTATCAAAGATGTGTTTGATGTTTTTCTTACTGTGGCATATCTTGAGTCAGTGACGCTTTTTCCAGCCAGGGGAGAGCGGCTGAGAGCCGACCAACTTTACAAGGCAACCCACCAACAAACAAACAAACAGAAATTCCCATTGTGCTGCCGTCGCTGGCACGAATTTCGCATTCCGCAAATGGATCTTGGGTTGGCCGTGTGGGATTATCAGGGTCAGGGCACAAACCGGTCCGGATGCCAAGGAAGCAGAGCACATAATCCCACTTGTTTAGCAGAGGAAGCAGCAGACGTTGCACGTACCCGTCCGGGCAAGAATAAGGAGAAAAAAAAGCTCCGTTCTCACCGCTGCCTTGTCAGTATGATCTCATCTGTAATAATTTGTAATTAAAAGTGCATCCTACGATGGACGATTTAGCTTTGAAACGTGAAAAACTCTAAACAATCCCTGCCTTGCTCCCTCAGTTCCTAATCTTAATTTTCACCTTCTGGAGGACAAAAAAATACGCTTATTTTTATCTCGGCAAACCCAGCCCTGATGGATAGTGATTCCTGGTTGCTTTTTCTGGCAAGATGCGAACTCCTCCCAAATCCCGATCTTCCCCTGCTAGTCCGTGCTGTCATATATTCATTCTTTCCCTCTTGGATAATTTTGGCATCTAAGTTTTAACAGTCAGTTGTTAGGGCAGAGTACTGGAGGAATTACTCCACGCAGTTAACGCGGGCTGAAGAAAAACTGCTTATACGCAAAGAAAAAAAATATTTTGTCGGTATGAAGCGTTAGCAATTCAAACAAGTAGCTCCAGGTACAATGCTGGCTCATTTAATCCAAATTATTCAACTATTACAGCTCATTCCCAATAACGCAACAGACGACATGAATAAAGGAAATATTTTTCTAGTATCTACCCCTTTTTCTGATGTTATTTTAATCCTTCCAATGCACCTGCCTAAGCCTGGTGCGGGAGCGGTGTTACAGGGAGCTCTCAAGAGTTCCTGGCTCTTCCCTGCGAGGAGTATGATGCTAAAATTGGTGGTTTCCTCCTGCATTTGCTTCATCAGCGTAGGTGTTTTAATTGCACTGCACCTTGTAAATCTTCACACGGCAATCCCCGTGCGCCCTGTATCCCAAGCTTTTCTTGGGCTGAACAAAAGCCCAAGGGCTGATTCTTCTCGTTAGACTTTGCCATTTTAAACCTGTTTTTTTTTGTCCGCATGTTAGTTTTCTTTTAAAATCTCCTATTTTCTGTGGGTTCAGCCCTCGCCACCGATTGTTGTAACTCATTTTCCCCTGCTTCGAGATGGCAAAACAAAGGCTGCCATCCTTTCAGTCGATCTCATCTCCTCTGTTTCTTTTTATTACTGGTCTGGTCACCAGCTGCCTGGGTACGTACTGATCCCTCATCGCCCAGGTCACTTAGGTGTTTGAAAGTATGTTACAGCCAAGTCATGGTGGTGACTTAAGGAGTTCTAATATATTTTCTCTGGTTTTTTTGATGATCTCTAGTCACCTAGGATGCTAAGAATGAATTGCGGCCAGATCAGAAGATTGAGTCAAAGAGCATCTCTTATCTCTCCTCGGACTTTTCGGTGATCCTCGATAGCTTAGGAAGGTGGGACACAGCTAGATCACGACGATAAGGAGAAATGGAGACGGGAGCAGTGGAGGTAAAACAAGGAGTCAGAACGCTGAGAAGAAGAAATGCTGCTGGAAGACGTCTGGTTTTACCCAGTTCATTGTCTTCCAGCAAAGACTGACTCTTTGTTAACGCCACCGGTCGCAGCTGGATGCGGGATGCTCACCAGTGTGTAAGGGCAGCTGGATTTCCCTTGCAGCCTTTATCACAAAGACATCCCTCTTGCCTCTCCGAGGCCCGCTGAGATCCCGCATATGGCAACGGTGGGAGAACCAACCCCTGTTGACAACTTGTAGCAGGACACGAAAACCTTCACTGCTCGGAGGGGGGTGATTCAAGCAGCCTCCACAATGTCTTATCTCGGGCTGAATCGTCTACTGAGAGGAAAGGAATCAGAGCCACAGATTTTATATCAGAAGAAGCTTTGTAAGTAATTCCAAGGACTGTTGTGTAATTTGCCCAGGACAATCCGTTAATGAGGTGTGAACATCCCTTATAGCTTCTGGTCCTGCTGAAATCAGAGGAGGCACACGAGGGGAACAAGACTGCAGTTTATCAAGCCCAGTGATGCTTTTTGGCTATTGTTCAGACCCCTTAAAACAAGTTTCCAAAGGTTTTACTTGTGTAGGAAGTTAGACTTTTTTTTTTTTTTTTTAATGCGGTATATAGGAAAAAGAAAACTGACCAGTGACTCCCTGTATTCATGATGAAAAAATCGACTAAAATTTAGGACAATTGTTCTTTTGCGCAATAGATAATCAGAAAAAAATAGAAATTGAAATAATTGCTGCACCGTTCTGAATATAATGGTTACATTTAAAAAGGTGCTAAACGTAATTTATGTTTTCTGTTTATGTTTGCGAGATGGTCAGCAGTCGACATACAAAGTAACTTAATTTTTGCTGCGATCAGGAGAGAGCGTCCTCTTTCACGGACGACGGTGCGAATGTGTAGAAGCCGGGGTGCCTCGCTCAGTGCATTAGCTGCAGCATTGCTGACGGGAGGGAAATAAAAGATGTTCGATCCAGTGTTTTGCAGGCACAGAATTCCAAGCTAGAAAGAGGGGATGTAGCGATCAGGTGATGTTCAGAACAAGAAGGGATGCAGTCTGGTGGGTCTTCGTTTCTATGGTTACCTTCAACCGGAATTGCTGTAACTAGGTCAGATCGGAAGGTGTGAGTGAAAACAAAGAAATTGGGAATCCGTAATGAGGGTTCAGAGAGAAGACTGCTGCTACTGGGGAAAACAGGAAGGGAGCTGGATGTGGAGAGCGGCATTTTAATGTACATTTGAAATGTATACGTATGATGTGTGAAGTCCCGCACAGGGGGATCTGTGTTTTAGCATCATTCGGTCTTCTAGCATTATTCAGTACCCTGTTGTATGAAGAATCATCCGCAGACCACCATCAAGGAGACAGATAATGTGATATACCTGCGGTGACACCATTCCTCCCTCTGGCTGCACATCCTGGCAGAAGCTGTAGAGATGGAAGAGCATGAGGGATTTGCTGGAAAGGGGAAACAAACCCAAGGGGAGGGAAGATGAGGCATCCTCATCCCAGCAGTGAGGAGAAACGGGTCGTAAAAGTGGTCTGAAAAGAAGCAGCCTGGGTGTGGATTGCACTGCAGAGCCTACGCACCGTTCCTCCGCTGTTGTCTCGGGTCCTTGGCCTTTTCTGCTTGCTCCAAATCCTAAATCTGGTTCATGATATAATTTTCCAGGCTGTGTCTTCGTCTGGCGTATAACATGGACCACCACACCTCTGTCCTTTCCATCCAGGACCAGCCGCTTGGTGTGTTGATCCCTTTCCCACGTTTCTTACCTCCCCAGCGCAGGACTGGGCATTTTGCTGATGCTGAACTCCGTGATGTTGGATTCAAACTGGAAGAGCGTAGATTTAGATTAGATATAAGGAAGGAATTCTCGGCTGTGAGGGGGGTGAGCCCCTGGCCCAGGTTGCCCAGAGAAGCTGTGGCTGCCCCATCCCTGGAGGGGTTCAAGGCCAGGTTGGACGGGGCTTGGAGCAACCTGGGCTGGTGGGAGGTGTCCCTGCCCACGGCAGGGGGTGGAACTGTGTGATCTTTAAGGTCCCTTCCAACCCAAACCATTCTATGATTCTATGTCCTCATCAGCCTGCCCCATCTTTCCCACCCTCCGGCATCCCAACTGCTGCCCCCAGTTTGATACCATCAGCAAATCTATATAAAGGTGCGTTTATCCCATTCCCCCGGTTGGAATGTAAGGCATTTAAATAGCCCTGGCACCAGCGTTGATACTTCGAGGAATGCATCTTGTAACCGGCTACTTTTTGAGCAAGCCCTCAAATATGTCCGAAATAATCCTGTGCCTATGGCTGCACCGACGGGATGTTACAGCCTATAACTTATCACGGCCGGAGATGCCAGGCAGCTGCCTGTTGCGGGGGCCCCGATTTTCCTCCTTTTCAGTGATTTCCATCACCAAACCCCAATCCGGCCGGATCCCGGGGGACGCCGCATCCGCGGCAGCGCGGCGGCCTCTCTGCCATCGCCCCCCGCGCCCGGCCGGGGGGGGGCGGGCGCAAGGCGAGCGGGGTCCAATGGGCGTGGGGGAATCGAGGGGAGGCGTGGCTTGGGGGCGCGGGGAGCCAATGGGAGGGCGGGGTTTCGAGAGGGAAGGTGGGGAAGGAACGCGGAGGGTCCGGCGCGGGGCCGAGCGGAGCCGAACCGATCCGAACTAAGCCGAGCGGAGCCGAACCGGGCCGAGCGGAGCCGAACCGAGCCCAGTCATGGAGGACCCTCAGCCGGGCCGGCCGCTGCGGCGCTTCACCTGGGAGGAGATCCGGGAGCGGAGCGGGCGGGGGTCGCCGCCGCAGGAGCGCTGGCTGGTGATCGAGAGGAAGGTGTACGACATCAGCCACTTCTGCCGCCGGCACCCGGGGGGGTCCCGGGTCATCAGCCACTACGCCGGGCAGGACGCCACGGTGAGCGGCGGTGGGGGGGTGTCGGTCCCCGGCGGTGGGAGGGGGATGCTCGGGGCAGGGACAGGCCTGCGTCCCCCGCCTAGTGCTGCGGGCAGCGCCAGGGGTCCCGGGGGACTGGTTTTCCGAGGTAATATTTCTGAAGGAATAGGTAAAACGTGCGGAAATAGGGTGTCCGCAGCCGGGCGTAAATTTGGGGGGAAAGCCGATGATTTTTGCACGCTTGCAGTAAATAGGGATACTCCTGTTTTTATACGTGTGTAGCCACAGAACAGAACTGAAAAGAAACTGCGAGGTATTGGTTGTGACACTGGTTGCGCACAGATACGCTTACTGTGATTAAGCACATATAAGTATATATAAGCACGTGAATGAATGCATTCAGCCACCTCTGACTTCAAAAACCCGGCGCAGCGTTTGCAAGCGATGGCACTAGTGCAAAATATTGCCGAAAGACGTGTTTCGGTCTCCAAAGAAATACAGTCATCCGCGCCTGAATGCCAGTGACAATAGCGAAGTGGAGCGAGGGACATTTGAACGGGCAGCAGGGCGTGGGGTGATTTTGTCAGTGCGTTTCCTTCCCTCATCTGCTTACGCCTTTCACGAAAGAAGACGCATTTCTCCAAATATAAGTGTTTAGACCCAAGGGCGCATGTGGGATGTGGAAGCCACCTGTCGAGCGGACCAAGTTTCATTCCAGTCTTGTCCCTGAGCAGAAGGGATGGAACTCGGGATCTAGCGCTTTCCTTCACTTCGTCGTGTGCGTATAATGTAAAGCTGATGACCGTAAGTGAATTTGCGCACACTTAGAACCATAGAATCGCTGAGGTTGGAAGGGACCTTTAAGATCATCAAGTCCAACCGTTAACCTACCCTGACAAAAACCACTTCTAAACCATGTCCCTAAGCACCACATCTACCCTTTTTTTAAACACCCCCAGGGATGGTGAATCCACCACCTCCCTGGGCAGCCTATTCCAACGTTTAATAACCCTTTCAGGGAAAAAATGTTTCCTAATTCACCCACTTCACGAGGCCAGGACGCGCACACGTGCATTTTCGAAGCCCCGCCGGCGTTGTGTGGTCAGAAGCAGGGGGTGGGTCGGTCGCAGTGCCCGGCACGTCGGGCTGAGCACAGTTCGATGGTCAGATAACTGCGTTATCCAGGCATTATCATCTGCGCCGCTGCTGGCTGCGACCGAACTGCTGACCGCTCAGGAACCCCAGCCAAGTAAATTCCCACTTTTCTAATAGTTTTGTCCTGTAAATGGAAAGAAGCAGGCTCCGCAAAAACAGAGGGAAAAAAAAAAAAAAAAAAGAAGGAAGAAAAGAGCAAAGAACACTTTTAGTGTGGTGAACGCCACTAGAGCGTTCTGATTTCTAGAAGGCGAAATCAGCGGTCCCTTAACCTCCCTTTTTAGGATTGCACTGCCTCCGTGGAAAGGATTGGTCTAAACCTGTGGTACCATCCTCCTCTGATCTGCCCACGTACTCCTCCCTGCTTTTTTTTCCCCCTCTTCCAATGAGAAAATGCAAATGTACACTCCCCTCTCCTCTTTCCCTCCTTTATTCCTAAGGCTGAGCAGAGGATGCTCCCTCTGAAGTACAACGGCCCGAGCTGGCAACATCAGCTGGGTTTTTTTTAACCCCTTCCTTAACTAGAGATCTTTTAAAAGGACGCTTTATTTTAAAAGCGTGCCATGATGAGCTAGTAACGATAGCACTGAACGGGGCGTCGTGCAGGAGGCTTCCAGACTGACGGGCAAATATTGTTGCGGACAAGGAAGAGCATCCTTAGGCTGAGGGAGATCGTAAAGCATACGTTAATTTGGCCACCCGGGAGAGGAATATGCAAAAGGAGGTAAATGGGAGATCTCTGGTAGGAAGCAGATGTCAAACCGCCATGTGTGCGCAGGGGCTTTGTAATCTAAATATATAGAATCTATAGTGATACCAACCGTGAGTGATTTTTTTTTCACCCGGCTGCCTGGTTTCCATGGAGATTGACATTGCATTTAAATGATAAAAGTAACCAATTGCCCTAACAGGCATCTTTTGAAAGGTGAGGAGGGGAAAAAAGGCCTTTTCCTGGGGCTCTTCAGAAACATGGAGGGGAACCAGATAGGGAACAGGAGGCAGGGAGCAAGAAAACAAAACTACTCTGGGAAGATGTGGCTTTGGGGATTGCCAAGGAAGCATGTTTGGAACAACCTGGGGCTTTTGAGAGGTTGATGTGGGTCACCAGAAGCTGCCATCGCTTCTGTGTGTCCTGCTTGTCCCATTATTTTTCCCAGTTCAGCTAGTTGACATCTCTCCCTTCTCCCTAGTCAGACTTTAATTTTAGGATGTGGGGGCTGAGGAAAAATAAGGTGGAAGCTAAAGACAAAAGAGAGACAGAGTCGTTGAGATGATATATCTTGAGGTTCAACAGGATGTGAAATTTTCAGATACAGAAGTGAGACGGGAGTGAGCCCATATTTCTTGGCGACCTGTACTTGACAGCGTCGAGACAGAAAACGATACAGAAAATTCAGCTTCAAATAATCATTTATGGTGTGAAAAAAGCAGTAAGATTTGTGACAGTAAAATCTGGTTCAGCCAGCTCCGTTAGCTGGGTTGACTTGACTTGACTCAGCTTTCTGCGGAGTCCAGGATATCATGAAATACATTTATTTTGCTGCCACCTGAACAATCGTTTTTCTTCAGCCTGTTCCTATATCTGTATTTCAGGATCCTTTCATAGCGTTTCACCTCGACAAGACGCTAGTAAGAAAGTACATGAGCCCACTCTTGATTGGGGAACTGGCACCAGATCAGCCCAGCTTTGAGCCCAGCAAGAATGTAAGTATCTTAAAAACTTGATATTTGGGCTGAAATAGTGCTGTTTAAGTTCTCTTACTGGCAGCCAGAATTTCCCGTACGTAAAATCACAGGATCTCCTGAAATCACTGTGTTGGTTTGAAGCTTCCCCTTGACTTCATGTCGTTATTCATAGTCTTAGTGAAGGTGTGTCTCCAGGAGACCCTCAGTTTTTCCCTATTGCCGCAGTAGCTCCTGGAGAGAGGGAACTGAGCTCCTCTTTGGGTTCCTGAGGCGTTTTCAGACCAGCAGACACTCTTGGATCTCCCCACAGAAAAAGCTGGTAGAAGATTTCCGTGAGCTCCGTGCAACCGTCGAGAAGATGGGGCTTCTCAACCCCAACCGCGCCTTTTTCATCCTGTATCTCTGCCACATCTTGCTGTTGGATGTTGCAGCCTGGCTCACCCTCTGGTATTTTGGAGCATCCACGGTGCCTTTCCTCTTCTCCGCAGTGCTTCTAGGCACTGTCCAGGTAAGCAGCTAGGCAAAAAGAAGCCCCGGAAACACCAAAATCCAGTCCTTTGAGACTGAGGTGCTCGTTGCCCTAAGCACAGGAGAAATCTTATCTTTGTGGACTTCCCAAAATTCTCTTTCTCCCTGGATTCCACCGAAGGGGCAGAATTACAGTGTCACAACATGCTTCTTTGGTAGAGCAGGTTTTGCCTCGCTTTTTCCTTCCCATAGTCTGTCAAAGCTCTCCTTATTCCCAGCCTTCTCCCTGCAATGAAAGCCGTGCTACGCTTCTCAGGTCCCTTGTGCCAGAACTCCAAGGCACTGTGCGGGGGCCAAGCCACCGTGTTCCCATGGGAACTTGCAGGGAGTTAGAGGAGCGGGCAGAGCAGCTCTCAAAGCCCCAGCTATTCCTCCTGTGGCCAGATGATCCCCTTGGAATTACAAGTACTCGGAGGAGGCAGCAGCAAGCCGCTCCTTAAAGGAGACTTTGTTGCCGATTTCAGTGCAGTTTTGTAAGAGAATAAATGCTGTTTCTCAGCTCCGTGACTTCTCTTTTTTTCATGATTTTTTTCCCTTCCTCATGAAAACAACTGTCTGGAGCTAAAAGTCATTAGGCAAGGTCTGGGCTGCACTGCTTTGCAGTGAAAGAGAAGCACTTGGATTGGGTCTCAGCGGTGGAAATGCTCTCGCTGTCTAGGGGTATGTTGCGAGGAGTGTGGGAGTGGGGGAAGAGAAAGCCCTTTTCAGAGGCAGAGAATCACAGAATCACGGAATCTTCAGAGTTGGAAGGGACCTCTAGAGATCATCCAGTCCCACTCCCCTGCCGAAGCAGGATTGCCCAGAGCACATCACTCAGGGCTGCATCCAGGTGGGTCGTGAAAGTCTCCAGAGAAGGGACTCCACACCCTCCCTGGGCAGCCTGTTCCAGGGCTCTGTCACCCCCACCATAAAGAAGTTTTTCCGTGTATTTGAACGGAACTTCCTCTGTTCCAGCTTGTGCCCATTGCCCCTCGTCCTGTCATTGGGAACCATTGAGAAGAGTCTGGCTCCATCCTCCTTCAACCCACCCTTTAGATACTTGTGTGCCATAATAAGGTCTCCCCTCGGCCTTCTCTTCTCCAGGCTAAAGAGTCCCAGCTCTCTCAGCCTTTCCTCCTAAGGGAGATGCTCCAATCCCTCCATCATCTCAGTTGCCCTTCGCTGGACTCGCTCCAGCAGTTCCCTGTCCCTCTTGAACTGGGGAGCCCAGAACTGGACACACTATTCCAGTTGTGGCCTCACCAGCGCCGAGTAGAGGGGGAGAATGACCTCCCTCGACCTGCTGGCCGCACTCTTCCCTACGCAGCCCAGGATTCCATTGGCCTTTTTGGCGACAAGGGCACATTGCTGGCTCATGGATAATTTACTGTCTACCAGGACCCCCAGGTCCTTCTCCTCAGAACTACTTCCCAGCAGGTCCACCCCTAACCCATACCGGTGCCTGACATTCTTCCTCCCCAGGTGCAGGACCTTGCACTTGCTTTTGTTGAACCTCATGAGGTTCTTCTCCACCCGGCTCTCCAGCCTGTCCAGGTCACGCTGGATGGCAGCGCGGCCCTCTGGAGTGTCAGCCACCCTTCCCAGTTTGGGATCATCAGCGAACTCACTGAGGATACGCTCTGTCCCCTCATCCAGGTCATTAATGAATATATTGGACAAAATTGGACCGAGTATTGAGCCCTGGGGGACACCACTGGTTACAGGCCTCCAACTAGACTCTGTGCTCAGAGCTTCCTGACTCTTCTTTTTTCCCAACAGCACTGTTGTGGTTTTGTGGTTTTTTTTTAATTCCAGGCGCAGGCCGGCTGGCTCCAGCACGATTTTGGACACCTTTCCGTCTTTAGCAAGTCCAAATGGAACCACTGGGTGCACAAGTTCGTGATCGGCCATCTGAAGGTGGGCATTCATTCGGTGCTGAGAGGGACTGCTAGAGCCTTGCCCGTGATGCTCTGCAGCCAAAACCAGTCTCGGTGCGAGAAGAGAGCAAATGCAAGGAGCTGCTGGGGAGGGAGGACGAAGGGCGGAAGATACAACTTCTTTACGGCACTCTCTTCTCACCCCTTCCTGCAGGGAGCACCCGCCAGCTGGTGGAATCACCTCCACTTCCAACACCACGCTAAACCCAACTGCTTCCGAAAGGACCCCGACGTTAACATGCATCCCTTATTTTTCGCTTTGGGAAAAACGCTCTCTGTGGAGGTGAGACCTGGTGGAGGCTGGGAGGTTGCAGCATTACGATTCAAATTTGGGAAGCCGCAGAGAGCTTGGAGACTGGTGACCAGTGGGGTTGGTCAGTGAGTTGTCTCCGTAATTCAGGAATTTAGAGAAGGTGCAGCTTGGCATTAATGGCCTTTGAAAACAAGAAGAAAAAAGATCCTGGTGCGTCACTACCTTCCGTATACTTAACGTTGCAGCTGGTGTTTTAATGTTTTTTTGCCCTAATACAATCTTGCTGTGGGTTGAAATTTTCCAAATTTATTCTGAAGGTTTAAAACAACGCACCAAAACTGCTTCTGTGGGATGAGAAGTACGCCCGGAAAACGCTTTGAGTTCTCCTGCCATTTTGTATAGTGCTACTTTGCCTTCCCATAGTCCCTAATATTCCTTAGTAATACTTCAATACTTCTGAGTTTTTTGTGTTCTTAAAATTTCAACAGAAGTTATTTTTGCTGTGTTTTGAAATAAGAATGAGATATTTATCACAAGCTCATGTTTCTCTGATGAGATACTTGCAGTTGTGTGAAGCTAAGATTGCAAGTTGTTCTCTTTACCGAGATCAGCTTTGACTAATTTTTGTGTTTTGGGAAATGAAGCAGCCGTTGGCAAGCAAGGCCTAACTGGAACGTTTACAATTACTGATCAAAGAAGGTATTTCAGCGGTCTCAGCCTGACGGTGGGTGTCAGACTGGGTCACGTCTGGAGTCCAGATCTATTTCTGGTTCGGCTCTGAAGTTAATTGAACGGTTTTAGCATTTGCCGATCCTTTAAAAAAAATAGTTACGTAAATTCATAGCGTCACCTGGCTTAAATGCTCTGATTTGCATTGAAGTTAAGGGAGGGCTGCTATTCGGAATTGGTTTGGACGCGTACCGGGATATAATGGAGTTCCTCAAGGAAGTCAGCGACGTGATCTGTTACGTTTATGCAGTGAACACTGAGAAATTAGCAGTCTCAGGGGGAGGATAATCTATTCTCCCTTGTTCCTGGGGACACGGTTTAATGTCTAGACGCTCATTTCTCTGCTTTGGAGATTAATTGCAAGTAGGTGGGGAGTTCTACGCACCTTTATTAATAATATCGTAGGTTTTCCTTTTTTTTTCCTGAAGCTACGCTGGCAGCAAACTGTTGTTCTCAGCGCCTCGTGTGGTTTTCGTATTAAACGTTGCTGTGCGACTGTGCCCTCTGTAGGGAGAGAGCTTCCAGTGCGCGTTGCTGTCTGTGGCGCGAGGCGCTACCCAGCCTTTCGTGCATCCAAGGCGGGACGAAACCTTAGCGTAGCGGTCACAGATGGAAGTTCCAGGGAAAGATGAAGCCAATGGCGTGGTGGAAGCTGGCATGGTTTGATAGGACATCTCTTTCAAAGGTTAGGAGGTACCCAAGTACGCATTTCGTCGAAAGCGTAGGTAGGAGTGTACGCACAGATGTCTTTAGCTGCCTGCGCGGCCTGAGGAATTTACTTATTTTAACAGCTCGGTGTGCAAAAGAAGAAATTCATGCCTTATAACCACCAGCACAAGTACTTCTTCATCAGTGAGTAACCCTACTACCCTTCCGCGCTTCTATGGACAGCGTTCACTCAACCCCTTCCTTTTCCAGCCCATTTTGCTGGGATAAAAGGGCACAGCTAACGTCTCTGCAATCTGTTTCTCCACCCTAGTCGGTCCCCCAGCTCTGGTGCCGCTTTACTTCCAGTGGTACATATTCTACTTCGTGATACAGAGGAAACAGTGGGTGGTAAGTGAGCTCCAAGGTGCCAGTGGTGACTTCTCCATGTTTTACGGATACATTTCAGCACAAGAAATTACTGGGAGGAGCTCTGAGCTGTGTATCTCGGTGCAAGGGGCGTGTGGGTGTACGAGCTGGGAGATAATGTCTCTGATGTTCTGCTTTAGTCCAGGGTGCGCGAGTGGAAGCATTCCTTCTTCTGCAGAGTTGATGTTCATACAGAGCTTGTCCCTCAGGTAGCACGAGAGTCTAGTTGAAGGTAGAAGTGGTCATTCTGGCCGCTCTTTGTTGTCCCAAGCCAATGCAATAAAGACTTATGGGCATGGAAAAAGGGGAAAAGTAGCAGAAATCGAGGGAGGTTGGAGGAGGATTCGGCGCGCCCCCCTTTTGCAAAACGATGCATTAAAAATCAAATAGCTTTCAGGTAGCCTAAAACTGAGTCCTCACGTTTCAGTGTGAAGCGGAATAGGGGATGCGTAGTAGAATTTCAGAGTCGTTTCTCAGGGGATGAGGAACAGCATGGCTTTTAGAGACTTCAGAAAAAACACAAAAATGAAGATGTCTGTTCTCTGAGATGTGGGGGTCGGAGACAAGGCGTCTTGGTGGTTTATTCTTGGCGGGGAGGTGGGACAGTCAGGAGAAAAAGGAACACGAGGGGAATAAGAGATTGCAGAAGATGTGAAGGGGAACAAAAAAGATGAGACGGAGGTAAACCAGAGCTCTTTATTCTTTCAGTTAGCTAGGTTTTTGGTTTTCTCACTGCTTGCTTTCTCTTCAGATCCAGAGGAAAACGCGATGCTTTACAGCATGTCCTCTCTAGTGTTTGCCCTGGGCTGGGCATTCCCGAGCACAGGAACGGCTGGGGAGGGGCTGTGTCAGATGGCTTTGTGATGGGGCTGGGGAGGAAAAGTCCAGCAGCAGAAGATATTACGGGAGGTTTTAAAGGGAGCGCCACATAGAATGGATGGTGAATTCAGAAGCCAGTAATTCTTCCTCTTAATGAATTTTTACCTGTTCCGTATCCTACAGGATCTGGCCTGGATGCTGAGCTTCTACATCCGATTCTTTCTCACCTACTTGCCCTTACTGGGGGTGATGGGCATCCTGGGGCTTCACCTGTTGGTCAGGTATCATTCAACTTATAATTCCTCCGTTTTCTTTACCCACTTTACATCGATCCTTCGTGTCTTTTCTTCAGCCCCCCGGTTATCTTCCTCACGGGCTCCTTGTTCTTCTGTCTCCTTATGGCTTTCAGCAAGACAGAGGTTGCTGTCTGTCAGGCGCGTGTCTTTAGGAGGTGTGTGTGGGTCAGATCTGCTGATCAGACGTTTGAGGTTCATTTTTTTCAAGCGACGACTGGCTTGTGTGTGTACAAGTGTTTTGTACTGACTTGTCACCGCGTCAGTGTGAGATCGGTGATGGTTTTGTGTGTGTTCACGCGCACAGGTTCATAGAGAGTAACTGGTTTGTCTGGATTACGCAAATGAATCACATCCCGATGCACATCGATTATGATAAGAATGTGGACTGGTTCTCTACCCAGGTAAGACCTTCTTTCCAGAGACCTGTGGCTTTGAAGGTGAGATGTTACAGTTCTGGGTACATAATTGATTGGACTCGATGATCTCAAAGGTCCCTTCCAACCATGAAGATTCTGTGATAATGCCCAAGAGGGCTGATGGCAGAAGCGATGGGAACCGAGAGAGGAAAACATAAGCAGCTTGTCCTCACCGTGTGAAGTGAGCGATTAGTGCAAAGGAAGAAGGTGGAGAAATGGGATGGAGGCTTCAGGTGCTGAGCACAGATGCCTCAAGGGAAATAATTAGAGATGCTACAATGCTCCTCAGAGCGTTTTCCATGCATGCAGGATGAAGATCTCTCTTGCGTGCTCTGCCTTATTGTGGTTCTGAAGTCATTACGCAGTTTTTTAAGTGAGGGAGGTGAAAGTCATGGTTGTTATGGCTTATCTTACTGGGGAATTCAAGTCTATTCTCCTAAATTATGTCCCAAACAATCGTGTGCCACAGCATGGCCATCTCGTGTTGACTGGAGATAGCTCTTGGAGTTGCTGTATTCAGCAGGAAGGCACGTGATGATTAGGAACGTGTACGTGGTTACTGTTGTGTTTGGCATGTGGAAGAGAAGTGGTATTCCTAAAACAACACTTAACACGTTACTGTTTGTTCTCTCAGCTCCAGGCAACCTGTAACGTTCATCAGTCCTTATTCAATGACTGGTTTAGTGGACATCTGAACTTCCAAATCGAGCACCAGTGAGTTGAAGCGCGGCTTGGGGGATGTGAGGGAATTTCAAGGAGTGCTGGTTACGCTAGGTCTGAAGAGTCTCCAAGGTCCCTGTCTTTCTGTCAGCTGATGCAAAACCAAAACATAACGTGGGTTAAACTTTATGCTCTTTATAATGGGGGTGGAATGGGAACCCCAAGTGATGGGTCAGAAAATTTTTGGAGCACCGGTGAGCACCAACACCACTTCAGATATGAGTAGCATGGGGCAGGAGCGAGAATTACCAGCCTCCCGGTTAGTTCAGATACTGACTGAAGGGACGTGAGAGGGACCAGCAGGGAGCACTAATGGCACAGGCACGAGGGGAGGTCGAGGCACTCCAGGTTTAGGCACAGAAGAGGGGCAGGAGTTTTGTGGGGTGGCGATAGATGCCATTGAATCACCATGTTCTTTTCCCACAGCCTTTTTCCTACAATGCCAAGACACAACTACTGGAAGGTGGCCCCTTTGGTGAAGTCCCTGTGTGCCAAACATGGTATTGAGTACCAGTGCAAGCCATTGCTCACCGCCTTTGCGGACATAGTGCAGTACGTATCAACCCGCTGCATTCCCTAAGCGAAAGGTTTTTCCAATACTTCGGAGTGAACAAGCGAGGGACGTGGGAAGGGGAGGGACGGGACAGCCAGCCTGGATCACAGCAGTTCTGTGAAGAGTTGTAGATAGCGTAGATGACTATGAAAGGGGTCGGAAAACTGTTCAGCCATGGCGCTGGTTTCAGTAGCAGCGGGCAGGAGGCGTCAGTAGGAACAGCCTGACGGAGAGCTCCTTTTCTTCAGCTCTGAAGAATCAGAGGTCAGTAGGATGCCAGGTCTGGCGGCTCCGTCTCCGAGTACGCTCCAGGGAAAGAGGCGTTTTCATAAAGATGAGTTTGAACTGTCATTCATTCTTTCTTTTTTTCTTCCTTTCTTCCCCTCCTGGCCCCCCAAATATTTCTTATTCCATTGAAAAGTCACGTGTCTCTCTTCTGCCACCCTTTCTACTTTTGTTTTCGTTCTAATTAAGGTGTTTGCTTTACCCTTCTGGTCTTTGTCTGATGTAGCCCCAGTGGTTTGGTGGTTCTTCGTCTTTCTGAGGAGCTGCAGTCTACATTGCTTAGCCTCTGAAGGTCTCTGAGCAACCTGATCTAGTTGAAGTTGTCGCTGCTCATTGCAGGAGGGTTGGACTGGATGGATGATCTTTAAAGGTCCCTTCCAACCCAAACCATTCTGTGATCTCCTTTGCTTGCTATAGAGGAGAATTCTTCCCACAAGGTTCTGTTCCCTGGACTTTTTGTTTCATTACCTTGTTTCTAAGGAGATGTGGTTCTCTCTTGGCAGCTCTTTGAAGGATTCAGGGGAGCTCTGGCTTGACGCCTATCTACATAAATAAGAAGCAGCGGATCCTTACAGAGGAGTTCCCCACCCTTGTTGCCTCCTGTGGTGATCACCATGAAGACGCTGCGCAGAGGAGAGCGGGCTGGCTAAGCCAGAGACGGGGAGGTGGCGCCGCTTAATTCCGTTGACGAATGTGATTAATATGATTTTTTTAAAAGATACGCTTCTTAATTCTTCTTGTGCTTCTTTCATTCCTCTTCTCTGGTGGTGGGTTACAGGGAAAAGCTGAATGGAGGAGGTTGTGTTCCACCGAGCTGGAGGCAGCTGTGGGACTGGGAGCAGGTTCCTCTCTGTCTGCTGGTACTTCCTTTGCTGAGTATGTAGGAGGGAAGTCTCGTATCTAACATAGGCCTTTGTGAGGTGAGGTGGCTCTCATGAACGTAGTAAGAAAGTTGAGACAGTATGACATCGGAGAACACGGGAGTTAGTGAAATGTGGAAGCAATAAGGAATTGCGTCCGTACAGTGTTTTCAAATGCCTATATGTAATTAACAATGGCAATAGGAGTGCCCAAACCAAGGGGCGTCGGGGAGCACGTGAGAGCCCAAACCGATTTGTGCGCATGTGGGTGAGGCAGAGAAGGTGCAAGGAGGCAGTTCTGTAGGAATAAGCATGAGGGAAAAGATCTAGAGCCCTAATCAAGGTAGAGAAACAGAAAAGCGGGGGTTATTCCGCAGGCATGTGAATGGGAGAGCTCGGCATGCTGTATTCTGTGGGAATGCTGCGCTCCGCGTCTCTTCTGTGGTGAAGCCTCTGGGTTGTTTGCCTGTTGGTTACCTCCCATGGAGTCTCTGCCAGCGGTTTCCACAGTGCCCTACTTCTGGGTGTTACCGGACCCGTTACTGAAAGTCGGAAAGGACAGAAAAACGACTGAGGGAACTGGGGTTGTTCAGCCTGGAGAAGAGGAGGCTGAGGGGAGACCTTCTCACCCTCTACAACTACCTGAGAGGAGGGTGTAGAGAGATGGGGGCTGACCTCTTCTCCCCGGTGACAAGTGATAGGACAAGAGGAAACGGGTTCAAGTTATGCCAGGGGAGGTTTAGATTGGATATTAGGAAACATTTTTTCACTGAAAGGGTTATTAAACATTGGAATAGGCTGCCCAGGGAGGTGGTGGATTCACCATCCCTGGAGGTGTTTAAAAAAAGGGTAGATGTGGTGCTTAGGGACATGGTTTAGAAGTGGTTTTTGTCAGGGTAGGTTAATGGTTGGACTTGATGATCTTGAAGGTCCCTTCCAACCTCAGCAATTCTGTGATTCTATGATAATTCTATGAAATATGGCACGTCCGTACTGGGGATCCCTAGAAGGGTGACCAAGGAAGCAAAAGGTAATCTGTGGTCACCTGAAGCTTCACTCTTTTTTTGGACTGATTTGTTAAGTGTAGAGAACTCATGACTTCTGGCCCGTGGAGCAGGAGGTGTTCCTGTCTGAGCTGCGGACAAGTTTAAAGAAGTTGTGGAGGTGTTAGGGGCCGGGGTACTGCTTAAACGTATTGAACTTTTCAATCGGCAGAAGTCAGCGGGCTGCGTACCCCTGGGCAGACATCAGCCAAGACGTTGGTGGTCTCTCTCTGTTGGATCACGGTGCCTTGAAAACACCCACCCCAAGGGCATGTCCTTTGTGATTTATTGGAATGGGAATTAGCCTTACTGCATTTCCTGGTGTCTGTTGATTTACCACACCAACACTACAGACGCCAAATGAAATATGGCATCTGGCATAAGCAGTGATGAAGATGGCTCCGTCACCCTGTTACCTCAGTGATGGGTGGCTTAGTCTCCAGAAGGGGTGGGTTGGTTTTGAGGAAGAGACGGTGCTTTTTCTCGTCAACATCCAAAAAGGGAATGGCTTGTAGGGGAATGGAAGAAATGCATCTTCCCAGGCCAAGAGTGGTGTTAACGCACAGAATGAAATTGTAATGGAAATAATAAAATAGTCGTTAAATTATCGATACCTATTGATGAAGACCATAAAGAAAATGGGCCTTAGTTACTCTTCTGCCTTCTTTTTTCCTGCTCTGTTTCTTTCCCTCTTCTTATTACAACTGTTGATGGAGGAAAGTCAAATAATAAAATTCCTTGTCTTACCAATTACTGCTGTCATCAGAGTACAATATGTCTGTGCAAGAGTCTGCGCTCTCTAAAACCGGAGCCTGAGCTGCTCTGGTTGGTGGACACTCGTGTTCTAGCCATGGAGATACTATAAAAGTGCACGTACTTCCAATGTGTTTCGAAGGAAGACAGCTAGACTTCGGCTCAGTTCCCGACGCTTTGAAAGTACTTACCGGAGGGATTGTGGCCAATGAGGTGAGTAGAAGAAACACCACGTGTAGGTCAAGTGGGCCGAAAGTGTTCAGGAATGTTGCTCGGTGTTGCCCCGTAAGTGGCTTTTTTTTTTTTTTTTGGAATGCCCAGAGCCAGAACGTTCATTATCTGGATGTTTAATTTTCAAAATTCAAATAAATTTGAGCTACTCTCTGGGTTAGGGTGATCTAGGAGTTAACACTTTTTAAGAGAAGAATGTCTCTAAGTTCCCCCTAACACTTTGCGGACCCTTGTGTTTTCTCTGCCACAATACAGAGGAAACATCCGCGATACGATAAACCAACTGCCTGTCCAACCAGGAAGAACAACATGTATGAACTGATTCACCGGAACGCGTCCTGAATCAGGCTAAGGAGATCTGCGTGTGCTGAGTTTGCTGGAGGCTCTCCAGGCGTGTGACCGCTCAAGAGGAGGCACAAGCTGTATGACACGTCGTCGGGTTCCGCGGTCACTCCGGGCCGCTTGTAGTCCGCAGGGCCAGGTTACTCTGAGACTTCTAATACTGACATAATATTCAAATGCAAGTCAAAACCCCTTTCAGGTTCTTGGGATGTGTATTGAGATACACCTTCCTGGAACACCACCGGGCCCCAGATTTGCCGTTTAGTGGAAGTCCTTTGGCTTCCGAGTTCACCCTTAAAACACGGAACCTGAGTGTTGTGAAGTAGCCACAGGGTGGCAGTCAGGCATCAGAAGGGAAGGAGGACATCCCACCTCACTGGGAACTGAAGCCTGGAGTGTTTAAAGGATCTGGTCTCGCTATTATCCTACTTTTCTGTTCACTTAAGGGAAGTAAAAATGAAATTAATGCAGAGAAAAATTCATTCTCTCAGAAGATCTCTGCGGTGGATCGGATCATGAGGTAGGGGAGACTCGTTAATCTGCTGCTGTTGATAATCGTTCAAAGCCAAGTGATGGCTAAGATGGTAGTTCTGCATTTTTGAGTGTTGCCTTCACATACCCTGTACTTACATGCTCTTTTTCTGACACGGTTTTGGCCGGGTAGGCAGTGAAGCGTTTAAATTACAAGGTATAAGAAGAGGTTTAATGAATAGGGTAACTGTTAAAAAAAAAGGGCACTGTAGCAAAGCTTATTTAGGGATGAAGAGAGAGCATTTACACCCAAGATGAAGCCTGTTAGTCTGTTCGTCTTCAGCCTCTCCATGGGATTTGGATGTTGGGAGAGGGTACGGTCCCCAAAGACACCCAAAGGAGCACACATCCATCAGGCACTTGCGTGGGGTCTTAAAAACTGTGATCTGAGGCTCATAAGGCTTTGAGGGTTATCCAGTTAAGTGGAGTATCGTTGGACAAAGAGGTGGCCGCAGCCCGGAATAAATGACTTTTTTGAAATCAGGTAGGAACCTTCTGTGATTTTCAGCAATGGAGTAGCTGGAATTATAAAAACGTTAGGGTGATGTTAAAACAGTTAAGGTTGATGGGGCAACGGGAAGAGGAAAACGCTGAAGTTTTCCCCTTCCCAGCGCCCACTTGTTTTAACTTGTTAATGATCTGGACTCGCAATCCTTGCCCAACCCGTGTATGCCCTTGCTTCCATTATCCTCAATTCCTCAAGAGGCAAACTGTGGTCTTTGTAGAATTTTCTCCACCTTTAGAAAAGAAGGAGAAATGAAGATGACTGTAGATCCATAGAGGATAGATAATGGATGCAGACGAGCCGCCCGGAACCAGGATGGTTTATTGCCTCCCAAGATAGGTTCTTTTATGAGGAATATAAAGAGATTTCTTAACAGGTCAGGTGTAGAGGACTAATGTATCAATGCAACACCCAACATGGGTGGGGAAAGAAAGAGGATTACATTACACTGGAAGAGAGTTCATTGGCATGAATGTGGTTTCTGTGCGATTCACATCTGCTACAGAGACTAATATTAAGTGTTTAGAAAATAGTGAGGAATTTCTACAAAGCAACTTTTGAAACAGCAATGAAAAATAATGTACTGGTGAGTGCTTACATGAAAGGCGGATTATGATGGTGTCCTTTAGGCAAAATGGTTTGCTTCTGCGAGAAGTAGCAGTTTTGTAGAGTTGGAGGACCAAGTGACGCAACGCTTTTTTTTTTTCTCCCCCCCCCCCAGGAATATTAGCTAAAAAATATACCACAATAAATAACGTATCATCTTACAGTGCAATGTTCATCACTGTAATGCTTGTCTAAGGACAAAAGAGTCTTTAGAAGGTCAAGTTTACGTGTGTCTGACACCTCCAGTAGATGTTCTAGGAATACCGTGGAGTATTCTCGACGTTCTAGGAATACATAGTGAAAATTGCCCTTCCATTTTGGTTGCTGGAGGCTTCGTTTCACAGGTTCTGCAACACAATGGTAGCAGATGCGTGATGCTTGCCAGCCAGCGACAAAAGTCTTCCGGCTCTTGTTGGGATGGGAAAGCTGGAAAAGGTCTCTCATGGCGAATGCAAAACAGCATTTGATCCCCAGAGGCAAAGATATAGAGGAATATCCTAATATAGAGGAAGCTGTCAGGCCGTTTCCAAAGGTCTGACTGATCCAGAGAAGTCTACCTTGTCTCTGGTCACAAGAACTAGCTTGGCTCTTTGATTTTTGCAGCTGTTCCTTTGGGCTCTTCCCAGTTTGGTGATTTTTTTTTTACTTATACATACATATGTTACTTATTTTTTTGGAGAGGCAGTCCTGCATGCTTACAAAGAGTGCGCGAGCAATTCAGTTTTCTAGAACAAATTTGTTGCCTTACTTGTCACAAGTAGGTTTCTTCACTGAGACATCCACCCCAAGAAACAAGGTCTCTCTGCATCCTTTGAATCGTGGTCACCGTGTCTTGAAGGATAGGTTATTGCTGTTAATGCGTGAAAAGGAGGTCAAATGTTTGCACCATTAAAAATAGAAAGAAACATGCTTCACACAGCTCTGGTTGGTTTTAAGTGTGTTTGTAACTTGTCCGGTGCTCAAAAAGCTACTTGATAGCCGAGCAAGTGAGCAGAAGCACATAGCCTGATGCTTCCCCTGTAAAAACAGGAGGGTCTTAGAGTATTTTTTGTGGTTGTTCCTTCCATTTTGGAACTCTTTCTGGGTCTGCTAGGGGCTGGGTTTCATACTGTTTTGCCTCTACTGCCAATCTGCTCCTTTATTCCCATCTCCTTCTTCCCCCTTAGACCTTTCGGGATGAACACGACTGCTTCGAAAACAATCGTATAGATACATAGCCAGATAGAACGATAACCTCCCGGCAAGAAAAGATGCAAATGTCTTAACAATTGAGTCTGAATTCCTTTCCAAGATCATCTCGCAATCAGTTATGAAAGAGAAACAAGATGAAGTAATAAACGCTGGATGTTGCCCAAGTAAAAGAAAAGGTGAATGAAGATGCTGCCAATAAGCTCAGGTTATGTCTTGGTCATTTTGAGGTTCTCTTTATTTGATTTCCTCTTATCCCCTCATCCAAGAGGAAAATCAGAAACACCTGACTTCATTTGAAACTAGAAAGCTACAAATATTTCTGTCTTGAGCAAATATTCCAAAGAAATAGAGGAATGAATGAGGGGAAAAGGCCTGCTGGAGTCTAATTCAGATTCAAGAACAGACATTCTGAGTAGCTGGTTCCTGTTATGATCTATGTGTTATAGATAACTTCTAATTCATGAAGAAAACTCTTCTTTTGAGAGAACAACAACATCACTTTAACAAAGATAGTCACAACCTGTAACTGCTGTGAGGCAGAACATGTCAAGGCAGGGATAGACTAGGATGGATTCCTAAACTTTGTGTCATCAGACACAAGACTGGAGGCAGAACAGGTGGAAATTTTTTTTCTGAATATAAAAAAGAGAGAATTTGTAAAATCTCCAAAGTCATATCAAAGCAATAGGAGTCATCAGGGTTCGCTTCTGTCTTAGTTTGTTTAAGATTTTTGGACTGGAGGAACTGAATCCGTGGTGTACTCCAGCCTGTTGTACCCATCAATGAGGAACACGTCAGAGAGGACCAGGATGATGTCTGGCCCAGGAGAAGGAGGTGTTGGGACTTTCTGTAATAAGGGAGGAAAGCAGGATTGCCTTGGCAGTGCCTCAGTCCTCAGAGGCTGTCTTGGGGGCGTGTAAAATTCTTACTCGTGCTTTTGAAGAATGAATAAGGCTCAGACCATTTGCTGCAGAATTAACCGTCCTTGGGAAGTTGACTACGTGACAGATGGAGGTTCTAGTCTCAGGGTTAAAAGGGATCTAGCATGTTGCCTTCTTGATTAAAATGGGTAGTGGCTGAACTTCTCATCATAAGGCAGACCTACGTGTCCCATATATGAACCTACAAAGCCATATACCTACTCCATGCTGCCTGAAATGCTAGGGTGGCACTGAAGCCCGAGTTTCTCCAGGGGTGAAGAGGTCCGTGCAGTCACGTTTACTGAATGCGGCAGCTACCCCAGGAGGCTACGTACTTTATGGGGGCCCTGGATGGAGAAACTGGAAATAGATTGACATTGGACGGACCCTGCTCCTGCAAAAGGGAGCACCTGATGGCCTGAAGCATGGTCACTAGATTGCCTAGACGATGCCTGTCCAATAATACACTTGATTGACCAGATATGAAAGCTCCTCATAGCCATTCTAGGAGGAAGTGTCACACAGAGGTAGGATGCCGTATGGTTTTCAAAATTTAAAGAGAATTGCACCATAGTTGTCGGAGACGCACCCAGAACTATAATCAATTTGACGTTGCCTAAAAACTGTCTCAAGAGAGGAAAGCTATAGTCAATGAGAACTCAGGAACAAACACGAAGAAGGCTAGAAACAGGACAGGAATGGGGTGTAACTTCCACGTATCAACTCCAAACTGGAGAGTTACAAGGTTGCTTACAAGGATTGTAGGTATTTGCCTTGAGCATTTTGCTGCGGCTTGACCATTTTCCTTTATCAGCCAGACATTCGTGTACAGATCTGGAGTCTCCTTTGGCCCTTGAAATTGGGCCACTCTCAAGACTAGCTTGATGCTGAAGACCTGTGAGGCCATGCAGGGATCAGATGAAAGCACTCGGCATTGGCAATTCCTTCTCTTAAATATTCTTGTAGTTTTAACAAAAAAAAAGGGCATATGTTCTTGTTCTTGGAACCAAACTCCGGCTGGAGTCTTCTTGTAGGCAACTCTTGACCAATGCTGAGCTATATGTCAGCCCTCTTAGGCATATAAACACACTGCTCACCTGCATCTGAAAGCACTTCTGCGTGCTTCTCTTGTTTTTTCAGAGAGGTGCAGCCAATTTGCCTCATTAGCCAATGATAGTTCTTACCAAAATGAAAAAAAAAAAAAATTAAAAGCAAAACAAATGCAACAGAAAAAGACCAAGCAGTTTGTACTGCTGCAGTCTAGGGTTCCTGGGTCCTGAAGATGCACCACCTCTGCCCTTGCACGTTTGCCACATACCATGGAGTATCTAGAAATGCATCCGGAACTCATTCCGTCTTTGTCTGAAGCGGTAGAGTAGCTTGTGGCTGAAAGTCATGATCTGCCACCAGACGGAAAAGAACCGGCAGGCAGGAGTCTAAGCCTCAGCTTAGCTACACTGGACTTGAGCTTTTGCTGCTTTTATTGAAGAGCAAAGTTTGAAAAAGGAAAGAAACTAATCATTACAGTCGGCTGGAGTAAGGAGCTCTGGCATGAGTGTGGAGGAGTCTTGGAGTATAAAACCTTTATGGGACTTACGTCCTGAAGTTTCTCCAGGGGAGGTTTAGGATGGATATTAGGAAAAAATTCTTCACCAAAAGGGATGTCAAGCATTGGAACAGGCTGCCCAGGGAAGCGGTGGAATCACCGTCCCTGGAGGTTTTTAAAAGATGGGTAGACATGGTGCTGAGCGACATGGTTTAGTGGTGGGTTTGGCAGCGCTGGGTTGATGGTTGGACTCAATGATCTGAAAGGCCCCTTCCAACCTGGGCGATTCTATGATTCTAAAGCAAGTAGCAAAAGCTTCTTCAGCCATATAGGTGAAAAATATGACTGACTTCCTTGTGGAGAAGGTAGGACATAGAAATTTAAGGCTGATGCTTCTGAGTCAAAATGCATACGTTGCCCTGCTAGGAATATACGCCACAATATGTGTCTGAGGAAGGAAGATGAAGGCCAGAGAACTGAATTATGGTCAAAGAGTGCAGGAGGCAAGTTGTTGCAGGATCATATGTTGCAGACGTTGGAAGGTGGCCCAAGACCCACAGGAAGGACAGAAGGAAGGAGCTCTGTGTGTAGGCTGTGGAACCACTGTGGGTGTTTTAATCCCTGCTTGTGCCACGTTGTTCCTAATTGGTGTTGCACAAGTCATCTATTAAAAAAAACTTTCAAGCACAGTCACCTTTTGTAGAGTTTTTCTTCTGTGGATGCACAGTTTCAGGTGGCCAGAGCATTCAGAAATGTGGCTGTAATCAGTGGGTGCTCTCCACCGAACACAAAAAATGCTACAAAAATGCCGACTAGTCCGAAAAAAACCAACCCCAAGTATATGACAGTGGGAAAACAAAATGGGCTTGTTACAGGCATTTAACAATTTTAGCTAAAAACATGCTCTGTCTTATTTCTTCTTTGTAACAATATGTGTGCTGCTTGAGAGAGGGGCTTTTTAACAGCTGTTAAATTTTGAATTCATAATTTTGGATCAGCTGAATTTAGATCTTAAAGCCACAGAAGAGCCCCTGGGGTTCTGATTTCTTTGAAGTTGGAGGATGAGAAGGGTGTATTTCATAGGAATTGCAGGTTAAACGGGGCACGCAAACCCAAGAAGTCCCCGGTGATTGTTGAAGAGATTAATATCGGCCCCGTTTAAAAAGGATTTGGGGTGTGTAATTACAGGTGGTGTGTGTATGAGAAGGTCACATCAGAATTGCAATAGCAAATCGTGTCAAGTTTTACAGCTTCATTGTGCAGCATTGCGGCATCTTCTGTGTAGGGTTTTTTTATAACTTAGTCAGAAATACAAGAGATTTATATAATACAGTTCATTGTCTTAATGCAACTTATTGTTCCGTGGGGAGTTTTAGATGAGAAGGTTCACAGTGCTTGTTATAGAAGCTAATTTTACCCCTCATTATAATTAACATCCATCTTGGGGGTTTTTTATTGTTTACCCATAAAATGCAACCCCAAGCTAGGCGGGAAAGCAAAGTTTGCCACCACCCAAATGGCAGTATTTCACAGGTGTTTTTTTTCTCTTTTGCAAAAGACCTAGAGTTAGCTTTCACAGAGGAAACACCCCATGTGTTAGTTTAGTTCTGATACCTGGATTAGGCAATGAGACAAAGTTTATCAAGACTTTGAATGCCTGGCAAACTCAAGGCGGTGAAGAGGAGAGGGCCTCCATTGCCATCTTCACTCTGTGCCCTACAAAAAAAAAGCTTGGTTTCGCTTTTGGTTTCTCTTTCCACTTGTGAAAGTACACAATCACGGAATTTCATGGAATTTTTCAGAGTCGGAAGGGACCTCTAGAGATCATCCAGTCCCACTCCCCTGCTAAAGCAGGATTGCCCAGAGCACATCACTCAGGGCTGCATCCAGGCGGGTCGTGAAAGTCTCCAGAGAAGGGACTCCACACCCTCCCTGGGCAGCCTGTTCCAGGGCTCTGTCACCCCCACCATAAAGAAGTTTTTCCGTGTATTTGAACGGAACTTCCTCTGTTCCAGCTTGTGCCCATTGCCCCTCGTCCTGTCATTGGGAACCATTGAGAAGAGTCTGGCTCCATCCTCCTTAAACCCACCCTTTTTTCCTTTTGATGTTCCCAAAACCCTTTTGATGTTCCTGAAAATTAGCCCCAGCTGAGATACAGGGTCATGCCTCATTAATTCAGCATATACTGAAAAAAGGAAATCCTGGTCCTTTTCTCCTCCTGACTGACATGGCATCTTCTAATGTTTTTCTCGAGCAAGTAATTACTGAACTTTTTTTTTCCCCAAAACATTTCTTCAAAACAAAATTTTTCGGCCTGCAAAAGTTATTGTCTCTTGAGAAGACTCGGGAGGTGCTTCAGAATGTTGCCTTGTCCTGAATTATGGATTCCCAATTAAGTTTTGTGCTGGAGAGGAAATAATTTTAACATTTCAGTTTCCTTTCCTGTTTGGAAAGAGACATGTCATAAAAGAGAGTCTTGAATGAGGATCCATGGAATCCAAGAAGGACCACAGGCTCTGTCTACAGCAGTGGGAGCAGATGGATACAGGTGGAAGCCACTTTAGGGCAGAGCGTCCATGAATCCTTCACAAAGGCAAGGTGCTGTTCCAGCACGGCTTCAGACCAGCCAGGGCAGGGCAGAAAGACTCAGGTTTGGCTATGTAGATAAGTGCGGCTGTAATTGTAGGTGCTTACCTCCAAGGTCATGCTTCTCCAGCTCTCTCTACTGTTGACATCTAACCCTGGAGACAGGTACAACCCACGGCTATCTGTCTGTCTTATGTCTAAGTTCTCCTTCTGGGTGAGACTGTACAGCTCGTAAAGTAGACGTTCTTCATCCAGTCTTGCCCAGGAGCCTCACTTGGTAGATATTCTCACCGCAGGTGGGACAGGCTCCATGCGAAACTTAGTTTTTGTAGAAAAGGTGGTCAAAAGGACCATAGGTGGCATCTTGTATGACAAAATTACTCAGAACTTAGAGGACTTCTCTAGAACAAGAGATTTTCTTAGAAACTAGATGCCTCGGTGTATCGTAGTACTCGATTTCTTTCTCGACCACTCTGTGCCGTGCCAGTTAATCTCCAGTGGATTAGAGCAAGCATTTATGCAAACATTTACATGATACTGGGTGAAAGTGTTGCTGCAATAACGACCAGTTCAGCAGTCACGTACCAGCCTTCTGGAAATCTGGAAAACAGTGTCAAGTGCCTTTGCAAGGAGCCTCTTAGTCACAAAAGCAGCGATGTAGAAGAGCTCTGTGCACGTGTACTACCTCCCAGATGCATATGACATGGATTTTGGCAGGTGTGTGGGTAGCTATTGCAGAACACCGAGTATGGTGTAAATTCACGTTAACTGATTTCTCAATAGTTTCCCCGGGTGAGCACGACTGTGGCTTTCACTATCTATGTGGGCTTTTCCATGCAATTCCGAAATTTTTTTGGTGACCTGGATGATGTCGACAGAGTCAGCTTCTGCTTTCCTGATTGGGAAGGGACTTGTTTGAGGTTTTTTAATGTAATGTGACATCGATGGGCATTACAGGACCCTCTGGGTGGGAGATGATGCTAAACGAATTCAGACGTGAAATACCATGCACGCTGTTAATACGGAGGACAGTTATCTTTGAGATCCCAGAGGTGATTATTCTAAGTAACGACAGTGGGTTGGTGGATACCGGCACCCACCGTGTGTGTTAACAGTGAAATTCAGGGTTACCGACTTTGTGTGTATGGGCAGAGACATCCCCTATTTGTTCACTCAGATATCTTCCTGGCTCTGTATCCTCCAGCTCCTTGTAGACCGGAGTCTAAACCCCCATTTTTGTCTACTTCTTTTCAGGCAGCTGCTACATTTACAAGTCTGCACAGAAGACAGTAGGAAGGGTTGTGGTGTTTTGGTTTTTTTTGGTAATTTCAGCCAGCTGTGGAGTCACTTGGAATTTTTTTCATCTATATAAGAAAAACCACATACGCAGAAATTTGCAATAACGATTGCATATTTTATTAACACCTCAAGCACTGAACATGATTTATGTAAGACTCTACACATATTCCACGCTAGAACATGAGCGCATTGTTAGTGTGGACACTCTTAACTTTTATTTAGAGCAAGAGAAAGGGTTAAAAAAGTGAAGAGTGCAATGCAAAGTGACAGCACGGTAGAAATTATTCCTCCTGTTTTTTTATCACTGCCCCCTGATGAAAGCCAACAGTCACATTTCTCTTTTACCTAGGGTGGTTCAACCATTGCCACATGTCAGGGACTTTGAACGGTTGTTTTGAGCTCGACTGAATGATTTGCAAGATGCCACATGATTTAAAGAACTAGAATTGCATAATTTACAGTTCTGTGTCAGCCAGAAAGACTACCTGCTCCACGCGGGGCTGGGGGCAAGGCAGGTGTCTCTGCTGTGTGAGACCTCAGCTGTCTCTATTCAACTGGTTTTGGGCTTCTGTTAATTCACTGGGAAACGTGAGGAAGACAAAACCCAAGACTTACTTTGGCCAATGTTTGGCCAAACCTTTGCCACTGTGTTTGCAGTCTGAGACTCGAACAGTTTGCTAAGAAAGATCATTGTAAGCTGAGAAGCTTCATGGTCACTTATAGCACAAATACCCAACTCCATTCCAGAGTCCCTTAAGGACAAACTCTTCAAAATAAAGTTATTCTATAGAATTTAAATGGTGCTTTTTTCTTGATGCAGAGGCTTATCAGATCATCTCTGCTTTCATCAGCTCTCGCCTAGGCTTCTTGCATGCCATCTGCTTGGGAGACAGGGAACGCAGCCATAATTTCACCTCACCCCGCTGACGTACCTTGGTGAAGAACCTAGTTTTGCTTCCTTGTCTTTCTGTCCTTCCTGAAATCTGCAGCTCCAGCTGCGTTTTAGAACTGGGAGCTCATCACAACAAGCCCTTTTCTTTGAATCACAGTATGGGATTCGCCCGTGAAACTCACTGTCGCAGGAGATAGCTGAGACCTAGAACTTGTTACGTTTCAGGCAGGGACTGGGCACTGTTGTAGGCAATATTTGTGGTTATAAACACAATGTATTTATAAACATAAATGCAAAGTTTGGGATAAGGTGGAAAACGCATGATTTGGGGTTTAGCTCAATATTGCATTATAAAGGGATAGGATGGAAACCTGATGAGGACAGACTGTACCATGTCTGCCTACTGCTCGTACCTTCCTCAAAACCACCCAAGGCTAGTAATTTTGCATTGAAAAAAACAATAATACAAGATTAAGAGGATCCTAAATCTGAAGTCGGGCAATATTTCATATATGTGGGCTTCGGTTTTTTCTGGGTCACCTGCAAAAATGGCGTGACTTCGTAGGAAATGTAGCATCGCCTTCTCTGTGCTGTTTATTACAGCTGAGAACTCTTACCTCTTTACTGCACAGCTGATCCTCTCCAAACATCGGAGGTATTTAGACTTTGGCTCTACAAGGCTAATATATTTAAGTAAGGTTAATTATGTAAACAGCGCCGTTAAACATAGTTTTAGAAACTCCTGATCTACAGCCAAACTTGGTGTTAACAGTTGTTGTTGTTATTGCTATTATTATAATTCTCAACACCAAAATTTTTTAATGACTGTCGTTGACTTACGAATGAATTACTTGAACAATGAGATGACTGAATGATTGGCGTATACACAGGAAACTCTGAAAACAACTGTATGCAAAGTATTGCCAATGTGCAAGCTAAATTACCTAGAGATAAAGAATGTTTTCCTGACGTGTTCTTTCTTTGCTCTCATCTGGTGCTGTTTTGATCAACAGTGCTTTTAGTTAAGAAAGACACATGAATTTGGCCTGTCAGGGTCAACACAGAAAATTACAAAGACCAAGGGCAACCCGAAGTTTGGGTAGTGACGAGACCGTTAGAGATACCTTGTGGAGAGATTGCAGACCTCGGAGCACGCTGCTGTTTTCACCGTGCTAGTGCACAAGCTGGCTCGATGCCTTGAAGGCAGGAATTACACTTGAATGGGAGATGTTAGCAAACGTGTTTCGTAGCAGCTTTTGGCTCTGCGCACACGCTCCTCTACAGCTTTACATTTTGGCGCCGCGTGACACGCTAAAGCTCCACCGTATGGTAAATGCAGGATTTCCTGATGTTAATGACCGATTAAAGGATTACAGGACTCTGACAGTACTTCAGTTTTCTAAGGGGTTTACTGAACATTTGCTGCAGAAGAGCTCCCCGCAGCCTTGCTCGGGTTTCTCTTCTGGCTAACCCCCATATTGACTCTGCAGTACGGAAGCAAGTCAACAGCTTACCTTACCCAGTTCCTAATGCTCTATGAAGGTGCTCACTTTATAGTCCTTTCAGTCATTTTGCCATCCCGTTTAACTGAATAACAGATAATCTTCCTAAGTTTTTTCTATTTATGCATATTTTTATTCAGTGAAGTATTCTACAGCTCTCGTGAGTAATCAGACGTTCCAAAGGCAACTCAGAAACGACAAGAAGGAACAGGGCTTTTATTCAAGGGTGTGTCGGAGTGTCTGGTGTGAACGTGGAAGAGGAGGGAGCTATGGAAGGGTGTGTTTGGGCAAGGGGAGCCAACCAGCCCTAGAAGCACAGGGAGTGGCTCGGTGTGGGACTGTATAACGGGCAGGCGGAGATGGTTCACCCTCTGCCTGGACACAGTGCTGCAAAGCTTAGACTAGTGAATCTCAGAGCTGACTGGGCACCTACCAGCACAGATGGCTCCACAGACCGGCTCCACTGAAAAGAAGACGCGACCTGTTTCTGCCTTTCTACAGCTTTTCACTTGGGAAGAGATCAGAATCCACAATGGCCGTGGTCAAGGTCAGGAGCAGTGGCTGGTGATCGACAGGAAGGTTTACGATGTCAGCAGGTTTTCCAAACACCACCCGGGAGGCAGCCGAGTTATTAGCCACTATGCTGGCCAAGACGCTACGGTAAGATCGAGGAGGGCAGCGGAGGAAGGTGGTTCCATTGTGAGGGCAGGATGGCTTGGTGGGACTCCAGTGGAGAGTGCTTGTGGTAGTCGGCACCATGCTTGATCAGATAACGTGGTGGACATGTCTGTGCCATCTGTAACCCTTCTGGTTGCCTTCAGGGTCAGTTACCTGCTATGCAAATTGTAAAGCCGTGTTTTGGTTCCTCACACCCTGCTGTAAACAAAGCAATACCCATGCAGGTTGTCTTGCCACCAGGCATGATCAGGCAAGCTGTCTTCCAGATGCCTGGAAAGTGTCTTTCTTGCCTCCGCGTGGAAGGGAAAAGGGTAGGAAGCAATATGCTCGGTGCCTGTTTTTACTTTAAAGGCTGCTCTTTCAGCATAACGTGGATGTGATCCGTGATAAGCAATCAATAATGAAAGATAGAGCAAGGGTAGAGAGGTATGATAAAAATGGAGGAGGTAATAGTCAAGCATAAAGTGATTTTGTGGGCAGTGAAGTAAAAGAAAGGGGTACTTAAGGAAGTGATGCTATTTTGTACAGGCAAGTGGAGGAGAAGAGAGTCTTGAGCAAAAAGGCTGTTTCAAAGGAATGGGAAAAAGAAATAAAATATAGGAAAAAGTGGCCGAGAAAGCAGCAGAATGACATTTGGCTGCAGAAGAAGAGGAAAAAAATCTGCAAATAACGACTACTTGAAAATAGATTTTCCGAAGGTTCCTGCGGAATTCTTTGAGTTAGGGGATTTCTCTAAAATATTTTCTTGCTCGTTGACAGAAATAATAATTCTAAGCAGATCTTGCAGACTATTTGCTGAAAGTAGATCCTGCATTTCTGAATAGTCAGAAATATGCACATTAGAAACATGACCAGGATTAGGGCATAAGCTTGTGACGCGGTAGACCCAGATTTAATTCTTGTCACGACAAGGCTTCTTGACTTCAAGGAAGTTGCTTAGCCTAATTCCTCAGGTTTCGGTTTGTAAAATGGGATAGCGCTTCCAGACTGATAGTCCTCTGTCCCATTCCAGGGATTTAATCCTAACCAGAGGTGTGCGTCATTTTTTTCTGTCATGATCACCCACGTTGATTTCCAGAGCCAAAACCAGCAAGTCCCTGGCTGCTCAGACACTGAGGATTTTGTTATACCTGCTCTTTCTGGAAAACAAAAGAGCATGGTCAGCCTCTGTACTTTTTTTTTTTTTCTGGAAAATTCACTGAGGACATGAGCTAAAGAAGAGTTTTAGTTTATCTGGAATTTCATCCTTTTTTCCATAGTTGATAGTTGATTTCGAAACTGGTGTTTCAAATGGTTCTTGGACAGACCCCTTTGTGTCACTAGTGTTACCCAGTGCTCCAAAACATCAATCGGTCCCAAAACTTACAGGGAACTGTAAGAGACACCCAGTTAGTCCTGCTGTGTATGGAGCTTCAGTTTATATTTCCTATGGCCCTGCTGTAATAAAGACAGGATTTTAAAAACATCGACTAAGCATGGCAAAGACACACCTCATCCACTGACGTGTTTTCCTGCTCCTGGGTCCCATCCATAGGGCAGGGCTGCTGGCTGGAGCCTTCTAGGGAAGGACTGTGCTGAAACAAGCAGATGAAAGAGCGTGTTTCCCTCTGCAAAGAGTTTTTCATCAAACACTTTCATGTTTATTACCAGCCTCGCCCAAGCACTTTTATGAAATCTACTTTCTTGAAACTCCTCCAGCTTCCTTGGGCCAAGCTCCAGCTGATGGTGAAGGACCACAGGAGCAACCAAACGGACAAAAATCCAAAAAATCTCTGGGCAAAGGAAACTGGATTATGTATTGTATCAAAGACCTGGAAAAAGTAGAGGCTCAGTGCTTGGTGTTCCCTCACATACCCTTTTCTTACCCCCCTTCCTTTGTGTGTTTCTCAGGATGCCTTTGTAGCATTTCACAGTGATAAGTCCCTGGTGAAAAAATACTTGAAATCTCTGCTGATTGGGGAGTTGGCACCAGATCAACCCAGCTTTGAGTCTAATAAAAAAGTGAGTGTCCCAGGATCCAGCTGTGGGAATGGCTTGGGGTTCCAGCATGGGAGGAGAAGGAAAATAAAAGCAGGAATACTTTCTGAAGCAGCACGCCTGACGCTGTGCCGCAGGCTGGGTGGTGGGGAGGCAGCTGGCAGTAGTCGTGCATGGAAACATGCGCCGCCCCAGAATCGCTAAATCCAAACCTGGGTGTAAGGAATGAGCCCCAGAGCCCCAAATTCTGCTCAGTTCTTCCCACTGCGATGTCTCAGCTAGCAGAGCCTGTCAGCAACCTGTTTTCCCCTGTCAAAGCAAAGCCAAGATGTGTTGATCTCGTGCTCATTGTTGCACAGAGATCCCTCTGATAGAACATCTCCACTGACTTCCATGGCTGCTTTGGGATTCCTGGGTCTGCTATGTTACATTTTCCAAGTAGACAGTGCATTAATACCCACTTTACCCACAGAAATCACTTTTAGAGGATTTTCGTGAGCTGCGCTGCACTATTGAGAAGATGGGACTTCTGACGCCAAATTACACCTTTTTCTTCCTGATTTTCCTTCACCTCCTGGTACTGGATGCTGCATCCTGGCTCGTGGTCTGGTACTTTGGGATATCCTTAGTGCCCTTCGTGGTTGGCATGGCATTCTTCACCATTGCTCAGGTAAACCCCTGACAGCTCTTCAACGCTGAGGACATGTTTGGTTCTTCCAGATGGAGAGGACCGATGAAATGTTCATATTCCAGCCGTTGTTTTCCTGCCTCTTCTTAGGTCCTGTAATCTGGCTGAAGACAACAAGGATGTTCCACGTCACAATTTGTGTTGCCTCCAGCAAATCTCGTTCTGCTGATAAGCTGTTCACTGGGGTTGGTGGGGTGTTCTGGAACAGGCAGTTTCACAAGACGGGCTGAGCCGATCTAATCACTTACCCCAGCAAAAGAGGGAACGCTTCATTCTCACCCCCACTTTTGGCTCCACGTTCCTTCTCCGTGCTGTCTGATGGCTCTGGTGTTTGTTGGGTCCTCTGTGAGCCAATTACACTCACTGGCCCCTCTGCTGGATTAGTAAACTGAATCACAGAAGGGCACAACACATGTCAGGGTTGGTGGAGGGAAGGAGGGAATAGGACTTTGTGGCCCTTAGATGGGAGAAATTGGAGGGTGAGTGGAGGAAAAAGCAAGATTTTCTTAGTAGCGCTGAAACCATAGGTTTGCTCAGACAGCCATGGAACCAAGCGCAAAGTAACTAATTTTTTAAAAAAAAATCTGTTCTATTTGCCTTATATCTGCCAAGGCAGGTATTCCTCAACGAGGGTTCTTGTATTTCCATGGGAATATGAAATGCAACGAAGCCGTGGATTTGGAAATGACTACATTTTCTATCTGGTTACTTGGAAATTATATATTTGCAATGGGAGCGGAAGACTTCCGTGCTGTAACAGTCAAATTAATTGTAATGATACTTCTCTGCTTTCGCTTTAGCTGCTACAATAAAATCAATGTCTGGTATTGAGCAGCATTGATGGACAGTAGCCTGGAAGGAGGTTCTCAGCACTGAGCGTGTAAGGCAGCAGGTGGAGTTTCTTCCCCAGACCAGAAGGAAGATGCACTCGCACTATGAAGTTACAGAGTCTCCCAAGGCAAATTAATGCAATGCCACTGTCGTTCTCTTTCCTCAGTTACCCTTTTGTCTTCCAGATCCAGATGGGCTGGTTCCAACACGATCTGGGGCACTGCTCTGTCTTCAGGAAGCCTAAATGGAATCGACTTCTGCAGATCGTTGTGATAAATGTTCTGAAGGTAATTGCCTTATTGTGGGAATATTCTCTGGGGCTAACCTGGACTAAGCAACAAATGGGAGTGTCCCTACATGCAGGCAATATCGCCTTTGAGAGAAGTGTAGTGCAGATGCCAATAATAGATCAATAAATAGGGATATCATTGTTGATTTTGTTCAAGTTTGAATCCCCGGTCTTTAACTTTTCCTGCAGGGGTTACCTGCCAGCTGGTGGAATCACCTGCACAACCAGCACCACGCCAAACCCAACTGCTTCCGCAAAGACCCCGACCTCAACATGCACCCTCTCCTGTTCAGCTTGGGAAAGACACTCTCCGTGGAGGTGAGCACGGGGACGGCTGGAGAAGCAGAGATTTCAAAGACAGGAAGCTGTAGAGTGAGGTATAATCATAACCCAGGTTGTGCCTTCCTCCATAAACTCATGATTATTTCCAAAGCGTTCCAAGGTTTGAGAGTCTCGTACCCACTGGTTATCATGATGCCTAGGCACCAGCTCCTGAGGAGCGAAGTCTTAAAATCAGTGCTTAAATTCGCTGTGTTGCTAGAAGAGCAGGGTAAGCACCTTGAAGGCAGGCCAAAGAATGAGTCAGTCCACTTGCGTTAGTGTCAGATTCTCTTAGTGATCCTGTAGATACTGACTCAGATGTTCCCTCTGGGAACATCCCTCTCCTTTTGGCTGTGTGAGCTGTTTGGCAGCTAAATCCTTCAGGACCAGTATAGCTGCTATGCACAACACACAGGCGCAGCAAATTATTTCTTAATCACAAACGTTATGGCTTTCATAAAAATAAAAATAAAAAAAACAAACATGAACTGACCCTCCCTGCATTCTTATGATTTCTGATATCACCAGGATAGGCAAGGTCTATTTTGCTTTTTCTTTCCCTGGTGATTCTGTTTACTTGCGGGGTGATGAAACAGCCTCTCTGCTAGATAACCGGCCCCTTAAAATAACGTCTTGCTCTCCTTTAGATCGTAATAAGCAAAGAAATTATAGCTCTCCAAGGCACGTGGGAAATTTCAGAGCATTTATGCAAAGGGTTTATTCATAGGAAACTGTTAGCTGCAACCGGGAAGGATTTTGTCAGTGGTCTTCTGAAAGATCTCTCCCGGTTATATATTAGCATGAGCGCCTAGAGCGGGTTGGCTCCGCGAGATTGGGTTTGATGGAAGTGAAGATGTAGAAAAATAGTTCTCACGTCTTCCTGCTTTTTAACAGAAAATGTCAGGCACAGTGTGGATGGGAAAAACGGATTTCAGTGATTTCATTTAGTCCAGTTCATTTGCTTTGTTTCAGTTTTGATCCAGTGAAGACCTCTTTGAGGAATTCAAGTTTTTTTTTTTCTCTGTAATAGGGGAGCTCTGAAAGTAGTTTGCTTTTCCTCCTTATTATTTTGTACTTCAAAGAATGATAAGCACAAAATTCGCAGATGATGTTAAGAATCCTTTTGGGCCAACAGTGAAAAAATACACTGAGAAGAAATAAGCTTATTGTGCTTTTTGTAAATATTTCATCCCTTTGCTGTTTCATGTACTTGAAGGCAAAGTATTTGACAAAACAAAAAGGCAGATGTCTTTATAGAGTATCTACTACTTCGATCTTGCAGAAATTATTTTACAGTCATTTTAGGATAGTATCCAAATGCTTATGTCATTTCTGACCACTGGCTCGGCTATTAATCAAACATTTGGGATGTCTGCATCCTATCTCATCTGATACAGAAATTCAGATGTAGTTTTCACATCAAACACCCCCCCGCATTCATCACCCACCGAGTTTCCCGTCTTAGTTTTCATGTTAATGAGCTGTTCCTCCCTGAGCACTGATGGTCTCAGCACTCCGTGGGGAATACGTGGAATCGGTTAGATCAGACTTTCATTACCGCCACTAGAAACTTTTCCTACAAAATTCAAACGACTCGTGAGCATTTTTGTGATTTTTGAGCATTTCTGTATGACTTTTGGAACTCTCTTAAAGAAAGTCTCTGTTTCTGACACCGGCATAACGTTGATATCCGCATACAGAGGCTCAAGTGAAATCTGCCTCTCTCCATTGCTTTGGAACGTCAGCACCTGCTTCTCAAGAAGTGGAGTCGAATTAGAGAGATTAAGACATAGTTCTCGATTTGTTCATTAGCCAGGAATAAGAACTACCTTATGAAGGGCCTCATGTCTCCAACTGGCCCATTACAACGTCTTTTCATTTTTCAGCTCGGAAAAAAGAAGAAGAAGTTCATGCCTTACAATTATCAGCATAAGTATTTCATCTGTGAGTATCCCGGCTTCCTTGCAGTGCTCTAGGAACGTCACTTAAAAATCATGACCGCACCTCCTCCGCAGAATAAAGGTTTTTAAAGATGCTCCCATTGAAGTCACAGCTTCAGGGACCTTCCTTCACATTAAAGGAAACTTGAAAGGACATTGTAGAGAGGCTGGTGCTGGTCTCTTCTCACAGGTAATTAGCGATAGAACAAGAGGGAATGGCTTCAAGCTGCAGCAGGGGAGGTTTAGGCTGGCCATTAGGAAAAATTCTTCCCAGGAAGAGTGGTCAGAGCCTGGAATAGGCTGCCCAGGGAGGTGGTGGAGTCACCATCCCTGAGTGTGTTTCAGAGTCGTTTAGATGTTGGTGTTGGGGGATGTGGTGTAGGGGAGAACTTTGTAGAGTGGGGCTGATGGTTGGACTCGATGATCCCAAGGGTCTTTTCCAACCTAAGTGATTCTATGATTCTATGATTCTAAAGAAGGTTCACCTGAGGAGTGATTGCCCCATATGTCTCTGTGAGGATCATGTGATGTTAGGTACTAACTAGGGGTGCATCGAGTGTGAGGAAGAAAGGGAGGGGGAAAGAAATGAAGAAGTGGTGGGATGAAAAGAGGAGGAGATTATGTGGACACATAGAAGTGTAAATTGAAGACAGCAATTTTTCTTCCACTGGAAAGAAGAGTCTTTCTTCTTACGGAGGAATATTCTGTAAGATTTATGACGCAGTTCTCTTATAAATGTCTCTCTATTTTCATTCTTCTCTTCAGTATTGGCCCCGCTTGCACTCGTACCCTTCTTCCAGCTCTCTATATTCTACTTCACGATCAAGAGGAAAAAGTGGTTGGTAAGCACTCCTTGCCCTGTCTAGAAGACTCCCAAAAAACGTCGCCACTCTGCGGCTATATTAACCTTCACCTCAGGTGATTGCGGGGTTTAAGATAGAAAAGGCTGATTCTAGGCTTGCTGCAGCAGGAATGCAGTCAAGGTGTTCAGGGAAAATAGTTTAGAAGAGGCTTTTAAGCCTCTTAGCAGCTGAATAAAAGTTAACAGAAAACTATCAGACGCAGACAGAAGTGTGATTGCAGGGCCGTTTGCTGGTCGTTAGTTACTGGGTAAAGTAAGTGCAGTGGGAATATTCCAGGGATACACTCAACTTGAGGCAGAATGATGGTGTGGAGCTTACTCTTGATAAATAAGAGAGAAATAAGATCAATAAACAAGGATATTTTTTTACGCTGCAGTTCAAGTAAAGGGGAGAGGAGGGAGTGGAGGCAGTTCATCAACAAAGGTTTATTTACACCTTTTTTTTGTTGTTCTGTTTTGATTTGTTTACAGGACCTGTTACTGGTTGTGTCTTTCAACATCCGAGTCTGTCTCATGTATATTCCTTTAATGGGATTTAACAATTTCATGGTGTACTACTGGCTGTCCAGGTAACACACAGCACACCCCGAATCCCCATGACTAATATTTGTAAACGATATTGAGCTTCAATGGAAAGACACAAAAACTAGTCATACTCACTACGGTTTTCTCAGAAATAAATAATCAGCCAAGAAGAAAGAATATAACTTCAGGGGGGTGGTGGTGGCTGCTCAGGGATATCTGCAACTACAAATTGAGTCATTCTCAAAAGAAACTCCAAAAGTTAGGAGGCGAAGGGATGGAATAGCAAATCCTGAACTACGTAAAAGTGCTCTTTTACTTAAGATGAGACTCAGGAAAGCGTCTCAATGGCGAGTCTGGATGGGATTAGGGATATGATAAGTGTTCCTGTGTTTGTCTGCCCAGGTACCTAGAGAGCACCTGGTTCATTTGGGTGTCGCAGATGAATCACATTCCAATGGACATTGATTATGATAGGAACAAAGACTGGGTATCTACTCAGGTGAGAATCTCCTTTCTTCTGGAAGAGGGGGTCTGCAGTTCTGAGTTATAGGACAACGACAACGTTGTTCTTCTCTTAGCTTTATTTATTAATGTAAATAATTTATTTATCAATGTTAACGAGGTTTGTCCTTGCTGTTTGTTCAATAGGCATGCATTTCTCTAGTAGCCAAAACATTTAAGATTTTAGATGGAAAGCGGGATATCTAAATTTAAAAAAAAAAACAAACAAACCAACAACTATTTTTTTACTGAAAGGTTTTAACACATTTTTTCACAACAATTTCCCCTCATATTATGAAAAAGTACTGATGGAATAACAGTCAGTCTCCTTTTTAGGCCAACTAAAGAGAAGCAAAGTGGGACTGGATGCCTTTATTTTTTACCCTACAGGATTATGGCAGATAAGATAAATCTGACAGAATTTAGGTCTGATAAAAAGGAATACGTAAATACAACTTTACTCACATCTATACTGCCTCCAGCAATATAATCCCACCCAGTGCGTTTTAAGCATTTTTCCTTATATTAAGGGAAAAAAAAACCAGCCTGGTATTCACCTGACCAAATCTGGATGTCTACACCTGAACACCTGCTACATTCATTGGAGAGAAAGGGCCATTTCTAGAGAATGATTCACCTTACTCTAAAATAAGACATCTAAATCAGGTCAGATGAATGGCACCATAAAAAATTCTGCTTTTCTCCATTGTTTCTAAAGCGATGAGCTCAGATGCACATTTCAAACTAAAGGTGTCAAAATTAGGTGAGACGAAGCGTGTGTACACAAATGTTTGCCCTCGCACTTTTGCATCCGACGCCGCTTGTACCAGTTGGAGGAGGCCAGAAGAATGGGTTTTGTTTCTTTATTGGGCGTCTTTTCCTTCCATCCAAGTGCAAGATGTGAGGAGAACCTCTTAAAAGAATTACAGCTGGGGTTGTGTGCGTGCCAGGGAAGAAGCTTTTCTTTCTGAGTGCAGAGCTAGCTAAATTAACCTATTTCAAAAACCCATTTCAATGTAGACTTTGTTTAATTCTTCAGGGCAATGATGGCTATAATCCCTGACGCTAAATTGCCTTTTATGCTAGATTAGTGTGGGTAATGATTGCTGGAGTTCAATTACCAGGCTTGCAGAAAAATAAAAGCTAAATCATGTATTTCTTTGGTCTTTTTCTCCACCCAGCTCCATGCAACATGCAATGTGAACCAATCTTTGTTCAACGACTGGTTCACTGGGCACTTGAACTTCCAAATTGAGCACCAGTGAGTATGACTTTGGGGAGAAGAGTGGGAATAATATGGGTCACTTAGAGAAAGGCCATGTAGTCTCACATGAAACCATCTCAGGAGACCCTTTGCTCTCCTTTTGGGGAAGGGCAAGGAAATCTTTTGAATGGAGGGAACAGAGAGTGGTGCCAGAAAAATCTTACAATAACTCTCTCTCGTTCAATTCTGCAGCCTTTTCCCCACAATGCCTCGACACAACTACTGGAAGGCAGCTCCTCTGGTGAAAGCCCTTTGTGATAAGCACGGCATTGAGTATAAAAGCAAGACTTTGCTGACAGCCTTCGTAGATATTTTGCAGTAAGTATCAATTAACAAGATAGTTTTGCATTGCAGTAGCATGCAAGGAGGGGTATAGGCAACCATTTCAAATCAATATCCATGAAGAGATCAAACACAGAGTTTATTTAGGTTTTTCTAAAGGCACTGTCATTTTCAAAAATTTTCAAAGTTTCAATGATATTTTTTTTTTCTCTTCCTTAAATCCTCTTAATTCACTCCCAGTAGTCAGACTTTGCTATGAGATGTCCATGCAGTTTTTAAACCATTTTTTCCATTTACTTCTTTTTACAGCTGAACTACAATTCACTTCCCATGAATCATAGAATCATAGAATCACTTAGGTTGGAAGAGACCCTTGGGATCATTGAGTCCAACCATCAACCCCACTCTACAAAGTTCTCCCCTACACCACATCCCCCAACACCACATCTCAACGACTCTTAAACACATTCAGGGATGGTGACTCCACCACCTCCCTGGGCAGCCTATTCCAGGGTCTGACCACTCTTTCTGGGAAGAATTTTTTCCTAATGTCCAGCCTAAACCTCCCCTGCTGCAGCTTGAAGCCATTCCCTCTTGTTCTATCGCTAATTACCTGGGAGAAGAGACCAGCACCAACCTCTCTACAGTGTCCTTTCAAGTAGTTGTAGAGAGTGATGAGGTCTCCCCTCAGCCTCCTCTTCCTTAAACTAAACAGTCCCAGCTCCTTCAATCGCTCCTCATCAGATTTATTCTCCAGGCCCTTCACCAGCTCCGTTGCCCTCCTCTGCCCTCGCTCCAGCACCTCCATATCTCTCTCGTATTGAGGTGCCCAGAACTGGACACAACACTCAAGGTGTGGCCTCACCAGTGCTGAGTACAGGGGGACAATCACCTCCCTCCTTCTGCTGGTCACACTATTCCTAATACAAGCCAGGATGCCACTGGCTTTCTTGGCCACCTGGGCACACTGCTGGCTCATGTTCAGCCGCTTGTCAATGAGAACCCCCAGGTCCTTTTCCGCCAGGCAGCTCTCCAGCCACACTTCTCCAAGTCTGTAGCGATGCATGGGGTAGTTGTGGCCCGAGTGCAGGACCTGGCACTTGGCCTTGTTGAAGCTCATTCCATTAGCGTTGGCCCATCGACCCAATTTATCCAAGTCTCTCTGTAGAGCCTCCCTATCCTCATGTAGATCAACACTCCCAATTAGCTTCGTGTCATCTGCAAACTTGCTGATGATAAACTCTATGTCCTTATCAAGGTCATCAATAAAGATGTTAAACAGAAATGGTCCCAACACTGAGCCCTGAGGAACACCACTTGTGACCGATTGTCTCCCCAGTAAGCAATTTTTTCCTTTCTGTTCCTGCAGTTCACTGAAGGATTCTGGGGAACACTGGCTTGAAGCATATCTGCATGGATAGAAACCGGCAGCTCTCAGAGGGAACCTCTTCACCAGACAATGGCTGCAAAGAGTCAGCACAGACCATCAGTGTGTGTGTGTCTTCTGGTATAGAAACTTGGGAGCTGGTCAAAGCTAATTGCAGTAAGAAGGTGTGGGAAAGTGGGTTAAAGATACATTTTTTTCTTGTTCCCAGCCATGAACCTCTATTTTTCCTGCTCTCAAACTCGGCATTTAGAGCAATGATGAGCAGGGCCTTCAAACTTGGGAGAAGCAGCTCTTGAATCAGCTTGGTCAGACTACTTCATTGGAGGTGCCAGCTCATTGCTTATGGAAAAAGTTTGAAAGGAAGTTCTTCATAGAATCATAAAATTGTTTGGGTTGGAAGGGACCTTTGTGGATCATCTCATCCACCCTCCCTGAGCTGGGCAGGGACACCTCCCACCAGCCCAGGTTGCTCCAAGCCCCGTCCAACCTGGCCTTGAACCCCTCCAGGGATGGGGCAGCCACAGCTTCTCTGGGCAACCTGGGCCAGGGGCTCACCCCCCTCACAGCCAAGAATTTCTTCCTTATATCCAATCTAAATCTGCTTTATTTCAGTTTAAAACCATTACCCCTCATCCTATCTCTACAAGCCACTGTAAAAAGTCTCTCTCACATCTTTCTTACATGCCCTCTTTCAGTATGAAAGGCCACCATAAGGTCTCCTTCTTGTGGAGTGGTTTTTGGCACAGTGGATCAGTGAAAATGGGATAGGACGGAGCAAACTGCAGGAAATCCGGACACATCAGGTCAGGGGAGATCTTTAAGGGATATTCTAGATAGTTTGTAATGGCAAATAAGTTGAAAATTTACGCATAAGAGCAAAGAAGAAGAAAAGTGGTTCTTCTCCTCTGCCGCTCACATCCAGAACTCCATGCCCCAGCTTTCAGTGGAAAAAACACCCAGGAGGAAAACACGAAAAATCTTAAAATGAGATACCACCATGAACAACATGACCCATCTGCAACCCACTGATGAGCAACTTACATGTATTACAAGCTACAGACGACAACAGCCTTCTTCTAGGTAACAAATGACATCAAGCCCAACACACAAAAGTAGGAGGAGTTTGGACTATTCATTTTTTTTGTCTTTGTTTTTAAGAACATCTCCACTTATCTTTTTATTTATATTTTTTGTGCGTATGTGCAGGTACTAATAACACTGTTCTGCTTATTTCCTAATAGTAGCTGACAGGTGTCATCGAAAAGGATTGTGATTAAAAAAGTAGTTATTCAAAAACCGCTTTGAATGTAATTTGAAAATCCCTTCTAACTCCTACCCAGACCAATTCTGTGCTCCCAAATCCAAGGTTGGTTAGAATGGTGAGATCCACAATTATGTGTCGCAGTAGTAACATTTTATAAGTGTTTAAGTGATAGTACTGTCTTAAACCGAATGCAGAGATTTCACTGCATGCTCTATTTTGTAATACACGAAGACATTTTTAAATTGGTGTCTTGGTGAAGGTAATATAAATATCAAGGATTCCTATATTTTTTTTTTTACTGGTGAAACTTGAAAGCTGTGCTGATGGCATCCTGAGTCCCACTGAAATCCTTTAAATACAAGACTGACACAAAACGGTACTTTCTGGTGTCAGTATCATGAATCAAACTGATTATTTGTTGCGTTTAGTTACCATTCTACTCATTTGAACATAGTAATTTATTGAGTCTGTCTTTTTGAAACCTCATTTTAATTAAAATGTTTCCGTCTCTTTCATCGATTCAACAATCTGCTCTGTGTGAATATTAATTTGTTTCTTTATGTGTTTCATGAAGGTTATTAACAATTAAGCTGATTTGCCTTTGTCAAATTCTAACACGGTTCACAAACTTGGAGGGGTCAGGATAACACCTGGGGAGACGTTGGAACGTCACTTCGTTTCGCACTTGCACTAATACCGAGGTCTCTAATAGTCTGATCTTAATGAGTATTAATTGGAAATTGCCCCATCTGTAACACTGGTGTAGGAGGAGAATAAACTGTGCTCAGTGAAAGCTTGTCCAACAGAACGCGTACGTGACAGAGACTAAGATTGAAATACAGGTTTTGTGCTTAAACAGGCTTCTGGAGACTTGTCATCGTATTCACCATGTTTTCCTGTAATATTTCCTGAAAGACAATATATGCAATCTGGAATATCTGGAAGAAACAAGGAAATTAGGGAGAATCCTGCTTGCTTCAGGACTTTACACTGAGATTCTGCTAGAAGTGGTTTTTCTCGTACAGGTAGACCAAAAGAGCAAAAGAAACGTGGCAACAGTCGCTGACAGGGGTTAGGAACCGAATTCTGCTCCTGTAAATATAGTGTGTCCTGCAGAGTAACGTAGCACGTTTTTTATTATGCAGCAATCCTATGCCCAGCTTCCTACAGTAATTCCATGTTTAATTCTAATTGAAATAATGGGAACTAACCCCCCCGATATTGTCCAGCTTGTATACCCAACTGTAGTTGCATCCTCAAAGTTCCTTTGCCTTAATTCGGGGATTTAATGTCACTTTAAATTCGTAATTAGTCAGCCTGCCAAACAAAAATGATTGTGTCGAGGCATTACCTTTCTGAATGGTCAGAATTTCAAAGAAACCAGAGACTTTTGAGAAAATATATAATCAAAAGCCCGACCTCTACTAAAACGTGGTTTTGAAGAAAAATCAAACCAAACCCAGTCTCCTGCATCCAACATTTCGGTAATATCACAGATAAGAGGGAATGTAAGAATGTGCAAATAAGGTTGAAGATCTAGGTCATATGTCTGGAAGTCCTTCTGGTTTTAAGTGACCGGAGTGAAATGCAATATTCCTTCTCTTCCTATTCCAAATGCCAAGTCACTTCTTCAAGCCACTGTTCCCTTCACCTCTTCTTCTAGCTGACTACTTCTTCTTCTTCCGACTACTCAGGGTCACTTCTCACAACAAGCTTCTCTCTCAAATTGGTAATGGACACTCTGAGTCTGTCTCTCTCCCTCCATCATCAAACACTTCACATTCTTGATGATGTTAAGGCTTTTTTAATAAGAAATACAGACCATCTTTTATAGTAAAAGGAGGAAGAATGTAATAAATCTGTTATTTCTTCTTCCACCTACTTTCTTGTTCTCATATTACACAGCCCTAGTATTTTCCTTTCACTTCTCAGCTCTTCTCTCGCCCTCCTCTTGGATGATTTTATTCAATGCCTCTTTTAACTCATTTCCAAATGGGTTTCTATCATCAACCTTTTTCCCACCTTCAACTTGGGGATATTTCCTGTTTCCTCGTGATTAGACAGACTCGAGGCTTTCCACCCTGTAGGTTCTCTGAACGATCGGAAGGACACTGACTTGGTGGCAGTTTGTATGGATAAGTAACATCAATGAACCTGCAGCAAATATACTTACACAGACCAAAACAGAGTACGAAGCTTTGGGGATAAGGATAAGCTTAGCTTAACAAAGCTTCTTTCACGATGAAGGGAGACACGTATGGTGACATCCCCTCTCCTAAATTTGTGCCTTTGCTTTTGTGCTTCACTCAGGCTCTAGATTTAGGGATGCAATTGGCTAAGATGGTTCGGGTGGAAGCTGACTGGAAGAATTTAGAAATGGAAAGAACAACTCCCTTTTCTACTGATGTCTTGCTCTGTGTGGCAGGACCCCGGCAGGACCCCGCACTCTCTCCTCCCACCAAAGGGTAAAATGATTCCCCTGCAAGACTTGTTCACTGATTCCTCTTGCCACTCACGCCTGCAAAAAAATTGCTAGAGCTCTTCAGCGTTATTGCATACACTCTTAAATAAGTGATTGGTGGCCAACCCGTTTGTTGCTTGACGTGAAGGGAATTACAATGTGTGTGTATATATATATATATATATAATGTATATCAATTAAGAGACGGTCAATCAAAAATAGAAACGATATCTACAATGAAATCTAATGACATAGGTGACTATATTTCACCTAAAATGCCTTTTCTTCAGGTGTTGCCTACAGCTGGCTCGGTAGGCGTGTTCTGCTATTGCTCCAAAGCTCTTTAAATGCTGAGCTGTGCTCCTGTGCGTGTACAGAACTGTCTCCGTCTGAGCAATTTTCATCTTATCACCCACCTAAGGGTGGGGCATATTCAATTTTCCTGTCTGCCATATCCCCTGAAGGGTCCGATCCCATAGGCATGCTCGGAACACGCTTGACACATTGGCAGGACTGTGTTTTTCAGAGGACGTTTGTGTTTGTTTTGTTTCTAAAATGGAGCGGGAAGAGGTGATCCTCCACTTTTTCATAAGAGGGTGGTTATGCGGTTGTGATGGCAGTGTAATTGCCTAGGTTCGGTTCTCTCCCTAGCAAAAGTGATTCAAAGCCATAACGCCCACCTCTCGCCCACGTACGGACTGGGTGGTGACACGTTCTCCTCTCCTTGGAAGGTGTACCAGAGTGCAATGAATAATTCAAGACTGGCAGAGCTGGCCTCTCGTTTATGGCATTTCTTGTCTGGTTCCCAGAATATCTCCTTGGGCAGGAATTCGAGCCCCATTTTAGATGCTTCCTACACCTTCAATTCAATGGCTACTGCCAATTGCAAGAGCAATTTCCATCCTTTGTAATTGCATTCATAAGAGCAATAAGGTATCTTAGCCAGCCTGGGCCCTTAAGTGGTACTACGAAGCCTATCCTTGCTCAAACTCCACAAGGGACTAGAAAACGCTGTGCCAGGACTGAGTCGGTTGTTCAAATGTTGTTTTTCGGTATCCTTTTTGAGGAAATTGCTATCAAGGGATGCACACACCGCAGTCTGAGAAGCACCCCGATGGGCCTCTGGAAGCAAGAAGTAGTAATTTAAAATCAAGATAGTGCTTCTCCTGTCCCCCCTTCTGCACTCACGACTCCCACCTGGAATAAAAGAGCAATGTGCTTTGAACACTAGAGGATGAATAGTTGTGTGCAGAAGTCCAGGACAAACTTGGAGTGAGAACCGGAGAGATTACTGGAGAGCCTACAGAAGCTTGTGCAATATGAAGTGGTAACTTTTATAAGGCTGTTGTAAGAGCTAGTTGGAAACATCTGTTATGGTACATGATGTCTTCTGTTACACAGCTACAAGTCAGTCTTTGCAAGTACAAGTTGGAATCTGAATGGAGCTAACATGCTAATTCCTTTGTTCTCAACGACGTGTTTGGTGGTGAGCTTGCCAAATTTGCCTTGCAGCACCTTCAAGAGCCAGTAATGGGCTCTTTAATGAACTGTTGAGTTCAAGTGGCCACCTGGACGTAGGGAAATAGAGTGGGGAAGAGGCCAGTGTGGTGAGTCTACATTAACATGATACGTCATGCAACGTAGGCATTCCTTTAGGACTGGCAGTGCTATTGTATTCAAAATATATATAGGGGTGTTGCCAAATGCACTTCCATGAGAATAGTGTAATCTCTGAGCTTAATGTATGTAACTACAATAAGAACTAAAGATAAAGTCAGATACGCTCTCTTTAAGAACTGTAAGTGTGGGTAGCTTTTATTTCCTCAACACTTTAATGTGAACTTAGGAAATTATCTAAATAGCGATAAAATGTAAATAGCTTTTGCAAATGAAAACCTACTTTCACCACTGGGATTTTGCATGTTGGAGAAAGCAAGAAATATTGCCAAAATGAAGGCAAAAAAAGAGGCAGTGCTTGCTTTTCAGAAGGTGCCAGTATGCTTGCATTCTCTATTTTTCATACCAAGAAATACTCAGCTTGCAAAACCCTGCTCGGGAGGGAGAAATAATCAGGGACAATCTTCCCTCGTGACTGAACAGAAAAGGGTACTGACCTACACCAGTATTTGGGTCTTTATAAAGTCCAACCCCAGCTGCCTCTGCTCCAAAGTGGGGGTTTTTTTTGAGAAACCAAGGAGTATTATTACGAGGATAAAATGATGGAAAGACACATTCTTTCAGAATTCTGTCAGTAATCCTGTAATAACTACAGTATAATAGAGTAATAACTACAACACAGGTAAAGGCTGGCAACTTGATAAGAAATCATCAAGCAATTCCTAACAAGTAAGAATCTTTTCCGTATTTTTAGCTTCAGGTTGATTAGCAGAACATTTCCAACTGGTAGCCAGCCTAATGAACTTCTGCTGCTTCTAGTTAGACACAGATCAATGTTTCTCAGTATTATTGTCTTCTCCTCCATGGATTGGAGGTTTCCATTGTGACAGTTTTGTATGAGAATCTGAATTATGTCACTATGCTTCAAGTATTCTTTACTGATGAGTTGTGAAGACGTTCCTCATTAGGACTCTTGGTCCCTTCATGGTATTTATAGCTTATCAGAAAGATGGTATGCTGGTTATGGGTGAGGATACATCAGGAAAAATGAGAATCAAGTGAAATAATCCACTGATTTTACTGGCCACTAAACTGAATCTGGTACATATGTTCTGAAAAAAAGCATTCTCCCCTGAAGGACCCACATTCCTTCTTGGAAGTACCAATTAATATTTGAAAACACATATACATATATGCAAAAATACATATTTTTTAGGTGGTTTAGGTTCCTAGGGGATAGCATCATAGAACCGTAGAATCGCCCAGGTTGGAAGGGACCTTTCAGATCATCAAGTCCAACCATCAACCTAACTCTGACAAACCATCGCTAAACCGTACCTCTAAGCACTGTGCCCACCCAATCCAGACCTCTCCCTGTTGACTGCCCTATCCTTAAACATATTTACCGCTGAAGTAATACTTACCCTATCTGTATATTTTATCAGGAGGGTGGTTATACTTAGCATAAGCAAATATGCTTACATTTGAGGTTTTGTTTTTGTGATATGTTGAAACATTGGAAAACGTTTCCAAGATGTTGGGAACACTCTAGTGGAAACTAGCACGGTGATCCGTACTATCTTTTTGTGCCAATTAATCAAGTTTGTTGATTCAAGGATGTTGACACAAGGGTGTCCGCTAGAGCTGTTACTCTGATCTAGGATGGGTTAGAAGAGATTCGGTCTACATCTATTATGGAAATAAAAATAAGGGCTATTTTTTGGAGAACTATACCTTTCCTTTTTTTTTTTTTTTTTTGGTGTGGTTTTTTTATTGCATAGAGAACCTCTAGAATCCCCAGCATCAGACTCCAGTGTGAATTAATCTGAGATTTGTTTTATAAGCCCAGTTCCCTATGGTGGGCCATCCCTGTATGGTGACTGCTGGTTGTCGGGTTCTCTCACATGTAGGATCGTGTTTGCCGGTCTGTATCAAACTTGACAGGAGAATAGCAGCATCAACAATTGCTGCCTTAAAAAAACGTGTGAGAAGTGTCAACTGGGCACAAAAGAGATGTGTAAATCCTTGTGTAAGGAAAAGCGGCAGCAGGAACTTTGTTTCTTACGTCTTGTGGTGTCAGAGGGTCGCTCAGATTGATTCCCTAAGTGCCCGTCTGCGACAGCAGCTTCACTCTGCTTTGGTTTAAGTACCTAGCGTAAAATATGTTATGTATTTTAGAATTGCCTATTTATCACTGAACAATTCTTGTGCCAAAAAAAAAAATAGTGTGCTGATACAGTTTTATACCAGCACAGTATGGAGAACATTGAGTAAGAGCAAGCTAATTATGCAAATAAAGCCTAAATGCTCTGCGAGAATTGCCGCATACAGAAATCTGCAGGACCTTAATTTTCACTCTGACTCATAATTCCATTTTTGTGAGCAGACCTGTGCATGGCAGTTGCATACCATTGGGTACGTAACTGGGGTTTGCTTACACGGGCATTTCTACCCATTTACAACCTCGTACATCCCAGTGTCACACAGACTGGCTAAAGTTTCAATCACCTGTGTCTCTCAGTCAGGCTACCTGGAACAACAAATAGGTGTGAGGCGCCATAAAAGAGACCGCGTTAGATCAGAGCAATATTCCAGAACGCCCAGTGTCCAAAAGGTGGATGCCTGAAGAAGGATATAAAACCAGATTCAACAGGGATTAATTGCAATGTCTGTTTTATTCTCATATATGCACTGAATATGCAGTGATTTATCCAGGGTGGGAAGGAAAGTCATAGCAGCTCTGGCCACTGAGACTGTTGCTGGCAGGGATTTAAAGGGCAGCTCTTCTCTGGAATTACTCACTCCACTCCCATTGACTTACTAGGAACCTTTGAGATCCCACCCTCATGCTAGATGTCCCAAGTATTCGTCTAACCTCCTTCTGTTCCTCTTGAATTATGAAATCGCCTAAGACGCTTTGGCCTGTTGCAACAGAAGTGGATTTACCAGGCTGCGGCTCCTCATGAAGCTGAAAAAGGATTCGACTTAATTTTTTTAATATTTGTTGAAGCGGGCAGTAGAGCTACACACCTTGGGAAGCAAACCCACATTGATAATATATATGAAAAAATCATCACCGCTTTGTTTGCGTGGGATTTTTCCTTCCCTCGTACTCGGAGAACGCACACTCTTAGCTATAACTCACAGCAGGAGCTTACCTAGAATAGGTAGGAGCTTACCTAGCAGGAGCTTTCCTAAAAATAGAGAGCCATGCCATTAAAAAAGTGATTTTGGACTAAGATTCCCTGTATTATTCCTGTTATGTCAGGGCCAGCAGAGTCAACCCATTTTGGAATGTTGTATCTTGCTTTCTATCAGGGCCTGCCGGGATTTCTGATGCGCTGTTTCGACACACCATTATGAAGCTCCAACTTGCTGAATCAGAAACGCTTTTATACATCGGCCACGTACACGAGCAAGCAAAGCAAAGCAGGCAAGTACTGCCCGTGAAAATGCTCATTATATTAGATTTAAATGTCAGCTGTGGGACATGAGCTAGAAGTTTGATATTGCAGCATACCAAATTTGCTCAACGTATGGGGTGATGTTGTAAGCTGCTTAACCCTATGAATAAAGTTGCAAGCTGTGGGTGTGTGAAAATGAGAGAGAGGTTCCCAGGGTACTTTTTAATCCTATTTTATTAACTCGCTTCTTCTTTTGACTGCCCTTACCAACTTTTAAATAAAAAAATACCTCTGCTAAGAAGCTGTGATGTGCTGACAGCCAGTGAGATAAAACTCAGCCTTCAATCACCATGTATGATTGTGTAGAGTGTAAAACATCAGCGTCAACCACACCACCCAGCTTGGTGTCACCTGCAAATTTGCCGAGAGTGCACTCGATCCCGCTCTCCACGTTGTTGATGAAGATTTTGAACAGTGCTGGTCCCAGTACGGACCCCTGAGGTCATCACTGAGCTCCATCCAGACGTTGAGCCGTTGGCCACTACTCTCTGGATACGACCACCCAACCAATTCCTCATCCACAGAGTAGTCCGTCCATCAAATCCATCTCTCCCTGATTCAGAGAAAAGGACGTTGTGGGGAGCCATGTAAAAGGCCTTACAGAAGTCCAGAGAGACGACATCCGTCGCCCTCCCCTTGCTCACTAATATAGTCACTCCATCATGATTTACTCATTCCTCACCTGCCAGCCTTCTACATTACAAATTATTTAATATTTTTTGTTTACCACTTAAGGCAAAAAGCTACTATGGACACAAGCAAGACAAAAAACTTCAAAATGGCAGCCTGCATTATTGTAAAAAAAAATAAATTCACATGCGTAGATTCTTTTCCAGCTTTCTTAACACCGGGTTGGTTTGCTGGTTTTGCAACAGCATGGGTTGTCCCCACTATTTGCCTGCTGGCAGGTTTAAACTCGCAGAAGTCATGTTCATTCTTCTTCATTAATTGTGCCCTACATTTTATTTAGATTTATAAAATAAAACGCAACGTTAAAAGCTTCCAATTGAAATTTGTCTTGTGCCCCTGCTTTTTAATCCTTTGAAGCACGCGGAAAGCCTCCACTCTCATTCAGTGGTCTCTAACATACGTCGCGTGAGAGGTGGAAGCGGAGGGGTCGGTATGCGGACCCAAAGCACGCAACTCCAGTGTTGAGCCTCACAGGCGCTGCATGAAGTTTACATTTTACAGCAATATCTCTAAGTCGTTAACCTAAGCCATGTTTGTGAATTTTGTTTACTGGGCAGGAAGACTTGTAAGCAAGGTTTTATGCAAGTTAGGAGTCAGCAGCAGTGATTTACTGTCTAACGCACAGAGCAAATGGCTGGGATCAGCTTGGTGTTGGAAAAGGGATCTTCCATTGCCTCTCCTTGGTTGTAGCTAAAACTCTGCCGTATTTCCTGCCCAAATTGTCTTTCTTTGCTAGATTTCTTCTGCAACAAACTGCTTATGTCGAGAGCAAGGTCTCCAAGTGCTGTGTTCTGTTTTGGACCGACTTCGTGAGCAGGTAAGAAGGAGCGGTTGGAGTTTGAAGGTAGGCCACTTCTAATTAGAAGCAGTATGTGCTTCTTAGCCAGAGGATGTGAAGGCAGCCGGCTGGTAGCGCACCCCGACTTCTGCGCTCTTGGGCATGAGATGAAATTTAGCAGCGTGTAACAGCATAGTAGAAAAACTACTGAGGAAACTTTCCCCTCACTCAAATAATAATAAATGTTCTTTGGGCTGTGATTTACAGTTTGACCATCCCTCTGAAATGCGTCCTCTCCAATGAACCAAGGGACCTGTGTTTCGTGAAAAATCTTAACTCCTTTTTGTTCCTTTAATCCTTTTAATTCTGTGCGTCATGGGCATGAGTTCCTCATTGTAAGTATTTATATTTAAAAATATTTGGTGACTGAAGGCACTGTGTTTTATTTTTAACTAGTGTCCCCATTTTTTCCTGCAGGGACTGTTAATTTGCACCGTTGCTACCCTTACCGGTTCAAAATCTGAATATCCCTAGATAGTTTCAGAGTTGTAAATCTGTGTAAGTTATCTTGCCACCTTCATCTCTTGCTAATAACAACTTGTGAAGGGATTTACCTCTGGGCTACTATCTGCAGTTTTGTTACTCCTGGTATTTTGCCAGTCCTTCTTCCCACTGTAAGTTGATTTGATATAAATACTGGTGGGGTATCAAGTATGATGCCTGGATTGAGGCAGTTCGACCATTTCCGTGCGAGCCATCCTTCTCTACAAAAGTTTATTGTTATTTCTTACCACGAGTATGCCCAGCGTCTTGTGTGCAGCAGAGGAGAAGAGATCCCAGCTAATTTATTGCAAATTTATTGAAGGTAAGCCAAAAGTAACAGCGATAATGGCAACACATCTAAGTAGTTGGCTCTTCCAGGGAGCTGTACAAGAGCCCTGTTCCCTACCCTTGTATTACGATGCCTTTCAGGCCTTGATCAGCATCAATTGCAGCCCTTCCGTGCTGTCCTCTTCGTTCTAGTGGTTCTTCTCCACTCGCCTGCTTGTTGCAGCAGGAGAGAGACACCCAGGGCTGGTTCTACGTGCCAGGGTGGTTTCTCCTGTCTCACCAGCATTCTCCTTGAGTGGTTGTTTCCCTCGGTCATGCTCCCTAAATCTGTATTGCCATAACCTTTCTGTGTCCACCTCAGCAATCCCCTTACCTCCTCTTCTCCCTGCACCTCTCCAACACCATTCTGCCTGGTTCCCTCCAGCTCCAGTCCTCCTTCTATCCCTGCTAACAGGGCATGACCACAGTGCACTTGACCCAGGCACGGACTGGTTGCCCAGTGTCAGTGTGGCTGGGGTTGGGCATGGAAATAAAAGCTCGCCTTCCATTTTTTTCTTAGCGAAAGCGTGACTTTGGAAAAATCTGTGGCATATAATTTCCTTTCCTGCTGCTTCTTCAGAATGGCAGTTCTTGCAGAGCAGAAGATTCCAGGAAAAGGAATAAGCAAGTTTTGAAATACAACCTCAGCTATTAAAAGCAAGGTTGAGGCATTGGTGCCTTGCTCATACAGACTATTTCATTATCTTCCATGGGTGCGTTGTCAATGTTTAGTTGCATGAAGCAGGGTGTGGCTTGCGTTCTTCTTGCTGTGGTGTCTGAATGTGCTGACAGCAATACGATTCCTCTTGCCTCTACAAAAAAACCTCTTAGCATGTTTCCCACTGGTAGAGCTACCCTGGAGACAGGGTAATGTTGCATGGCTTTTAAATAAAATCTATGGGAAGGCAATCAGGGGTTGTCTCTGATCATAGAATCATTTGGGTTGGAAGGGACCTTAAAGATCATCTAGTTCCACCCCCCTACCATGGGCAGGGACAACTTCCACTAGATCAGGTTGCTCAAAGCCCAGTCCAACCTGACCTTGAACACTTCCAATGGTGGGGCATCCACAAGACTGTTACTCGTTTCTGTTCCCAGGCTACAGACTTTGGTTTCTTAATATGAGGATTTGTTAATATGAGGATGTTAACATGAGAACTCTACAGATGAAAAGAAAAATTAATCAGTGATCAGAAGCTTCTGTAACTCCACAATAGCAGTATCTGATCATCCCACACGTCTTTTCATGCATTGATCTTCATAATCCTTCTGGGAGCTGGGAAAATGCAATATCCATTATAGGGAGAGAAGCGTCAACATCTGCCTCTAAATGGTTTGAGTGTGTGGTGAGTAATCTATTTTTATAAGAAGACTGTGGTGGAGAAGGTAACTAAATCCAAATTTCTTGCATCACTGGATCCTTAGTGAAAGCAAATGGCCATATACATGCCCGTTAATACAAAGGGGAAAGATTCAGATGTACAAAAGATGAGAAAGAAATGCAAAATGACAAGTTTAAAAACAGGTTGGAGGCCTTTGAAGATGAATGTTTGCATTAGAAAGAGAAGTGGGCTCAATCTTTTCTTGGCTATGTCTTTGTTTTCTCTCTCAAGTCTACCATGCGGTACTTCTATCATCTATTTTCTCTGTATTTCACCATCCTTTGACAAAATTTCACTGTGATATTAATGTTGATGAAAAAGTACATGAACTTGGTGGTGGCAAGTACACGAACTGGTGAGCTGGCACCTGATATGCCCAGCGCTGAGCTCCCCAAAATTCTACATTTGTATTAATGAGAGCTTGCATGGTGGGACTGCCAGGAGAAGCCAAGACGACCCCCTTCTATTTACTGGCAATTGGGACTTCCCATTTACATTGCCCTATAGCTTGGGCTCACTCTCCACTGAACTCATCTCCAAGCTGAACTTTTCCTTGGGGTCATTGCACGGTAGTTTTAGCGTCATCCCCATCTGGAACTGGGAGCAAAACCTGCCTGTTCCAGGAGCCGTCTCGCTCATGTGCTCACCAAAGCCAAATAGCAGCCGTGGCAATGTGCTCCCTCCAGTGGCAAATACATCAAAATGAAAATGAAATGCATGCCAGGCTTCTACCTTACATTTTCTTAACCCAAAAAGACAATCCTTAGTTATAGAAAAAAGAGGTCAGGGTGCTTAATAATTTCAAGACAGCTGTCCATGTGATCTCATTTTCTTTGTAGAGATAAGCCTTTAATGCGTGCCTGGGAGAAAGATGGCACCTCTTATAGATTTTAAGGTGTAAATTCTCAGGCCCTTCTTTGAGGAGACTATTTCTAGACAATATGGAGACACAGTTTTCAATGTGAAATTACCTTATTTTGGAGTGCACTCCTCTGCTACCGAGTGCATTTTGCCTCAGTTCCAGAATCCGTTTATAATTGATGTTGGGACAAATAATTAAAGGAAAGCTAAAGCAGGGACATCTTCAACTAGATCAGGTTGCTCAGAGCCCCATCCAACCTGACCTTAAATGTTTCCAGGGATGGGGCATCTCCCACCTCATAACCTCGTAATTATAAATGTCATCTCTTTCTCTGTTCTTTTTCTAAGAAAAGGTCAACTATGTCAGGGCCTTGAGTACACTAACAGGTCTTAATGGCCCTGACCAACCTCACCTGGGACCCACACCCTGATCAGGGTCCCCATGTAAGCTCAGCTCTGGGTCTTCTGTCCCTCCCTGAGCTCAGTTAGGCCTGGCCATGGACCCCGTTGACCCTGACCCGTGGACCTGCTTCATCCCCACAAGCTTTTTCCTGGCTTTTGGGACTTGGTTGAGCCTGGCTGCCATCCCAGGCCTGCCCTGCTCAACTCCCAGGTGCTGTGAGACGGGGCCCGGCTGACATGGCCCTGCTGTCTGTGGCCGTCCCGTTCTCCATCTTGTGAGGAGCTGCCCGCCTTGGCTTCATCCGGACAGACCACTCCTGGTCTGCAGCTGTAGCTTGCACCTCGAGTGCCATCTAGATCTTTCTGTGACTAGCCAAAGAAGCTTCCCAGAGCATTTGCAGACTTCTGAACTGACTTGTGTCCCGCTCATTTCACCTAGAATAAAACAATATCTTGAGTTGGAAGGGTCCCATAAGGATTATTGAGTCCCACCCCCTGCTCCTCACAGGACTACCTAAAACTAAAACACACAACTAAGAGCATCATCCAGATGCTCCTTGAACTCTGGTGGGCTTGGGGCCGTGACCTTTTGACTTGTTGAAGTGTTAGAAGAGGTGGAAGATCCTGGCATGGTTTCCACAGGAGGAAATTTATTTGCAATTCGAATAGTTCAGAGGTATAGCATCTCTCAAGGAGAAAAATAAGAAAGGATTAGGGAAAATAATCCAAGTTTGCCTCCCTGTGGTACTGTCTCGCTGCTACACCTAGAAGTGGACTGCTTTTTCCTTTTCTTTGTATGAATTTCTCCCTGTTTGCTGCTGAGACGGGGACGGGTGTGTTCATAACAGATTGCTTAGAGCATCCCTAGCATTTCAGGACTTCAGTTGTGATTTTGGAGACCTTTAATGCCAGCCAGCATGGTTCAGCTGGGACAAGGACAGAACGCAGTTTTGCCTGAGAATATCCAATACTACGATGCAGTGCTCCTGCATTGAAGTCCTGCGTGCATAACACAGATGTGTTACCCAAAGAAGTGGAATGACGATATGAAAAACTTAATATCTTTCTCCTGGATTGCTACTATTATCATTTGTATTAGGTGCATTTGAAAATGAAAAGGTGATGCGATAGTAGCAGTTAATTTGAAGGGCCTGGAGAATAAATCTGATGAGGAGCGATTGAAGGAGCTGGGACTGTTTAGTGTGAGGAAGAGGAGGCTGAGGGGAGACCTCATCACTCTCTACAACTACTTGAAAGGACATAGTAGAGAGGTTGGTGCTGGTCTCTTCTCCCAGGTAATTAGCGATAGAACAAGAGGGAATGGCTTCAAGCTGCAGCAGGGGAGGTTTAGACTGGACATTAGGAAAAAATTCTTCCCAGAAAGAGTGGTCAGACCCTGGAATAGGCTGCCCAGGGAGGCGGTGGAGTCACCATCCCTGAGTGTGTTTAAGAGTCATTGAGATGTGGTGTTGGGGGATGTGGTGTAGGGGAGAACTTTGTAGAGTGGGGCTGATGGTTGGACTCGATGATCCCAAGGGTCTTTTCCAACCTAAATGATTCCATGATTCTATGATTCTATGATTTATAGGACACAGTTATGCAGCTGGACCTATTCAATCAAAGCACTGTTCTGTGCGTAAAAGAACCCAAATTGCTTTAGCAAGAGGGTCTGGTACTGTTTGAGAAAGAGCAGGAAGCCAAGAAAAAATTTTAAAATATAGCTGAAATATAAGGACTTGTAGGGAATTATTAGAGGGAAAGGCTCAGGAAACAGTTAAGGGCTTTTCTCCTTAAGCAGCCCCTTCCCATGGACGGAAGGGAACCATGTCCTCTGGCAGTTTTATGGAAAATCTTGTGCCCAGAGAGGACTGGAACAACATTCTTTGAGACTGGTGGACGCATTCACCAGCAAAGCTTCAGCTTGCTCACCAGGCACCCCCGATCTTCGGTATCCTTTCAGCAATAAGCAAAACCGTGCACAACCAGAAGTAAAAGCCACACCAGGCTACAGACTTTCAAAAATTATTTTTGAATTACACATTGTTATCACTCTTCTTAGGAAGTAAGGAACTTTGCAGTCAATAACTGTAACAAACTCCACTAAATGAACAACAGAAAAATCTCGGACAGCCTCTGATTCCCAGACTAAGAAAGCGCAGGCTACAGCAAGCCAAGTTCGGTATTTTTTTGTTTAGAAAGCATGATTTTCTGAAAGCAATAGAAAAAAAACCCCACTCTTTCAGAATTTTGCTGAAAGCCTTCTATTAAAAACACTGACAGATCTCTTTCCCCAGGGCGATGGAGGCGTTACAAACCCCGCGGTGGTGAGTGGGCAGACCACGGGCTGGGTACGGTACTAGCTGGGGCCGCTCAGAAATACCAGTTTTTAAGCAGCTCATAGAAGGGAGAAAAGGTGAAAGATGAAAACACTAGCATTGTTTGTGGGTTAATTGGTAACAGCGGCATATTTGGGAGCCAGGACTACATGGGACTTAAAATTCACAACTTTAAACCAAAAACTTTATATTTACAGCAGCCATTCCAGCACCCGTACAAGAACAATTGTCCACATGGGAATTCACGGTGTGAAGTTCATAATAGTTCCTTGCTGTGTTTTTTTTTCCCTGCTCTGTGTTGTGACTGCTCTGCATCTTGTGCTTTGAACGAATTCGACCCACATGTTTTTCCAACAAATTGTGAGGGCTTGTTCATAAACACTTGCCTTCATACCTTACTTGCCTGCAAGCCCAAACAAGGCGGTCCAGGGTTCTCACCTCACATGTAATTAGTGTTGCTCTTCAACATGGTGTGGAGAAAGGAGCAAGCAACAGGCATGTTTCTGTAGCACCTTCTTTTTGACATAGCTTCGGATACTGTAAGGAGTTTGGAGGACACACGTCAACTTTGAGGAAACTATCTTGGTAACCACAGAAGGTGTTCTTTGCTACCAGCTTATGGTGTCTCATCTTCTGAGTGGGAGAAACTCAGGGTCTGGATGAAAGGTCAGAGTCCTTGAGCTGCCCTCTGCACGAGACCCCCCCTAAAAACTCTTCTCCAAGATATGGAGTATGGAAATAGCTACATGGCCTCTTACACAGGTAGCCTCTTCTTTCAATCCACCTTGGAAAAACTGGAAGGGGATTTAGTCTGACGGTAAAATCTTGATCTAAAACTGCAGTAGCCAGCAAGACACAGAAAAAGAATCAGCCTAGCTAAGGTGGATATTTAGTTATTCTGCTCATTTTCAAATTCAAATAAATCTACAATCAAGGATATTACTCCACTCCAACATGTGAAGTAAGTTAACAGAAGTCTAAAGAGAGAGCATAGTGTTTGAGTCTAAATAACAGAGCCTAGTTCCTCATAACTTTATTTTCCTTAACTGCAAGTTCCAGTTGAAAGGGTTTTTTCCTTTCACTTTTTTTAACCATTGTTAATTTCTCTCTGTCCAAAAATAGCTGAACCCTCAGTGGAGACACCTGAATGAGCTTTCAGAACCAGCTGTCAGCTTCTATGAACTTGTAGGAACTTATTCTTGGCACGTTTTAATCAAATTTGAAATGGTGTGGAGGTCCCAGTGAGTTCAAAAGTTGTTGGCTGGGAGGAAATGTGGGCTGAGAAACAGGTAGGCACCCCATAAATCTCATTTTCTTGGAAAACCAAACTAAAAAAGCTCAAGGAGTTGTTTGTGACTTACAAACTGTGATTTGTTTTTCAAATGAAACAGGAAAGAAAAGCACAAAGAAACCGGTCCTTTCCTTTCATGTCCAGCCGAGGCAGTGAAATCTGCTCCTTTTGGCCTGTTGTTTCCTCAGGACACTCCCCACTTGTTCTGTTCCAATGTCCCTTGCAAAATCACATTATTTTAGTAACTGTGTCACAGCCTACCTCAAGGCTCCGTCTGGATAATGAGTTAGTGCAGCAAATACAGAAGTAGCTCAGGGCATGAGCAAATAGTGTGAATTCTTGGGGGTCTGTGGTCATTTTCTATCCACTTTCCACAGCCAGTCGCTATGTGTAAGATCTGCGCCTCCAGTGGAAAAAAAGAGGTGAATAGAAAGAGAAATACAGAATAGAATCATAGAATCACAGAATGTGTTGGGTTGGAAGGGACCTTTAAAGGTCACCTAGTCCAACCCCCTGCAGTGAGCAGGGACATAGAATCATAGAATCATGGAATCATTTAGGTTGGTAAAGACCCTTGGGATCATCAAGTCCAACCATCAACCCCACTCTACAAAGTTCTCCCCTACACCATATCCCCCAACACCACATCTCAACGACTCTTAAACACATTCAGGGATGGTGACCCCACCACCTCCCTGGGCAGCCTCTTCCAGGGTCTGACCACTCTTTCTGCGAAGAATTTTTTCCTAATGTCCAGTGTAAACCTCCCCTGCTGCAGCTTGAAGCCATTCCCTCTTGTTCTATCGCTAATTACCTGGGAGAAGAGACCAGCACCAACCTCTCTACAATGTCCTTTCAAGTAGTTGTAGGGAGTGATGAGGTCTCCCCTCAGCCTCCTCTTCCTCACACTAAACAGTCCCAGCTCCTTCAATCGCTCCTCATCAGATTTATTCTCCAGGCCCTTCACCAGCTTCGTTGCCCTCCTCTGCCCTCGCTCCAGCACCTCCATATCTCTCTCGTATTGAGGTGCCCAGAACTGGACACAACACTCAAGGTGTGGCCTCACCAGTGCCGAGTACAGGGGGACAATCACCTCCCTACTTCTGCTGGTCACACTATTCCTAATACAAGCCAGGATGCCATTGGCTTTCTTGGCCACCTGGGCACACTGCTGGCTCATGTTCAGCCGCTTCTCAATGAGAACCCCCAGGTCCTTTTCTGCCAGGCAGCTCTCCAGCCACACTTCCCCAAGCCTGTAGCGATGCGTGGGGTCATTGTGGCCCAAGTGCAGGACCCGGCACTTGGCCTTGTTGAAGCTCATTCCATTAGCATTGGCCCATCGATCCAATTTATCCAAGTCTCTCTGTAGAGCCTCCCTATCTTTTAACTAGATCAGGTTGCTCAGAGCCTCATCAAGCCTGGCCTTGAATGTCTCCAGGGATGGGGCCTCCCCACCCCTCTGGGCAGAACAGACTAGACTAGACTAGACAAGACTAGACTAGACTTAAATATAGAAATTCTGCACTTGGGTACTTAGATGAAGGTCCTGGTTGAGGCGAGGAGAATGTGAAGTAAAGGGTGAGGTGACGTGGGGCTGGGTCATGTTTGGGTCCATAGATTCCCTAAGGTGTGACACTGGCAGGGCATCAGAGCCTGGTCCGCTGTGTAAAACTATTGGCAACATCTCAGTGACTGCAGTAGGTGTTTGCGTTCGGGGCTGGTGTGGTAAAACTGTAATTTCTTAACCTCTCTCAAGGTGGCTTAAGACTGATTTGAAAACCCAGGGATGTTCCTGTCGAAAGCGGGTCCTGCTTCCTTATGCAGGATGAATGAACCTTTTCTAGACTACATCTAAAACCAGGTTGTCAAACCCAAAATTCAAGTTACAGACTTAAACTAAGAGTATAGGGCTTTTTCCAGCCTACAAATACCAACAATATTTTAAAAATTAAAAGAACATTTTAAGAAGTTAAAAGGAAATGCATTCTTTTACCCTCTGCTACCTCTGTCCCAGTAAAACCTTCTCCCATCACTCACCAATTTCTGTGTTGCTCTTGTACACAGAGGTCAAAGTTTCAAGCTTTTCTGAGAAAGGATAAGGCGCCTTTTTCCCCTCCACTCCATGAATATAGGATTTTTTTTTTTTTTTGCTTTTGTAACTGATGGGAACAGAACAGTTAAGAAAAATACCCAGAACTGTGGGGTTTACGATAGACTAGAAAGTGCTGATACCACCACTGAAAATGCTTCCCAAAAGCAAACACCACAGGTCAGCATCTTGGGATAAATACCAAGGCATTAGAAATAGCAGCAGTTTTTCAGCTCTCTCCTGGTTAGGTTGTGTCTAGGGGCAGTTTATGGAGAGAAGGGATGTGGTGCCACGGCCTAGGATTAGTCTTGCATCTCCTTTGCTTGCTCCGTGCCATATCCCGTGACACGCTAGCAGTGGCTGGGACCGACTCCAGCAGCCAGGGCTAATGAAGCTCGTTCCTTTGCTTCAATCTGCAGCTCACAAAGCCCTTGTATCCTCCTACAAATTTGCATTATGTCCCTGATATAATCCCTTTGGTTTCAAATTCATTTAATGACGTTGTTCTTAGCCTTTTTTCCCAGGAGATCCTGCTGTATAGAAGGTCATATTTCAAGATCCGTATCTCCCAGGCATAATCCCAGCTGCTGTCAAGCTTTGTGTTCCATGCCCAAAAGACGACACTTGCAGCACTGGGCCAGCCAATATATTGTGGAACGGTTTGTGCATCCGGCATCGCCGCCTCCCTAGGTTTATAATCTGTGAGCAATCAGTACATAAACAACTAGTAGCTACCCGGGGCTAAGATTAAACAATTAGTACTCCGCTTGGATTTTCAGAAGTATCCCAGAGGCATAGTCCAAGGCCTCTGTTTGTCTAATTGAGGATTAGGAGCAATTAAGAGAAGTAACATGCAATACGTGCATGGTATCCACTAATATCCATCATGTTGGGCTGGAGCAAAACACTTAGGAAATATGTTTTTAAAATGCAATCTATTTCCTCCCAAGGAAATCCTCCAGGCAGAACTTGGTACATCTGAAGAAAATACCATATGAGAACCTGGTGTCTATAGACAGAGAAGAAAAAAGCATCCCCTAGAGTTAACCTATGTTACGGTAATCCACGAATCCAGATAAAGATCTAGGGTCTGTGCCTCCATGAGCCAGTTTCAGCTGGGAGAGGAGAGCTCTGGATCCATCAATTCAAGGATGTAGAGCTGAAAAGAAACGGACTGCAGTGCCGTGCCTGGAATGCAGTGAAGGACTCGCTGTAAACTCCGATTGCGTTATGTAGGACGTAACATCAGGTAGTCCGTGAGCCTCTGCTGACAACAGGGAAGGGACACGCGGCAAGGGAATTTGTGAGGACAAACTGGATTCTTTTACGTATATGTTGTTTCTCCACAAATATTTACAAAGATGTTCACAGTGCCCCTTCTCTCCGTATGGCAGCTGCCCGGGGAATCTCAGGAACTGGGAAACGGGATACTTCAGATGCGTATGAAAATTCTCCTCAAGCCCACACTATTTACCTCTTCTTTGTTCTTATCGGGCATTATCATTTTCCCCGTTCCTCTGTTGAGCCTGGGCAATACTTTCACTTATCTCAGTAGCTGCTTTGCCTGCCTCAGTTGTAACATCTTTATCTTTTAAGGATGCCTTTTTTGGCTTTTTACCAAAACCTTTTTCCCTTCGGTTCCGCTTAGATACTTTTAAATTATGCGTACTCTGAATAAACTCCCATGAACAGTTTCTCTTTGTTACCCTTTGCTGACTGCTAATTTGTAAAAGCTGAAGTAAAAATCAGCTGGGAGTAGTTAATGGTTTTGGCAATAGTTTTGCCAATTTGTCTTTCAACAATACAGGACAGCTTTAGCGAAGAGTATACAATAGTCTCCTAACAGAAATGAGCAGGCATGAAATAACCTGGTAAGCATAAATAATCATAAATGAGGTTCTCGGACTTGGAGCAACTGAGTATCTACATCAAGTAATTAGATTCTTGAGCTAGCTGATCTGATGACATAAGAAAAGAAAAATAAAATACTGTGCAGTTGATCCGTGGAAGATATGCAGGGGTTATGCAAACAAATACAAAAGTATTTGTCATAATTTATGAATATATTTTCTATTGACTGTTCGAGACCTGCCCTAATATGAAGATGTTTCTAATACAATAACCCTCTTAAAGGAGGTACTGCAACGCAACATTCACTTATCTATGCTAAACTACTTAACGCTGGTTATATTGATTTATTGACTTGTATTATCTGTTCTTTGTATGTTGGACAGCTACACTTCCACTATAAAGAAATTATAATTATTTTTATGGTTCCTTATCAACATGTAAGACGCTTTCAACAGATCCTGTTTATTGTTATACATATTCAAAGGCACAGACGAGGGTCACCTGCCTGTGATTTACACGGCATCGATTGCTTGAATTGTCGCCTTGTTTTACAACACTCAAGTTGTAGTTAATAAAGCCATGTAATTCCAGAGCTAGCTGCGCATCTGGGCCTGGGGACGTGAGGTATGTTGGCGTGTATCCTGTACCTATGCCATCTATGCAAATTTACGTTTCCAAATGCAATTGCAAGCCAAAGCCTCTGTTAACACGACAAATTCTGTTTGGCAGGCGAGAATGATTTGTGTGGTTTGGCAAACATCGCATTAACTTCCCAATTCTGCTTCTTTCACCTCCGCGGGGAAGCAGGAGGAGGAAGATGCGAAAAGCCAGGATGAATTGTGATGAAATGTGGATCCAGCCACCTGAGGTGAAACTAGACAACTAGGTAAGCCAGTAGGTGCTAGGCACGGGTTGTGCAAGGAACCAGTCGAGCCACAAAATATAGATCCTCCCTTTTCATCTTGATAATGGTTCCTACCTGACAGGATGAATTATACGCTTTGCTCCCCCTCGTTTCCCTCAAATAAAAGGGACTAAATTGTTCTCACAGAGTGAGTGGGTGTCTAGGATTTTGTAAGACAATTCTAAGCGTGCAAGGCGCCAATTCTCGGTTGAGATTGGCTGAATAACTTGACTGTGATTTTAATATTCTCTCTCCCCTGGGGAGAATAAAGAAGAATCGCACGGACTCGCTACTAAAGGTGAGGGACGGTGACCGCACATTGGTAATTGTAAGAGATAATTGTAGAAAGTAATTCTGCAAAAGTTTATTTTAGTTGTTTGATTTTCTATTATTTCAATTGCTTCTTCAGGCTTTTTCTGAAATTTGTTTCAATCGTTAAAAAAAAAAAAAAAAGAAAGAAAAGGTGGTGATAAGAGCTGAAAGTACAATTCCTTAAAGAACTCTGTCATTTCACTTAGGAAAGAGAAGATGGAGAGGTAAGTTGCTCACTGTCCATAACAAATGGAAGGAATACAAAGAAAATCTGAGTAGATCTCAAGTTCATCCCGTTTTCTTTAAATCTTAAGCTTGTGCCGCCTCCAGCAGTGACTGTTTAGAAGAACCTTATCAACCCTAACACCGAAGAACTCATTAAATAAGATTCATCTTGCCTAGCTTTACAAAGTTAAGCATCTAGTCTAAGCTAGTGTCTAGGTTCTCTTGTCAAAGAAGCGAGATAGCTATCTCTAGATGTAATTTATGGTGTCCACTTTTCTCAAATTATTATAGAGCACGAAAAAATAAATCATTTCGATGATGTCTTTTTAGAGAGCTAAAGCAAAGCGAATGGGTTAATTCGTTGTATCTGAACTATACTGACGCTCACATCATCCTTTTTTGAGACAGAGAGATGGCATGGGGCACTTTCTGTATCTGTACCACCATACAGCACACTCCTTAAATCTGTATAACACAAAAGAGGTTAATTTGTTAAAGGAAATTATCTACTTGCAATATAGTGAAATAAAGAGGATTTAAAAATACTTGTTTACCTACTACTATGTTTACGTCTTCCTTTTTTATTTATGACTTTGTAGTCACTTTTTTCCACCCTTCATTTTCAGGTCATTCTATTCTTTTATTAGTCGGTCACAAACAGAGCAAAGGAAGCTGCTCAAATGGAAAGTACTGACTTATACAGTCTGCACATTCAGTATCCTGTATATATCGCCTGAGCACCCTTTAGTGTAAGCAAGTATTAATATGACTTTTTAAAAAAATATGTATTTGCAGCGCTGCCATATTGGATATATTAGCCCAGGAAAACGTCACGTGGCTATACTGTTTCCAGTGCCTGAATTACCTGGAAGAGTTAAGTCTAGAGCAGTATGAGCTCAGCCTCACTCAAGATAACTCATTCTTGTTCATTTCGGGTGGCTAGAGTATGTATACGTGGGCACTGAGTTTTCCTCTGTCAACACAGAGGAGCCGGACTCGATGGTCTTTATGGGTCCCTTCCAACTTGAGATATTCTATGATCTGGCTGGGATCACATGGGAATTTAAAGGCTGAGGAAGAATAAAATAAATTTCAAAACCCTGGAATAAAACCCCAAGTGCTGTTTTCATTAACGGTGTCTTAAGAGGGATGGTGCTACTGTCTGCTAATCACCTACAAGCAACAAAGGGGGGAAAAGCCATGGGAGAGCAACGATGGCTACAAGCCAAAGCTGTGGTGCGCCTCTGAAAAAGAAAAAAACAAGCTTATATTAGTCAAGAAATTATCAATAGCGAGAGAAAAAAAATAGTGGGCTTTACAAGACTGGGAAAATCTCTTCTAGATGATTGTGCAAACTGTTGGTTGCCCGTTCCACAGAAAGACTCATTCAAAACTAAAGAGGGAGGGCTACTTGGTAGATCAGAGAAATGCTGTGTTGTCATATGATCGGAAGCTAAAAGAACCTAGCAAATTTTCAGGTGATGTTTCCCGTATTTTTCTCCAAATGAGAAGTCAAGAACCAATACAACTGTAATTCATATGTATGCATTTAAATTTCGTAGAACAATGTGATTTTTGGCTGTTCTTTGTAGGCGTCTAGTAGGTGCAAAGAAATACTACATTTCCTCTCAAAGATGTAATGCTTAAAGAAAGGAAGCACCTTTCATGAGATCTAGCGAAAGAAGCACATGTTATGCCCATATTGTTATAGAAACGACTCCTCGGGAAGATAATTTGTCATGTTGTGCAATGTGTTTTCACCTACTATTTGATGTGTCCGTACCTGTTGACATACCTCAGATGGGTGGATCTTCGTCTTACGAGGCAAGTTGTAATAACCAGTTTTCTCCAAATACGAACGCAGAGAAAGCTTTCTACAAATGGTGTCTGTGAGCCTGTGCTGAGTGTGGACACAGTCTATAAGCTCCGTGTGCAGGAAATCGTTGCTGGCTGCTTCATCCCTTGAAACGCACAGTTCCTGTCCTGTGTAGGAAAAAGAGAGGGTGCAGTGGCATATACATAAAGAACACCCCTCTCCTTGTCTTTCTTTCCAGGAGAACATGTGTGGTTACTGTGGACACTGTGACAAGTTTCTCTCAAGATTTGCTTTAAGGATATGAAGGTGATTGCAAGTTTTCCTGCACTTCTCCCTCCTTGCCGCTGATGTGATGGCAACATAACCACTACCCTTATGAAGTCTCTCTACTGACTTTCCATCACCAGTGTGTCATGGTTTCACAGCTGGGATGGAGTTAACTTTCCGGCTAGCAGCTGGCGTAGAGCTGTTTTGGATTTGGGATGAGAAACAGTAATGAAAAAAAACCCTGATGTTTTTGGTTGTTTGTTGGCAGTCAAGGCCTTTTCTGCTCCTCACACAGCCCCACCAGCGAGCAGGCTGGGGGTGCACAAGAATTTGGGAGGGGACACGGCCAGGACAGCTGACCCTCACTGACCAAAGGGATATTCCATGCCATATGACATCATGCTCGGTATATAAAGCTGGGGGATGAAGAAGGGAGGGGGGGGATGTTGGAGTTGTGGTGTTTGTCTTCCCAAGTGACCGCTACGTGTGATGGAGCCCTCCTTCCCTGGAGATGGCTGAGCACCTGCCTGCGATGGGAAGCAGGGAATGAATTCCTTGTTTGCTTTGCTTGCGTGTGCAGCTTTTGCTTTACTTGTTAAACTGTCCTTATCTCAACCCACAAGTTTTTCCTCCCTTTTATTCTTCTGATTCTCTCCCCCATCCCAGACTGGGGGAGTGAGCGAGCTGCTGCGTGGTCCTGGTTGCTGGCTGGGCTTAAACCAAGACACAGTGAGAACCGTGTTTCACCTTCTATACCGTACCATTTGAGATTGGTTTTGTTCCTTTCCTTTCATAATTCCAAAGTCTTCTGTTGCTTTTGCCAAAACATATTTAGAGCTGCTAAGCTGTTTCTCTGGCCTTCTCCAAATACTATCATCCCCAGAACGTCACTCTGAAGATTAGGAAAGGAAGTAACTGTAGTTATGATGTATTTGTGAAAACCAAGGCCTAAGAAATTAAGAAGTATGCAATATTAATCCCTCTCTCCCTCACGGATTGGCAATGTAAAGCAGAAATCAGCCGAGAATATTCCAGGTACACCTAATGTATAAGCAGTCAGTGAACTGGATGGCGAGAGGTCAGTTCAGCAATGCTGTGATACAGGATTATCCGGAAGAGCCAAGAATTTCTAAGGGATTTCAGCCTCTCTCTGACCCTTTTGGGCACAGAGGACAGTGTTACATGTATTCTTTCAAATACTGAGACATAACTCATATCTGTGCTGGTTTGCACGGATTATATCAAGTAGCAGGAAATAGGGATTCTCTTGTTGTGGAGATTACCCCGAGTAAAGCAGTCGTCGTTTGATCCGTGTGTTTGACGGTAGGGAGGTGAAAGTGTAGTGCCAAGATCCTGGCAAAGAGACTAAAAGGATCCAAAATTTGAGAGTGTAATAATCTGTATAAGGTAAGCTCCTCATAAGGTAAGGGCACACAAAATTGAATCATCCACTCAAAGTATATATCTCATTGCATCAGCCAGGGAGAGTCTAACTGGCCTTTTAATGTAGGTGGTTAACCGAAGTTAGACACTTAAAGGTAGGTACGGTGAGTCTAGACCAAAATATTTGGGGCGTTGTAGGGAAAATGTAGACAAATTCTGTTCCCTGCAATTCTAAAACAAAGCAAGAGTGTCTGTGCATGCAGGGGGAGAGGGCAGAGGAGAGACTGGCAGGTTAGGACATCATTCAAATAATGTAAAGATCTGGGCACAACCTAAACTCTGTTTTCAGTTCTCCACGTGACCGAGTTTGAAATACTTTAACTGGTTCCTGATTTTCAGGTGTTTGAGTTTGTAGAAGAGCTTCTCTCCTAAATGGAACGGGATAGCACAAAGGAAAGTGATGTGGGCTACTAAAGCTTTCATTTGCTGAATTTCCTACTTGGTGTTCTAATACGAGAATAATGTTTCCTGTGGGAGTAAGTGATCGTGCGCTTAATTTTATGTGTAGGTTTTATATAGAGGTGGTATGTGATTCTTTATTATGTCTTTCCTTTTGTAGCAAGGTTAATTGCTGTCATTGTAAAGACTGAGGTGTGAGAAACAAGGCTGATGAGAGAAATCACTTCCCCATTAACGTTACAAAATCTCTTCTATTATGCAGCAACTTTAAGCGTGAGTAGAGACGTCTCTGTAACTTCTGTACCCAGCGTCTTTCTCAAATTATCTTCCATTTACCCCATTAACAGTACTAGAAGTCATTCCATGCTAACATACCCCAGGAAGCGGAGTGTTAAGTGAATTCCAGTTTCCTTTGCTTTTCTCCGGAGCTGTAGAGAAACTTGAAAAATGAAGTCAGACTGTTTGGGCACTGAATGAGCCCCACTTCCAACATGTGGTGATAGTTCCCACAAACTACCGTGCCACCAAGAATATACATTCTTTGTCTATTCTGTTCAAGTTCTTCTCTTCCCTATTCTCGTGACATAGTATTCATAGCTTGGCTCAAATGACTTTCAAATACGTTTTGAGTTTCCATGGCTCTCGGAAGCTTCTCCTTCATCTTCACATTCTTACCTGCCTTGTTCAGACACGCAGAGCCACATATTCAGCACCTCTTCAGCGCTGGACTTGTGATAAGGAACCCCCTGGTCTGCTTTAGATAGAAGTATCATCATCTGGTGCTTTGCAAAGCAAGTTGGAATGAGGTAAATGGGAATAATGCAAGCTTTTCTCAAGAGTTTAAGGTGTTAAAAGTTGGTGGGAGAATGCTTCCATATGTTTCCATAATTTCTTCAAGGGGTTAAGGCATCCACCCCATGGCTGTGGGTGCAGTTATCACCAAAACAGGGCATAATAAGCTGTACTAGCCAAAAAGGGTGTAACATGGTATGACAGAGAAGAGATTATATCACTCTTTCTATTCAACAAGTCTGTGCTGCAAATCTTGAGTCATACCCTGGTGCTTTTTGGGGGGCAGTAGATAAGATCTGCTATTGAGAAAGAACACGTTACATCATATGAAGACGCAAGGATACAATTCTGTCAATGCCACCCTTCCATTCATACCGTAAAACCTTGTGTCTGTGTTCCAGCGTAGATACCTCATGCAAACACGGCAGCCGTAGCACAACTGTTTCTGGGACCGTCTTGAGTGGTGTGCAGCAGCGAGTTACTAGGCATGAGCATACGAAAACTTTCAATCAGGAGACAGTGGGTTTTTCCCTCGGAACTTCCAGCTTTTTCACACATTCTTTGTCTCTTTACTGACCTCCGCCGGGCTACATTATTCAACCTTTCAGAAATTTCTGCGAAGTAACACAAACACAAAGCAGCTTTGCTGTGTCATTATCAAGACGACCTCTCAACGCAGTGCTAGTCAACTAGTGGAGCACGCCCAAATAATGGGGAACGTCTGGAAAGAAAATGGTTAGCGGCAGCTCTGCGCCACATCAGTGGTTCCAATAAAACACTATTTATCAGAACCTTGCTCACCTGAGTCTTTTCTAGACCAGTGTTCAGGACCATGAACAAAGGGCAATGAAGAATTTATAAAGATTTACTACAGGTAACAGTCATTGCTCCAACAATGTGACTCTGTTGTGTGGCTCTAGTGGAAGTGTTCAGATTAAGCTACGTGCCACTGGTGATCTCTTCCCTAAAACACGATCTTCAATTCATAGCAGAAAAGGGGGAGTCCCAGGAAGCAACGACAGTTGCAATTTTTTTAACTGGATGGGAATATTCAATTTTTTGAACTGAGGAATATTCAGGCTGAGAGAGTTGGGGTTGTTCAGCCTGGAGAAGAGAAGGCTCAGAGGAGACCTTATAGTGGCCTTCCAGTACCTAAAGGCGGCCTACAGGAAGGATGGGGAGGGACTCTTGATCAGGGGGTGTTATGATAGGACACGGGGTAATGGCCTCAAACTGGAAGAGGGTAGATTTAGATTGGATATCAGGAAGAAATTCTTTACTGTGAGTGTGGTGAGGTGCTGGAACAAGTTGCCCAGGGAAGTTGTCAATGCCGCATCCCTGGAGGTGTTCAAGGCCAGGCTGGATGGGGCTTTGAGCAACCTGGTCTGGTGGGAGGCGTCCCTGCCCATGGCAGTGGGGTGGAACTAGATGATCTTTAAGGTCCCTTCCAACCCAAACCAGTCTGTGATTCTGTGATTCTGTAATATGGGTGAGTGTGCTTAGGATTCATTTTTTATGCATGTGGTGTGCCACCTCTAAGGATTTTTGCAGTGTTCTTGTAATCAACTTTCATGAAAGCTATAAAAAATTTAAGAGGTGTTCTGTTATACTTTTGCATGAGTCCACTGCTATTTACATTTGAGGACTTGATCCAGCCAAGGAAAATGATGGGGCATTCACAATTTCTCTGGGCAGCCTGTTCCACCGTCTCACCACCCTTATCATAAAAAAATTCTTCCTTGTGTTCAATCTAAATCTACCCTCTTTAGTTTAAAACTGTTGCCCATTGTCCTGTCACTACAGGCCTTGGTAAAATGTCTGACTGCATCTTTGTTTTAAGCCCCCTTTACATATTGAAAGGCCATGGACAACGTTCCTGTACACTTGTTGAGAGTTGCCTACCTTGGGTTCATAACACTGAAATGAAGTCAGCAGAGGAGCAGAAAGCCAATGGCATCCTGGCTTGTATTAGAAATAGTGTGACCAGCAGAAGTAGGGAGGTGATTGTCCCCCTGTACTCAGCACTGGTGAGGCCACACCTTGAGTGTTGTGTCCAGTTCTGGGCACCTCAATATGAGAGAGATATGGAGGTGCTGGAGCGAGGGCAGAGGAGGGCAACGGAGCTGGGGAAGGGCCTGGAGAATAAATCTGATGAGGAGCGATTGAAGGAGCTGGGACTGTTTAGTGTGAGGAAGAGGAGGCTGAGGGGAGACCTCATCACTCTCTACAACTACTTGAAAGGACATTGTAGAGAGGTTGGTGCTGGTCTCTTCTCCCAGGTAATTAGCGATAGAACAAGAGGGAATGGCTTCAAGCTGCAGCAGGGGAGGTTTAGACTGGACATTAGGAAAAAATTCTTCCCAGAAAGAGTGGTCAGAGCCTGGAATAGGCTGCCCAGGGAGGTGGTGGAGTCACCATCCCTGAATGTGTTTAAGAGTCGTTGAGATGTGGTGTTGGGGGATATGGTGTAGGGGAGAACTTTGTAGAGTGGGGTTGATGGTTGGACTTGATGATCCCCAGGGTCTTTTCCAACCTAAATGATTCCATGATTCTATGATTCTATGACTAAGGCATATTTTAGGCACAGGCAATCAGCACGAAGCTTTACAAGTGTGCGCATCAGGAGATCCAAAATTCTCTCAGGCCCATGTGAAGAGCAGTGTCTTATCCATAGCACTGGTTTGGCTGAACAGTCCCACATCAGAAGTCCACGGTGAAACATTAGGACCTTGCCAAGTCCCTACCATGGCAGTCTTTCCTGCTTGTTGCCATAAATTCCAAGAAGTAGCACCAATCCTACTTCAAATTCCTCTAACATTGCACCACATGAGCAAGAAGAATCAGAAAAGAAAAAGGAACAGCAGTTATAGGTCACAAATAATTACTTATGGATACAAATTGCATTCTCCTCCTATATATTGCATTTTTATAAATCAGGATTTATTTTGTTTATTTATATTTTGTTCTGGCTTACTCATCTTAATTAACACTTTTCTTTTTTTGTGTGTGTGCTGTTTTCAGAGGCCCCAGTTTATGGAGATCTGGGGGTATGGTTTGTGCCTGGCTGCTCTGATTATATCCTTTGGTGCTGTTGAAATTCATAGCGTCATCTGTTACTGAAATTGTTGCTGCTGCCCACACAACTGTAATGAAAGTGGAACCCATTAAAAAGATTTTCTTGAGTTACAGTAACAAAGGAAGCAGCCTACGCAAGCCACTGAATTGATTTTCTACCAGTCCAAAATAGCAAACGGAGGAAGGCACATGGAGTTTGACAGGCTCCGTATCAGGGAAATCAATACCCTGCTTTCTTTCTTGCTGTTCACCACAATTCAAAATATTTTTCAGAGGCAAATTGTTGCAAACATATTGGCAGTTGCCCCTTCTGCGAGGATAAAAGAACACGCCTATGCCACAAAATAGCGTGTTAGCAGATAGGGACACACTGAGTCTAAAGCACGGCAGGAATGCAAGCACTACACAACCCAAATCCCCTTGGATTACTTACTTGGACGTTTCCCAAATCTGGGAACTGGTTATGGCATCCGTCAGTATTCAGGTTGTACTCCGTGTGGAAATGTGAAACTCTAACTTTGCAGCATTTGTGCAGGCTAAGGGAGGCGACAGTAAGACTACCTCATATGTTGGCACACCTAAGACTTTCTGAAACAAATTTGATCTTGCATTCTCTCTTCCAAATGCACACGGCACCCGTAATTGCATGTGGCCCCACCCCATCAAGTTTCCTAAATCATGGAAGAAGGAGATAGGTAGCCATACTTAAAACACAAAGGGTTCCTACAATCGATTGATGATTCTACATCAATAGGGTCCCATCAACTGGAGCTACATCTGGCTGGTGACTGGTCACCAGCGGTGTTCCTCAGGACTCAATTCTAGGGCCAGTTCAGTTCAATATTTTTATCAACGATCTGGATGCAGGAGTTGAATGCACCATTGGAAAGTTTGCTGATGATACCAAACTGGGAGGTGTTGATGACTCTCTCAAGGGACAAGAGGCCTTGCAGAGGGATCTAGATAGATTGGAGCATTGGACCACAATCAATAGCATGAAATTTGACTTGAGTGCATTCAGAAGAGGGCAACAAAGCTGGTGAAAGGGCTGGAAGACATATCCTATGAGGAACGGCTAAGGACTTTGGGTTTGTCTAGTTTGGAGAAAAGGAGGCTGATGGGTAACCTCATTGCTCCCTACAGCTTCCTGAGAAGGGGACATGGAGAGGGAGGTGCTGATCTCTTCTCCCTGGGATCCAGTGATAGGGCGTGTGGGAATGGTTCAAAGCTGCATCAGGGGAGCTTTAGACTGGACATTAGGAAGCATTTCTTTACCAAGAGGGTGGTCAAACACTGGAACAGGCTTCCTATTGAGGTGGTTGATGCTGCAAGCCTGACAGTGTTGAAGAGACATTCAGACAATGCCCTTAACAACATGCTTTAACTTTTGGTCAACCCTGAAGTGGTCAGGCAGTTGGACTAAGTGACAGTTGTAGGTCCCTTCCAGCTCAACTCAACTCAATTCAACTCAACTCTTCCAGTCTAGTCTAGTCTAGTCTAGTCTACCCTATCCAATCCTGTCCTGTCCTGCCACCAGGGGAAAGTTCCTGCTTGTACAAATATCAAGGTGTTTGACCTCCCCATGTCTTTGGTGTCATTCATCTAGATAATGTTTCTCTGGAGTTCAAGAATCTGCCTTGTCCACGACATGCAGAAAAGGAACTAACAGAGTTCCTTTGAGAGTCAGCAAAAATATCAATGTTCATATTTTAACCTGCGCACAAGATGCATTTAGCCCCACCCCAAATCGTGTTGTTGTTGTTGTTGTTTCTGTTAAGCTTGATGATGTCTGTATTAACACAAGAGTTCCAGGAAGGACCATAGTGCAGGTTTGCTCCAATTCACCCTGATGCAAGGAAAGGAAGAATGGATTACAGCGCATGAAAATGTGGGATATGGGAGAGAACAAGTGGGTATCAGGTAGCTACCAAGTCATAATTTGATGTTTATCTTTTTAGCAGCTGAGATCTTTTCTTGTGAAAAGACACATTGCAAAACATCGAAGCAGAGAGCTGCAATACTGGAAATGCCTAAGTTTAGCTTAATGGGGGGTTCCAGTAAAAAATTGAGTAGCTGGCAACTTGATGCAATAGCTGGGGTTTGGATTAATGAAGTGTTTGTTACCAAATGTATTGTTCCATTGTTAACACTGGCTGATACAATAGCAATTATTATTACTATCAGCATTTCTATCAGAGTAACGTCTACAGGCTGATATAACCCATGTAACCGACAGCTCCTTCTCTCAATGGGTTATGTGGCTCCTTCTTGGGTAATTAAAGCTTCAGTTGTCCAAGGGTTTGACATACGTCCGTGGAGGGACTTAATATCCTGGCTACCATTTGAGGTGCTGGAGGGCAGTTCTTAAAATCTGAAGCTCCAGCTAAGCTGTTGCCTGTCTCCTGGAATAGCCGGGTTCTCAGTGCCGGCTCTCACTAATGTTCTCAATCACCAGTTTCTGAACCGTGCAAAGAAGTTGTTTTTTGGTTTGGTTGTGGGCTTTTTTGGTTTTTTGTTTGGTTTTTGGTGGTTTTTTTTAGTGTTTGTTTTGGGGTTTTTTTGTGACCTCACCAGTGGCTACCTAAGGGCACACACACCTTTCACCCCGTCGAGAAGCTCAGCAGGGGCAGCTGAGCAGCTGGATGCTCAGTATGCTGAAAACCACAGGGTGAAAAAGCTTTTCCCGGCCTGGTTTACTGACCCAGCGGTAGCTGCAGCTTTACCTCAAAGAAAACAGGAAAAGAAGGTACTTTTCTATTTCACTCAGCAACTTGTGATTCACTGAAAAGGTAAGAAATCAAGGGGATTTGAACGTATTTCTCCTGCGTGCTGCTAGATCGCCCTGGCCATCTGAGCATCCTCAGCAAGGTGGAGAAAAAGATGAAATAGGAAACAGCTCGGTCACGTTGTTGAAGCTTTTTAACTTTGTGCAGGATTTTCGGGGCAGAAAAAGCAGCGGAGGAGGCGTGAACGTAGGACGAGGGGGCTGAATTCTTCCTCCTTTTCTGCCAAATATTCAGTGTGAGAGGGAAGCTAAAAGGAACAAGACCTGCTGTGCTGCCAAAGGTGCGTACTGGTGCACTGGAGATGGCTTATCTCAAATGTTATAAAAATATTCCGTTAAAAAGTAGCAAATTTGAACCTAAGGGATGGCAAAGCCCAGGAATATGAAGGAAAAGTTGCTTTCTGATTGCATTACTATGACAGGGGAGAAGCAAAGAAACAGAACGACGACAATGACCTTTAAACCTCTTTTTGAGGCATCTTATTTCGTTGGCTGTCATTGGGAGCGGGGCTGAGAAATCAGCTTTAGCCTTTTCACACCTTCTTATAAAGGGGAAGAGTCATAAACACTATTTAAATAACTTAACCCTGATAACTAGGCGATATTTCTCCTGGTTCTTTAGATCAGCATTTCTCACTGGAAGTACAGACCACAGAATTATTATCAGGTGAGAACTTTACCAGCCCAAGCAGCCTCAAAAGCAAATGAGCCCCGAGGGAAAAAAAATGCAAGTAGGTGTGTGATTAAATGTTACAAATGTATAGTAATTAATTCAAATTAAATACTGCAAACCATCAAAAGTTAGGAACTCAGAGAAATTCATTTCAGCTTTGACCGCACGCTTTGAAAACTAATTGTGAGCTCCTCCGTCTGGGTTGATGCTGATGTGGGCTTTAACATACGTTTTTCGATGGAATAAAGAAATCATTGCTGACACACCGGAACGCTGTGCCGTCATACAGAGACCTGGACAGGCTGGAGATTTGGGCAGAGAGGAACCTTATGAAATTCAACAAGGGCAAGTGCAGGGTGCTGCACCTGGGGAGGAATAACCCCATGCACCAGGACAGGTTGGGGGTGACCTGCTGGAGAGCAGCTCTGTGGAAAGAGACCTGGGAGTCCTGGTGGACAACAGGATGACCATAAGCCAGCGATGGGCCCTTGCGGCCAAGAAGGCCAATGGCATCCTGGGGGGCATCAAGAAGAGTGTGGCCAGCAGGTGGAGGGAGGTCATCCTCCCCCTCTGCCCTGCCCTGGGGAGGCCGCACCTGGAGCTCTGTGTCCAGTTCTGGGCTCCCCGGTTCAAGAGGGACAGGGAACTGCTGGAGAGGGGACAGCAAAGGGCTACCAAGATGCTGAGGGGACTGGAACATCTCTCTGATGAAGAAAGGCTGAGGGATTTGGGTCTCTTCAGTCTGGAAAAAAGACGACTGAGGGGGGACCTTATCAACGCTTATAAATACCGAAAGGGTGGGTGTCAGGAGGATGGGGCCAGGCTCTTCTCAGTGGTGCCCAGTGACAGGACAAGAGGTAACGGGCACAAACTTGACCATGGGAAGTTCCACCTAAACTTGAGGAGGAACTTCTTTGCTGTGAGGGTGGCAGAGCCCTGGCACAGGCTGCCCAGAGAGGTGGTGGAGTCTCCATCTCTGGAGACATTCCAACCCCGCCTGGACGCGTTCCTGTGCCACCTGCTCTGGGTGACCCTGCTCTGGCAGGGGGTTGGAGTGGGTGATCTCCAGAGGTCCCTTCCAACCCTATGGTTCTATGATTCTACGATTCTGTGATTGCCTCGGTTGTGGTTTTATAATGTTTTGAAAACGTTATGGTCTGTTTTGAAAAGAGAAGATGATGTGAATGCTGTGGCTGCTTTAGAAAGGTAGGAAAAGCTGAACCAAGCGTTGTTTTGCAATTAACACTGATTTCCTGCAATCCTCGAGTCAATACTTTGCTTAGCAATTTTACAAACAAGAAGGGGGCAGGAGGAGGACAAGAAAAAGCCGTTTCACAACCTGCCACCAGAACCTGGTATAACATTTTGTGTTGCCGTCCCCGGCTCATCCCAGGAAACAGCAGCATCAAGCGCAGAGGTCTGAGGAGAGGATTATGGCTGTAAAGGGCACTGGGAAGCCTCCTCCGCCCTGCCCCGTTCTTGCTGTGAGCGCTGGAGAACTGGAAATACAGAAATATGGGGTTTCATCAGATTCTAAATATAAGACTGATTTCTTAAGAGATTGGCTTGTTGTTGGCTGGGGTTTTTTTGTTTTTTTTTTGTTTTGTTTTGTTTTGTTTTGTTTTGTTTTGTTTTGTTTTTTTTTAAGTGGGCAGAAGAATGTGCATAACTTGTGTTTCTTCCAAAGGGTTTTGTGGACTGTAACATCTAAACCAAGCTGCAGAGTGATATTCTTTTTCTGGTTATCAGCAGGTTAATCAGGGGCGTATTTTAAATGCAGTTTTCCCTGAGTGTCAGAGCCCAGTAAGTCCATCTTGGGAACTGAATGAGCTACCCAAGAAAAAAAAAAAAAAACTGAAGCGGCCAGATACTCCTTACGTGTAGTTACTTACAATGAGCACCTAAATAGGTAGACAACAACAAATCTGGACGCGGACTTATTTTCTCGTGTCTTCTGTTTGTCCAGCAAGCGGAACTGTTAGAACTTTTGGTTGCTGGAGGATTTTATCTCCCAGCGAGCAAAGTTTCTGTATCGTACAATTTCTGCAGCGTTCGGCTGGGAAGGAGGAGATGCTTTCATTCTAAAACAAAATAAATTATTTTTATTTTTGAATGAGCAGTGAGTATTTTGCTCATGTGTAAATGCGTGCCGGCGTCGCGCTGCGGGGGAAGGAGCAGGTTTTGGGGTGAAACCTGGAGTAGCAGGAGCGATGCCGACCTGCCGGGGATGGGGAGAGGAGGAGAAGGGCGTGGTCTGGGCGTGGCCGGGGCGTGTCCCACCCGTATATCCCATGGCGGGAGCGGGGTGCTGGGGCTGGCGAGGAAGGAGGGAGGGAAGGAGGAGGAAAGAAGGGAAGGAGGGAGATGGCACCGCTGCGAGGGGCCGGGGAGGTGCGTGAAGAGCGGGCCGGGGACCCCGCGGCCAGCCCGGGGCTGCGGCGCTTCACCTGGGAGGAGATCCGGGAGCGGAGCGGGCGGGGGTCGCCGCCGCAGGAGCGCTGGCTGGTGATCGAGAGGAAGGTGTACGACATCAGCCGCTTCTACCGCCGGCATCCCGGGGGGGCCCGGCTCATCGGCAGCCACGCCGGGCAGGACGCCACGGTGAGGGGCGGGGGCGGGGAACGGCGGGGAGGTGTTTGGTACCCGCTGGCTTTGAGGTGCGGGGAGGAGGAGGCTGGTACCCGGCAAGTGTCATGGGGCGTCAGCTCGGGAGGTGATTTTGCTGGGCACTGGTGCGGCTGGGGGATATATAGTGTGGTGGGAGGTACATAGCACGGTGAGGAGTAGGACGTGGACCTGTTGGAGTGGGGCCAGAGGAGGCCCCGGAGATGCGCGGATGGCTGGAACCCCTCTGCTGTGAGGACAGGCTGAGAGAGCTGGGGGGGTTCAGCCTGGAGAAGGGAAGGCTCCGGGGAGACCTTAGAGCCCCTTCCATGACCCAAAGGGGCTACAGGAAAGCTGGGGAGGGTCTTTTCACATGTAGTGATAGGACAAGGGGTAATGGCTTCAAACTGAAAGAGGGGAGATTTGGATGAGATATTGGGAAGAAATTCTTTGCTGTGAGGGGGGTGAGCCCCTGGCCCAGGCTGCCCAGAGAAGCTGTGGCTGCCCCATCCCTGGAGGGGTTCAAGGCCAGGCTGGACAGGGCTTGGAGCAACCTGGGCTGGTGGGAGGTGTCCCTGCCCAGGGCAGGGGGTGGAACTAGGTGATCTTTAAGGTCCCTTCCAACCCAAACCATTCTATGATTCTATATAGCATGGTTGGGAGTGTATAGCATGGTCAGGGATATGTGGTGTCACTGCTACATGCAAGCTTTCCAACATCATGCTATGGAAACAGGCGAATACAGAGGCTTACTCAGTGGGGCAACCATGTTGTCCCAAATCTGGGTTCTTCACCAGGCGTACAAAAACCAATTGACACACAGAGTCAGGATATTCGCTCTATTCCAGTCCTGTGCAGATAAGGGTGCTAGGTGATAATTCGCAAACTAGCACACATTTTGAGAAATAAGCCTGGTCTTATATACCAAAGGAGAAGCTACAGGAAATGATTGGTCCGTCGTTCTTCACTCCTAACTTTACATACGAAAGCAGAAATTTACCATTCTCTTATCTCCAGACTCCTGCTGTCTTTGGTTGAGGTCAGCTTGGTGCCACCAAGGTCTGATGCCCTGAGGCTGTCTCTTGCCATCCCCCACTCACCAGCTACACAAGCCCACCTGGATTCTGTGTGACTGATAACCCTTTTCTTTTGACAACCACCAGACTGTAACTGTTTATCCAGCTAAAGTCTTTAGGATTACTCTATCTTCTGCAACTACTGTGGACTGCAGTGATTGCTTACAACCAGGGCGAGGTGGGGAAGCTGCCACAAGCCCTGTGACAATGACAGCACCTGCTTCCAGGAATGTACCTTTGGGAAAGTTATCCCCCTGGTCATAAGTTGGACGGAGAGCAAAGACAGCTTTCCCAAGCAGTCTTCCAGAAGAGTTTCTGTAGTTGCTGCGTATGGTCCTTCTGATGAAGGACCTCCTTGAGATGAACACAGTTGAAAGCATCAGCCATTAACAAGGGTCCAATTGTTGGTGAGTTAGTCTGTGGGCAAAAAAACTTCTGCTCATCACGTTTCCTTGTCTGACAGCTGTTTTAATGCCACAGAAACCTGTGGTAACACACACCAGAACGTTCAGCAAATTCCCTGGAGTTCTTGCCTCCTGGTACATGCAGGAAAGGTAGAAAACAGTGGTAAAGTGACATCTATATGAAATGTGGAAAATGTGATTGCTTCCTTGCTGTGTATTTTGGAAGAAAAAAACCCCAGGCAAACAGTTCCCTCATCTTCTATATATAAGGGATGCTTGAGGCTCATGGAAATAAAAATAATTGTCAATCCACAAAGTTTAAATTTCAAATTCTGTATTAGCTGCACTTTGCATTCTGTATTTTCCATCATTCATTTCTCTAGTTAGTACTGTCCATTTTCTTTCATTTTAGCATGCTGGAATACCCCAGACAATGGATGAACTTGGAAAAATCAGGTATTTTGTTTCTGGGATCTGAGCTGGTTCTTCTAGGTTGGTTCCGTGTCGGAATCGTTAAGTTCTGCAAGACTTCAGCCGCTTTTGTGTGACACCAGCTCAAGTGTCTTCACACACAAGTGTGAAGCACATCAAATAAGCTGTGCACTATAATGGAAAAATGCGGGGTTATTTCCCATTCTCTCTTTTTAAGCATATATGGTAACACTCCAGCTCAAGGGCTGTAAGGGAAATTAATAGGAAGGGGTTTTATTTTACTCCAGAGATGCTGAAGGAACACACAAATCTTCATCAACTCGGCGATTTTTGGATAACAGCAGCATCGTCACTTCTGACAAGGCACAATATTCGGAATACGTATTTATTCCAAGGCGAACTGATACATGGGACACTGGAGCATCTTGCCCTGCTTGAGCTCTGCACTCCTGCAAGCTGTGTATCTTGGCCTCGGCACAACTTGTGGGAGGGAGTACAAGGTGGGATATGTGCTGTCGGTTCGTGTAATCCAGCCCAGAGAAAGCCACGCTGGCACCAGTTGGCCTCTAATAGAAGCTGGGTAAATTACCGTGTGTCAACTTCTGCGCTCTCCTGCGTAGCCTGGTTATGTGCGAACTGTCTGGTTTAGAGCAAACTTGGTTATATCCACGTTGAGCTGCAGTGGGAATAGATCCAGGACGTTGTGGGTGAAGTAAGAAACTCCTCTTTGTTATTAAGGGTGGTTTCACTCTTAATTTGCTGAATTCACTGTGTGAATTCAATAGACTCTTCAGTTAGTCTGGGAGGCAGAGACAAAAAGAAATGAAAGAAGCATTTATTGAGAAAATCCATAAGACTTCAGTGAGGTCTTTGCATCTTGGAATAGGTCAATTGCCTAATCTTTTGAATGTATATTATGAAAAATTAAGAAACGACCTTAGTTTGACTGGAAGATTTTCCCAAGAGCATATAGCCAGCCTTGCAAGATGATAACATAGGAGAGGATGAAAAACACGGGAGGCTCTCAGTGAGAAAAGAAACCTGAGGAATGGAAAACTGAGTACAATTAACACCACAATATTAGTAAGGGTGACACTGAAGAGGAGTCCTTTTCCTGCTTTTTGTTGCGGTGTTTTCTCACGAATGATGGAAGAGCAGGGTTAAGGAATGTGGCAACTCAGAAAACAGGAGCAACAATTTTGGCTGAATTTGGCAAAACTCGATCGAATTTTGGAGACTGCAGAAACATCTGGTGTTGCAACAGCATGAAATAACCAGGTACTTGCAGTAGATTATTTTGCAGAGAAACTGCTGATTTTTAGATACATCAGTGATGGTGATTATGTGCATGGCATCTAAACCCGCTGTATGTTACGTATGTGCCTCAGTGTTATGCAGTTGCCTGAACCCATGTCATTTTGGAGTAGAGGACAGAAATTCTGTAGCACTTTGCTCAAAGAGATTAACTAAACAACTTCACTTTGTCACACAACCATTGTTAATAAACATTTGCCCGAAGTAACTCTGGGGCTGGAATGTAGTAAAGTGCAGATTCTGGTCAGTTTAGGATGACTAAATTGAATTGGATGAAAGACAGCACACAAGCAGGCATGCGAGCAGATCAGTAAGTTGAAGGCATGGATGTACAAAGGCAATTTTCCATGGTTGGAGAATCCTTTCTGTCCCCAGCCCTGCCTCGAGGCTGTCACACCATTGTTTTTCCATGCTCGTATCTAGAAGATATCAATAACACCGGGCCTGTGCTTGTGAATCGTGTCCTTACATTCATTTCCTTCTGAATACTTCCAAGACCTAGAGAAAACCAGAAAGTTGTCTGGTATCACTTGGTCCTTGATGAAATGCTTCCTGTCTGAGTTAATTTGGGAGTGGAGTTCTCTAGCCGGTGAATAATAAGAACCACAGTTTTCTTATAAGCGGTCGGATTTAAAGGGCAATATTCTCTTTTGACAAATTGCACGACAAAAAAGATTCTGGTCTGCTGGTAAGAAAGGTTTTTTGGGCACCTGGGTGTCCAGGAAAATGGAAAAGTCACTCATACTGGTGTTGAGAAGAAGGGGAAGAAGAAAGGCAGGGGAACTAGACTCTGCTTCAGGTGTATGATGGAGATTCATTCAATTTTTGGGTATGGAGCTTGCATGCCTTTAGTCATTGCAGTAGTGGAAGTCAGACCTCTCGCATTTGCCACCTGAAATAAGATCTCGTTTAAGAGCATAGGACAAACACGGGAAGAAAAAGGTCAACAAAAGCTTGTGGAGATAGAAAGGTAAGCCAGGCAGCTTTGCTGTTGTGGTTCCTCCACAGTGAATGTCTTGCTGTGCAGAGCAGATTGAGGTTACTAACACAGAATTTGTTTTTCTTACCTCTTCCTTTACTCTTGTGCGTTTGCAGGATGCCTTTGTAGCATTTCACGTTGACAAGGTGCTGGTGAGCAAATACTTGAAGTCGCTGCAGATTGGGGAGCTGGCACCAGATCAACCCGGTATTGAGCCCACTAAAAATGTAAGTCTATCCTCATAAATCAGATCAAAGATAGAATAAAGGGAAGTATTCGGAGATTAGACCTTGTTCTTCTGTATCAGCATAGCTCCTGGAACAATGGGATCCAGGTTCTACACAACTTTTTTATGCTGCTATTTAGAAATAATACATGAATATTAGCCTAAATCCACATTACGTGGTTGAGAGATTCCTGAAGATGTATTTTTCTTGTCACAACAACTCTACATAAATAGCAGAGCCTTGTTTTGCTCTCATGAATATCACAGCTCTCACCTTTTCTTCTTTCCCTTGCTTTGAGAAAGAGCTAACCGAAAATTAAGTAATTCTTTCCAGCTGATAGTAAATTTTCAGACTGTACTCCCTTCTGTGGTAGGTACCTGTAGGGAGAGACTGCAGGCAGAGTGTTTTAGCCTTGAATTAAGTTTCACGGGGTGTATTGGCATTGCCCCTTTTGGACAGCCTTCTCGTAGCAGTCTCAAGGTCCAATCGCACGATCATTGACAGAAGAGCTGTTGATGGCCCTGTTGAGAGTAGAGAGTCTGGTGCGTCAAAGAAAACCTCATGGGAGAAACACAAACAACAGAACAGGAATAGTCTTAGAGTACAAATATTCCCTGGGCTGTTTGGTCTTCATTGCTTCCCACTATCCAAGACTATCTGTTTTCCTCATTCCTCCCAGCCTGTCCCGACTTTCCCTTTGTGTAGTCCCACACTGCATGCTGAAGGGGGGAAAAATGATATATGGCCCATGTAACTCAGGCATTAAAAACACAATTCAGAGCAGTCTGGCTCTCCCAGAATGGCATGGCCATGCTTCCTATGAAGGTGGGAACCCCATGAATCCTCTTACCCATCCATGGCCATGCCTTGCCTTTTTCTCGATCCCGTGGTTGACCTGCACCAGAGCCTGAGTGTGCCTTGCTCCATGCAAACTCCATTTCCCCCAAATGATTGGGAAAGTAGGCTGGCAAGCTCCTTTGTGGGTTGGGTTGCATGGAGACAGGAATTGGGCTTGGGAGGCACCTGCAGAGCTGGCAAAGCCAAAGGTGGGTTGGTCTGTCTGTGATCACTTCTTCCGTCCTCCTTCCTCAGTGCCCACCAGCCTGAGGCCAGCAGAGCTGTAGGTGCTGTTTTCATATAGGTATTTAACTCTCTCCTGTCAGTCTTGGGAAGGGTAAAGTGAAAACATATATTGATCTATTGGAACCGGTGGCAAAAGAGGAATAAGTTCATTCCAAAGGCCTACCACAAGATGGCATGCCATGTTCATGTACGTACAGCACACCTGCACACAACTTCCACCTGAGCCCTCTGCTACCTGCCAAGAGGATGATGGAAGAAGCACCAAAGATACAGTCTTAGGGGTTGGGGGGTACAGACACTGTGCTCTGCAGTGGCTGCTGCTCGGTCCTCTGCTCTATGTACCTTATCTGGCAAAGATACAAAGAAGCTGTAGGAGAGCGATGATGAAGTTCACCAGGCCATCTCTTGCCCCTTTGGCCAGATCCTTTGCTCTTTCTTTCCTCCATTAAAGTGGTCCTTGGCTTTAGAGGCTGCAGTGCTACACTCTAGAAACAGGGAACATGTAACACTGGTGACTCCCACAGAAAATGCTGGTGAAAGACTTCCGTGAACTGCGTGCTACTGTTGAGAAAATGGGACTTCTGGAGCCAAATCAGCTCTTCTTCTTCCTGCACCTCGCTCACATCCTCCTGTTGGATACTGCTGCTTGGCTCATTCTCTTCTACTTTGGGACATCCTTAATGCCCTTTATTGTCTCTCTGGTGGTGCTGACCATTTCCCAGGTAAGCAACTAAGTCCAGAGCACGTATGCATGGACTTGAACTGATTTTCATACACGCAATACTATTGCAGTTTTCCAGTCCTCCATTTCCTTACTTGGCATAGTTCTCCTTTGTCATAAGAAAACATCACTGTATGGCATGTGTTTACAGAAGATCTAGTAGATCTAGAAGATCTGATCTGGTTAAAGATGTCCCTGCTCACTGCAGGGGGGTTGGACTAGATGGCCTTTAGAGGTCCCTTCCAACCCAACACATTCTATGATTCGAAGATGTAAAGAAGGAATTCTGCATGTGGGGAACTCCCACTAAACCTAGTCTGGGATTCTTTCAGCAAGATATATTCTGGGGGAAACCTTAAGAGTATCAGGATTTCATAGTTTCTTTCTCATTGTGACTTTGGAGCAGTGTCTGAGAAATAAATCTTGATATTTCAAAGCAAAGGACAGGTGTGGCACCGTCCTGGTCTCAATTCCTGTTTTTCTCCCCTCCTAATGTCTTTTTGCTCTTCCAGGTCCAGGCTTCATGGTTACAGCACGATTTAGGACATCTTTCAGTATTCAGGAAGACAAAGTGGAACCACTTGCTGCATAAGTTTGTGATGTGCCATTTGATTGTAAGTACCCGATACTGGAAAAACTTCTTAGATTTGATGGCTTTCCTGTAAAAGTCTGTGTTCTGAAGGCTCTGTGGAGGATAGCGTGCTCAGCATTGGGCAAAGGAGGACAATTATAGACAATCTATCTCTGGAAGCATTGTACTTTTCATACTTTGTTCTTCACTAAAACAGGGGGCATCAGCCAAATGGTGGACTCTCCTGCACTCCCGGCACCATGCCAAACCCAACTGCTTCCGGAAGGATCCTGACATTGATATGCACCCTTTCTTGTTTACTTTGGGGAAGAAATTCTCTGTGGAGGTCAGTGTGTGTGTGAATGCACGTGCGGTCAGGTGCCAGGAACTGGGAAGAACACCCTAGTCAACAAAAAGCACGCAAAACAAACGGTCAACAAAAAGTACCGTAAAGATCTAAAACGAAGATGTGATGGCAGTTTCTAAAAAAAGGCTTTCACCTGCGTCTGCTTTCTTCAGCCTTTGTAAGCAGGTCACAGTGCACATTAAGTTCCTTTTAAAAATTTCTAGAACAGTTGACAAGTAGCTCTAAATAAATTAGAGATGATGTACGTGCACCGCATATAAGGTGGAAAATCCATCAGGAAAAAGACTATTAATGGTTATAGAAACTCAGTGGCCTAGTAGGACAACTGGGTAATTAATGATTATTAGATAACTTGTAAACATTACTATAAAGCATGTCTGCAGTTGGCCTGGGATTGCTACTTTAATATTCATGTCTGAGGCTCAGAGATACGTGTGGCTTTGGCACAGAATTGTAGAATCGCCTAGTTTGGAAGGGACCTTTCAGATCATCGAGTCCAACCATCAACCTAACTCTGACAAACCATCACTAAACCACATCTCTAAGCAGTATGTCTACCCATCTTTTAAACACCTCCAGGGACGGTGCCTCCACCGCTTCCCTGGGCAGCCTGTTCCGTGGCAGGTCTATGCCTTCTAGGAGAAGGCAGAAGCCCCGCTGTGACAGGCGGCCAGCACGGCAGGACTGAATAACCGAGTCCTGCAGCTGTGTAGGACCGGCTGTTGGCAGACCCCTCCAGTGGGCAGAAGTCGTTTGACCACACAGGATGTTCTCGGCTTGCGCTGCCAGGCCTCTTCCCAGAGCAACGCCCTAAGGAAATGCGGAACCCCTTTTGCTGTCCAGCTTCATCGGTTCTTGAGACCCTGTCAGAGTAGCTACAGCAGTCAATTGTTTTTCTCCTTGGAAGACCTTTGTTACCATGAAACTGTCATTTAAACGTACAGAATCAGAGAAGATAGTAGGCAGGGAAAAAAAAAAAAGGAGAAAATACATACGACTACTTTTGACTGATAACTTAGCCTAGAAATACCTAATATTTCACCAAATGAATTATGAATGTGGTAAGAACACAAAACCAAGGACATTCACCAGTTAAAATTCAGCTCTATCCACCCTCAAAATAATTTTAATCATAACTTACACCATCTTTTAATGGATGAAATGTTCTGGCATAGTTTCTACTACATCATTCCCTTTCAACCCAGACAATGGTGGTATCTGTGACAGCGGTTTCCTTCCTACCATATATCAATGTAGGTTTTTCTTGTGGGCCATTACCTCTGTTTTGGCTTGCCATAAGTATATCTAGAACTGCTTTTCAGCAATCACTTATTTGTTTTCCCCTGCTGGAGAAAAATCTCAAGCTTGCTTAACAGTTTATCTCTGAAGGACTTTACAAAGCTGTAAGTCATTAATGCCTTATATTAATGGAATGAGTGTTTAGAGAAAAGGTGTATTATGTATGTAAACCGCTAGGATGCGTACACAAGAGGGAGACAGAAGGAGCAAGGGTTGTGGGAAGAGTGGAAGGAGAGTGTCTCTGGGGAAGAAAGAATGGAAAATGCAAGTTACCTGTGCAGGTTGCTTAGTTTCCACTCAGTGCTTTTTTTTTCTGCTGTTTCTGTTCACAGCTTGGGATCAAAAAGAAAAAATACATGCCATACAATCACCAACACAAATACTTCTTCATCAGTGAGTATCTCCATTCTCCTGCAACACCATGAGAGGTGCTAATAGGGCTTGTAGGTCCTACTTTTTGACCTGTAGGACTTGAGCGGAACTAAGGTGCCTGCATCAAAGAACGTAATGATCAGTTTACATCAAATTTTTGGAAGAGCTGAAAACCCGACTGGATAAAACCACGTGTAACCTGGTCTATCCTCATAGCTGATACTGCTCTGAGATCCTGAGGTCCTTTCCAGCCTGAATTATCATACGTTTCTCTGTGAGATCAGGTTTCTGTGCTCTTCTTGACTTGAAACACGTTGATTTGGTTTGAGAATTTCTAGCCAAATGGGTTAAGTTTGTTCCAGGGTAGAAAAAGTAGGAGGGCATACTTATCCCAGGTCATCTGAAAACTGTACGGCTTTGCAAAAACAAGTCTACATCTATTTGGGCAGAGAAAAGGAGAAAGACTCTTAACTTACTAATTAAGAAAGTTACTTGGGAGAGCGTGATGAGGGCTCCAGGGACTCTTTATGTGAGCTGGGTATTGTACGGCTAATAGAGCGCGTAAACTGAGCAGTCGGGGAAAAAAAAAAAATCAGAATTTCTCCACTGTCAGTGCCCTGATCTCTAGGCTGACTCCTGCCTCCGTCTTCCCATCATAGTGCAGCTTTATTCCTTTTGTAAAGCAGCACAATTTCAACACGGGACAAGGAGATATCACCTCTTGCATCCCTCCGGAACAGTCTGTTCTGCTGCTCAGGACGCTTGCCTGAAAAAAAGGACAGTATGAATTTGAACCCTAAAACCCAGCAGAAATGGGCACCTTCAAGGTGCAATTCATTTGGCCGGTTTTTAACCTCTGGAGATGGCCGGAACCGCACCGCAGCAGCGGCTGTTCTCTCGGGTGGCTAGACAGAGCCAGCAGGGTCGGTTCAGATGTGCCAATCTCGGATACACAACTCGGAGATGCCTGGCTAAGGAAGGTGATCCTATCCCACATCTTCCACATCCTCCACAGTGGCTCTGAGTTACAAGGTCATGCCACATCTTTCAGTAGTATTCAAATTTAAATAATAGTCTGTGGGGTTTTTTTTGTTTTGTTTTGTTTGAATACAAGTGAGGTGTCCATTTGGAAGGTTGAGCTCTCGCAACCCAAAATTCCTGGTAGGCAAGAGATTTCGGATATATTACCACTGTTCTGCTTTGAAGAGCTGAATGGGGAGCCAGATTAAGCTTTGGGGATGTCAAAGCCACTGCTGAAAATACTCCTCTGCGTCTGTTCCTCAGTTAAAAGCCTATAACGAAATATCGGGTTTGTAAGCACTATCAGACTAATGGGCAGACCTAGAAATGTTTAGAGGCACTAGTAGAACATCCTAACCCGTATCAGCCATTGCTTTCTTGCAAAGTGGTTACTGTGATACTCAAAAGGATTATTAAGTTTCTGGCGGCGTCTCCTCCTCCTCCTTTTTCAGGATTCAACACATCCCTTTCTGTTTTCCCTCTTTTCTAAAAGATGCTCTCCCTGAGGAAACGGTAGGCAATGCTACCTGTGTTGGCAGGTGACATAAGCAGTAGCGGGCTGCCATGCTGAAGAGCAGGACCTGTCCTCAATCAGGCTCCAGAGAGCTTCTTGTCATACCTTCGCTCTACCTCTTGAGGTCAGCAGGCTCCCACATCGCTTACTCTTTGTCTGCATTGATGCATACTGATATCATCCAGAAAATCCCGCAGCCCTAAAGCTTCCCAGAATATTCTCCGTATTGAGCAGCTGTTCGGGGATCCTTTGCTTGAAGTTTGATTATCTGTCGTTCAGCCTGTGACACTACCGGTGATAATGAATTCTCCCTTACAGCTCTTCCTCCGCTCCTGTTTCCCACCTACTTCCACTGCCACACGTTTTACATTGCGTACACCAAAAGGTACTGGGCGGTAAGTATTGCTACTCGTGCAGCCAACAGGGGGTCAGCTGTGGGCCTTCAAACTTCCTTCTGAACGTGAAGCCGCCACCTTTCCAGAGCTCAGTCCCTGCTGTGTGACACTGGATGCCATTCAGTTGGGTCTAATATGGCGGTCGGTTTGGTGCCGTATTTGCAGTGGCTCTGAACACTTTCTGCTAAACCCATCATGTTCCTCAGCTCGATGGTAAAGGCCTGAAAACAAGCAACAGGCTGTTTGGCTTCTACTTACTTTGCCTCCTTTGCAGATCCACAAAGCGTTGCTGTCCCCTTTGGTTTGGGAAGCAAATTGGAAGGTCTGTAGTGGTCAGGAGCAAGAGGATGTGGATTTATAGGAACTGCTGTTGGTTTGTTAGCAGTACACGTGTACTTGGCATTACTTTCTACGCCAGGCAGCCAGAATTAATGCTTCATTCTTCCTCCTCTTGGGTGTGTTATGCGTACAGAAGGACAGAGCAACTTCCAGCCAAAACGCCATGGTTGGTCTAGCATTTAATTCCCTGTGGGGTCCTGGGCAGTGATTTGATACGAGCCTCCAACTCGTGTTTCTGAATGCATAGTTGTTTGCTAATATAGTAATCTACTTACAAGGTGTGAATGCTCCGATTCATCTCGATTATAACAAGCCGGGAAAAGAAAGAGTTATTACCTTATGTTAACTTGGATTGCTCCAGATGATTCAATTTGGCAAAAAGCCACGGAAGTTGAATGTGGATTGGTTTTTGTACATATAACATGAAGGTTAGAGAAAGATTTCTACAAATGTAACTTATAATTATTTTCTTCTTGTCTCCGGTTTTGGTAGGACTTGGCCTGGATGCTGACCTTCTATATCAGATTCTTTTTTACTTATGGATCATTGCTGGAAATAAAGAGTCTCCTGGCATATTATTTTATATTCAGGTGATACCTCTTTAGAAGGTTCTTCAGCCTTCCTCTACACACACTTTCCATCTGTGCCAGCCTGCCTTTCTCTGCCTTTGCTTATCTTTCCACGTTCTCCTTTATCATCTCACTTTTTGCCTAGTTTTTTAATTCCATAAAATTAAATTAAGACTCTTCTGCTCAATTGCCAGTTCAAGTTTTACATTGCCTCGTTGGCTCTGCCAGCAAAGAGACTTCACCGAGTGCTGGCCAAACTGAGAAATTGTTACCTTACACAACATTCAGTGCTTTGGGTGTTGGTTCTCTACTGGTTAGAGAAAGAGAACATTTAACAGAAACAGCTTCGCCTGGGCTTGCAAATGCCCAGGCGTTATGCAGCAGAATTGGCTTGAATGGACAATACACTCTCCGTTTGGATGATTTTACTGATTCTAATCAGTTTGGTCCTTGGATACAGATAAAACAAGATGAATATCAGGCTGCATCAGTTTCATCACAGAATGTATTAAATAATCATCAGTTTCATAAGGAAGTATGGAACTTCCAGGTGCTGGATTAGCAAGGCTGGTGTTCAGCCATGTGTTTCTAAGTCTGGCTGTGCTGTTATTTCAATGGCTCAGCATTGATTTCTTTATTTGTTACTGAATTCCGGCCTCTTGTCTGATTGCACAGGATGCTCGAGAGCAGCTGGTTTGTCTGGGTTTCACAGATGAACCATATCCCTATGGATATTTACTACGACAACAATTTGGACTGGGTGTCTACTCAGGTAAAATGTTTTCCATTGTTAAGAATTGTGGCCATACAGGTTCAAATTCCAACCATAAGACAAGCAAGTCCTCTATCGTGTTAAGGGTAAAAACCTGTTGGTAACTGGGAAGTGAAGGTTAATAGGATAACAGGATTCAGTTAGGGTTACAGTAGAGAAGGACAGCAATGACAAGTTCACGAGCAATCTAAAATCAAAGCTAGGTCCCAGCTCTATGTCTGAAACATACCCACCTCCCTACTTAGAATCACAGAATGTGCTGGGTTGGAAGGGACCTCTAAAGCCCATCTAGTCCAGCCTCCCTGCAGTGAGCAGGGACATCTTCAACTAGATCAGGTTGCTCAGAGCCTCATCCAGCCTGGCCTCGAATGTCTCCAGGGATGGGGCCTCCACCCCCTCTCTGGGCAGCCTGGGCCAGTGTCTCACCACCCTCATTGTAAAGAACTTCTTCCTAATGTCTAATCTAAACCTCCCCTGCTCTAGTTTAAACCATTGCCCCTCGTCCTGTCGCTACATGCCCTTGCAAACAGTCCCTCCCCAGCTTTCCTGTAGGCCCCCTTCAGGTACTGGAAGGCCACTATAAGGTGTCCCCGGAGCCTTCTCTTCTCCAGGCTGAACAACTCCAGCTCTCTCAGCCTGTCACTTACTGCATTGTTCTGTCTTGGACCTTTTCCGCTTATGCAGAGATGGAAATTTGTGTCCTGCTCTTGCCGAGCAATTTTGCACTAGTAGAACTCCAGCGTGGTGTCCCCTCTTTGCAGAGAGACTTACTGGAGTCCAGCAGTAAAGTCTGACCACCACAGAAGTACCCTGCCGTCTCTGCTTTTTCTGCAGACGTGGGTTTGAGAAGACCCAGGAGGAACTTCTGCCTGTCTGTTCACACGCATCCCAGAGCACAGAGCCAGCTCCTAGTTTTACCGCGATCCATGTTAGCCACTCTACGCACAGCTGCTGGTCCACAAAGCTGAAGGAGGGTTACGCTCCCTGGCTTGAGGTAGCTCAGCTGAGGCTAACAGAAAACAATAGACCAGAGTAGCACGGCGTACTGTGCTCTTCAGACAAACGAGAAAGGCTGTAGTCACCACTCTGTACTGACTCTGCTTTCCTTTCGCCTCTTCTAGCTCCAGGCAACGTGCAACGTTGAGCAGTCTCTGTTCAATGACTGGTTTACTGGGCATCTGAACTTCCAGATAGAACACCAGTGAGTACGCACCCTGAGAGAGAATTTTCTTCCCTCTTCTTTTTTTTTTTTTTTTAAATATTTTTTCATGGCTCTTTTTTGATTTTCCCTGTTCTTTGCTCTGAATTCTACAAATAGTTGTGAGGCACCAAAGAGTTTGTCTTTAAAAAGACTGAAAACCCTAGAGAATCATAATCAAAAACCTTCACTGGACCCACAGGAAGGTGAGAACAACTAGTGAAAATGGAACGTGGGCAGCATCTATGAAACCATACAGACAGCAACGGGGTCTATCCAAAGTAGTAGCTTGTAAGCATTAGTGAAAATGTTCATGCTGAGGCATCCTGTTTATAGTCTGATACAGTATTTTTAAGCCTACCTGTACTAACTGCTTATGTAGAGACTGAGATATGCAATGGCAGGATGGGCTCATCGCCTTTTCCCTGCTATGGAGATGGTTACTTCCGGAGGAAAGGGAGTGGGGGAAGTAGTTTCTTCCAGCTTACGGCATCACTGAATTTGGAGAAATGTCACTTCAGAGATGCTAGAGACAAGAGTGGAAAATAACAGAGGGGGAAAGCAGGAAAGTCTTAAGATTTACCTGTGCTAAAAGCACACCAAGGGGAAAGCAGAGCCAGGAGCAGCTGGAGACACTTCTTAATGTGAGCTGGGTGGTTCCTGGGAAGCAATGATGAATGTGAACATGTGAAAAGTAATATTCCTTATAGAGCACTGGAAGAGAACTTGTCTGTCTCCTGTTCACAGCCTATTCCCCACCATGCCAAGACACAACTACTGGAAGGTGGCTCCTCTGGTGAAGTCCTTGTGTGCCAAACACGGCCTTGAGTACCAGTGTAAGCCGTTGCTCACGGCTTTTGCAGACATTGTGCAGTAAGTAACAACGCAATGGCAAAAAGTTGCAAAAGGACGCAGGGGAGACCGGAATCCTAAAAACAAGAGTTGGCTTTTTCTCCTCTTACAAATCAACACACAAAACTCTCATTTCCCTTGTCCCCACCAACACTCCCTTAAGTAATCCTAGATAACGTGGCCTCTTGCACTCTTTTTTCTCTCTCTCTCAGCTCTCTGAAGAATTCAGGAGAGCTCTGGCTTGATGCCTACCTGCACAAATAAGAAGACAAGGCTCGATGGTACCATTCGCAGCCTGCCACGTCTCTGCATCCCCAGCAAGCTGAGGAGCAGGGACCACAAGGGACTCCATGGCAGAAGAAAATGAATAAGAACTGAAGGACATGATTCCAATTATGAAGTTACCTGAATTTTACCTCTGGTCTTTCCCGGTGTTTTGGTTCAGATATGTTAAGGGTGGATAAGGCAAGCAGGAGCTGACTGGTTAGAACAGGAGAAACTCTCTGTCTCTGAGGAAATATGGCCAAGAGCATTTCTGAGCCTGAGTATGCGTTCAAGTCACATACTGGTCTGGTACAACTGGTCACTGGGCTGGTGCAGCTGCACACACTTAACTTCATGTCAGAGTCCTCTGACAAGTTGTTTGGGTTGGGTTTGGTTTTTTTTTTTTTGGTACTCCTCATGTAGGGGGTTTAATGCTTGAAACAATGTTTACTTATTTGAAGTCATTCAAAATTGTACATGATTTTGAATTAACAGGGTGGTCCAGCAATGTGCTGAAATCATAATAAATTATAATAAAGTATATATCACACTTAAGAGTACAGCAATTGCAATCTGCAGTTGAATACCAACGCATTACTCTTCTCTACAGCATCCTCATCCTCACAGGGCCAGGCATCCCCAGTTGTCAGGAAGAAATACAGGGGTTGAAACCAGCTTAGGCCCGTTGCTCTCTTCTATGTTTCTTTATTTCTTGTTTTTTTTGCTGGTCGGGCTGAGTTATTTATAACCACGAGGTCTCCATTGTCATAGAGCATGCTGCCCTGTAACTTGGGGAGATCCAAATGGACCATGACAGGCACTAATTCCAACCTGAAACTTAACAGGCCCAAACCCTAGCGGCCCTTGCCCTGAACCTAACCCTAACAGGCCCTAAACTTAATGCTGACCTTAACCCTAGCTCTAATAGGCCTTAACCCTAAAAACTCAAACCCTAATAGGCTCTAACCATAATACTAAACCTAACCCTTACCTTAAGGGCCCCAACCCTAGTATTAATAGGCCCTAACCAAAACACCAATAGGCCCCAAGCCTTACCTTAACCCTAACTCTAATGTCCCTAACCGTTACACTAATAGGCTGTAACACTAAGTATAACTCTAACCTTAATGACCCTAACCTTCACCCCAAACCTAACACTTATTAACCCTAATAGTCCCTAACCCTAATGGCTCTAGCACTAAACCTAACCCTTATTAACCCTAATAGTCGCTAACCCTAATGGCTCTAGCACTAAACCTAACCCTAGTCCATTCAAAACACAGATTCAAGGGGTTTTTGACTGAAGTAACACGCATGTTTAACTTCCTATGCCTTGATACATGGGGGGGGGAGTTTATATTACAATTTTTGGAGCTCATTCATGTTGTATAATTACAGAAAGTCACATCATGTTTCCAAGCACCCTAGGAAGTCTTGGGGGGCAGTAAGCTTCTTGGCTTCCCAGTGAGGTTTACAGCTCTGGGAAGGAACCAGAGAGTTTGGACAACAACTAAATCCGGTGAGGAAGGTGGGATAAGAAAGCAGGGAAAAGGGTAGAGTTGGGCAGCTGCTTGTGCAAATTTGGCTTGCAGGAACGGCAGCCACGTGAACCCATCATGATGCAAAGCTTCTCTTGCTCCAGAATAGATCCTGGCTACTTTTTAAATCCTCACGGCACAAGGTTGAGTGCCAGCCATTTGGACCCAAGCCCTGGCTCTGTGCTGTAAGGGAACAAGAGGACAGGATCCGGCAAGGACACCTGGGAGTCCTGGTGGACAACAGGATGACCATGAGCCAGCAATGGGCCCTTGTGGCCAAGAAGGCCAAGGGCATCCTGGGGGGCATCAAGAAGAGTGTGGCCAGCAGGTCAAGGGAGGTCATCCTCCCCCTCTGCTCTGCCCTGGGGAGGCCACACCTGGAGTTCTGTGTCCAGTTCTGGGCTCCCAGGTTCAAGAGGGACAGGGAGCTGCTGGAAAGGGTGCAGCAGAGGGCTACAAAGATGATTAGGGGACTGGAACACCTCTCTTATGAGGAAAGGCTGAGGGATTTGGGTCTCTTCAGTCTGGAAAAAAGCTGTCTGAGGGGTGACTTTATCAACACTTATAAATACTTAAAGGGGGGGTGTCAGGAGGACGGGGCCAGGCTCTTTTCAGTGGTGCCCAGGGACAGGACAAGAGGCAATGGGCACAAACTTGAGCGTAAGAAGTTCCACCTAAACATGAGGAGGAACTTCTTTGCTGTGAGGGTGGCAGAGCCCCGGCACAGGCTGCCCAGAGAGGTGGGGGAGTCTCTGTCTCTGGAGACATTCCAAACCCGCCTGGACGCGTTCCTGTGCAACCTGCTCTGGGTGACCCTGCTCTGGCAGGGGGTTGGAGTGGGTGATCTCCAGAGGTCCCTTCCAACCCTATGATTCTATGATTAAGCTCAAGCTTATTAAGGCATTTTTGAGAGTTCAAGAGTAAACTGAATTACCTGAGCAGATGCAGATTTTGGCTCTATCAGGCACAAGGTGAGTCAGAGAAAGAAGCTAATCTAGGTGCTTTGAATCATCCTTGAGAGGAGGCAAAATCTTGCCGTTAATCAGTAAGAGAGCACTTACTTTGTCTGGAGCGAGTACCATCACGAGTACGTACACAGGCCCTGAAATAAGAGACTAACTTTAGGAAAGGGGACTTTGGGAACAAAAAAATTCATTTGAATCCATTTGATAATATCAGCAGGTAAGAACACTTTCTTACAATAATGACAGCGATGAGGCTAATAAATAGAGATCTCACCTGGTAAAAAGAAAGATATGAAAAAAGTCTCTGATTAGATAATGAATGGACTTTGTACTGTTTGTGCAGTGATTGGCTGAATTATACATGCCATGCTCAGCACTGACTGCTACTTAAAAACCTTTAACCTGGTACAGCCAGGCAGAACATGTAGATTTGTTATTAAACCATTTTCGGCCTTGGAAAACTTGCAATTATATTTAGAGGATAACAGCACGAAGTATGATTCCCAAACCGTGGGAGTAAAAGAAGCGATTCCTGAAAACTCTGTGGGAGAGGTAAGGAGCAAAGCAGGACTCGGAACGCTCTCAGTTATTCACAAACGCATTTCCACTATTTCAAAAAGCCTTTTAAAATTATCATTAGTACCCTTTGAAAATAATTTCCTTGAGTAGATGAGAGGCCCGATTTCGAAGACCAGCGTTTGATTTTTGGACCTTCGACATCATTGGGCTTCTAGTGTAATCATCTGCAGTCAGGACGCCTGTAAGTAAAAATGCAGTTAAAAAAAAAAAAAAAAGCTGCAAATATTTTCATTAGCTGAGGAGCCAACAGTGTGCAAATGAGGAAGGGTGTGCAAGAAGGTTGAGCAAGATTGAGATGAAGGGCTGCGGATAAATGTGGAATAAAAATAAAGCCTAAGCAACATGGATCAACGCCAGAGCAAAAAGGGGGAGTTGCCAAATTTTCCCCGGCTATCTTCGACCAATCTTATCATTATGGTAGGTAGTATTGGGTTAGATGAAAGGCTGCCTGGATTACCTCAGGAAAATATTAAATAGCTTGGTGAGATTTTACAAAGAAGATATCACTGAGAGGGCCAAAGAAGGAAACATATACAAATTAGTTACACAACCCAACAGAAAGGCATAAAAAATAAGACTCTTACACAAAGAAGTTACAGTAGATGAAAACAGAGTGGAAATAAAATCAGCATCACAAATAGAGTATCTTCTCTAAATGTGAGGAATGATGGAAATAATACAAAATATTAACTGACTTATCCTAAAATACAGCCTTTATGCCTGCAACTCTGAAAAGCAAATTCTATTCTTTTCCAATGGTCATATCTTGAAATTGGAGGTCTAGGGCAGATGGTTTCCACTGGATATAATATTGAAAGTTTGAATTTGAAATGAAGTGGTTTTTTTCTGATAAATTTGCTTTGGAGAAGGGTATGTTTTAAGAAATATCAGTGTGCGTGAAAAATTTTGTTTTATATATGGCACCTCAGATTAATAGCTAGATATCAAGTAAACAAAATAACCACATTCATTGTCTTCTGTTTTACGAAGCTGAATAGTAAATAATTAAAAAAAATCTTAATCTTTAAACAAAAAGCTGTATCTGTTAAAAGGTTGACAGATCATAGACAAACTTTTTATAGTGTAATCACACTGCTTATTTCATAGAAAACTGTTGAAACTATTCCTCATCCCGCAGTCTTCACAAACTTGTACATATACATACATCAGATGCATGACTTCACTAAATAAATCTTGTGGCTTATTTGTTTTAAATCTAAAGAAAGAGCAGCCTTTAGGAAAAGTAACGAGCGTCAAAAGCACCTTGGACTCTGCACGTACGCAGTAAGTAAAGCGGGGAAAACGAGCAGAGATTTCCTCACCCTTGCTTTTCCAAGTTCCCCCCACAAAGTCGAGAGCACTGTCAAGACCCTACAGACAATAGGAGAGCTACAATTAGGCAGAGCTACGTGCTTTCATCTCCTTCCTATATATTTTGATTTTCACCCTCATCTCAAGCTCCACAAAGAGGAACCGCAGACCTCTTGCCTTATCTAACCGCGTTCAACAGAAAGATAGATTTAGAAATGCAAGCGAGGCAAAAGTATGTTGGAATTCTGTTAAAGATTGCACCTTTGGGCAGAGAAACCACTGCATAATGTAAAGCAGCACCGGTTTGGGCAGCTCGTGGCTTCAGCAGAGCCGGCTGGGAGCTGGGAACAGGTCGCGCAGACCTCTGCTCGGTCGCACGGTCCTGCCCCGTTGGGGCAGACGGTTGCTAAAGCACCCAACGAAAGATGATGGTTGATCAAACAGGCAGTTTACTCCGCATATTTTCCTTTGATCTATTATGTCAAGACAATGCTAATGTGAAGGAACAACTTGTTTAATGACATCATTGTTTTCTAAAAGTGAGGAGGAACCAAAAAGAAGGCTGGATGTGATCTGTGAGGGTGAAGTAACTGCCGTGGACTAAATAAAGCAAGCTGAAGGGAAATGGGAGACGGGTGTTTGGACTCAGGTCTCCCAAAGGTCTCTGCCTCCTCAACACCCTCACCATTTCACAGTCTTACAGACCAACACAGTCCAAGTAGAGAAAAAGAGATTTCACCTCCTGCAAGAACTCAGTTCCCTGCTTCTTCACACATTTCCAAGGGCAACCCCGGCAGCATCCGTGAGGGAAAGCCAGACTTCAAGCTGAAAACTGGCCCGGCTGCCGCCCCAAGCGCAGAGGCAGGGAAGGCTGCCTTAAGGCATTTTGTGTTTTCATCCTGTTCGGGGAGTGTTGCAACCGCAGCTTAGTCTGTAAACTGTATCTCCCATCATCCTTATTCCTCAATAATTCTGACGACATATATGCACAAGGTCAAAGATAAATTCCTGAGACTTAAGTGTAGAAAATAGGAAAAAGATGATTCTTCCCCAGCTATCTGTTTGTAAAAGAGTGTATCCACTTGTGTGTCCATGCTGTCGCTGTCGATCCTGAATCAACAGTCACAAAGTTCTCAATATGGGTCAAAGTTTTAAAATGGTGAAATCTGAGGGGAAGGAGCAAAGAATAAAACACTGAAGTTAACAGACACAGCAAATCTACATAAAGCATTTTTGTGATTTATCACACGCTCCGAAACAGAAAACGAAGTTTTTCTTCTGACTTGTTCCCTTAAAGCTTTACACTATTTGAATTGGATCATTGGATCCAACTTTAATTACAGCAACCAAGCGAAACGCCTTTTATAATCTTGTAGTGATTTGAATGAGATGGATTAAGATCAAGGCGAACGTTTCTGAGGCTTTCAAGAAGCTGTCAAGACATTGTCTGCAAGTTCTTCCGGAAAAAAAAAAAAAAGAAAAAAAAAAAAGCAAAGAAACCGGTGTCTACTGTTCTGTTTTTTTCAAGGCAAAGAGCAATGTATCACCATTTAATGAAACAGGCCAGGTTGCAACTTATAGGCTGAAAAATGTCACAATTAATCACATAACGGGACTAGACCTACTTGATCCAGCTACTTTGCTCTGGTAAACAGTAAAAAAATTTTATTTATTTTTTTTTTTTTTTTTTAATTAAAATGTACAACTATCAGTTTACCAAGCTTTAGTGTGTGACCTGAAAATAAATTTCGGCACAGCTCCCGAGGGCCTGTTTACTCTCAGACTGCAACGCGGCAACATTTCCAGCTGCACTGGGGTTGAAGTTTGACTTTGGGTGGAACCCCACCAAGACAAAGTTCAAGCTTTTATCACACAACTAAATCCTACAGGCTCTACGCAGCAATCCAGGCTGGAGAAGTGTCATCGTTAGCAGCGAACTGAGTATTAAGCTACTGCACTTATTATTTTTACACTGCTGCCTCATTTTTTAGCCTTGATTAACTTTCCTAGACCACGTAAATACACAACCCTTTCCAACCTTCTGCAAACGTCGGGCTTTTTCAGGAATCTTTTTCATGATCCATCCCCACCACTGAAATCATCCTGAACTAGAAAAGTACTTCAGAACTTCTCACATGGAAGAAGTTTTCACAAAAATTGTACATTGATATTTGCTTAATGGGACAGGAGAGAACGGGAACATGACAGACGCTTTGCAGGTATCTTAAACAGCTATTTGTGAGACGATGGCACAGCACAGAATCCCAGAATGGCAGGGGTTGGAAGGGACTTCTGGAGATCACCCAGTCCAACCCCCTGCCAGAGCAGGGTCACCCAGAGCAGGTGGCACAGGAACGCGTCCAGGCGGGTCTTGAATGTCTCCGGAGATTATAAAGGTCTTTTAACTCTTTGTCTGGATTTAAGAGCTAAGCAGTAATCTAGCAACTACTGACAGACAAACCACAAATCTGGCAAAATTGCCTTTATTTCATTTACAATCAAACTAGAGCCTTAGTTCTTTTCCCAGTTCTGTCCAAAATGGCCTTATGCAACTGCTTAAGTTACATCCTCAGCGCCAGCTGAGTCAAGGCTATGCTCAAGTCCAGCTTTGCATGTCACGACCTGCATGTCATGGTCCCGCAAGTGTGAGCCCAAACATCGGCTCAGACTAAGCTCTGCAGTATTGCCCGGGAGGAAAGGTCAAGCTTCACCATGCACCGCCTATCTTCATGTCATCTACTATCAACAAGAGATAAGAACATGCACCCTATCACCGCATCGATCCACTTCTGCAGCACTGGTTTGAGGCCCTAAACCCCACAGCAAACAAAACTCAAAGTGCAGAAAGAATCATAGACTGGGTTGGGTTGGAAGGGACCTTTAAAGGCCATCTGGTCCGATTTATTTAATGGATGCTGAAGTCATAGACACCAACACACTGCTTAGTAGACAATTTCCCTCAAAGCCTCTCACCAGGCCATGCACTTCAAGAGAGGAATTCAGGGATAACTTTTTCCAACATACTTAAAGCAGTAACTATCTGATCCAAACCTACCTCACCCTTTTTCCCCTGGAGAAGATTTAGCAACTCCGTATACTCACTCATCTCCCGGCACAGCCCACTTCAACAAACATCCACCGAGATTCTGGAATCTGCTGCTGCTTTTGGCTACTCCAGTCCAAACATTCTGGAAAAGGGAAAGCAACCAAGGAATAAAAAGGAAGGACCCATGAGAAGGAGAGGTACTCCGGGATAAGCTGTCATTCCCAAAACCTAAGTTTCAAATTCATCCCCAATTCCACTGTAACAGATGTGAATCTAAAATACAACAGTAATAGGAAGATGTTGAGCAATTCCTTACACGTAACTGAAAATTGTATTGCAACAACCCGTCAAAGGAACATTTGATTTTACCCGAGCAGAACACAAAGTCAAAACACAAGTGAGATCGTTGTCATGTCACGTAAACAGTCTTTTTATTCTCATGGTAAGTAGTCGTTAATGGATGTATCATCTTGTTTATTTGAAGAAACAGCATTATTGTTCTTCCGGCGTTGCCTAACCCTCTCAGTGCCTTTTGAAAAAGCCGAGTTTTACCGTACAATACTTGTCACGGTCAGTTTAGCAGCACAGAACATGGGTCAGTCTTTTAAGCATTGAAACTGTGAGTTTCCAAAACAAAGGTAGAAACAAAGGTAGAAAGGTAGCTGTAGAAAGTACATGCTACCTACCTAGCCCGTTCTAGGTCTTCTCAATCTTATTGCACAAGTTTCCTCTCTCTTCCCCATTCCTTAGTGCTTGATTTTCTTCCCTGACTTGACACCAACCAAGTTTCAGCCTAACCTCTACTCTAAACCAGCGTAACTTAGAGTGGAATTTATTAGTGATAATCCTTTATGGGTACAGCCAGATAAAGGCCACCTGGACAAAGTTCAGAAAACAGCTGCTGGTGTTAAAGCTCTACTAGAGCCTCCACGAGTTCGTGTCACAGTGCCCTTCCCAGCACATGCTCAGTCGCTGTACTTAGCCGCTTTTGTGAAGGTTACCTTACAACGTACGATGAGGCACGAGGCACACAGTTCCTTACCTGGGAAACAAAGGGTAGGGATTTAGGAACAAAATAACCGCAGTAAGAAAAGCGGAAGCCAACATTTGGGTAATGCTGCATTTCGACTTCACATCCTCCGGTAAACTATTAAGAACCGCCCTTCACTAAAATTTGAGTGAACTGTGATGAAAAACCTAGATACGCTTGTGACAGTTCTGTAAATTGCCACCAAAGTTTTTGGATCAAAAATAATGAAAGGTTCTTCAGCAAAGGCTTAAGTAAGGCATCATCAACAAAACCCATAGTAAAGAAGGACAGCAATTTTTTCCTGTTCATATGGTGCACACGATTGCAGGCAATGCTGTACCACAGACATGAGCAGCATTCCCTTTCCTGAAGGCTTAGGAAATTAAAGAGAAGGTTCCTAACAAGGAATTTCACATACCAGACCCAAGCAGAATTTAGTGTTTGGCCCCTACACAGGAATTCCAAGCCTCAGCCTTGAGTCCAAGTCTATGGTTGGCAGTCAGGGGCTGTGCAGGACAAGTAACTAAGTTCTGAAATAGATACCAGTTACCCAGAATTTCAACAGCTTCTGCACGATTTCAAAAAAAAAAAAAGGATCAGATGAAGGTATGAACTTCCTAAATTAAAATAAACTATTTGAAAGCATTTACACAGAAAATGGACAACACATTGCCATGAGATCTTTAATTCCAGTTTTATTTCAGAAATAAGAGAAAGACAATATAATTCATTTAGCAGACACAACCAAAATTAAAGATTAAGCCTTGGTTACTCTTTTTCCAAACTCATTAGGATTCTGTGTTCCAGCAAGAAATATTCCCACCCATTCATTGATGTAGCTCCTTCAGTTCCCACCTGCCCGATCAGGTAAAGATCCAAATGAATCCCAGAACAGAGCAGGCTATCAGTTCATATTATTTTATTGCATCTGTATCACAGCTAATTTTTCACAATAGGTTAGTAGATAAATGAGCAGGAGAAGAAGCAGCTTTCTACAATTTAATGGAACAGCACTTAGCATCCACTCTTCTTTATCATTCCACTTCTTGGAATGCTAATTCACATTTAAATGCCAAATCAGGAAGTACTCCTACTCAAAATACAACTCAAGACAGACTGAGAAATGCTCCGAATATTAAAAACTGCTCTGGTTGAAATTTGAAGAACATCTGCTTGAGTTTAGAGCTAGTGGTCGGGCTCTGAAATCCTTTATACCATAATTCATGCTTTTTCCAAATGCAGATGAGGCAGTATCAGCAGGCAAACAAGGAAAGCAAATAATTCAAACAAGGGGTAATGCAGCACAACTAGGATCTCGACTAATTACACATATACACCCATATTTCTCTTTGGCAAGAGAAGAGGAAGAAGTAACAGGCAGAGCTGTTCTTAAAACTTGCCAGGACTTCAGATGCATGGGGAACTGCCTGATCCTACTGAGTGCACTTCTGAAACTCCCTTGGTCTGTTAGGACTAACTTCAATGTCCGACAGATAGGACGGATTTTTATTCAAACCTCCAACAGTCAGCTTGGACACTAATTACTCCATAACTGGGTAACACTTTCCAAATTAAGAGAAATTACCAAGTGGGATCTTGGCCCTTATAAAACAATACTCTTAGTTTTGTATAGTGAAGTATTCAGATGCTGACAAGGCGCTTTCTTAGGTGATCACTACTCATAGTCAACCAAGGTAAGTTTTATACATATATCTAGGTACAGATACCCACATTCATTCAAACATGCCACTGGAATTCAAGTCGAACTCTGAAAACTAGCTCTGGCTTGATCAATATATAGCATTATTAGATTACGGCAGTAAAACAGTAGAATTTCAGGAACCACTGGGAACAGTTTTGAAAGTGCTTGAGATTGAATTTGGCCAAGATAAGAATATTCATGCATTTGCAGGTTACTTTCTCAGACACACAGAAAATTAATATTTTTCAGTTTAAATTCTCACAGATTAGAAAGAACAATTTCCTCCCCGCTGAAGACCTGTAAGATGTAATCAATTTAGTTGTAAAGTGTAAGTAATAAGAAAATATCCTTTCTTATCTCCCTTAGGTCAGCTATATCCCAACCTAGCATTAGTAAGCAAAGATTATCTTAAAATATATATTGGGAATAAAATTTACATATGTTGAGATTAAACTTTCTAGTTCGCTTCATTTCAATCATAAGGAATATGACATTTTACTCAAACTACTATGTATTATTTTACCTTTTATCATTTACCACATCCGGATAGCCAAAAGTGAAATTCAAAGGAAGTGTCTACAACTGCACACAGATAACTATTTTATTAGAAATATCGAGCAACTTTTTAACATGAACATGTTTATCTGTAAGGATAATCAGTGTCATTACAGAAGTTCTATTGCATGATTTAGCCAGGGAAGTCTTACAATGAAAAAAAAAGTGAAACGGTATTTTGATTAAACTTATGTTTGCTTCTAGAAATAGAGACAATTTGTAATCATGAATTTCCTGAAAAACATCACATGTTGTTAACAAGCAGCAAAGCACTAGTGTTGAAAGGCACTAGGATTGTTAGTTTGTGTTACCTAGTTTCCAATACAGATACAGGCACTTGAAAGCTTAATAAATCAAGCCTGTAAAACACTTCTATACTTGTGCGGAAGTCTGCTACATTCATCAACATCTTCAACAGGTTGCCCTGCAGTCGTAAGGACGGAAAATTCATAGAGTAAATCCCTGCAGCACACTTTATAAGTTGGATCTTTCTTTGGCAGACACACGAGATGCGGACTGTGTATATGTCCTAATTACATCCTATAAATAACAAAAAAAAAATAGTTAGAGCAAGTCCCATTGAAAGCAGAGAGGAAAGTTTCAGAAAAAAACCCTAACAAACAAGCACTTGAAGGAACGCTGTTATTCTATGTAGCAAGCAGGGAGCCCAGGGAAGGCTTGTGGAAATGTTTCATTACCATTGCAAAGAGTGGGTAATCATTTGGTCTGAAGAATCAGCCTGAACACATTGCATGTCATATACAGTTATCTTCCAGAAGCCTCCCAAAAACCCAACTGAAACAACTGTACATCACTGGCATGACTGGATGGACAGATGAGGGGAGGGCGGTAGATGTGGTTTACCTTGACTTAAGCAAGGCATTTGACATGGTCTCCCACAGCATCCTCATAGGGAAGCTTAGCAAGAGTGGGTCAGATGAACGGACAGCAGGGTGGATTGAAAACTGGTTGAAAGACAAAGCTCAGAAGGTCGTGATTAGGGGCACAGAGTCTAGTTGGAGACCAGTGACGAGTGGTGTTCCCCAGGGGTCAGTACTGGGTCCAGTCCTCTTCAATATATTCATCAATGACCTGGATGAGGGGACAGAGTGCACCCTCAGCAAATTTGCCGATGACACAAAGCTGGGGGGGTGGCTGACACACCGGAACGCTGTGCTGCCATACAAAGAGACCTGGACAGGCTGGAGATTTGGGCAGAGAGGAACCTGATGAAATTCAACAAGGGCAAGTGTAGGGTGCTGCACCTGGGGAGGAACAACCCCATGCACCAGGACAGGTTGGGGGCTGACCTGCTGGAGAGCAGCTCTGTGGAAAGAGACCTGGGAGTCCTGGTGGACAACAGGATGACCATGAGCCAGCAATGGGCCCTTGTGGCCAAGAAGGCCAAGGGCATCCTGGGGGGCATCAAGAAGAGTGTGGCCAGCAGGTCAAGGGAGGTCATCCTCCCCCTCTACTCTGCCCTGGGGAGGCCGCACCTGGAGCTCTGTGTCCAGTTCTGGGCTCCCCGGTTCAAGAGGGACAGGGAACTGCTGGAGAGGGGACAGCAAAGGGCTACCAAGATGCTGAGGGGACTGGAACATCTCTCTGATGAAGAAAGGCTGAGGGATTTGGGTCTCTTCAGTCTGGAAAAAAGACAACTGAGGGGGGGACCTTATCAACACTTGTAAATACTGAACGGGTGGGTGTCAGGAGGACGGGGCCAGGCTCTTCTCAGTGGTGCCCAGTGACAGGACAAGAGGTAGCGGGCACAAACTTGAGCATAGGAAGTTCCATCTCGAGGAGGAACTTCTTTCCTTTGAGGGTGGCAGAGCCCTGGCACAGGCTGCCCAGAGAGGTGGTGGAGTCTCCGTCTCTGGAGACATTCAAACCCTGCCTGGACGCATTCCTGTGCCACCTGCTCTGGGTGACCTGCTCTGGCAGGGCTGGGACTGGATGATCTCCAGAGGTCCCTTCCAACCCTATGGTTCTATGATTGGTTAATCAACATTTAATTAAACGTAGTTAGAGTGCTGTTTCCTCATTTTGTAATGTTACATGCACTGACTTCTGTCATTGCAGACGACACCAAGCTGAGTGGTACAGCTGACATGCCTGAGGGATGGGATGCCATCCAGAGGGACCTGGACAAGCTCAAAAACTGGGCCCATGTGAACCTCATGAGGTTCAACAAGGCCAAGTGCAGGGTCCTGCACCTGGTTTGGGGCAACCCCCAGTATGAATACAGGCTGGGGGATTGAAGGGATGGAGAGCCAAGAAGGACTTGGGGTACTGGTGGATGAGAAGCTCAAGACAACCCATCAGTGCACGCTGGCAGCCCAGAAGGCCAACCATATCCTGGGCTGCATCCCCAGCAGCGTGGGCAGCAGGGCGAGGGGGGGGATTCTGCCCCTCTGCTCCGTGCGGGGGAGACCCCCCTGCAGTGCTGCCTCCAGCTCTGGGGCACCAACAGCAGAAGGACATGGAGCTGCTGGAGCGGGGCCAGAGGAGGCCCCGGAGATGCTGGGAAGGCTGGAGCCCGTCTGCTGTGAGGACAGGCTGAGAGAGCTGGGGGGGTTCAGCCTGGAGAAGAGAAGGCTCCGGGGAGACCTTCCAGCCCCTTCCAGTCCCTCAAGGGGCTCCAGGAAAGCTGGGGAGGGACTCTGGATCAGGGAGAAGAGCCATGGAACCAGAGGGAAGGGTTTTACGCTGAAAGAGGGGAGACTTAGATATCAGGAAGAAATTCTTGACTGTGAGGGTGGTAAGACACTGGCCCAGGTTGGCCGGAGAGGTAGTAGATGCCTCATCCCTGAAAGCATTCAAGATGCAGCTGGATGGGGCTGTGAGCAATCTGATCTAGTTAAAGATGTCCCTGCTTACTGCAGGGTGGGTTGGACTAGATGACCTTTAAACGTCCCTTCCCACCCAAACCATTCTATGGTTCTATGACTTAAACCAAATGGGAATCCAGACCAGTTTCTCATTTTTTGTGGGGGTTTACAAAAGAATCCAAGACAATTCACAGCCAGTCAAAATTCAAATACAGAAATCATTAGCTTACTTTTTTCCCACTGTCAGCATTGTATTTGTCCAGCAAAGCCTGAATACGGGCACCATAGTCAGGATGAACATCAGTGAAGTTTTTCACCTAAACAGGAAGACAGAACAGAAAAGTCAAAGTTTTTTTCCCTCCACCTGAAACATATTCCTTAACACATTTTCAGCTCTGTGGTCTACAAGCAGTACATATCATAAGGAAGAAAAGAAGGATGAAAACTCTTTTCTAAAAGTTTAATTCTGACCAGCCAGAAAGGAGCTATGAACATCATCGAACACTATGTCTATTATCTCACATAAAGCTCTTCCCCAATTTAAGCAAAGTTCCACTGTGAAGGATAAAGATCCAATCCCTCCCCAGCCCTCACTGTCTTTTTCTGGTTTAAAGCAAAACATTACACTGGCGGTCACCTGACTTTTGAAACACCAAGCTAAACACATAATGACATCCTTGACATGTTACTTTAACATGTTATACATTATTTATGTTATATTATGTAAATACAAACATATTTAAGTGTTCCGTACTGATAGCTCCTGTATAAGAAAAATCTAGAAGTTGCCTGCTCAAGAAGAATTTCTGATACTCCTTTCCACAAGCATACTTCGACATAGTTAGTATGACTTTTGACAAAGTTAGTAGACTGCAAGAAAATCTGGAATGAAGAGCAAAGGCTAAAAACCAAATAGGCCACTTACAGCTCTCTTCTGAATGAAGAGTTGCGCATCTTTAAGATGATCAGCAATATTTTTACACAGCCTTTGACGTTCATCCTCCTTCAGCACTTTGGTATAGAATTCTCGCACCTTATGATTAGAGACAAAAGTTTTATTTTGACATTTCCAAGAGCAAGTCATTCTACCCATAGCAGCCAATAATACTTACTAGACTAATAGAATTCATTATTACTAAAAAAAAAAAAATGGTTCTCACTCTTAATAGTCAGGCAACACTTAATATACTTAAGATATTTAAACTGAAAAGGCAACCAATTTGTGGTGGTCTTTTTGGCAAACCTGCTAACAACTCTTTCTATGTCTAGCTTTAAAAAACTGTTGCTTATTGAATTAATGAAAATAAATATTGCTGTTGGGGTCCAGTTCAGGAACTGATGATTATGACATTACATGAATACTCTAGCCTGGTTATCTGCAGACACCAATCGCAAGAGGACAAAAGTCACAACTTGTAGATATCCAGGCCCAGAATATGGATAGCAAAAATCTGTGAGAATTCATTAACTATCCTGTCAGCAAAAATTCAGTTATTCATGAAATTACGCTGTACGGAGATTTTCCAAGCTGAACTTCAGGTTAGCCCAGATGCTTCAGAGAGAAGTCACGTTTGACTGATTCTTATTAATATTCTCTAAACTCATCCTATAAACTCATCTTATGTAATAAGCAATATAAAGCCTTTTCATACATCATACCTGAGTCACATTATCTTCATTTGCACTATTGAAGCGCTGCACATCTCCTGAAACGGACACGCGGCATTCCTTTACCATGGGCTGATCTTCCGGACCAGTAAAACTATTTGGATAATAGTTTGGGGCACCACCTGAAAACAAACAAAAAAACCCCACAAAAACAAACCAGTCAGACTCCAGCTCTCTCAGATTAAGTCCTAAGACAGAAAGTGTTCTTTGCCTACAAGAACTTAAAACAATTATCTGGTTATGATTCACTCTAATAAAAACAGTTGTCAGTATTTTTCTGTCAACACACAGCTCAACATCAGGAGCTGTGTCTTCAAGTCAGTACTTCACAGCACTTACTACAAACAGAATTTCAATAGCTTTTTTGGGGAAAAATTGATCTGTTTCAGATATAAGGAGGTCTGGCCGCTCTCGCAGCAACATCGCTCAGAATTTTAATAGACAAAGTTATGGAAGTTATTAAAAGTTTTAGTCCAAGGCAGCATAAAAATACACTTCCGTCTGCATATTTGAAGTATTACTAATCTTAATTATGGAGGGGCTTTATTTTAAACACATAATGTACTTGCAGAACTGCATAAAAATAAACTTATTATCTCTTCTTGGACAGAAGCAGCTGTTTTCAAGTTCCCATTTTACAAATATTTCCCTTTCCTCCCTCAGCAAGTATTAGAATTCGTAGCCCAGAGGAATACGGTGTTTTTGGCACGAGGCATAGCTTAAGCATATCCTCGTTCATTCCCAGGTGTAAAACAGTCACTATTGGGCAAACGTTGACAGAAGGGAGACCGCTGAATAGAGGTGAAGTTTGGCATTCATACTCTTGCCTTGCACAATCTCTTGGAAATCAGACAGCAAAGCAGTTTAACAAAGTGGACCGAGTATAAGAAAGCCAGTCTTTAAATTTAAAAAATGCAAATACAGGTTTCTCAAAGACATTTAGGCCATCTCTACTATGTTTAGATTACATTTTTGCCTAGAAGCAGAAACAAAGTAGTGGTAATTACCTCCTGTGAAACCATTTCTCTAGCATATTTCATTTTTAAATAATTAATAATTTAGAACTTCTTCAATTAAGTCCCTTTAACAAGCACATTTCTAGAAGTCTCTAAAGGAACATAAACTAGGGACATTACTGACTTCTTTGACTGTTGTCCTGCAAACCCCCTTTCTTCTGAAGGCCTATTTGTAAGTTATTAAACACATCTTAAGCTTCACTTGGTTTTTACACTTTTAAACGAAGTCCCCACCCCCTTCCAAACATCCAAACAAAGTTACACAGTGATGTATGAGCTGGGGGGAGGAGTCACAAGAGACACTGAAAGGTCAGGGAGGAAAAAGTAGCATTTCTTACAGTATAATTGTCAGTAATAGCAAAACACCCACATCTGTTTAGCAAGTATCTTAGTCCTCCTGTGAACAGAAGAGAGTTTTGCAACGTGTGCATAGGTATCATTATATTTAAAGATATTTTCATTACTACCTTGGTTGTCAGAAACGCACATCGGTCCATCCCTCTGGTAATTGGCCACACGAGCTCTGAAGGGGCAGTTCACAGGAATTTGGAGATAGTTAGGTCCCAGACGGTGTCTATGAGTGTCAGGATATGAAAAGAGACGACCCTAAAACATTTAATCACAAACATTAACTACTACTTGCTGAAAGAGATCACTTAAGTGGTATATACCAATTCAAAGCACTATACATTAGTTGTAAAAGGGCAAAGACTGTTTCCTTTCCCTATAATTTAAAGGGCATCAGGAACACGTGTCCAAAGCGACACTCAAAACGCAAACTAACTTTGCTGGAATACCAGTGAAGAACGGCAGGCTGAGTTGCATTTATGCAGCTTGGGTATTTCCCACCAATTTCAGAACGCTAAACCTATTCTCAGGAAGGAAAATGGTTACACACGTAGAGATGAAAGTGACTATCACTGTGCTAAACATTCTTAAGGAATAATGTAATATTTTCCTACTCATTTTCAAACTTAGATTTAAAAATTGATTACATCTGAAATACGGTAGTCCCTTATTTATGTGATGAACCATATCTGAAGCAGTTCTAGTGACATCTGGGTGCCAAGAAGACAGACTGATTCTGACCACGAAGTTTGTGGGAGCAGAGAGAGGCAAAACAGAAGAACCACATGATGGCTCAAGAGTTTATCCAGTTAAAACTGTCAAAATACCTTCTTGTTTACATGGATATCATTTGAAACAACAACCTGGTTTTAATCTGAAAAAGCTTAACATGCCAACATCCATGACTCTGCAGACAGTATAGTCTGCTGCAGCCAGTCTTATCAGATATTTTGACCTGTAAGAAATCCAATACTACTTCAAAAGAATGGTCTTGCAGTTTGTATCAGGGATTAGTTATACCTGTATTTTAGAGCATTTGAAGTCCACCTTATACTAATAAGAGTTTGTAATTTTAAGATATACTGTAAAAGCACAAGTAAAAACGCATTGCTGCTATGGTTTTATCCCATACTTTTTGCCAGACTGACAGAATTCCCCATCAGCTTTTATAGCTACTGCAGATGTCCTCTAAATTCTATGTTTTCTATTCCTTTAGTTCTTTCCCATTCTTTTTATATTTAATTTTTGCATGAGCACATCAAATGGTGATGGTTAAAAAAAGCCACTAAAATAATTTAAAAAACCCCAACACTAAAATTAAAAAAAATAAAAATAAAATATCAGTTGCTTTCCATTCGTCAGGTTTACTGCTGCTACACAAACAGGGACAGGAATGCTTTCATAAACAGCAAAGCAAACACAATGCTCTGTAGGTAAAATCTTCTGTGCATTGTAGTTTACCTGCAGCATTTTGTCAGGGCTCGGTTCAATACCAGGTGGCATGTTGCTGGGATCATAGGCCATTTGTTCTACCTCTGCAAAGTAATTGACAGGATTCCTGTTCAAGACAAGCTTTCCCACAGGGATGAGAGGATAGTCACCGTGCGGCCAAATCTGTAAGACAAAACACACTTACATTAAAAATCAACATTATTATAGGTTTGTGCAGCTTAAATAATTACAAAGCAACATTTGCCTGATTTAAGTTTTGATTAAGAAAATACATTACTGAAGAAATTTATTTTTTTGCTAACAAACATTTTGAGAAATGTCGTATTTTACAGTCTTTTGCAATCAATACAGAGCACTAATGCAATTTATTTCATCATCCCAGCCTAATCTCAGCACTTGCCTACTTAAATGAAATACCCACAGGCGCTTGAAAAACTGCTTAGGAATGCAATATCGTAGGTGGAACTGGTAGCATCATTGTTTTCAGCTACTTCAAAATGCAACCAGCTTAACTAGCCTTTTCTTTGTCATCTTAGCCTGTACTTTCAAGTTCAAGAGTCTTCAGCCATTTGGGGAGAGCAATATTAGAGGGGAAAAAAAAAAAAGTAATACAAGTTTACATTAGTATCTTTCAACAAGCCATTGCTTGGAACAGCAATTGGAAACCTGACAAAAATCAGACCAACAGTCAGAAGCTACATTGTCAACAATACTTAAAACTAGCAAGCTCAGGGTGTGACTGTATAATCCGGGATCACACTTTGGAAATGTTGTTCAGTTGTAATCTTAAGGCCTGGAATCAAGCCCTATCCATATTTCACTGAGGAAGAGTAACATCAAATATAACATCAACATAATTTCATTACCAGAATTTCTGACTCATCATGACCATATAATAAAAAGCACACTTAAAATATAGAAGGGAAGAATAACAGGACAGACTCTAACTTTATTGACACGGACTAGTAACTACTAGTTACTAGCTACTCCATGGAAACTGCTACACTTTTTTTACAATAAGCTCAGTTATGGCTTTTGCTACATTCTGATCTCATGACCTTTCTTAAACTAGCTGAAATTGAATTTCACAACAGCACCAGAGATACCTTAGTTAAATCAAAAGGATTGAATGGAAATTGTTCTGCTTCTTCAAACGTCATAACTTGAATGTAGAAAGACCACGATGGATAGTCCCCCTTGGCAATGGCATTGTAAAGATCACGTATTCCATAGTCAGGATCAGTAGAAGCCAATCTTTCTGCTTCTTCAACAGGAAGATTTTTGATGCCCTGGTCAGTCTAAAAGCAATAAAAGCAATTACGACACACAGAAAGTATTACAGAAATCATTAATAAGAATGTACTTTAACAATACTTAGAATCAAAGAATATGATTGCCCATCTTCCAATCCCCAATAACTTGAGTTCAGAATAACAGTACATTCAGTAACTGCCATCCAGATAAAAATTAGTTCTCTGATAAAAGTGAAATAAATACGTAATGCTATACCACAGAATGCAAGATATCAAACACGAAGGTATGATCCCTGCAGCACATCAAGTAAAGCAGTTTGCCCTCTCCCCTTAGAGGATGCAGTGCTCCTTTACCGACCCATCATCCTACCTTTTCCTACAGACCACATGCCAACACAAAGTGATATAATGGTTGCAGCCCTCTGGGCTGAAAGTTCTGAATTCTACATGAATCTCAATCTCCCACCTCTATTTGTGACATCTTTAGCACTAACTAAAAATCTCATTTTAATAAGCCTTTGACAACTCAAAGGCTAAAACCTGCTATACAGTCCCTACTAGTTTAACATAACGGTTTACAAAGTCTTGCTTCAGAGGTAGATGTCCAAATAGGTAAGAAGTTGTATTCTCTTTAAAACCTTGAAAGGAAGCTGTTTTCAAGTGAGATATGCTAGAGACTGCTTTCTCACAGAAGCGTGGAAGTTGTGTGAGCTTCAGCTGCAGAGCTCTTGTAAACAGAGTTTTTATGTTTTGACAAACAGTTGAGTCTTAAAAATACTAGATCAGAAGATAAACAGAAACAAAAACCAGATCCAGACAGAGAACTTTTACCTGAAGAAGCACCGGCTGAATCTAAACTATTGTGTAGCCATGAACATGAAACAGGAAGATACACGCTGAATAAAACACACTTCCAAAGGGCTAGAGCATTCTTGCATCTGCACTAAATGACAGCAAGGGAGTCCAAAATGCAATAAACTGACTGAGGTGCTCAGAGCTCACCACACAAGTAGCCCAAGTTCTCCACTAACAAGAGACAACTCCTCAAAGAAGAGTTTTATAGCATAGTAAATACCTACTGTGTCATAGCAGGAAAACTGATGTTCATCACGCTTGTTAAAGGCATGGAAATGATACAGAAAAACCCCACATACCTTTTTGATTGAGTTATGCACTAACAAGTCTTTTCCGAATGAAACTTGAGAAGTCACAGACCTTTTTTACCCAATCTATTTAAGCTGGTTTTTATCCAATATGATATATAATTCTAACTGAGAACTGGAAAAAGAATATCAATACCTTCACATGGAATTTGCAGTAAACTGCTCTTCCACTAGCATTAACTAGTTTAAAAGTATGCGATCCATATCCATTCATATGGCGATAGCCGTCAGGAATACCACGATCACTGAACAAGAAAGACACCTAAGAGAAGAATCAAACAACATTAATGGACTCACCAGTCCATAGATAAAGTGACCATTCAAGACAAAGTTCATTTATTGCATTAATCTGCATCACTGGAAGCTATCTTTATGTTATGAATTCCTTGAGGAATTCCTAGTTCAAGAGTGTTAAGGACATAACAACTGCTTTGATTCTGCACGAAGAACAACTGTGAATTAAACCTATGTGAAGTTCTACGCCCACATGAAATATATGGTGACATACAAGACATTAACCTAACAATAATGTCATGATTGTCGCTATAAGCACAGAGTAGGTACGCATGGATAATTGAAGTTACAATAAGATTTTTTTTTCCTCAAGTTAAAGACAAAATCTGAAAACTGAAGTCCTTAACAACTAGTTCTTCAAAGTCTTCAAGCAGTAACATACCACCACGCATACACATTCAAAATGCTGCTTTTCTTTAGGTTTATGATCACAAACAATGCTTGTGATACTTCTTTTTCCAATTAGTAATTACGGGAAGGCTTCTGTATGAACCCCCTTTTTTTTTAAAAAAAAAAGTACAACTGCATTTTTAATTTTATATTAGCTTTTTTGCATAACATTCTTGGATACAAATACACTTCAGAATAATCAGAATGCACTGTGAATTTAGTAATTTTTGGACTTGGTCTAATGTGCTACACAATATACAGCTTTAAATAAATTTATATGCAATAGCATTCCTTTCCCAGTATTTTACTGTTCTCTAACATTGTTTGCGGCTCACCAGTATCTCCAGTGCTTCAGCATTAGAAAACTTAGCAACTTCCCCTTCATCCCTATATAAAATATGATTGTGGAAACAGAAGAATGCCACCCATTTCACAGAGTCATTAAAAGAAAAAAAGCTAGATACACATACTAATAGCCTTAAAAGTTATTGTAAGCCTTTCACCTTTACTGTTCCTAAAAGATGATGTAGGCTTGTAGACAAAACATGGAAGAGAGACAGTTAAAAATACGTGCTGTCATAACATGATTTTCTTAATCATACAAAATAAAGTCAAAGGAGAACCTTACTTGATGCAAGGACTCAGGGCGAAGACTCCAGAAGTCCCACATCATGTCAGGATCCCTCAAATGAGTCTGAGGGTTCCTCTTTTGGCTATGGATGAAGGACGGAAACTAATTTGTCCAGAAGTGGAGGAGAGAAGAAGGAGGGGGAGGAAAAAAAAAAGTTCTGTAACATCTCCAAATTATTTAGGGTACATGGCACATACTAAGCAACTCCTGGTACAAAACAAAGACAAACAGTTTTTTCCATACCTTCAACTATTAAAGGAACAGCACACTGAAAACCATGAAAATGAGACAAAGATTTAAGATCACTGAAAAAAATCTTCTATTGTCATACACCTCCTGCAAACAAATTCATTACCCCAATTTTATTGGTCTCTGAAAGTGAAACATTTACAATTTGGATAAACGGGCTGTTCAAAGGTAGAGAATGCTTTCATTTTGTGACTGATAAAGTGAGAGGAAAATCTTTTCAAATTTGTATATCTGAACTTTTCTGAATATTTGACTCCTAAATGAATACAGAGATACTATAAAGTACCCTTGCAGAACTCCTCCACTCAAGGAAAGCCCCTCCACTTACAAAGCACTGTTAAACTTACATTTAAAGTAAAAAAAAAAAACACCAAAAAACCAGATTTAATAAAAAGAATTTGCAAGAAGCTTTTAAGGTGAAAAGTCTTTCCCCCTCTCCCCCCAGTAGCGTCAAAATGAAAAAGCCACCTACAGAGTAAAACAGCAAATCTGACCAAAACTAAGTGCGTGTGCTATTCGTGGCATGAAACCACATAAGTAATCAAGCATTAGTTCTTTATTTTCTTTCAAATAACACCTTTTCAAGTCAAAAATGTTTGGACCATCTAACAGACAAAAGGTGCACCAAAAGAACAGCTTTTGCTTCTCAGTGAAGCATTAACAAGACATGAACAAACTTTTGGACTCTTTCACAAAGTACCCTCACCTTTTGTGCTTACTCACCAACATTGCATCCCGAATGAAGAAGATAGGAGTATTATTTCCCACAAGATCCCAGTTACCCTCTTCTGTATAGAATTTCATTGCAAATCCTCGAGGGTCACGAACTGTATCAGCTGACCCAGATTCTCCAGCTTGAAGAAACACATGAACATACAGAAGTGTTACAATAGGAAGTGCATACAAATTGTAAGCATAAAAACATAGAACTTGAGAATATGCCATAAAATCCTAAAAGGGTGGGGTTGATTAATTTAAGCCTTTTCTACACCAAGGAACCTTTGGCATATTTTCAACAATACTTCAGGCACTGAAAGTTTCCGAAGTGTGAACAAACACCCTCCCAAGCATTTGGGCCACAGTTATAAGAAAGAAAAAACAAGTATATCCACTTGAACCAATTAAGAGTGGAATTTGCATTACCACTAACAGAGACAACATCAGATTATAAGGCAGAATCGGCTGAAAAACATTAATTTCTCTGCATCAAATGCCAGTGCGAAAGCTCTCACTTGGAAGGTAGCAATCTAAATAGCATGCCTAATAAAAAGGGAACTTACAGAAGAGTTGTCACCCTTTTAATTCCCCTTGTGCTTTATCCAAAACAGTCCTTTCAATGGGTAACTTTATAACAGAGCAGAAGTGTTCCAGAAGTATTCAGGAACACCTAACACTGAGCATCATGATGAAATAACAGGGACACTCTTTCTCTCACTGAAAAAAATGTGTACTACAGAACAGCTAGGAAGAAACATGTTCAAACACAGCAGGGAAAAGAAAGGCACTGTTGCAACAACACACTTCAGCACACAATCCACAGATCAAACTCAGCTGCACATCTTCCCCCCGTAAAACATTCCAGGACTCCTTAAGGTTTGGTGACAGGGAAAAGGCAGTAGGCCAAAACCAGCAGCTCTCCGAGCCCTGTTGGACTACTTTCTCTCCGATATTACTTCTAGAACTGAATCCTCATTAGCATTTCTTTTCTTTTAAATACAGATAGAGTAGCAACACAAGTTTTGAAAGACCATTTTTTCTATCAGACAAGACATTGATGCTAATGCATGTTTTAACTAACACCACTTAAGATTTTGCTAGTTTATGCATTCAGCTCTTTAAAAAATAAGAGTTTATTTATGGAAGATTGTTTATTCTTCTTTGCCTAGTACATACTTTGCAGCATTCATCCCCAAAACATTCCTACAGTATAAATGATTATAGGTATTTAACTTTCAAGCGTTAAACCGCAGCATGCAAGTGTTGATACGATCCACCCAGAAACAAAGCAAACTTTCTGTCAGAAAACAAAATAGCTCAGACTATCCTTTCTCTCACATTCCAGAGGGAAAAGGGTCTACAGAGAGCTCTGGCAGAAAGATGCAGAAGCTGCTTAAGGTCTTGCAATTTAAATGAAATTCACAAAGGAGGAACTGGTTGGCAGAAAGCACTTCAAACTACCTTAAGTACATTAAGTGTTCCACAATGCAAACATTGCTGTCAGTGTAACTATGGTGCACATGTAAGAAGACACACAATAACTTTAAAGTCTTACCAACAGTGGAGAATCGTATAGCAATTGGAGTTCTTTTTCCAATGTGTTCAAACACCTTGGCCTTACAATACTGGGTAATATCATGCGTGACTTCAAAATAGCCAAAAGCTCCTGAAAAAGTAATTTCAAAATATCAGATCTAGATAACTTCCTTCCACTCACAGCATATCTGTTATTCCACTATGGTCCAACAAACAGCTTTAAGTCAAAAGGAAACATGGAAATACACCAGTCTAAACCAAGTTTATATCTATGCACTAAAACACTCAATTTATTTTCACAGAATGACATTTACTTAACAAAAACTACTATTTGCATGATGCTCCCTCTCCCCTCCTTAACAGATTGCTAACAGTTCCCAGCAGCAATACAGACCTCATTGTACTGTGCAGAATAACAAACAGAAGCTTTTGGGATGCTCTTCTGCCAAGATTTGCATATTTACCTCAGAGCAAGACAAGTGTTTCTTTAATCCTGATGTGTGTTGCAGAATTTTTAGTCCGCCTGTAAACTGGATGAAGCAACAAAGTTCTTCCCACCCCCACAGAGGATTTTTCCCATGTACATTCACATTATAATAGAATTCAGTCCCCTATTTTCTTCTTCTAGGGCAATAGGCAACAAAAAAAAAGTCAGAGCTGACAGTTCTACCCTACTAAGATCAATAACAAATTTTAAAATGAGTTGTTTTTTTTTTTTAATTTAAATATTAGACCATTATCTTGCTTTGGCAGACAGATACATCCAATGACAAAGACAAGAATCTCTATCAAATAACATGCAAACAGACGCTAAAATAGAGATGGGTAAGTCTTCCCTTCCAGAGGAACAGAATGCTATGGAGGAACAGATAGAGGAAGCAGAACTTACAGCAAATACAATAAAGATTTAAGGGCTGTAACTACATTTTCTCTCAGTTGTGGTTTTTTTTTTTTCTTAATAGTTTTTCAGTGCTTCAAGTTTTGACATTGAGTTCTTTTAAACCAGGCCATACCACTACTGTTGATATATAATCTACAATACCAAATTATGGCTAATATGATGCAATTTATCTGTCACAATCTATGCATTAACTCAAAAGCCTTTTAAAATCTAATTCTACACAGAGAAAAAAAACATGTGTTTTTAAACATACCTGCCCCTTTTGCATGCACAACTCTTTCAGGAATCCTCTCTCTGTCAAAATGAGCCATCTCATCAGTGAAAACAACATCTTGAACAAGAAGAGGTCCACGCGGCCCCACTGTCAGAATATTAAGCTTATCCCCTACTGGGTTCCCAGCACCAGTGGTCAAGACATCTGGTTTCTGAAAGCAATAGATAGATAATATCGCACCACCAGAAATTAAAACCCTTCTATATTTAAGCCACATAATGTGCATGCCAGTTCAACCATTATGTGTCACAGGATGTATTAACAAGTATATAGCACAATGGCATGAGATTCTGAACTACTTACAGAAAATATAGATGTCTAACTACATCACAGTACCAGGTTTGTGGCTATTTAAGAAGGGGAATTCAAGTCATGTATAATCCAAGAATGTTTTCCATGGTTCAGAAATATTATTTGTTAAGCCTGTATATCTTGCTTCAAGAAAAATAGGCAGTGTCAGCCTTAAAACATGAGTTAAGGTTCAGTTTGCCCCCCACCTCAACAGGGAAAGATGTAAAGAGAGCAAGCTACAAAAGGAGTAGCTGCTGGAAAGTAATAAGGGACAAAGGACAGGAGGAAGGTAAGGTCAGTACAGGGATGGAGGCATTAAGAAAGAGCTATAGTCACACAGCATAAAGACTAGAGGGAGGTACCCATGATTACCATTGGTCTGGAAGAGCTAGATGGAAAATATAATAAGAAAGAATACCTGAGGAGTCATCATTCTAGACTCTTGAACCATGGAAGGACTAAGATTAACAAAAGGCCTAAAGAAGTCCTACTGTCAGTATATGTCCTGTCAAAAGGACAGCAAACCAGAACATTTTGTTTGTATATTTTTTTTTACTAACAACATTATTGTCTTTAAAGAAACTGCCCAAGACAGCCCTACTCATCCTTTTCCCCTTCCTTTCATACCAAGTTTAAATTAATCATTTTCATAGGCTACTTAGAGCCGCAGCATCTTGTACAGTCGGAGTGACCCCATACCTGAAAAAAACCAGCCACTCCAAGACAACTTCAAGAAACACCTGGCGGAACTCTGTAGCACTATAATTGAGTGTACTCCCACTTTCTTAAGAAAAACCCCAGTAGAAAAGGCTTTATCTGCATCAGATATGGGGTCATATACTCTCTAACGCAACAGTGCTATTTTACTGGGTATTGTAGAAAACAGCAAGAAAGGTACATCAGCTCCAGAGACCTGATGGCCGCAGGTGTCAGTTTCTCCTGCAGCACATTTATTAATTGATATGAGCCAGGGCAATGTTTGTAAAGGACTCAGAAGAACAAAAGTTAGTACAAAGGAAGAAACAAGAGAAAAAAAGTTTGCAACAGGGTCACAGATTATGACCAGTTAACACTAAATCCACAGTTACATGTTGCACTAAACTGACATGCACCCATATGGGCTCTCCATCCATACCATCCTACCCTCTTCTGCCAGTAGCATCCACACACCTGAACCACAGGAAATGCACCAGAATAAACTCACTCATCCCCTCCCAACTAGTTCTCCTTCTTTTGAAGTTCTATAAATGAAAAGAGGTGGTGAAGAGAAGGAAAGAGTAACTCTCAATGAGAAGGTCTTCGTTATTTGATCAGCGACTTTATGGGGTTCCAACTCCCATACTGACAATCTAAGTTTTGCTTAGTGTTTTAATTACTGTAAATAGGCAAAATTCCCATCTGTATCTCATGGAATAGTGTACTGAACTGGACTAGCCTCCAGGTTGGTTTTTTTTCCCCAAAAGGCAACCCACAAAGGCAGGGGAAAGAGCAATTATTCACATCTACACCCAGAGCTCTGGATGAGGCAGAGTACGCAGGGAGAGTTATATACACTCAGGCACATGAATAACCCCATGAAAGACATTTGACAGGATACTTGCATCTCCAACGTGTTCTCACTAATATGCAACACACTACTCTAGCTGGCTTGAATTCCCAAAATATCTAGGCTCTTTATTCTTCATTCACCACTTCATTAGCATAAAGCTACAAGCATAAATTCAACTCCTTAAGTATGATGAAATCCTAACCTATACTGAAATCTGTACATTTAAAAAAAAAAAGACCGTTACACATAGGAACATGATGTTCAGAAACTCAGAGGAAAGTTACCAGTTTAGCTTTATTTAAGGTATTCTTAAGTCAAAGGAACACCTGTTTAAATCAAAATATTATCTATACTTTAAGGGAAATACGCAAGAGCAGAAACTGTTGTCAGTATTCTTTCCATTGCTTATATCTCACATGCCTCCTACCTTATATTTTGCTCAGTTTTAAATGAGCCAAAGAAAATTATTTCACTGCTCACCTTGAGAAATCACCCAGTCAGACCGCACAGGAACCTCTCCCATTCTGAGTCAGTCTAAGAGTTCAACTTCTTAAAATGACGTCCTAACATACAGAACCCATATAATTTAGCACCCTTAAATATGTATGCTGTATTATGTTTTTAGCTAGCATCTTAAACTAGAATTTTTTTAAGTTGCCATTACAAATGAACTTTTTGAATTAGGATTTAATTTCGTACATTAAAGTAGGTAGAAGGACACTACCATATTCAGGGGACATTAAGAAAAAGCTCATTCATCCATTCCACGATTCAGCCTAGTAAGTGCAAAATATTCTACTTCAAGATATTCACCTAGCTTAAATTAATACAATTATATTATCAGCTCATTATCCTGACATATTTTCTGTACTGAGGTATGAAAGCTACAAACAACCCATCTTGAAACCCATTCTAAGCCTCTGCTTTGAAGAGCCCTTTCTTAGAACACAGTACAGTCTGCAGATGATGAGAATATAAAGTGCTCACACATCACATTTTTGATTGAACATCTTGGTCAATTTTTTTTTTCCAGAGTTTGCTTAGGGAGAACTACTTTATATTTTTCAATCTAGCTTCTAGCACTACCAGTATTTTTCTTTTATCTTCATTAGTTTTGCTGGTTAAAAGTTTCAAGTTTCTCACAGCTAAATCCCAATGTACTAGTTTTCCTAATCATAAATTCACTGGGGTTTTTTGTATTGATCTGTCATACTCATTTAAGACAGGCAAGCTCGCTGTAATGAAGAAAAAGAACAGATCCTACCAATGGACTCCTAAGCTTCTGCATTTTCTCTCCAACCTTCTTGTATTATCATTTGTAACAGACATTTCCATCCTTCTCACGTGTTCTACGTACACACAGAGACTTCCACTTCATCCCCGCTCTAAGACGGCCTGTGACACTGCTACACAAAAATTCTGTGTATAACTTCAGCACCATTTATCAATCTGACTACTGTAATTCTAAGAAGTGCAAACCTGGTAACTTTTTTTTTTTTAAACATAAGACACAGCTCTTAAGACCCCTCCAGTCCATATAGTGACTTTTTAAAGTCACTAATACTTACGTCATCTTGAAGAAGTGACCAAGTTTCACTCAGCTCATTGAGAAAAACGAAAGTTCTTTTGTGTTAGAGCCCTGTTAATTCTGGAGTTCTTCATAAATTCTGAGAATCCCAGTAGGTTTAACCATGTATTGGTAGGACTATAACACACATACCTACACCTATGACCTTCTCCTCTACAAAGTCCTTGAGAGCACTTGGTAAAAGACAGACAGGAGGGGAAAAAAAAAAAAGAGAAAAAAGAAAAAAGTGAAAGCTTAGTCTGAAGAAGATTTTTTGAGTCCTTTTGATTCACCTATGCACTTATAGTACCTTCCATGTAATTACCCCAAGGGTAGAAGAAAACCTTGCATATTATTTGTAAACTATGCACACAACAAAGAATAAAGGTTTCTAGAGGTAATACAGCCCTTCTCAAACCAACAAGCTATTCTGTTGTCTGAAAACCACTTCTATAATGCTAATATTTAAGACTACTAGAAGTAGTAGCTAAAACCACAAGTTTTTGAATCTAAACCTATAAAAAAAAAATTTAAGAACTTTGTGGCTGCACAGTCCCTTTTGTGTAGGCAGACTTTCAGAAAGGTTTTTTTCCTAATGTTCACATTAAAAAAAAATAAAACAAATGTTTGTACTTCTAAAATCATACGATATATTCACTTTAGTTTCAGGATATTACACAGGGCACACAAAACAAGTTCCATCAGTGCAAAGTGAGAGAAAAACTCCACAGTTTTAAGAATAATTCTCACACTGATTTTGGACTTGAGTTTGTTTGATGCCTATATTTTCATATGATTGGGAGCTGCATACAGCCAAAACCTTAAAAGATAAGAACTTTCCAATCTGTATGCGTATTTCATTACATCACTAACCCGCCATGACAGAAAGAAGGGAAACAAAGCCAGGAGAATTTTAGTCACAGCTGTTGTAAACACCGTACATCAAAGTACATACTTGCAGGCATTACTGATACTTTGCACCTCATACAAGCCACTTTAAAATTCTAATAAGTCCTCCCTACTTTCTATCTTAAGGTCTCATGACTCCTTACGCAACACAGACTTTGGGTTGCCTCCCAATCTTCAAATTAACCTTGGCTTGGATCAAATACTGCTTTGTTTCAGAAAAGCCGACATCCATACAAAAATTATTACTCACAGTACAAAAAGAAATTATTATGAAACACGCTAGGATATGATGAAGTCACAATTCAGCACTGGAAGGTAGCTTTCATACAGCACTTTTTAAAGCCAAGGGGGGAAAAAACAAAGTCAAGGTGATTAACAACTACAAACAGTGGGAACTGAGGCATCCACTCGTGTCTTGTAAGGCGGCTGCTTCATATAACCAGCTGAAAAAGTATTTAATGCCAAATACACATTTCTGTCAAAAAATACATAGTAGAAACTGCCACAGGGATTTGAAGAAGGGAAATCAACTCTTGGAGCATTTATGTATTTACCCAACTATTCTGGGGTATATCCTACATCCTCAGAAGACTGAGTGATTACATGTTCTTATGATTTCAGTCAACCGCTTGCCCCAAACCACTTCAACATGGTAAAGAAGCCTCCACACGTTGCCGAATGTGCCTTATCTTTTGTTTTATTTCTTCATTACATTTTCACTGGGTTCTACCCAAGGGGTTACGGAATTGAAAATGTAAATATCCGATTTGAGATGGGAGAAAAAAACAAAAGAAATAATATCTCTGCCCAAGCAGCTACCTGTTAGGGCGCAGAGAGGCCCCACTCCTGTAACAGGGGAGGCTGTGACCAGGCCGTGCCCTTGTCCCTCCGGCCCAGCTGGCAGCCACCGGCCCCTTCGCGCTTCGGTTTGCCCGGGCACGGCCCCAAGCCGAGCTCCGCGGTACGGACCGGGGGCGCCCGGCCCTTCGGATGACGCGGGCACCCTCCGGCCCCGGGGCTCATCTGCTCCCCTCAGACCCCTAATGTGGGGGGGACGACGACGACAACCGGCCGCCGTTCGTCCCCACCCCCCCCCCCCCACGCAGCGGCCCGGACCGTTACCGGCCCAGCAGCGAGCGGGGTGCCCAGGGTCGCAGCCCCTCAGGCCTCGCCCTCCGCCCCGCGAAGCCCCGGCGGGTACCTGCGAGCCCCGCTGGCTCCGCCACTGCTTCAGCTGGTCCGAGGCGTCGTCGCGGCTGTCAGCCATTTTGCAAGCTCAAGCGACCCCCCCGCCCCTTCCCTCCCTTAAGGCAGGAAGGGCGGTGCGGAGACAAACAAGCGCTGGAACGACCCGGTGGGGCTGTGCTCGTTACCAGCGAGAAGGCAGCACCAGAGAGGTCACCCCACGGGGACCCTCCGCCACCGCAGCCGCCGTCGCACCCTGCAGCACCACCAGGTAGCGGGAGCTCCCGCACCTACGACTTCTACCCCAGCGCTGCGCCCGCCCACCGCTACCTTCTCGGCCAATCGCGCTGCACCCGGCGGGCAGCGCGAGCTGTGAATGGCTGAGGGGAACGTCAATCAGGCGCTGTAAAGGGTGGTTGTGGCGGCAGCCCGCCGCCTCAGCCTGTGGGGCGGCGGCAGCGGGGTTGTGTTGTTACTCGAGCTTGAGTAATTAGCTGTGTTGGAGGTGTGTAAGTAGCCTAATTTTTTGGTGTGCGTTTTCAGTTTGGAGACCTCGGAACTTTCTAAAGCTGCTGGTTGAGGGAGAAGTTATTCAGTGGCGTAGGAAGTGACAGGATAAGGGCAGGGTGAAAACTGCAATTGCTTAGGGAGTTTCAGAGGTAGGGTTTGTTTCAGCAGGGGGAAAAAATGTTTTAAATTACACAATCAAAGTGATGAAGTGTATCGCAAAAAGTTCATTCTTGTATCTGTACCTCAAATGAGGCACAGGTGATACATTAACTGGTCATGGTTCATGTGCCTCCATTTGTAAACAGTTTTTCCTTGGAGGCCTGAATTTGTTATCTTAAAAAAATCCCCACTTCTGAATTAACAAGGGTTATACTTACAAGTGACGAGGTAAATACAGCTGTCCCTTTAGGCAACTGTAGTTCAGCTCCTTAAAGCGCTGTCTTTGTGTGCTGAGTTTGATGCACTACAGCCCATAGGCCTGTCCCTTGTAGGGTGACAGTTGCAACACTGAGGGAGGTCCCCTGGCTTTGTGCCTAAAGAGCGCACTGCAGGTGATAAAAGTGGTTAACAGGCGGTTGTTTTTCCTATTTCTGAGGCAAAACGTTTTGGCAACACGAATAATCTGTCTTAAATTGTAAGGTTATGTGACACTGGGCACTTTGAAGATAGCTGAATACCTCTAGCTACATTCTGTGGACATGCACTTCATGGTGCGTACTTCTGTATGGGGCTCCTGGACCCTGACAGGTGGATAAAACTACCTGTACATGCTAGAAAACTGAAAAATAAATACCTTTCCCTTATTAGCTCTTCCCGAATGACAATGATTTGGGGTAATCATAGCAGACAGGAGACCCGTCTAAACAAACAGAAATTACCCAAATGTGTTTCGCAGGAGTACGGGTTTATAAAAGCAACTAAGCCAGCAAGTTTTGTGTGTGTGGTGGTTCATTCCCTTCCATCATGCTTGATAAGAATCCCAGTATGGTTCTTTACAGAATACATATTACAACAATGAAGCAGTGCATCTCTGTTTACCCATAGCCTGTCAGAAAGAAACGAAATGGGGAAAATGCTTATCTGCAAGATTACGTCTACATTTTATTCTCTTGACAGATACAAAGAATAGTCTAGCTTATTATTTCAATCAGATAATTGCTTTATCTAGTATGCATTATTATGTATTAGAGGGCTACGACTCCCAAATTCAGGTCTGTGCTACACAGGGAATATCACTAATGGTACTCCTTTTCATCAGCGGTAAGAACAGCAAACTCCCTTCTCTCTGCTTACGCCTTATTTGGGACATTTCTTTTATGTCTCTAGGTCTCATAATATTTTCTTTCTCAACATGATAACCAACGTGATAACCATAAAATGGATCAGCTGTGTTTCTAATACTTGTATACTAAATGCACATCATCAGACTACACCTACTTCTGCATTCTCTGTGCAACCACTGATTGCTTCCATGTACCAGACTTCCACTGCACTCGGAAAATCCTTGGTAAAGCTAAACAAGAGTAAATCCACAAAGATCTAAGCAGTCTTTGTACAGAGCAGGAAACCCTCTATAGTATCAGCCAAAGAAAAAAAGTATCCAAGCTTCATAACAAGATCTTAACCCAAAGAAAACTTGGTTTTCAGATGCTAGCTCCCATTCTGCAAACTAAGTTTGTAGGCCTCACCATCAGCTGTTTCTGAGAACGTTTAATGATCTTTTCAGATACTCATTCAGACTGGTGTTCTTCTGTACAGCTTTTATTTTTTAAGGTGACTGTTTTATAAAAAAATGGTCTTTTCTTAAGAAAAGACTGATTGACAAGTCCTATAGACTTAATATTAGGAGTGCATACACACATTTTTTTCAAATCAAGTAATTGATATTTCAGTTTTCTTAACCAGCAAAATGAGGGAAATGTAGACATGTTCACGAAGAGTTATTGTTTGCTTTTCCTTTAAAGTTTAACACTTCCTGTCAACAAATGTGTGCAGATAAACTGCTTGTCGCAGATCTGTTTCAAAGTACGAGTAACTTGCAAAAACCGCTTCTCTTTCACTTCCCATAAACTCTTCTTATTATAACTGTAATGCTAGAGGAAAGGATGTATGTGTATATATGCATGTGTATGTGCATAAAAAAAACCCAGAAGAGATTAAATATTGGTTAAGAAAATATGCAAAAAAAATAATCCAAGGGAGAGCAGGTGGCAACATGAATGGCATGTATTTTCCAAAATGCTTGCACTTTAGCTTTACTGAAACCAAGCAACTGTGTTTGATAAGAAAGGTCATATGCAAAGCTAAGTTAAGTGTGAAACAAATATAAAATTTTTCTCTCATCTCGCCTTACTCTTCTGTCTTTTCAGTGAAGAAAGTAGTGAATGCTGGTTTAAATTCCACAGGTACCTTGCTATGGGTATCTTTTTTTCCTTTCTTCCCCCTTCTGTTTTGATATTTGATTCCTGCGGCATCTTATTTGCCTGCATAAGCCTCCTGTTATATATGCATTAAGCAAACAAACTTCAAACAATTCCAAATTAATCATCTTTATTTAGCTGGGGAGACTGGTTCTGTGTTGCTGCGTGTCATTCTGAGGCATAATCCAAACCACACTTCACCCTTAATTAAGATTTTGTGAGATTAAAAGTCATGATACTTAGCATTTGTATTTTGTTTTCTGTATTTAAAGTTTAAACACAAGCTACAAGGTCAATTTTACTCACGTGCACAATGGTGCTGTATATGAAGTTTACACATAGGTTCGTGAATTACACCCACAGGAATGAGCTAGAATTAGTAGAGTAGAAGGTCAATAGTGTCTGTTGCCTTGCTAATTAAGTTACATAGGCACCTAAATCTTCATGATACATACATCAGCCACCTCGCCTGGCTGACTTGATACCTACTTCCTGCTTATGATTAAATCAGATTCATAAATAATGTTCCCTACAACCTCTGTTGAGTTGGTGTATTCAGAGTACATCTACTACGTAGCCAAAGCATTTAACTTCAGCACAGAGCATGGGGCCCACAATGACTTTCATCCTAAAAGATCAGAAGACAGAAGCACAAGACAGAGTGCTCATTTTTAATTAAACTTATTATTGGTGAGAACACTTATCACAGGATTGGGACACTTAATTTTTTTCCCCTTCTACTAAAGATGTTCAAACTTGTATCTTTCAGAGTATCCAAATTACGTATCTAGAGATGAGGCTTGGATATTTTTCTACCTGTGCCACAAGGAATAAGGTCAGAAAGAACAAAATAAAGGCTCTGTTTTAGGCTCACATAACAGAAGTATGATTGATATTACTGAATGTATTTTTGGTCATGAAACAAATTCATCTCCTGCATGTACTGCAACTATGAAGTAATATAATGGAACCATTCTCGAGACTTGAAATAATAATTGGCCTTGTTACAAATATCCAAACTTGGGATATTTGCAGTACCTCAGGAACCTCTACAAATTACTTTTCCACCGATCCATTTGCTGTCACTTCTGGTGTAAGCATCAGGGCACAGAAAAAGCACTGAAAAAGGAACATATACTACTACTTAACTGTTTGCTTACATGGCAGAGGATTGAGGGGTAGGTATGGCAAGTACAGTCAGAAGGTTGCTATTATATTTTAGAAAAACAGAGAAATATCAATAAAAACAACAGATTAATGTCCATTGTAATACAGTAGATGGAACATATTGTCTGTCTGGATTCCAAAGTGGTAATACACACCCAAAACAATTTTATATGTCAAACTTGCAATCAGATAGACATGAAGTCCATGCTATTAAAGGCCAGCCAACATCTGGGTGACAGGTGCTAGGATGTTAGACATAATATATGGTGAGAAGAATAGATGGAATATGAGATAGGTAATAATTAACTGGGGATCTCAGTGTATGCTCTGTAAGTTATATCTGAAAACAGTTTACTACTTAAGCTATCATGATAATAAATTTATCCTTCAGTAACTTGTGTTACACGTAGTCTTTTTAATTTTGTATTGTCAGTCATCAGATCTAATGGAAAGCACTGAAAACACTGAAATATAACATCTTCAGAAACAATGGACTTTAAGGGAGGACTGAGAGAACGATACTAGTGGAAAAAGGTAAGCAGGCAGGAAGTGAAAACTGGCTTTTATGGGAAATAGCACATGTATATTGGGCTGTCAGTTGACACAGTGAGAAACTGAGATGCATAGCAGAGAGAAGACTTCAAAGAAAACACATCTAGGAGAAAACCAGGAAAAGCCAGATAGGAAAGCTCTTTTTGTGTTTGTAATTTTCTGCCATCCTCTGCTGTAGGTATGAGGGCAAGGTCTTAATTTAAACCACTAGAGAAAAAGACTAACCCCATAGATAGAAAACTGTGTTAGAATAATAATAGTTTATAAGTTTCAAACCGCATGTTTTTCTTTTCCTCTGCTTCTTTCATTCTCCATAGACTTCAGTGGTTCTGGAGCAGACGTCTTCAAACTTTCATAGTGTATGTGGTTAGTAAATGTCAATGGATACACCAGTCCTAGAGTAAAATATATTTTGCAATATTTTTATCAAAAAGGGAATTTCATTCATCTATATTCATGTTTTGCAATAATTTATTAATTTTCACAAACAGTAGTCCTGATCATCATAATCAAGACCTTGTGTTTCATATTTACTGCTGGAAAGACAGCTACAGTATACTTCTTGAGATAACTGAAAGAAGAATAATAATAGAATAAGAAATGCAACACTTTTCAGGTGGTAAGGTATTCAAACATGTACTTAGCATCCTGGATATCTCAATTTTGTATTTTCATCCTAGAAAACTATATTATTACAATTATTTCACATCATATAAATACAATTTTCTTTTGTTAATGCATTTGCTTTTATTTTATTTTATTTTATTTTATTTCATGTTAGAGCACCAATAAGTAAGCTTATGAATGTTGTTCTGCATTTGTTCTCTGTATTATTAGCAGCATTGTCTGAAGCATTTTCCTAATAGCAGTTAATAAAGCCTGTATTTTGAAACATGATTTTGCCCATTGATGCTTCATTCTGCATAAGAAAAGATATAAAGCTAGGCACAGCAATATTTTTTTTCTGTTGTTAGAATCAGAAGCTCTTAAGCTTTTAAATGGGTCGTCCATCCAGTATGACTTAGTCACATGTGCTTTAAATTAGTCAAGTGCTTAATTGGCTTGCTGGATGTTTGCATGTATAAATATAGATGCTTGATCCAAGAGATAGCTTGATACAATAGAGGTAATTTTATATGTTCTGATTCTGTAGAAAGAAGAGAATCCTAAATGAACTGGTTTTTCAAAGCAGTTGAATTTTCAGAAACTTAAAGGCAATTAAAAATGTTGGCTGCCCAGCAGGACTGGAAAGTCAGGCTATTATTTCATTGCCAGTAAAAATTAGATATATGTCTGTATCTAAATGCATCAGCATGGCTCTAGACTGATACAGAGATTATTCTTAAAATTCATTAATATGCCAATAAAATGAACTAAAATGAAGCTGCTACTTGGACGTATGAACAGAATTTGCCCATTATATATGTTCTATGCTATGTAAGCAAAGAAAGGTTTGATGCTGTGCTGAAAAGTATCAGTGGAATATTTCAGATTAAAACGTAGAATTCCATGCTGCAAGTGAGAAGGTGTACCTGACATATGCTTTGTTAGAGGGCTACAGACTGTGAACAAAAGGGATCGCATATATGCCTGACATTTAGGTTGTGAGGTTAATAACACCAGTAATGATGAATTTAGGCGTGGTTCATACCTCAACTTTCAGTTAGTTTTGGTACTAAAACAATGTTAAAATTTGTCATCTGATCACACACTGTTCCTTACAGTGGTGATTTTTGAATTTTCCTATGAATATAGTATCACGCTTACGACTGGAAGAGACAATAATGCGATCATAGGAAACTCATGGGGGACAAAACCAAGCAAACCAGCCAGTGGAACGGCAACAAACAAGATGGATTTGCTGTAACCACAGCAAATGTGGATGCTGGGAAACAAGGAAAGTCAAAGAAGAAGGTATGTTGCATTTGTAAGGTATGAAAAGAGAAAATGTCACTATCTTTGAATCCAAGAGGCAAGTAGCTAGAAATTCTCCATACGTGATCTAGTCACTAAGTCAAAACTCTTTAATCTGAGGCATTTAAGTTAGGCACCTAAGTAATGTTTAGGTATCTAAAGAAAGGCTGTATTGATCTTTTTCTGTTTAATGAAGTTGTGAAAGATCTGACGCTCTTTAAGCAGAGATACATCAAAGGCTATTACAATGCATGTGACAATCGTAATAGGTACACGTGATACTCGTATGCTAGAGTATCAGTAAGCATTTTAAATATATAATAATCTAGTGTGCTGACTTGATGGGTCAGTTTCCCATGGAATCACCTGGAGGTAATTGTTGCAAATTCCCAGTGCAGAAATTGCCTTCCAGGATCCCATTAAGATAATAATATTTTCTAAGTTCAACATGCTTATAATCTACATGTAGTTTAATCTGTTTTCTCTTTCACTTTTTTTTTTCCTGAAAATACAACTACACTTTAAAATATTTAATGGATGCTAGCTCCTCACTGGTTCATTTTCATTGTCTTTAAACTAGCTGATTAATAGATGCTGAACATAACTCAGATTTTTAAAGATAATTTCAATGAATTGTGAAATAAATGTAGTTTAAAAAATCTGCTTTACTGTAGAAGAAATGTGGCTGTCTCTTTAGTTGCCCTGTTTAAGAGGGGTAACGGCCAAAGACGTAAGACACAAGGTTTGTCCCTTGAGATGGTCACAAATAGAACCTAGGGTACTAGCACACTAATTAGTATTGTTTGAATTGAGAGGGGTTGTAGGTTCTCAGTACCTTTGAAAATCTGTTTTTATTTTGGGGTGACTATTATGGCCTCTTTTTCCACTTTAAGTAGCTGTCATTCTCAGTATCTTTTACATCATAATAGGAGGCATCTAAGGATGGAATACTGGCAAAAAGTCTGTATACCATCTGCTTACGTATCTTAATTTTGACAATAAGAAAGACTACAAAAAATGCTGGGGTCTTAGGAGATTCAAAGAAGCAAGGGGCGCAGTCAGAATGAAATACAGCACTGTTAGTAGCATATTAGATAAATATAAAAGAGCTCTTCTAGCCCAGAAAAATTGGTCCACCACAGTGCCTGCCATATGGCTAGCAGCTTGCTGATGCCCTTTGCCCCAGTAATGGCAGCATTTGAGTTAATGTTCCAGTCATTCTGATAAAAGCAGCTTTTCACACTGACTAGTTATATGTCATTATACTTTGCAAAGATGGCCGTTATTTTGTTTAAGACTTATGCAATTGCCAGGGGCTACTTCTGATTTCTGATGAAGTAGAATAAAAGGCCTGGATAAGCCCTTGACTGTTTTGACCACAGGTAGATGAGTGGAAAATAAACAGAGCAGATTTTTTTCTGTGTGTTTAGGTATGGCTATTCTTAAAGCCAAAGTTCTCTTCTGTGCATTTGACCTCATTTTTCTAAGGTTTTCTGTTCACAGAAAATTCATTGCCTCAAGTTGAAATTATGGAAGCATCTAATATACTAAAAAAAGCAAAATAATTCCATAACTACATTAGTCTTTACAGCATTTAGTTGGACATTGGGATCAGTTTTAGACATCCTGAAAATTCTCTGGTTTTTTACATGTATGCAGAGCTATGTTTTTAAAATGTGCTCCTACTTTATAAAACTTGCTAGAAGAAATAGTTGTTTTGACATATCAGCACAGAACTTGGCTGTTTCATGATAATCAAGAAGGGGTGAAACTTATCTGGAAACTGTAACAAATTATTAATTTGTTGTTTGGTTGTTTTGTTTGTTTTTGTTTGTTTTTTTTTTTTTTTTCTGGAGGTTGATAGTAAGTCACCAGGTTAATTATACTGCTACATGTCTTTCTAGCTCCTAATTCTCCCTTGCACCCTGCCTGGCCATTTACAAGATATTTGCAAGAGGTTTACAAGCCATTTACATTGCCAAGAAATTTACCATGTAGGGATAAAAATGAAATACAGATCATAACTTACAGACCACCAAACTTACAAACAGGCTAAAATCTTCTAAAAAGATCCACAGTGATCTGTCAGCATTACTGCCCAGCTTTGTTTATGTGCATTTCCTATTTTTGTTGGGTTAAGAGCAGTGTTTGTTCTGTGTTTGGACAGCACAGTTGGGTCTTGATCCATAACGTGAGCTTCTAAACAATTTTAAGAGGAATACACATTTTTCACTGAGTATGCTACTTTCATTTTTTTCAGTCCTTCTGGTCTAAAAATGTTTGATAAATGTTTACAGCTACAAGAAAGCAATGTGATAGCAACCATGCAAATTAGGCCAAGTTTTGACCACCAACTACTTTCAATTCACTGACAGTGAAAACAGCTATTTTTCAATAGTCCTCTGGTTATCATGTTATTTGGCTGAAGAGGTTAACATATCTTTTCTTCTGTTGTTAGTATAGTAGGGGGTTTCTTAATTTGTTTTTACAGTGTGCTAATACCTCTTCTGTTTGGTATTGTTATTCACACATTTTCCTAAAATCTGAAAGTAGGTTTCAGGATACAGAAGGCTGAGATACCTTGATTTTCTGCCTGCATGGCAGATTCCAGAGGCTCTTTGCCATCTTCTTCGTATTGATGTTTTTACTCCTTTTCCTGCTTACCTGTCATAGGGTTTGTAAACAATATATCCTATTCATAAAAGGCTCCATTGTACTTGAAAGTTAACTGCCAAGTATTTTCCTATGGATTGGAGATAGACCTCGGTCTATCCCCATTTATTTTAATGCATTTGAACAAGGAGGTTCTTGTTGTGATCCACTTCTAATGACTTATCCTATGACATTCACCCACCCTTCTTCATTTAATTTAATTCTTTTGTCAACCTATGATACATCTCTGATTCATCATTTTATTGAGCGCTGATGGATCCCGTACTTCGTAATCCTGGCACTAGCCCCACTTTTACTGAATCATATAGACTATTCCTATATTTTTTTTAGGACCAGTTACTGAGATGTGCTATGCGTAGAACATTCTATAGCACTGTGATACTTCCATTACAGATGATGTGTCAAAGGTATGCCTTCCCAATGATGCAGGTGGAAAAAAAAGGAGTTGGTAATTATCTACCCATTGCTTACAGCATATGTTTCATCCTGAGTGTGAATAACAAATTGGCCTGTGCCAGTGGTCTCCTTGTAGGAAAAATATTCCTGGGTTATACGATAACAAGCAACCCTGTGTCATAACTGGAATATGGTATATAAGAAGGTGGACCCTGTTATGTTTATTAAAACAATGCGTTGACTAGGTGGTTCTTCAGCCAATACTGCTGATTAACCACTCAGCTACATGTGCATGTACTCAACTAACAATGAGTTTTGTAACCTTATTGTGCAATTGTTTCCCTACTGTTTTTACTTTTTTTTACTGATTTTACTTTTTGGGTTGGAAGTACGCATGCTCTTCTGTTGTAGCAAAAACATGGTGGTATACACATTCAGCATCTTCACAAGAATAGTGAGATGATAAAATATGGTTAATTTACATGAAAAACTAGGCACAAGCATATTGAAGAAGTATGAAGAGTGTATTATGTAAGTTACTTTTTAACTGTCATATAAACTCAGAAAGTTTTCACTAATTAGTACACTCACTTGGGCAATAAGTGTCAAACTACACACCCCTGCTCCAACATACTAAGATTAAATCTTCTCATCAAGAAGATTTCTTAAAGTTTTTAATATGGCCAGTATAATTTGGTGATGAATACTAGAACACTAGTTACTGTGCTGTTATGATGTTATATAGAATAAAAAGATCTTTTTGAGACTGTGTTACAGAATCTTTGAGAGAGAAACATGAAGATTTTACCTCTATCTCAAACTTTCACGTTTCAGTGGCCTACTAGTGTTACAAAGCTTTGTTTTCTGTTTTGTTTTTCATAAAAAGGCTAATATTGATGGTCATGCTAGGTGAGTTATAACACTTTTTGCATGTGCCTTACAAGTTTTAGATACAATTTTATTAAAATTTCAGCGTAATTTTGGTCAATCACTCATTTATTTACTAAATTAGCATTATATGATATTGTCTCTGAGGTACCTAAATATGAAGTATACCTCGAACTGAAACATTTATAAGATTCTATTCTAGGTTTAGGAGCAGGTAGGCAAAGTTTTATAGTGTATAGTGGAAATATCTAAAATCTCTTGAGTTTATCAGAGAAATCAGAGAGAAAAAAAGAGAGATCGTGGAGTAAAATGATAGAAAGTTCTCTGCAAATTAAGATGTTTTGCTGTGTGGTTTTGGCTTTTTTTCCTTATTCTAACACATTTGGCATTCTTTTGGTAATTAGTGGTAGTGGTGATTCATTGTACTTTTTCACACAAACGTGTGTGAACTTTTCTCTCCTACTTTCCAGATGAGTACTAGGGTGATAATACTGCAGCAATATGTCTATCTCACTTGCTTGCCCTTTGCTACTGTGCTGGCTCTACGTGTTATTGATTCACTACCAAACCAGAACAGCAAATAGTTGGTGGCTAAAAGAGTTTCATGGAATACGGGAAGAATCAAGTTCAAATGCGAGATTTAGACAAGACTTAAAATGAGCCATGTGTGCCAGCTGCTAGGTCCTTTGTGGTGCTGAGGATTTCCTGGATATGTCTGCACTGTCCCTTTGCATAGCTCTCTCAACCCCTTGGCCTGGGCCTCCATGGTTTAAGTTGTATATTTAATTCACTCCTGAGGTGTCTCTGGATTGAATATACTAGGAGACTTGCTGATGAAGCCCTGGTATGTCTGAAAGAATAGCTAAAAGACAATTGTAAAGACAGCGTGGAAGGCACTGCATAAAGACTGGCTTCCTCTGCTTGACTCTCCTCCAGCGTCATCCCAGAAGGCATCATACTCTCATATGCTTCCTACTGCTGCCTTATTTCTTGCTAGAGTATACCACACCTAGCCTGAGAGTATGGCTTTCTGGAGGGTTGCGAAGCAATCTTGTCACTGCTCAGGATAACCTGAAAAACAGCCCAGTAAGTCTGTGAACACAAAACCATCAAGCGTTTTAGCATTTTGGCTTGGGTTCATGAGAAGTCTTGGGCATAGCTCTGCTGTACCTGGAGATGGTCTAGACTGGAGGTGTCACTTCCAGCACCATCAGCTTAACACGCTGTTAGCAGGTCTTAGGGCAGCTTCACACTCCTGAATTCCGTCAGTAGTGGTGAGCAAGGCCATTTTAAATTTCAGAAAAGAAAGCAGAATGTATGTGAAGGAGAGCATGTGACTGCATTAAACACAGTAGGATGCATGCATCTCCTGGCAAGAAGTGACTCTGACAAGCATCCATACATTCCCATGTGTGTATATGCCTCCTTGGAATCTTTTCTGCACAGATCAGGAAAAAGTAGTGGTCCCTGGGTACAAACCCCATTCGACCCATACTTCCTATGGAAACAACATCAACAGCATACTGGAATGCAGTTTATAGAAATTATATGACATCATCTTGGGGAAGGGCTAGTCATCACACCTCCTGTCTTTTCCTATTGATGCTTTCGTGTGCGCTTCCTATCCAAGTCCATTCCGAGGTTCCTAATTGCAGAAGACATCTTTCCATGGGTCTGTCACCCGAGGCCACACGTAGCATCCTAGTAAGGATGGGAGGGAGAATGCTTCAGGCATTACAGAGTGTACAGTGTAAGACAGGGTAGACACTACTGACTTTTTGGTGTAGGACAGTCTCAAAACACGGACAGAAACAGGACAACGTAACGCAAACATGCCTTCTCTTGTTTGCCTTCAACCTAGGATTTCTGTTTCTGACTGGAATACTGTGTACATGGTAACAGCTGTGTTCACACAGCACAGGTTGGTTTACTCAGCTCAGTTTTTCACAGCTGGTTTACTCCTTTTACAGTAGGCATCCAAGGTAGCTGCACGCCCAAGAGTTAGCCAACAGTGAGCATAGGAGGCCTGGTGGGACACTGTGGTGGAAACAATTCACTGAGAGTAGAGAGTCACATGGCGTAGAGTGTACCAGCTCCACAGCAGACAGGAATGTACGCTGCTGATCAGCTCAAAGGTGTGTTCCAATTCAAAGTGAGGCACCTGAAGCATCACAAAGTTTTTGATTCACTCCTCACTGAGGGCAGGTTAGAAAAATACAGCAATGAGGTTCCACTACCACATTGCACTTCTCATAATGTGTCAACTTGATTCTTATCCTCACTCTGTTTTCCCATCCGTGTCTCACTTGCTTCGTGTCTCACTTGCTTTTTCCTTCCTTTTTCTTCCAGTTGCATTTTGTTGCTGAGGAACATGTTACCGCACAGAGATATGCCTAGATTGGTAGGCGTGACACCTTGTCATGACGGGCCGCCTCGTCAGGTACTGCTCTGGGAACACGATCTACAAATGAGTAAGTTTAAACCTCCTCCTCATGCAAAATTGCAGATTTTGTCTTTGTGAAGCAGGTGTTTGCAACAGTGCACTATGCGGCGTCTGTCTTGCCAATATATTGTGAACAGAAAGGGGTGCTCCCTCGTCCAGAGGCTTCATGCTAGGGATAACGAAAGCAAGCAGATTTCTATTTCAAGTTTTTTTTAAATAGAAAGTCAGTGACTTCACTACCGTGCAGTTCAGATGTTATGCTGGGCAATCCTGCAACTATTCTAAGCAGTAATGTATGAAAGGCGTTGTGCGTTTGTTGATCACCCTGTGAGGCAAGACACCTTGTGGTGATAGTGCCACACCGTAGGATGTGATCTGTTTGAAACTGTGCCGCATGTGCAGTGCCTCATCAGCGCTCACACGCACTCCCATTACCCGAGGTGTGTCAAACAGCAGCTGCTCACACAGCAATGGGAAAGCTGGTATTCGTCCTTCCCCTGAGCATTCTTCATCTTGAAGTGAATAGAATTACTACACGTTTGATAGACATCCTGGAGCAGTTTAAGTACAGTGTTATTGTGGTATTTCCATACAGCCAGCCTCAAGAGGGAGTCAGTGGGTTACTGTGTTACAGTGAAGCTGCCTAATCCTACAAAGTTTGGTATTCCTTGGGAAAATAAAGCTCTCACTAAGCACAACCAGGGAGAAACAGAATTTGTGTATTAGCCTTTATAGACTGTGATGCAGTAGTAGCCCTTGTGAGAGCTGGTATGAACCTTGTGGAATGAGATCCTGCATCAGCTAGGAAACTGTTGCTAGACCGGTGTATGTCAGTACCGCAATAAATACTGCAGCTGTTGTCCTAATGCTGTAAATGATTCTGGACACGGTAGAAGGCGTTTTTAAGACTTGGGGTTTGCCCTTGCATTATCGCCTATCATTTGTATTCAATTCTTTTCAGCATTGTTTGCCATTTTATATAAACACTATTCTCAGCATGGACTGATACACTGGGGCATCCACTTTATAGCAGTGTTAGAAGACAATACTTTATATGGTTTCCTGACAGTTTCCTGACTGTTAAGGATTATGAAAAAAGCAATATTTAACTTTAAATGTCTGTCTCTATGGCTATTCTTTCCACTGACTCTGCGATCATGCTGGTTGACTCTTGATAACGTTATTGTTAATACGGTATTACTGGCTGATACGAGAGGGTTGAGGACATGAACATTACTTTGGTATGCACGTGCCAGGAAGCATGACACACATCCGTTGCAATCTATACATGCAATTTGCTCTATCAAGTGCCTCATGAGACAGGTTAATCTTGCAGCCAGTGAATGGGTATAGTAATAAGTGTAATTTTGACATGAAGTTCTTCCAAATATGCAAGTATCTGGCACATGGGACTGCAGCGCGTTTCCACACATACGCGATACCGTAGTGGAAACATGATGTGTGACCAGATAACTGAGATTATTGCAAGTGTCTCCAAAGAATTATTTTACACTGGTAGCTAATCATATATAGACTTGTCAGACCTGGTGTTATATCAGAGCTAGATATCTAGGTGACTAGGGAAGTTTATCCTGCTGTAACTTTATAGCTGGATGTTATAAATTAATATCAATTAAATGCTGAAGAACAGCATCATTATTTGCAGCTAATTGGTAATGCCTAATGACTGTAGGAACGTTCTAGTCATTTCATCCCTGCATAAGAAAGAAAATGCAGGCACTGTAAAATTTTAATGAACAGTAAGAGCTAAAATGAGAAGAAAAGCGGTGGGAAAATAGGCCTCGGTAAGTTGCAGTACACCACTTGCCTTGAATAATGTCATGTGATGAAGCAAATTCTCGTCTGTCTCCTTCATTTCATCTGATTCCCGATGGTATAATATGATTCCCCCCACCAATCCTCACTGGTAAGACCTTGCTGCTAGTGATTGGCAAAATCTGGGATTGTACCAAGTTATCATCCAGGAATTTAATGCATTTTTCAGATGCTAGTCTTTCTTATTCTGACAGTTTTTTCCACCCTTTGTCATCACACTCATTTTATTGTGTTATTCATAGGACAAAAGGATCAAACATAGATCCATAATTTTTGTAGTTCCATAATCTTCCCAAATAAGGCCTACTATAATACTTGTTCAGTTGCCTGATGCATTTTAAAGTAAAAAGTATTTTTGTATCACCTCTTCATACAGTCTGAATTTCTGGACAGAAATGTTTGTTGAGGATTACATTTTAAATTAGGTGAAATCTCATTGGTTATTTCCAAGATTAGCTTGCTTTTCCTATTTTAAAAATGTTTTCAAAGCAAGACAGAGTAAATGCATTACATGTGAAACAGGTACTGAGGAAGGAGGCTATTTCCTACATCTAACAAATGTAGGAAGCATCTTGAATACTACTTTCAGTCTTAGAAAGTGTTTGATTTAAAGATATCTTCACCTACAAAATGTCTTATGATGCAAAATGTTTTCCAACTGGTCAGCCCCCAGCACGTAGCAATGCATGGGGTTATTCCTCCCTAGACACAGAACTGGGTGCTTACCTTTGTTGATGAGGAACTTCATGAAATTCCTGTTTGATCATTTCTTCAGCCTGCTGAGGACCCTCTGAATGGCAGCACCTGCTGTATCAATCACTCCCCCACTTTTGTCACCTGCAAACTTCCCGGCTGGCTTCCAGCTCAACTTTGTGATGCTGATCACAGGCCTTTAAGCCCAGCAGCTCAGGCAGCTTTCTGTCTACCTCCCTGACTGCTTATCTAGGCTATAATTTAGCAATTTGCCTGTGAGGATGTCACCAGAGCGAGTGTTGAAAGTCCTGCTGAAGTGGAGATAAACAATATCAACTGCTTTTCCCTCATCCATCATGCTAGTGATTTCATCATAGAAGGCTGTCAGGTTAGTCAGGCATCATTTCCCTTTCATAAATCAATGCTGACTACTCTAAATAACTTTTTTGTTCTTAATGTGTTTGCAAATGGTTTCCAGGATTATTTGTTCCACCCCTTTCCCAAGGATAAAGATGAGGCTGACTGGTTTGTAGCTAGTTGCTTTGAACAACTTCTGGAGGAGCACAGTACAGCCAAAGCTGGCCAGTTAAGTTGTCTGTACAGCAGCAGCAGCAGCAGCAGCAAACTACTTTTTCATTCATCTCAGGAATTACACATGTGCACAGAGATTTCACTCCAAGTTCCTTATCTCTAACTATATCTACTACAAAAGGCAGCTTTTGAAAGTAGAAAGGGTATTTGTAATGGATTCTCAATGTTTCTTATGCTTTTCGTATCTGAACGTGTGTGTTTCAGAAGCAGGCTGTTGTAGAAAACCTGGTTGTCAATCTTGTTCTTGAAATGGTCTTGCTTAACAGTCACTACCAGTCATGATAGACATGACCCCTTATTTCTTGACAGTTAGTAATAATTTTGAGAAGCAGTGCTTTTTCTGTCATTGCAAATAACAGTAAAGCTAATCTGTGCTGATTTTCTATGCTAAGCAAACTTACCTTGCTGAAAAAATATAAATGAATGATCTTTTTTAAATAGAAATTCTGTTTTAATTGACAGTCTGAGGATATCAGTGGGGCAAGTTATGTAAGGACAGGTAATGTCTTTCATTAGACTAATGAGTAGAGTAGAAAAAAATAGGCAGGATTTGTTAGGCAGGAGTGTTTCTGTGGAATTGTTAATGTAATTTAAGTCTATGCTAAATTACAGATAAAACCAAGACAGGGAGAAGGTAACATCACTATTTATTATCAACAAGCCTGAAGACTTTTGCAGTGTATTCTCTGATTTCAATGAGTTCTAACTACTTGAAAAGTTTACACAAGGGATGGTATTATTTCTGAGGATTTTGAAGAACAAAGGCTTGGCCTGAAATTGTATGTTCATGAGATTCTGTGTTCTCTTTTTAAATTTTAATGAGTGCTCTCAAGTAAATTTACTTATGAATTACCAGTTAACACACTCTGAAATGTAAGTCTTGTAACCTTTGAAAAGGCCAATCTGCACAAAATGAATGGGGGAAGAAACTGACTTATTACTTACTGGAGGAAAAGTCTCTGCAGCTGGGAACATACAGCTGGGACCTCTATTATATTCCAAAAGTCATGGCAGTCTGGTGAGGTCCCCACTGACTGGAAAAGGGGAAACATAATCCCCATTTTCAAAAAACAAAAGAAGGAGGAACCAGGGAACTATAGGCCAGTCAGTCTCACCTCCGTGCCTGGTAAGATTATGGAGCAGATCCTCCTGGAGGCACTGCTGAGGCAGAAGAATAATGAAGAGGTGATTGGGTACAATCAACACAGCTTCACCAAATCGTGCCTGACAAACCCGCTGGCCTTCTATGAGAAGGTCACAACATCAATAGACAAGGGGAGAGCAACTGACGTCATTTACCTGGACCTGAGCAAAGCCTTTGACACTGTCCCACATGACATCCTGGTCTCCAAGCTGATAAAATACGGCTTTGATGGACTGACAATTCAGTGGATAAAGAACTGGCTTGATGGCCGCACCCAAAGAGTGGCTGTCAGTGGGTCCATGTCCAAGCGGAGGCCAGTGACGAGTGGAGCCCCCTCAAGGATCAGTCCTGGGACCGGCCTTGTTTAACGTCTTCGTCAGCGACATGGACAGTGGCATAGAGTGCACCCTCAGCAAGTTTGCCGACGACACCAAGCTGTGTGGGGCGGCTGACACGCTGGAGGGAAGGGATGCCATCCAGAGGGACCTTGACAGGCTGGAGAGGTGGGCCCATGCCAGCCTCATGAAGTTCAACAAGACCAAGTGCAGAGTCCTCCATCTGGGTCGGGGCAATCCCAAGCACCGATATGGACTGGGCAGTGACTGGCTTGAGAGCAGCCCTGAAGAAAAGGACTTGGGGGTGCTGGTGGATGAGAGGCTCAACATGAGCCGTCAGTGTGCACTTGCAGCCCAGAAAGCCAATTGTATCCTGGGCTGCATCAGGAGAAGCGTGGGCAGCAGGGTGAGGGAGGTGATTCTCCCCCTCTACTCCACTCTCGTGAGACCCCACCTGGAGTACTGCGTCCAGTTCTGCAGCCGCTACTACAAGAAAGATATGGACGTGCTGGAACGTGTCCAGAGAAGGGCCACAAGGATGATAAGAGGGCTGGAGCACCTCTCCTATGAGGACAGACTGAGAGAGTTGGGGTTCTTCAGTCTGGAGAAAAGAAGGCTCCCAGGAGACCTTACAGTGGCCTACCAGTATCTTAAAGGGGCCTACAAGAAAGCTGGTGAGGGACTTTTTAGGGTGTCGGGTAATGGTAGGACTAGAGGGAATGGATTAAAACTAGAGATGGGACGATTCAGACTGGACGTTAGGGAGAAGTTCTTCACACTGGAACAGGTGGCCCAGAGAGGTGGTGGAAGCCCCATCCCTGGAGGTGTTCAAGGCCAGGCTGGATGGGGCTCTGAGCAACCTGATCTAGTGGGAGGTGTCCCTGCCCATGGCAGGAGGTTGGAACTAGATGATCTTTAAGGTCCCTTCCAACTGTAACAATCCTATGATTCTATTATTATTTGGTAACTGGTGTTGTCAGCAGCCAGTATTTGGTAACTTGCTGAACTGGAGTTCAGTTCAGCTGAACTGAACTAACCCTCAACTCCAGTTAGACAATAAATTGAGGACCTTTTGCTCTACTGTAGAAGACACACCAGATGTACATTATCTCTTCATCGGTGTTGCTTTGAAAATATGCAAAATGTATTTTCTTAACTGCAGTAAGCCTTTTTTTTTTTTTTTTTGCATTTGATTTAGACCTGATGTGTGTGACTTACCTGCTCTAGTCACGCTTCATCTCTGCTTTTACCCCACACCTTCTGGTGCATGGGCTCAGACTGATTTTCAGTTATTGGGCAGCAACTGTTAACAATTACTAAAAAAAGATAGCTCTGAATGTTGCAGGTAAAATGCAGTTAAATTAAGTAGCTATAGAAGCAAAATGCCATCTTTTTACAGTGAGCAAACAGAATTAGTACTTGCTCAAAATAAAGGCAGCAGCTTGAGAGGAAATTTCTAGCAATAACCATCGAAGCAGTTTATGTCCCATGGAGGAGCCCTGCCAGTTGTTGAGCCTTTTGGCTAATTAACACTCCAGCCAGCAGCTGCAGTAAATAAGGCTTGGAAATGGCTAAATGGCTCCTCTGCCAGGTGCTGTGTAGGTACTACCTCAGGGGTTTGGTTGCAGTATTCAAACAGCTTTTTTTGAGTGCTCTGCTGAGGATAGTTGTGGTATTTAATTTTTTTCTCTTCCCCTCCCTTTTTCCTGGTGGAAAAACTTGACTCTTCCTTACTTCAAGTAAGTAAAATTAAGCTTATGTGGGAACTGGTGGTAAGGGATGTATATACTGCTCAACAGTGTATATGTGAATGTTATTTTCTAGGAATACACTGAACTTTGTGGTTTGAAGAAGTAACAAATTAATCTAGCTATTGGTTACTCTGAGAAGTATTGATTTGGAGTCTTTGATACAGATTAAATTTATGAGGGCTTACATTTGCTTTGGTATGTTTCCTTAAAAAACTAAAACAAGTGATTATTTTGTAAACGGGTTTGATGCTGTTTGTCTAGTTGCTGTTTATGTATTGGAGAATGCTGCTGCCTTTTAATTCTAATTAATTCTGACGTACTTGAAATTAGAGGTTTTAAAACTCCATCACTGTGTCAGAGCTGGAATAACGCTTGTATCTGCACTCTTTACATGAAAGAAAATGGAGGTTCTGGAGTGCCATATTTTTGTTTATTATGGGACTTCAGTGTTACATCCTTCATCTGTTTTGTCTGTGTTCCTGAAAGTCCTCTGATACCTTCTACTTTCTTAACGCTTTCATTTTGGAGAGAAATGATTATGAGAAAATCTGTCTATAGAAAGTTGACTTTTGTTGTATGAAAATAATTTGCGATCCCTAATGGCTCCAGTTGAAACACATGCAAAAAGAGCCCAATACTTGTTGTGCCTTATAAATCCAGGAATGTTAAGTTTTTCTTATCAGTGTTTTGATCTAGGACTTGTAATCTTGACTGTTTGGGTTGGCAATTTCTTGTTAGCCTGGTATAGTAATTGCTTTCTGGAAATATACCTTAATTTTCATAACATAGTCGATAGTTTTGTTACAAATATGTGTGTCTTGTCTGAAAGTGAACTATTTTCTTCTTTTTCCTATGAAGACAATAATTTGATTATTACCTTCCATAGTTCACGCTTCTTTTAGTTGTTTTTGGAAATCTGTTACAAAATCAGCTATTTCTAGTTGTCTGATACAGTGCATTAATGTTGAAGAGCACAGAGCACACGAAATTGTTCTGTCACGGATAAATATTGCACATGAAATTGAGAAATGCTGGTAGAGAACCCTTATTTGTTTGGTCCTCTTCCTTCTATCCCAGTTTTGTTTTTATTGTGTTGGCTATCTTGGAGCTTGAGGTTTTAAATCTTCAGTGAGAAATATCCTTTCTGTACTCAGGGGCTTCTCTTCCATGGTTGGTTTGCCTTTGGAAAAAGCTGGTGATACCTTGCAGTGGAGGGAGAGAAGGATTTATCAGGCAAAGTGTTATCGTATAAGGAAATGCTACATGTGAAATTCTAAAAATGGAAAGTAGTGTAACTCCCAACTCTGAGAAAACGTGGTATGAGGGAAGTAAGAAAGCAGACGCTGCTTGTTAAGCCAGGTTATTTTTATATTGTTACATTACTTGGAATGGTAGGAATAACAAACTGTGTGGGAGTATTGGAGAAGTGTGATAAAGGGAAAGAATAGAAATGATTTCTAGCAATGTATCAAATACTTGCACAGCTGTGTTTTTCCCCAAATAATGTCAAGTTCCCAGTGGCCAACTCTGCAGCGGTTCTCAGTGGCAAATTCTGCTTGTTTTTATGGTTGAAATTAATCTTACAAGGTAGACAGAACAGGATGACTCTTAGAGAAAGCTTTTGCAAAGGGGCATCACAAAACAAAGCACAGGGGCTTTCTAGTGAGAAAGACGTGATAGAGATTGGTCTTCCTGCCTGTTTCCCATTTGTAAGGAGTTCAGCGTGGAGACATGAGTCTTCTGTGTGTCATCTTAGAGGTACGGACAAGGAACTAACACGTAGTAGCCTTGTTTTGAGGAGGCAGTGGAGACGTGTAGGGACAGGAGGGAGGGACACCTACCGAAAGTCATGGTTAAGAAGTCTAGAGTAGTCCACGGTAAGGTGTAAGAGTGGAAAGATAAGATTTTAAAAAAGAAGTGTATTGATTGAATGCACAAGACTTAAAACTATGTATTTTGAATCAGTAATGCCTTGTCTTACATCAAGGTACTTATTTACCATGTGTGCTCTCAGCTGTGGCATCTTTGCTGGGCTTGAAACTCTTCAAAATAGTGCTTGAGTCTGAAAAAACATGACGAAGTAGCAGAGTTAGCTTTGATCTGTACAATAACAGCTGAGGTATTGGAATTGTGTAGTAAAAATACTTATTTCTGAACTGACAGTGGAGCACAAATGAAGTGCTGTGTTACGATTTCCAAATAAATTGGAATGACCAGAGGGAGGTGTCCCTGCCCAGGGCAGGGGCTTGGAACTAGATGATCTTTAAGGTCGCTTCCAACCCAAACCATTCTGTGATTCCATGACTGTGAGAGAATTATGTCTGGTTTTATTAAACAACTTACGCTTCATGTTTGTGCTTTCATGGGGAGAAGCTATGAATTATAGTGGGGCTTAGATCTACGAAAGATAAAAGAAAATGTAATGTTTAAAAAAAAAAAAAAGGCAGTTTTGAGGGTCAACTAATGGGCAGGTAATATGGCCTGTTAAATATTTTGTCTTTTAGTATAAATGGAAGCTGCTCGTTCCTGTGAGCAGAAGGGCCTAAGTAAAAGATGTGGGTTTTTTTTTCAAGTATTTAATCTAAATCTAATAGTTGTTGTGATATATTTTTTCATTGACACTAAGCAGTGTGTATACCGCAGTACAAAAGTACAAAACAAGATCCTGTTTTTGAAGTAGGAGATCTCTTATATCCCAGATAGGAGAAAAGTCTGTGGAACAGTGAATTCCCAGCTGTGCAAAGAGGTGGTCAATGGCAACGGCTGCCCGTAGGGTTTGTTAGCTCTGGCCTTCGCAGGAAAGCTGTGCCCCAGGTCCCATGGTGTGCAAAGGTGACCCTTCTGCTTCCTCTGCTGCAAGGCAAAGTGTCACAGGCTGAGAACAGGTTGCTGCTCTATGAGTGGGACTAGGAAGTATCTACCTTCAGAGTTTTAAATGCACCTTTCTAAAAAAAAAAACAGCAAAGTGTTTGACTCGTTCGTTATTGCCTTGTGAAGTGGGTGTCATCGCAGTCAGCCCACTGTTACAAACTTAGACAACTGCTGAGCGAAGCCTTTTGGCCTCGTACAGTCGGAAGACAAGAGGATGTGACACTGGGTGGTTTTGATTGGAATCTGTTTAGTTTGAAGGATGAAGAAAACAGAAATACTCTGCGAGAGAACGAGAAATGCCGACCGGGCTGTCCCAAGCGAAGCCGGAGGGAACCGTTCCCTCCCAACCTAAACGATTCTGTGATTCCTCGCGGTAATTATAGATTCCTAAACGAATCTATAATTCCTCGCCTAGTGGCTTAATGTTAATAAGGTCCCGCTCCCGGTGCAGCCGACAGGGGGCGCCCTCGGCCCGCGCTCCCGGCCCGGGCGGGCCCATGGGTGATGCGGAGGGAGGGGAGAGACAACACAGACCCCTCGGTTTCCTGCCCGGCTCCCGGTTCAAGGTCACGGCTGTGTAAACCGCCGCACAAAGGCTCCTTTCAGGAGCCGCCGCCCCGGCTTCGCCGCCGCCAGCACAATCCTCCATTCAGGCGCTGACCCCCGCGGGGACCAGGCGTGCGCGACCCTCGCCCTGCGGAGCTGCCGCAGCGCCCAGCCCGGCGGTGCGCCGTTCCCGAGGGCTGGGCAGGGCGGGAAGCCACCCTGGGCAACCGGGGCCAGCGGCGGCCAAGCCCTCGTTGTCCCGCCCCGGTCCCGCAAACCGGCGGAGCGGCCCGGCCGTCCTCGCCTCGCCCCGCCCCACACTATTTGCATACGAGCCCGCCCCAGATCGGCTTTCATTGGCGGAGGCGCTCTGGGTCGGCGCCGCTGATTGGTGCTGCTCCCCGCAGCTTATTTGCATGTGGCGGGGGCGGGGCGGCCGGCAGACCTGCGGTGGAGAAGTTGAGTCGGAGCCGCCGCCAAGTGTCCCGCCGAGCGGCCCCGCGACCTGCCGGGGCTCGCCACCGCCACCCCGGGCTCGCCACCGCCAACCGGCCCTCCCCAGGCACGAAGATGGCTGAGCGCAGCTTCCCCGCGGGATGGAGGTAGCCGGCCCTCCGCCGAGCCGGCGTGCGGGGAGGGCTCCTTCCCGCCGTGCTGCAAATCCTCCCGCGCCGCTGGTGGGGCAGGCGGCTCTGGCTCGGTAGGCGCAGGAGGGATCTGTGCCAGCCTCACCTTTCGTGCTCGTTGCGGTTGGCTTGACCCGTCTTTCCTATGGCTGGGATATACAGCTCTACTCTGAAGACCCTGGAGGATTTAACTTTGGACTCTGGTTATGGGGCAGGGGATTCCTGCAGGTCCCTTAGTCTCTCTTCTTCCAAGTCCAACTCCCAAGCCTTCACCTCTTCTCAGCACAGAGGCAACTGGTGGTACTACTCGGGCTCCATGAACAGTAGGAACAACAGCTGGGATACCGTGAACACTGTTCTGCCGGAAGACCCTGAGGTTGCAGATATCTTTTCCAAGTGTCCTAAGCTGCCAGATCTAGAGGAATACCCTTGGACTGATGAAGACATTGGAAAAATACTCAGAAAAGGGAAGGGAGATGGCAATACCAGAACCTTTTCTCAGGAAGCTGTCAGGCGGCTCTCGCAGTTGCTGAGGCGCGCCTTGATCAGGATCTCCAGGGAAGCTCAGCGTCTCAGCGTGATGCACTCCAAGTGCACCAGGTTTGAGGTGCAGAGTGCTATCAAGCTCATACAGAGCTGGTCGTTGTCAGAAAGCTGTGTCTTGGCGACTGTCAAGGCGCTCTCTCTGTACAGCATGAGTGCTGGAGATGGACTGAGGAAAGGTAAATCAGCTAGATGCGGCCTCACCTTTTCAGTGGGGAGGTTTTTCAGGTGGATGGTGGACACTAGGATCTCAGTTAGGATCCATGAATACGCAGCCATCTCTTTAACCGCTTGCATGGAAAACCTTGTAGAAGAGATTAAGGCTAGGGTTTTGGCAAGTCAGAGCCCAGATGGTGGAGGAGGGGAGATCTCAGCTGAAATCCTGGAGATGGTTATCAACAATGATGCTGAACTTTGGGGAGTGTTGCAACCTTATGAACACCTCATCTGTGGGAAAAACGCTAATGGTAAGATCCGTCTTTTATGATTGCTCATCTTCATACCAGCGAGCTTTACAGTAAAATTGCTGATTTTTATGGACTGGGGTTTTTTTTGGTTTTTCTTTTCATTTTGAATTGCATTTTGGTCATGGTTTGTGTGTGCGTAAAGCAGACGTGATGGTTTTACCAGGCAAGAAAGATCCTGCTATATTCTTAAGATGTAACAGTTTATAAAAGGTGCAAAGGCTGTGGGAAACCAAGCCCTGTTGTCCTAACAAATGTCTCCTGACTTTCTACCAGCTGCTGTTTTGAGCATTTTTACTGTAACTGGCGTGTAAATGTGCTTTTCTGTAACCATAAGATGAAATGTGCTTTACAAGCTGCTTTCCAGAAAACACCATTATTGTTTTCAAACAAAATTGACATTATAGTGAGTATCTTGCAGTTTTATCTTAAAGATGCTATTCCCACATACAGCCTGGAGAGGGAAAACAACGTTATTACTTTTTTTTTTCCCTTTGCGGTAGTAAAATCCAGTTTCTGTGCAAAAACTTACAGCTGTGTGTTACTTAGACTTCCTTCGAGTTTAGCAGAAACCTGTGTTGTAATTGCACTCGTGCAACAAACGAGCTTCTGCTTGGCTTGCCAAAGCAAGTATGTAGGATGGTGCCTCAGTAATGAGAATAACATAGCATTAAGGTACTTACCTCTGTAATTTGTTTAGAAAGTAGACTTTTTGAATGGTTAAGCAAATAAGCAGATAGAGGAATGTTGGCATCTTCCTATGAGACTGAGGAGCAGTTTGAAAAGCTTAAGTCATGACAGTTCTGTTAAGAAGCTGCACTGTTTATTTTGCATTGTCACACTGAGTACCACCGTATTTTTCCATGGAGAACTTAGAGAAACATTCAATTTAGAAAACTGTTTATTCTGTGTACCACACAGTTTCTTGACTTTTGCTGGCCTCACCGCTACAGTCAGATGTTCGATGGATAATACCTTTCTGATTTAACTCTTTATAAAACCAAGTGGCTCCATCCTCTTCAAAAGGTAATCTCATAACGAGAGACAAGTAAAGAAGAGGATTTTCTTTGTGGAAAAAATGTACTGTAGGTGAATGTTAGTAACGAAACGCTTTGTCAGAGAAGGGCTGGCTCGATTTTTGCTCCTTGGGCGCATTGATTTCCTGCGGTTATCCTATACCAAAGCAATAATGTCGTGATTCAGATCACCAGTAGATATAGGTGCTGTGACTGTCCCCATTGGGTCATCCCGCTTCAAATTACAAGGTACGAGGGTGACTGCTTTTACTGTGCTCACAAAACCTCTTCTGTGCACTCTGTCTGCCCTCTGTTCACTGACAGTGTTACTAAATGTATGTGAAATAAGTGTGAGGAGCCCTTTGGGATGGGCTCTTGGCACTGGTACAAGATGTAACTATAAAAGTCAAATGCAGATGCTGACTTTTTTAACTAAAGCTCTTAAATGGAAGACTATAAAGGTATGAGGATGTCTTGTCCTCTGCCAAAACACTTACCATAATTCTTGGTGTACCGTGGGAGTATTTGTCACTGGATCCAAAAAGAGGACTCTGTTCCCTCTCTTGTTCCTTGTTTAGGGAAGTTGGAGTAAAATGCTTTGGTTCGGTAAAGTAAAACATGCACTTCAACTGCTTTCTGCTCAGGGCTTCTGCCACACAGGTTCTCTGTGTAAAATGGAGAGGAAGAGTCAGTCCCTCACAGAGCTTTTTTTTTTTTTTTTCTTAAGAGAAATCTCCTTGGAAAATTTGCAATGAATGAATGGAAGCTGGTGTTCAATGGAAACATGAGTGACTGTGCAGGGAAATGCTTATAAATATTCAAAGCACCAAATGGTCAGTTATGATAACGCTTGCATAGTGCAATACCGAGCAGTCGCTGGCCACAGAAGGATTGGCTTCTGTTGCCTCTTTTGTTGTTCCTGTCTTTCAGATCAATTCTGTCAATAATTGAATGCGTTTTTTAAGTCTGAAAATTGAATAAAACTGCACATGAAGGTATCCAGCGATTTCCTGTGACAGTCTGTCACTGGCATTTTACCTGACACAAGTCAGTGAATCTTCTAAATGGCTTTTCTTGCAGTTGTAAGACCACAAATGGTTTTGTACGGATGCAAAAAAGCTTGAAATAACTTCTTTATTCTTCTCCCTGTAGGAATTGTAAATTAGTAGCATTCAGATCATTCTCCACAGTGCTTTCAAATGATCTTGTCTTTTACATTAATTTAAATGTGAGGTAGGTCTAGCGGTAAAATAACTGGATTTATTCCAGCATGAAGAACAGGATAACTTGCTTTACTGTCATTTTTGTTTCTTTTCTAGTAAGAGCATTTTAATGGAGTACTTGTAAATTGTGAACTTGGCGTCTGTTTGTTGGGTTTTGTTTTATAGCACCAAGTTTGATGTTAGAGATAAAAAGCACTTAGAGGTTAAGTTCTAGCTCCAGTCAAGCATTGCAATCTCTGGATGAAATCCGTGGCAGCGTACTATGCAGAAGAGTGCACTGGATTATCATAATGGACCTTTCTGGCATTATGATCTATCGAATACCATTTTCATTATTAGATCAGGATAGCATGCCTCTTTGGAGTCTAAGAAACAGTAAGTAAATACATAAATCTTTATAAATTCTCAAGAGTCTGGGGTTTAGACCAGTATTTCTTCAGTGAGTAATCTCCCATCAAAGACAGCAGTCCACTGTTCTTAAGGCTTTGGAACCCGACACCTTAATATTCTGTATTGTAACAAACGTGCTTCAGTCAACACCTGGTGTGTGAAAGGTAAAGTTTAAAACTCCCGAAATGCTTAAGGGGAATTTGAATATTATTTTAAAATAAATAATAATCTGTGGCTCATTTAGTTATTCACCCTTTCTGTGAAGCTGTTCTTTAATCAGCTCTTTGCTGCTTCTATGAGGCGTTTTCTGCTGTTAGCGTTGAGTTGTGACTTCATGCTTGGGACTCGGTCTCTCCGCTTGGGAAGGCAGAATGTCATCTGAGCTTGTGGCTGTAAGGAGTTCTGTAAAACTCTCCAGGTGTGTTAATGCCTCCCAGGGCGAAGTCTTTTTAGACCGAGTCTAGGTGGGATGTTGCAAAAATAATGCAATGCAAGCTGGGAAGAAAATGAAACAAAAGCATCAAGCAAAAATGATAAGCAGCTATTGAACAACATAGCTACTGGAAGGTAAAAGAAAAAAAAGGTTGTGTAAATTGGAATGCATGTTTTATTTTCTATTTTTAATTAGATGGAGATATATGATAAGTATTGGTTCGATACAGCTAAAGTAGAGAACGCATTTGGTAGTTTCATGGGGATTTTAAGACGTTCCGATTTGGAACGTTAAGAGTCTATTCATTTAAAATGTTTGTTGCAAGATAAATATGAACTTACCTTGGAAATAGGAAATCTTTTACTCGATGTTCCTGTGTTTGACTTGTGCATGGTTCATTAGAATCTGAACTGTCAGCGCTGCAAATACATTTTGATATTATTGCCTTATTAACTACAGCCCTTATGTTGTACTTAACTATCTGGTTATTGCTGAGCACTCCTGCGACAGCCAATACACCTGCTGTGCTATTTAATGCATCAGCACATCCTGGTGCTCTGGCTATAAGTGTTGACAGATGTTTTTGCAAAAAAAAAAAAGGGGAGGGGGGAAATTTAGCTTGGTAGCACTGTTTCTTCACATATCTCTTAGCCTAAACACTTGAAGTTCTTTGTGGACGAACTAATGTACAAATTAGCCTCTTGATTTGCTCAGCTGATGAGTAGTAGAAACAGTCCAAAATAAGCTCTACTTGTGCCTTGAGACATTTTTCTTAGGAAGGGCTTGAGGGGGGGAAAATGTGTAACCTTTCCTCACAGTGGGAGGGAATGATTTGGACTCAATAAAATTAGACCAGGGATGAATTTTCTTCTCTCGGATACTAAACGCTGCAGCACACCCTACCAAACAGCAAGCATGGACTTTGAATTTAGTACTACTGCACTAATATAGGTTAAAAATTATAACTGATCTTAACATTGAGGATTTTTAGTGCTATGCATTTATAAAAAATCCTTTTTCTAGTTATCAAAATGGTCTGAAGTAACTTTTTTATTTCAGTGAGTCCTGATATTGTAATGAAATCCAGCATGGACAAAAATATTTATACAACATTTAAATAAATAAAATGTCCTTTTATTGTCTGAACTGAACAAACTGGTGTGCTCATGAGGAGCCTCATCAATTTTAAGAAGCGGTCAGCTTCACAACAATTCAGGGGAAAAACTGCATGTTGCAAGGGGTGCATTTTGGGGAATAGAGTCGCAGATGAAATCAGTAAACTAAGGTGGGTAGGTACACAAGGCTAGTACAGCGGTATCACAAGTGGTTTGCAAATCATTACTAAAAGAACACCTCTGTCTCCTGTGCTATCGTCCCTGAAGCAGGAGTTTGAAGCAGCGTTGCTTACTGCAGATTCCTGGGCAGGAATATGATAGACCTACATGCGCATTTCCGTATTAGGTGAGTGGGTCGTAGCTATGATCCTATTCAAACTCTGGCTTCGTTCACCTCTGTACAAATGTACCCCCTTTGTGCTTCCACGTGTTCAAGAACTTGGATTTATATCCATGAACCCACAGGGACAAATTCTTTAAGTCTAAATGTTAGTGCTTGTATATAGATGCTCACCTCTCCTACAGACGCAAACCACTGGATGCACAATTAAAAATACAAGCATCTGCAGATGCATATTTTGCTTATGTTAAAGGGTAGCTCAAGTAAAGCTAGAATGCCTGTTTTTTTTCCTTACAGTGGGCTTTATGTGTGTATATATTTTTTATTTAGTGATAGTAAAGGAAAACTTCATTGATGATGTAATAATGCTGTCTTAAATTAATTGAAAGGACACAAATTTTATTGCCATGGTGTAATATCAGCAATTTGAAGGATTAAAGAGCACTCTTTCCATGTATAACTACTAGCAGTAAATACTGATATTTGCGTTTCAAGTGGGATGGGTGTCGGTGACAGCTTATCGGTGTGAAATTGAGGAGCTGGGCCTGTGCAGAAGGAACCTCTTGGAAGGAAAAGTCTGTGATCTGTTGTGTCGCGGCTGGAGTCTGTTGTTACTGCTAAAGCCAGTGGTTTGAACTGAGCAAATACTATTGAGGCCAGGACAGAATTTTCTCCTTGGTATGTAAAACCCTAAGGTTTTAGGGTAATAGGGTTTGGTTTGGTTTTGTTTTCAATTTATTTTTCCGGTGAAAAATCAAGCTGCTTCAGCTCAAAGTTTACCTGTGCAATATTTGGATATTTGGGGTGCTCTTGCTTTTTTTTTTTTTGTGTGTGCGTGTATGCAGAAAATGAGGCATGAGCTTTGTTCGTTTTATTAATAACAAAATACGATATGGTTGATGCGCCTGTCTTATGATACTGGAATAATTGAAATTAAATTGTCTCATTTCCAGTTTGGAGATCTTGCAGCATACAGTCAGCTCATCTTTCTGAACTGAGCCACCAGAGTGGTTTTTTTCATGTATCCCATCTAATTTCTCATGTGATTTGAAACCTAAACTCATCTGATCTGGGGAGAATTGATGGTTGTCAGTGAATCTCCCTAACTGATTTCTAGCATTAAAAATCGCCTTCTCTTTCTTGAGATCAGCACTCGCCCAGGGCATGGATGTTGTATGTATTCTGGCTGTTTTGAAGTCTTACTCCTCCTTAATTTGGGGCTATTCCAAAACTGACTGCAATAGTAACATAGGGTGGCAGTGAATTTTTGAATAAATCTTGTTTTGATAGTGGGGTGGAGATGAAAGATCTTTTTACACTGAAAAAATCTTGCTGGGGTATTAATGTTATTATAATGTTTTCATGTTGTAATAATTTATTTCTGCTCGTGTACCTGGTATGATTCAATTAGTCTAGTTAATGGTCCGTTTAGAGCTTCCTTCCTTATCTGTTTAATTTTTTCTGTCCCTTTCCCTAGCTTGGTGTTGTAACGCATGGGTATGCAACGCTTTAAGAGAAGTGTTTAAGCTTCTAAAGTACTCTGTGTGAAATGTAAAGTACATACTTATTTACAACAGACTTTATAAAATTCACTTATTACACAGTTACCAAGTTGCAAAGGGGCATGGGCTTAGGACTTGAGCACTTAAGTGACTTCAGAAAGAACAGAAGCTCAAAAGTGCCTGTTTGGACTTGGGACCTTAAACCCAAGATCTTAATATTGAACTAGAAGTGAGTTCATTTTTAAAAAGAACTCATCTTACAGCAATGCAAGAAAATGAAAAAAATAAGGCCAGAGCTAATATTAATCCTGTGACCTTCACTAAGTTGATAGGTTGCCCTTTCTTAAAGTGAAATGTGAAATGAACAGGTGTTTATCTTGAGCAATTTGTCCATTGTGCCAGCAGAATTCAAAGAGAAACAGAGGTTTCTAAACACAACAAAACGACTGCATACTTAGAAGTGTCCAGCAAATCCCTTAGCAATCCTTATTCTTCTGAATGTTTGGAAACAAGATCAAAATAATTCTTTGTTTACATTTTAGCTGTCATTTTGCATTTAGTCAATCCTAAGCTTTTCAAGTCAATATGTGTGGTCCTTACTATAAACATTTTCACATCATTACACGCTTGGGAGTCCTGCTTTTGCAGTCTTACACTCTGGACATTAAGAAAACCTCTCTCATTGACCGAGTTCTACTCTACTGGTTACTCAACATAAGAAAACGTCCATTTGCTCACACTAAACTAAGAGAATTCAGGCTGATGGACAAAGGAATAACAATAATCAGTTCTGATGCTCTTCTAGTTTTAATGGGATTAATTTGCATGTTATTTTGAACAGAAGAGCCTAACACAACATTTGGTTAAATCTAAGCAAGCCTGAGGCAATAGTAAAACCAGTACGATGGTGGCATCATAGAATCATAGGATGGTTAGAGTTGGACGGGACCTTAAATATCGTCTTGTCCAACACCCTGCCAAGGGCAGGGACACCTCCCACTAGACCAGGTTGCCCAAAGCCCTGTCCAACCTGGCCTTGAACTCTTTGAGGGCCAAAAATATTTCAGCGGAACTCCCTTACAGAACAAGAACTAAATTAAAAAAAAAAAATAATCGCTGGACCTTGTTGAGAGCATCTAAGTCAATTTAAGGATTCCAAGTTGTGCCTTTATGAGTGGGGAGAGCCTTTTAAATGAAGTCGTCTTGTTGGCAGTGCGGGCCTTATCACAAGAAAGCAGTAACAGAAAGAGGAAAAGATGCACAAATGCTGAAAGGTTTGTTCCTTTCATGCAGACGCATCCAGACTTGCCTTCTGACTTAGGTCACCAACCAAGCTGGAAGGCTGAGCTTGTTCTGGTCCTTAGGAAAGGTTTGGCGACAGCGGGTGTGACTTGGTATGCTTGGCTGGCAACTGGAGCGAGGAGAGGCCAGTGCTGGGACAGGCCAGCTCTGGGCAGGGCACGGCAGAGGGCTGGTTGTCAACCTGTAATTAAAGTGTCTGCCTGAAGCCTGTAGGGTGGTGGCTGAGGCTTTTGTGAGCGTGGAAGATGTGGGAGAGAATTAATAGCGTGAAAGGAACTTGAGGGAAGGGTATGGTGTAACTGCTAAGGAAACTGAGGATCAGTCCTTTCAATTCAAATTAAATGGAATTCTGAGCTATAAAATCCTTGTCTATTAAAACCTACTTGCTTACGTATTACTTGCAGATGAAAGTCTCTTAGAATTGTAAACTTCCTCCTCATCTGCTCCAAACCTGTTACTTAATGATGTGATTTCATTAACTATAGTCTAGCTGATGTCTTTTGTGGTGGTCCTCTAGGAGGTAGTTGTTTAGATTGGCCTTTACTGTGATCTTAACATGAAACATTTCTTTGAAATAGACATTCAACGAAGCCGGGGTTGTGGACTGTGACCCGTGAGAATCATTAAATCGGGTCACAGGGATTGCTGTGAATATACTTTACTTCTTCCTGTTGACCAAGCAAGAACTGTCCAATGTTCTTCGTATGGGTTTGACCCAGACAACTCATAGATTAGTTGTAAGCCTGAACACTTGTCCGTCTTGTTCTGGTTATTTAATTACAACACCTGGAACGTTCCTTTCTGAAAACTTGTTTGATGTTCACCAAGCAACTTAACCTGCTTCATGCCCGAATTGAGCAAAATAGCAGCTTCTGGAGGATGCTGCAAGGTTTCATTCAGCCATCTGTGGAAAGTGCTTTCAGGCCGTGGAGTGATTGGGACAGTAGAAGGCAAAGCATCTTTGTCATCTTGGGTCAGTCTATGTCGTTCATGTACTTGGTGTGAGGCTTTCTCTCTACGCTAACTGCTGTCTTCCACTGAGAATACGCGTCTCCAGTTGTTTGCTTATCTTAGGCACAAGTAGCAAGTCGGCTATTTGACAGGCTGCTGGGTTAGTGCAAGTGAAACTGAAGTCTAAACCCTGATTATTTTTTTCATTTTTACGTTATTAAAAAAAAAAAAATTCTTAGAAGAAAGCTAGAGAAGTTTCCACGTGACCAAAGCGATGCTTTTTTGCAGTGCTAGAGTGCCCCAGGCAGTCTATCAGGAGACTGCATTTGGCTCTCCCCGTCCAAAAAATGAAAACGTCTTGACACAAGCAAAAAAGAGGAAAACTGTGGAAAATGTGCTTAAGTAATTGCTGTAGGTTTTGTGTAGTGACACCAAAATGCTTGAGATGATTAAGGGTATTTGTGGTATAATCGTGGGCTAGAGACTAATAAACATTTTGGACCAGCTTTTCAGTTCGTGCATGTAGATTTATAACAACTGATAAATTTGCAGTGGGGCTATGCAAGATCAAAGTAAATGTTGTTTATGATACTTCAGGGATGAGAGGAAAAGAACACTACAGAAGACATAATCTGCTTGTCCCTTTCTTTGGTGTTTATAACATTACAGTCCATGTTGGATACTTCAGTTACTTTCATTTCTAGGCCAGTCTGCAGTCTGTTGCCTGGGACCTGGAGAATAAAGAAGACAAGATGACTGCGTGTTTATGCTGGGACTTACAGATTAAGAAAATAAGCATGCAGGGGCGTAATTATCTATTATTTTCTTGATCCTATATAGCTCTTCTTTTTTCCCTGATTAATTCCAAGATCACAGTGAGTAGCTTTTCTTCTAATATTTACATTTTATTGCTTGTGAAGAAAGCACGCTGCTCTTTCAGCTGAAGGGCAAGAACTGGGTATTGGCAAACAGCTAGGGAATTAGGCCAGTTCTGCCTCATTCTTTCTTCAAACCGTTTTGGATTTTTTTTGATGTTTTAATAGAGTTTAGTAGAAATCAATTTCTTGTTTGCTTATTTTATTTAAATGACTACCCAGTACTCCATGCAGCACAGCACAGACTGATGGCAAAGCTAGTAAGTTAAAGCAAAAAAAAAAAAAAAAACCAAAGCAGTTTTCCAGTTGCTTTTAGACAGTTTGCTCATCTGTAACTTTGATTCCACTTGGATGATCTGCTGGTGATGCTGCAGCTTCTTTTAACCAGACATAGTGTGTGTCTCAGCCGTCCCTGGCATGCGAGGAAGCGGTGTCATGATGCTGCTGTGGCTTGTGAGGAAGAGGGACGCGAGCAGGCGTGCTGTTCCTGCGGTAGGCATGCATCCATCCATCCAGGCAGAGGACAACCCCCTGCCTACCATTACACTGGAGTGTTGACTTGAGAGGTCTTTTTGGAGTGTTTTATTGTGAGCTGAGTTTGTGAAGAATCGGTAATGCGAGCCATGAGAAACCTTAATGGACTGGTGCCCGCTGTAAATTTGCCCTCAGAAGTGCTCATCTGTTTCTGCATCGCCAATGGTTGACAGGTTTCCCTTTTTATTTCTTTTGCAGTTTTTGTGCAATTTCCTGAGATAATACGACAGTTCTAACCAAAATGTTAGGGAGGGATGTATGTTATAATAATATAAGAGATAATATGTAATGAAATGTACTTCCTCTGTGGGGGTGATTCAATTTCTGGTTAATTGCACATTGAATTTCTGCTCTTTGGTTTGAATGTTATCTTCCTTCCACCCCTCGCCCTGTTTTGCGCTCAACTTGCACTGGCAGTTTTGTTTAGTCTGGAGATCATAAAAATCGCCCCAGAGTTGAAATGATAGTTTTATTATTGTCTTAGTATGGTTTCTTGTACTTTTAAGTTGTTACATCAAATTTATAAGGTGCCTTTGGATATTTTCACTGGAGTGTTAGTTTAACTTAGAGTGGGGGTGAAGAAGATGGAAAACTATATAATAATAGGCAACCAAAACACAATATCTTTATTAGTTGTTTTTAATAAACCATTTCATTCTATTGTCAATATATATAGACTTTTAAAGCTTGTCTGTGGGCTAATTTTTTTTTTTTCCAAGACGTGTTATGAAAAGTTCTCTGATGCTTTGGAGGTATACGTGGAAATTTCGGCTTGAGTGAGTATCAGTTTTGTTTGAGTTTATAAGATACTTGAGGGTGATGACAGTAAGATCATCAAGTAGGAAATTTGTCACAACTGCTGTCAATGAACGGCTACTGAAAGCAAGCTGGGAATCCATGGGAGAGGTGCTGCTTACCTTAAAGTTTAGTCTTGCTGGAGCCAAAGGAATCATTTCCATTAGCTTTAACGGGGTTTTGACTGGTATCCAGAATAGAGCTGTGAATGTCTTAGTTCTGAATAATGCTTCTGCCCGGTGTGGTGTCGGCAGAGAAAGGCTGAAAGTCAAGAAAATGGATCAGTTGTGAACTTGAGGGGGGCTAAATACAGTGTGTTTATTTACCAGTGCTGAGAGACCAGCATGCTCCCTTATGGAATAAAGCAGTGGCTTATGGATTTTAGTCCATGATTCCTTACAATAGCAAAGGAATGATTTTTTTGCTTATCAGAAAAGACTGGCTTCTTTCCGAAGCAGTTGCCTGGGCTCTTCTGCTGAAATCACTTGGATTGAGGCCACGTGTTTGTCTCGGGTAGTTTTGTTTTAGTACTTTGTAATAAACTTCAGGGCTTTACACCTCAAGGTGGGAGAAGCTGTGATGGTGACCGTTCATTCCATGGAAAACCTGGATGCTCTGTCCTCTGTGCTGGGGACAGGGGAGATTTAAAGCATCTGTACGATGAGGTAGTTCTGTAGCTGCGCTGGTGAGTGTGGTGCGGGTGACTGGTGTGTTCTTGTTAATGTCATTCTTTGAAAAACGTGTGTCCTTCCCCCCCCCATTGCCTCCCCCCCTCCCCCCATTCTCTCAGGGCAATGCCAGATGCAGAGTCTCTTATTAAAACCACTCCAGGAAGATTCACATTTAACACTACATTTCCCGATGGAAAGCAACCCTGGAATTGTTTCTGGCACCTTCTCCCAGTGTATATAATCTCGTACTTTTGCTGCAGACATGTGGAACTGCAGCTTTCCTCATAGATTATTTTGTGGGATGATCTGTGCGCTGCACGTGAATAATTTTGGGGAGGGGACTGTTTTGCTTTGTTTTTTAAACAGTCACAGTGACCTGTGACCTGCTGGAATTGAGTGATAAAACTGTGTGAATTTTTTCCTACCTTGCTAGCAGTTCGGAATATCGTTTTCCTTTTATAGTCTGATGATGTATATGTGAGGCTGTGGGATTGTGGTTTTTTATGTTCACTGCAGAAGGCCAGAGCTTCCCTAAGGCAAGCACGATTTATAAGTTGAAATGAATATAACTCCTTAGCATGAAGGTAACTCTTCCCATATAGCCAAGGCTTAGATAATGCGTATGTTATGGAAGAAGATAGTAAATTGGCAGAGGGCATTTGGCCTACCACCATCTGCAGAGCCTGCACTCCAATTTTCTGCTGTTGCCATGGGCTGCAGACTCAGACAGGAAATCATGGTAGGATGGGAAAGGGTCCAAGATATACACAGCTAGTATAAGGTTTGCAGTTAAAAGAGAGTCAGAGAACAGGCTATCTTTTCTACTGAACAGGCAGTGCAAAGTAAAACTGGCTTGTGTGTGCGCGCGCACACACGCTTTAAATGTCTTTTTATATTTTATATGCTCATTTTTTAAAAGCTTGAATTTTTTCCATGTAAAGTAACGTGTGTAACTTCAAATGATTCATTTATATACGAGGGGCCTGATTCAGCCCTCACTTAACTGGCCGCGCTGGTCTGAAAGAAGAGTAAAGCGGTGGAGAATCGGGCCCCTGACGCATGTGGAGTGCCCGTGCAGAGTTTTGTATTGACACGTCAAACGAAAGAGCAGCCCCGTGCCTCCACTTCTGCCCCCGGACTCACCACTGCTTTGGGATCTGGCTTTGGTTTTGGGGAACAAGGCCTGGGTTTGGTGTACCAGTCAAACACCTAGAGTCCAGAGCATAGCCATAGGAGGCTCCGTGTTTCGAGAGCGACACAGCTCCGCTAACCAGGGCTGGGTAGGTCACAGGGTTATCAATGTCTTTTCTTTGAAATGTAGGTTGAAATGGGGAATACTGGGGTGACTTGCTTTGGAGAGCAAACAGTTCTCTTATCTGTCAGTGAAAGTAAGCATAATAATTGCACCATTTGCAAAGCTTCCAGTGTGTCTAGAGAGTACTGTGCAACTGGTCAACTTATGCTCCCTGGACAGATGATGGGAGAGAATTAATTTCTCCATTAGCTGCTAATTTAATCTTTGTACAGAAGATGCTTCTTAACTGAAAAATAACAACAAAACATCACTGAGTGTCATGCTAGTGGCACATTCTGGACTGACAGCTCGGCAAAAACCTGAACTAAAAGTTTTTCTCACAGGCCCATCTGGGGTTTTTGATTCTGACTGAAGGGAACCATACAAGAGGGTGGTTTGTTCTCCAGGTATTTTCCAACCATAGCTTTTATTTGGCGGTAAGAACTGCTTCCTGCTTGCCTTAGTTGTGTATGTAGTCCCTTTTCAGCTGCATGGAAGAGTGGAATTGCAAACAGGAATAAGCTGAGGTCTGCGTCTTACAGTGCCAAACATTGCTGCATGCACTGGTGATGTGTCTGCCAGAATAAGACTGAAGCTACCAATTAATCCAATTTAGAAATCAAGTAACTTAGGTAGCATTTAACCTGGGGGCCGGGACCAGTGAATGAGGCAGTCTGTTTCATGACCCTGTATCTTCCAGTAACTGCTGCTTTTTTTGTGTAATATAATCTCAAAAAGATATGCTGATTTTTTTTCTTTTTTATTTTAAATAAAATCTGACTGGAGACAATTTTCAAATTGCGAACTACCTCAGCCAAGCCATCTCCCTGAGTCTTCAGCAGCGCATTGTATTTCTGAAAAGCGTTCTAGCGAAATATCATCATTCTGAAAAAGTTTGAGCTGATTCCACATTAAAAGAAGTGATCCAAAAAGCTGCTGCTGATTTACATGTGAACGCTGCCAAGTATTTCTCTGATGAGAGTATATAACAAAGAAGTGCTCGAGTGATTCAGTAAGGCTGATTTGAACAATCTGTTGTGGATTATAGCTCTGTCTGATATCCCACAATTGCGAAAAGCTACTGTCACTTGTATTTCCAATCTGTGTTTTGCTCAGAGGTATACGATCTTTTGTTGTCGAGTCCCTTGAGCCAGTTGTGGGGGGTCGTACAATATTTCTTGCTTAAAAATATTCATGAATCTTGCATGGGCTAGCTTCATTGGACTGTGTCACCCATAGGGATTTCTAGAAGATGACAGAAGAGTTGTATTCGATTTGTCTTAATTAGGGATTGATAGACAAATTCTGGTTTGACTTTTGGGTCTGACCATGGATATAAATTCAGAGTCAGTTGCTTTCCTAACCTTGCTGTTTTCTTAACTGTTACTAAGGAGTTTGCTCAGTGAATATCTGTAAAAATGTATAGTACTTATTGTATAGGACTAGTTCATCTGAGGACGCTTTTTTGTTGTTCAGGGGCAACAGGTTACTTCGTGCTTGTTATGTGATGAACAACATGAGCTTTAAAAGTCTCGTGTGGGAGTGATTTCTCCTACTTTTTGTGATTTGCTGTTGAAGAGAAATGAAGCAGTTTATATAAAGCAGCTGCTTATTTTGGAACAAAGTCAGCATAACACATTAAAGAACCCATTAATCACTTAGTTTGACCTTAATTTATTATTTTAAAAAAGCTTCTTGCATCTATTGTTCATTTCAGAATGCCAGGGATGCTAAGAAATATGGTATGTATTCAGATCTACAGGCTAAGATCATCAAATTAAGTTATAATAGGGAACAGAACCAAAATGGATTCCCGTTGAAGTATTGGCTCTCCTTTTACTCATGTTTAGGAGTAGAAGGCAGCCGTGTAAATACCTGCGCAAATACAGAACTGCTGTGAACACTCATCTTGTTCCATAGTTACCGCGTGTAAATTTTTGTCCTGGGATAGTGGCTTCTTATCTCAGTTCAGTCCTTGCCAACATAACAGCCCTCAATTCCTGCAAGTCTTTCGGGAGGGGGAGAAAAGAGAAATAAGGCAACTTCTCCATCTCCCCTCAAAAATCCCAATGCTCGTTTTAGAAGGGAATTTATTCTGTATTTAGACTCTTAAGTTCCTTGGCTCAGTGTCTTTCTTACATGTCCCCTGTGTAGTCCTAATAGTATCAGAAGAGCTCACTATGTTATAAACATGTTGTTGCAGAGATTTTTGAGTACCGTGAGTAAATGGATTGACCATTAAAACCTAGAGTTGTTTTGAGATGGAGGAAGGGGTCAGTAGATGAGTTTTCAAACAGATTGAATGATTTGGTGAGAAACCTGGTCTATGATTGCATAGGAACATAATACAATTGTTTATTTCTGCAAGCCAAAACGGAATCATAACCACAGGGTCAAGCTTTCCTTCAGCTTTTAAGGAAGGTACTCAACCAGTATTTTCATTTTATTGGGAAGGTACAGTCAGGTTTGTGGTGTTCTTTAATATATTGTAGTTCATAAAACTGGCAGCCTTAATTGGATGGAAGCAGTTAGTAGAAGCGTATGAGGTGAACTGGAATGAGATCTCTTGGGGTCCGAATTGTGTCTTGTCTTAACATACGCACGGCTTGGCACACTGGGTAGCCGAGGTCGAGAGCAACCTAGTAATAATTTTGTTTGAATAATGGCATTCATGTAGCTATGCTAATGAGCTGTATTCTGCTGTCTGTCCTGCAGATTGTGGACTGGACTCTGAGCTTATTTTACATCTGTAATGGCTTCTGTCTGCAGTAGAGCTTGTCTCAGCACACGGTGATGTAATGGATCAGAATCTGACCTTATCGCACTGCGTTCCCACAACTGTTGTGCAGCAATCACACAGCTGTTCACTGATTTTTTTTTTTTTTTAATTTTTTTTTTCCAATTGGCTGCTTTGGGAGACATTATTCTTTGGCCTCAGCTTCCTAATGCAAATAATCAGCCAGTCTTTGGTAACAACATTCAGACAGAGCAGGCGGTGGTGTTGAAGGCATTAAGCATTGCTTAAGTATTTGGTTCTGCTCAAAATGTTCAGGCCTTTAAATGAATGTTAAGTTTATTTTTATGGGCAGTGAATTATGTGCTTCCTCCCTCCCTTTGCCCGTATCTTTTCCTTAGCTTGTGACAAGCTAGAACAAAAGCAGCACTTAAGAAAGGAATTAAGTGTTTCATCTAGATATATCTCGTAGGCTTTTTTTTTTTCCATTAATGTCACGGATAAATGCTCTGTTACATTCAGCATCCCCACTGACATCAGGGAGGTTGTATGGGCTAGCAGTTCTCTGCTTAGTGTTTTTTTCAGATTTTTGGTGGGGTTTTTTTAAGTATCTTTGATTCATTCATTGTGAAAGTACTGTGAGTTTATGAATCAGACCCAAGAAAGGGTGAGAGGAGAAATATAGATGAATATTTTAGGAAATCTTGACTGCACTGCATAACTACTTGGTCGCGTTAGAATCGGTGAAATGCTGGTTAAGAGGAGCTCCTGGAGGTCATCTAGACAAATCTCCCAGCCGTAGTTGTACTCCTGCCAGAACTAGGTCAGGTAAGCGATGGCTTTGCCTCTCTAAATCTTGAAAACCTCCATGTGGTAGACCCCACAGCCTCTCTGAGCAACCTGCCCACTCCTTAGTGTAGAAATTTCTCCAAATGTCCAGCCTGAGCCTCCCAAGCCACAGTTTGTGGCCAGGGCCCTTGGTGCACCACCTGGCGCTCCTGAGAAGAACTTGACTCCATGATTTTTGTAGCTACCCTTCCAATAGTTACAGGCTTCTTTTAAATTGGCACTTAATGTCCTCGTAGCTAGCCTATACAAGCCCCAGCTTCCTCACCCTCTCCTTGAAGGCTGCGCTCTGCGGGTCCCTGATGGCTTTCAGGCAGAGACCCTGTGCTGGTCTCTCTGCAGTTCATCCGCATCCCTCTTGAAGTGGGGATCCTATACCGACAAACTTGCTGAGGCTGTTCCTGAAGATATTAAACAGCATGGACCCCAGTATCAGCTCCTGTGTTCTCTGCTCATTATTGTTCTGCCAAATGTATACTGTATATATATACAGTACTGTATACTGTGGCATCACAGAATGGTTTGGGTTAGAAGGGACCTTAAAGATCATGTAGTTCCACCTCCCTGCCCTGGGCAGGGACACCTCCCACCAGACCAGGTTGCTCCAAGCCCTGTCCAGCCTGGCCTTGAACCCCTCCAGGGATGGGGCAGCCACAGCTTCTCTGGACAACCTGGGCCAGTGTCACCACCCTCGTATGTGGTCTACCATCATTTCTGCCTCACCTTGACTGTGGAAAGGCCTTTCTGGTTAGAAACTGCTGTTGAATTCTGCCCAGGCAGAGTGCAAGGAAGCTCCATAGCTGAAAAGGGAGAAGTGTGGCAAGGAGGAGGCAGCGATCAGGAGGCTCTCTCCAAAGCGGCTGTTAATCCCAGGTCTTCTGATCCTGTCTGGTTTCTGAAGACTTGGCTTCTCTGTGATACTCGGCTGTTGTGTAACTTTTGGCCATGTGATTTTTCTCTCTCTCTTGTGTCTCTGTTTTTAATTCGTGTGTTAAATGAAGCTAATGATGCCTCTAACCTTTTGGAGAGTAACTAAAGTTCAGTGAATGAAAGAGCTTCACAAAGAAGCGTGTTACATCGCCTTGTGACCAGGCATTCATACTTAGCTGTCAGTGGCTGTCACGTCCCCTGTCACTTACAGAATGCCTCGCATTGTATGTTAGTGTCGCAAGATCTTTGATGATTTGGCATGCCGTTGTACTGGAGAAACACCCGTAAACCCTGTCCTCGGAGCATGCTTGCCCCGGCTTGGATGCTAACACTTGATTCGGCATCGTCTTTGGGCCGGAGAACTTGTGGCGCTGTCGGACAGAAATGTGCGGGGGAGGATGCAGTGTCATACAACAACCCTGTGGCAAAAGCGGGAATGAGCCCAGACTGATTGGGTCCAGGCTTACCGCTTACGGCCGCTGCTGGAGAGGGACGTGTCCTGGTGCTGCTGAAGTCTTAGACTTGACAGACTCTAGTGAGCCAGATTGTGGTGAACAAGTATGGGAAAAGAGAGGCTTCAAATGCAGAATTTTCTGTCGGAGCACAAAACTGAGACATCATTTGCTCTGGGGAGTCTCCAAAGAGAAATGACTTCATCACTAGAGAGTGAGCTTCTTGCTACCACAAGCAGTGATTCTTGTGTTCCCTTGTAGCTCTTTGTAAAGTCAAAACTAGTTCTGATGTTCTAAAATAAAACAGAAAAAAAACCCCACAAAAAACCCCAACAAAAACAAACCAACAAAAAATCCCTGAGGTCTTCTGTGTGGCAGTCGAATATTACTACAGGCTTCTTGCAAACTCCTGTAGCTCTCTCAGCTGAGTTAGAGCTATGGTGTCAATGTTATTGCGGTGTATGAGAACATCAGTATTTTCACTGTCCAGACACCTCTTCGAAAATCAAGAGTTTAAAGTCTGGTGTGAGGTCTGCTTCTGCCTGGGACCTAGTTCCAGGTTTCAGTAGTTTCTTGTCTTGTTCCACCCCCCCCCCATCCCCGGCTCCTTTCCTGTCCCCCACAACCAGTGTTGAAAGCACAACGTGCCTGATCATTTTAAGCTTGGGAGATGGGAAAGTAGGATCTGTTGTTTATAGCAGACTGATTTGTTGTCATTCTTTGTCACTGACTGCCCTTTTAAAAGTTGCAGTCACTTACATGAATGCTGCCTATATGTGCTTGGAAAATGGAGTTGCTTTGCTCTATGCAAGTGGAGAACCGAGAAGCAAATACTTTCGTTTCTCTACCCACTGTGTTACGATGTGGAGCATTCCCGAACCAAAGACTCATTCAAGGCTTCTTTGGAAAATGTGGTTCTAAACACTAGCTGCCCGGGAAAACAGGTACAGGATTATGTCTTAGCTGTACGTAGCCCTTAAAAACAGAACATCACCTACAAAAATTAACAGACTAATAATATATAGGTAAGCAGTTGAAAAGAATTGTATACCAATTAAAATAACAATGTCGGTGACTGCGTAAGTTTTAGTGTACCCACTCTGCTTTTCTTCCCTTTTCTTTCGTTTATTTTGCTTCTAGGTTATAAGACTTGAAGAGAGAGTGGGGTGGAGAGCAGGAAACTGAAAGCTACTCTGTATTAACTTTGTTCAACTCTTGAAGTACTCTTAAAGTAATTAGTAAAAATAACTGATCAGACTTGTCACTTTCTCTTCTGTGAAAAAGTTGAGGTTATGCTGAAATGTTCCTCAAAGAGGCTGGATCCCATTAGCCAGCAGTATTGGTTCTGGTTGTGTAGTCCCTCTTGAGGCTGGCAGCACCGATGGAAAGAGAGTAGAGACATCTTTTTGACATACTTAGAAACTCCAGAAATGTCAGCAGAGATAATCCTGACTAACACGTTCTATTTACCGATGAGGTATGTAAACTGCAAATACTGGTATTCCCCAGAAAATGGTGTTCTGTCTCGAGTGTAGTGTAACTAAATTGAGTTTGCTAGTAGCAAGAGGAAACTTGCTCCCTCCATACAAATTCATGTCTGTCTTTCTCTAATTGAAGTAAACCCTCTGTGAAATTGCTACCCAGAAATGACCTCACTAAGGTTGTTTGCTCAAGCTCTTGGCAATCGGTTTTGAATATTCAATGCAGTAGCCAGAAAGCAGCAAAAGCCCCTATACGCTGGAGAATAAATGAGGTGGTGGTGTCCGTTATACCAAAATGCTCTCTAGTTCTTCACTGCTTTTAGTTAAAAAAAAAAAAAAAAAAAGATTAAAATAGTATTCTAACGTTGCATTTATTAGTTACACCCGGCCATGTGAAATCCAAAGAAATGGCTCTATATAGAATGCTAAAACGCCAGAGGTTAACTGTGCTTCAGTATTTCGTATTAACCCCAGGAACCGGAGCGAGCTACTTAAATACAAACATTAGGGAAAAAAAAACCCCTGCACTGTTCTAAGTCTGTTGGCAGTGAGTCTTTGAATTTAGGTAATTTCATGCATGCGGAGGTAGACTTTATTTTTCCTTCATCAGCTAAAATAACAATAAAGCTGAACTCGGTGTATTTATTTAATGAAACACAGGATCCCTGCCCTGATGGTTTTAATCAGGACCCTCGCTATGTGGTAATTAGGGGTTCTCTCCCATGGTTCTGTTTTTACTTAACTTTCAGAATGTGTAGCCAGTTTAAGTTTCCAGAGATACTTGCAACTAATGTTGCCTCATTTACATGCAGATTATCCAGAGGGGACTCTTAAACACACACTCACGTTACAGAAACGCAGACGTTTTCAGCACTTTCTTATTCAGTGAACAGTGTTCTTGAGTAAAATGTTATCTTTTGTGAGTAAGTAGCTAATTCATTCCACTCTGCGGATGTGACCGGCTCTTATATTCCTTGCACACAAGGATTCAGAAGCTGAAGAGGGCTGAGCGCCAGCATCGCCTGCTCTCCTGTGTGTCGCTGGATACAGCTCTGCTCATTTAGATTTACATACCTGAAGTCAGGTTCAGGCTGTAAATTTGCCACAGAGAAGCCCTATGTGCGATATACGTCAAGAAATGGGCCGTTGCTTTCTCTGGCTAGACAGTGGAAAAGAGGTTACAGCGGGCTTTTGTCTTTATGCTTAATAGCTAACTCCCCAAAAGTGACCTGAGAAATGTTGATATTTGTGTCTCTAACTGTACAGCTGGGTACCATTTGTTCCTGGCAGTTACAGAATCACTGGAGACGTGAGGAGGTAAAACAAATATATAGCACTTAAAGCTCTCTAAAACAGCTTCCCTGCATAATACGTGATATTAAAATACTAGGTGGCAGTTTGGTCCGACATAAAAGTTTTATTGGTATGAGTTTGGGTCAGCCACATTATTCAGGAAGCCACTACTGAGTTTTCAAGTCGTCTGAAATGTGTGCTAGTAAAACGCTTTTATAAAGCACTACAACCTCGTGCAGACTCCCTGTATGACTAGTCGTCTGTGTCCTGGGATTTAGCTGGTGGGATGCTTGTGATGTGAGAGTCTCGGCTGCTGGTTTGTACAGGTAGAATGCTTGTAAAACCGGACAGAGAGCGTGAGCTGGTCCCAGGCTTTAGCAAAGGGATTACAGAGAAACCACCTTTGTATTATGCTGAAACCTATTAATTAAGCCTTTCTCATTGCAGAACTGAGTCTTGCTGGTAATTCCTTTCCCTTCACGAGCATTAAGGTTAAGAGGGAACTTGTCAGGTTTTATCCAGCGCGCTGTGTATTTAACAACCACTGTACAATCAGAAGAATGTCTTGTGGGTATCTGGTGCCTCTTTTCTGTGAGCAGAAAAATCAAAGCCTTCCCCCAAACCACGACCATTGAAGTGATGAAGTTGAGACAGTGGCGCTTGAGTTTTGGATTGCGAAGGAAAAAAAGTTCTCTGTTGTTGTGTGCTGTGCAGGTCTTGGAATAAATCAGAGTGATTAAAAAGTTTTGGTTGCAAATACAAGTCAGTAGCTGGAGTGATTTGGGGTCAGGACAGGAGGTGGCTATCCTGGACAGCTGGCATGTGACCATTGCTTCCTAAACGTGGGTGTGCACCCAACTGTTTGTAAAGTTCTCTGAGACCGTGACTGTGGCTTCCCCTCCCATTCTTTAGGAATACCGGTAATTGTGAAAAAATGCCCTCGTAGTAGGAATGCAGTGTTAGGATGAAAGCATGTTGCGTTCTGATCGCAGTGGGATCTCTTTATTATTTGCCTGAGAAGCTGGGTAGATTCCTAGCTAAATAGGTCCTTCCAGGCTTGTTCACCCACTTCTTTGATCTGGTTTGGCACTTTCCTCTTTTATTCTGTTGTAATTTTTTTCTTTGCAGCTCAGCTGCTCTTAATCATAACAGCTTATGAATTGGGGTACGTACTTTAGCTCTGACTTTGAAAATGAGGGGTTTCATCTTTACGGGTTTATCGTAAAGAACAAAATTGAGAAATTGGTAATAAAATGTGCTTTAAATAGTTTCAATAGGAAAGCATATTACAGTGCGTTGTGAGGAACCTGCTTAACTGGTAGGAGTAACAGTCTACTAACATCAGCTTAACTTTACACCTATGTGTAACGCAAAACCCCCATGCACTTATAATAAATTTAACTTTCTTTTGTGAATAAAATACGGATACATAAGTTCTTTTAAAAATGAGGTCTGCTCTTACATGTTGTGGAAAAGCTGATGTGTGAACACAGACTGCAGTTTGGAAACCTGTAAGGAGGGTAGAGATTGCAAAAAAAAAAAAAATGCTCAAAATCCTTCCCCTTCTTCGTAATCCTTGCCCAAAAAAAGGGAAGGATGACTGAGAATGAGAATTATTATGAGCAAACAGTAGGGAACCCAGCACTGAAAGGATTTACTGTTCCAGTGTGGCACTATACCAGTAGCGTACGGTACTCGCCAGAGTGAGCTCTGTGGCAGCATCCCATGAAGAGCGCAGAACTGGGAGCGGAGACTAGGATCAGATACTATTCCTGCTTTTATGGTGTCTGAATGGCCAGTTGGTAATTCGTAACTGTTGAATGCAAGCAAAATATTTGCAGATCCCTCCAGGTTTGGCCACGTTGTTCCTACGCGAATGTAATAGTACGTGGAAGGCTATTGGTGAATAAAGGCTATAGAAAACACAGGACCTGCATTCACTGCTAGGGCTGTTCTGTTGGAAAACAGATCCCTTTGGCGGAAAAAAAGAAGAAAGAAAAGGAAAGCAGATGCCTTTATGAAAATAAAAACATGTTATGGGATAGCTTTGCTTGTACTGGAGTCGCCTTTTCTTTTCCTAGTGAGTCTTGATTTCATTTAACTTAAATATTGCTGCTAGTAGCACAGCACCATGCCCGCTGTATTGATGTGGCACAGGAAATTCAACTGAACTGTCCGAGGCCACCTTTCAAGTCAGTGTTAGAGTTGGTATTGAATTCTGTATGTTCCGGCTGTTTTAGGTTTTGAGCTTTTCTGCTCCCCCTGCATCCTCCACTGTCCAGCTGTCATTTTAGAGCTCGTGATTACGGCGGGCAAGTTGCTCTCAGCACAGCAGCAGTCAGCGATGGGATTCTTTAACAGTGATTTTTATACCATGAGCATCAAGCCTTCAATGAAAATAACAAAACCTGCAAGACCTTACTGCAGTAAAGTCCCTGGTGTTTGGAGCACTTCCCACAACTTCTTTTAACAGCTTGCTTGTTGGTATCTTCTCTCTAGCCTTGTAGGTTGGGACAGCCACGAAGGAGAGCAGTGAAAATATAAGTAGCCAGTTAACTGGAAGGATTTACATTCTGCTCCGCTGTGGCATTCTGTCAGAAATAAATTTAGTGTATCATGATGAAATATGTTTGTTAAGGAATACTTCTCCCTGCGCGCTCACCCACGTTTGTGTAACATTTCCACGTTGTAGCAAAGCAAGCCACTGTACATGCTCATTACAGAAACGTGTTTGTGCAGCTCACCAGCGATCGCATCCAGCAACAACCTACACATACCCGTCTGGTGACAAATGCTTGCTCAGCCCAGCAGCGATCTGAACTTCTGTTTTATGACAAGCTCAGGTGGTTTCCTTATTGCAGATTATGGGAAGGTCTCTTTCTCTTTCTTTCTGAAGCACGTAGTCATCTATTTTTGGATTCGGTTTGTATCGTATTCACGATGACTCTTGCCGCATACGTCAGAGTACCCGGCTTGTCATCATTCTTTTTTTAAATGTTGTACAGCTGAGTAGAATTAGAGCATACCACACACATGAGGAAACCCTCTCTCTTTTTCCCTTTCGGCTATGCTGAAAAGCTGTATACGCTCACTATGTGTTTGTACAGATCACTAAGCGCTGTAGGCAGTGTAATAAGAGGTGGAGAAGCTCTTGAGAAGAAGATGACACACAAGAGTTTCGGTATGCTGCTTCTGCTTCACACCCTGCTTCCAAAATATTGCAAGGACTCAAGCCAGGAGCTGTAAAGCTTATTGTTATTATCATAAATAACTTGCGATTTTTATAAAGTACCTTTTGTTAGTGTTTTACAAATACTAAATAAGCCTTGTAGCACCTTATTAAGGCAGAAAAATATTGCAAATTCAAAATAAAAAAAAAAAGGAAAATGTGTAAATGTGTGCAGGAGAAGTGATTTGTTTAAAGTCACACAAAGAACAAAGTGGCAAAACTGGAAAGAAAATCCCAAAACGTGTCTCAGTTGATGTTCTGGTGCTGCCTAATGGATAGGTGGGCTGTTAGTTTAGGGCTTCTGCCAGCTCATCGAGAATTGAAATAGAAACGTCCTGAATGTGCTGTACTCTGCGCGCTCTGCCCAGCACGGCAGCCAGTATGGAATTGTACCAAAGTAGGAGAAGTTTTTAGAGCAGCCCCAGGACTGCATGAATTTACAGCCCACAAACAGTGGAGGGGGGACACGACACAGCAAAGCATCTTCAGCGTTTCAGTTTATCTCCAGACAAGAAATGGGATGCTGGCTTCCTGAAATTCCTTCTGATATTAAGTAGTTATTAGAGGCTGGTCTGCCTGAGACTTAGGGACAAAAGGTTATGCTAGGCTTAGAGTGTTAACCATTTATTTTAATTGTTAACTCATTTATTTATAGTTAGACCATTTTTTTTTATTTATTTTAAGAATAACCATTTATTTTAAGAAATTATTATGATTAGAGGCCTTGCAGTGAATTTTGCTGGAGAGTTATGCTCCTGCAGCTGAGTGAGCCGAGAATCAGGGCTGCCTTCTCAGATTGATCGGATTCTCAGTGCATCACACAGGAATTTGTTACAAAACTCATTACAAAACTCCTTTCCATGTTGAAAGTGAAATCTCAGTCTGTTCCCGTGTAGTTCTTCCCAGGAGAAGAGAATTTTCATTCTTTACTGCCCTATGGTAGATGCTGAAGATGAAGGGGGTTGTATCTGCTACTGCAGTTTTCTCTTTTTTTGCCTGCTGCATAAAGGGTGCATTATTGTTTATTTTATAAGAACTTTACAAAAAAAAAAAAGAAGAAAAAAACCCACAACAACCACCACCCCAGTGTATGAAACTGATCCTTTGTGGTGTTTAGGGCTCCTTTTAGGACTGGAACACAATTTAGTGTTACGTTAAACAAGAACTGTTTTAGCTCGGGTGACAACATGTTCTGTCATTAATCAGTTATGAATCGTATTTATTGTTTCAATTAAAAATATAAAAGTCCAAAGGCCTGAGGAAGTTCACGAGCAGAACTTAAATCACAACTTTCTGTTTCATATTTATTGCTTTCAAATTAGGCTCCGAGTTCATAAAATGGGTCTGATGTTTATCTTAGTTACAGCAGTGTATCTGAAAGGAGCATCTGGACTCTTATCTCCAATGAAACCTGTTTTAAGCAACGGCCCTTCAGACCAATTAAAACTTAGTTGCTGAGTAAACATGGTTATTTACAGTAAAAATCAAGTGCTGCATGGAAGTTTAGGCTCGTTCTGTAAATGTGTGTGACCATACATTTACCTGGTTTAGTAAACTTGCTACAACGGTCTTAAATCAAACATTTCAAAGAACAGATTTTACCTAAGATGTGCTAAACCTCTGGGAATGTTATTGATTTATGAGTGGCTGAACTTCCTTATTGCTATATTTGTTCCAAGATGTCTCTTCCTCCGGAGAAAAATTATTCCGTATCACTTTGAATTGTTGGTTTTGCTGGTTATGTGTAAGCTGTGGGGTGGATTTACCTCCGGTGTGCCTTGCAGATCTGGTCTGACACCTTCCAGATGTTCCTACCACAGGGCAGGACAGGACTTGAGTATTCATCTCCACCTCCTCCCGGGTTGCCCGGGCACCTAAGTTTTCTTCTAAGGAAAACAGGAGTTTCCAGTAGACCTACGGCCGCATAGTTGGGAAATAAGACTACAGGGAGTCCCCGGAGTGGTCGTTTTGTAGGTTAGGCATGATTGATGATGAGGACCAAATGTGGCCATGCCACAGTAAGGCAGTGGTTACACCAGAGATGTGCAAAACTTTCCATCTCTTTGGATAGGTACAGTGTTTTGACATTTAGAGTCATAGTTTCATAGAATGGTTTGGGTTGGAAGGGACTTTAAAGATCACCTTGTTCCAGCCCCCTGCCACGGGCAGGGACACCTCCCACTAGACCAGGTTGCTCTTCAAGTTCATCTTATTTCTGCAAGGAAATGTGACAGTTGTTCATAAAAGAGGTATTTTTCAAGCAGATGCTAATAGGAAGAGCTTAATGAAAGGTAATTGGCTCCTATGGGGGAAAAAAGTTTCATTTTCATCACTGTGAGTTGAAACCACGTTGTAGGTGGCTGCTTGCAACAGAGTCCAAGCTTGGATCTGTATCTTGGCTTTGAGAACTCAGCTGGGATCATCTTTTCCCAAGAAAGGTTCTGGAGTGTAAATTATGCCCTTCCAACGTGGGTGGCAACTGCATCGTGTTGTGTTTGTGCTGCTGCCGCTGGATTGGTATCCCAAAGCAAGCAGCACCCGTGTTTAGGTGCAGCAGGGTAGAACTTGGTAAATACAGTCTCATCCTTCTCATACGCCTGTGATCCGGACTGTTGTGGTCTTTTTCTTTGTGACTCGTAGTCTGTATCTGGTGGAATGTTTTTCCTAGTGAAAATTCCAGGTGTGGGTTGGGTTTGGTTGGTTTTTTTCCACTGGATATAAGCTTAAAACTTAAAAAAAACTCGGTCAAGTTGAAGTAATGAGACAGAGTGACTTACAGAGGTACTACCATTCCTTTTCTGTGTTGGAGGTGTTATTCTAAGGTAACATACTGTGATGTCAGTGTACAAGGACTTATATTGTCTGGCAGTATGGTTAAAATACAATGATTACCATAAACACGTTCTCCTTTGCATTGATTCTTGAGCTGCTGGCAGAAGAGAAAAGCAAGACGGGCTTGATCTGTGCCTTAAGAACCAGTGATCTGGCTCTGTACGCAGCCTGAGAAGGAACAGAACTGTTGAGTAAGAGGTTATCATTGCTTGGTAGTAATTTTTCAAAGTGGAAATGCTCTTGAAACTGAAACTTGAAGAGTCAGGTGCTAGTTGGAACCAAAACCAAATAGAACACTTGCAGTAAACCAAGTTAACTGCGCCGTCCAGTTGAACCTTGCTCTGAAATTAATGAGCACTGAGTGTTGTTCCTGTAACTTGAATTGCGTTTTATTTTTGGAGGAATAGTTACTAAAATGCGCATCGTTGTTTCGAGTTTTTCTACGTGGGGATTTCAACGCTAAGTAAATGGTGGGAAAAGTTCAGTGCGTCTGTCTTAGAACTGTGTAAGTGGAGCTGCTCTGCGTTTGGTAGGGCTGTCCCCAGGAAGAAAAGAGCACACAGACAGTTGTCTACGTTTGTGCCATCACTTGCTGATGAATGCTAATGCTTACACAGCGCAAGCCCTGAAATATAGCTGAACTCTGCAGTTGAAGAACAAAAAAGATTATCTTTCACAATATTCTTAATACCACCAAACAAAGAGAAAAGATCAAAGCCAACCAATCAACCCCCTTTTTTTTTTTGTTTTATTCAATTGATTTCCAAAGGCCCCTGTTACTATAGTAACTCCAGTAGGTCCTTTAATTACAAAATTTGTAAAAACGCATCAATTATTCAGAACTGCTGGGGAGGGGGAAACAGTGGCGCAAATGCTTTACAAAAAATAATAGAAAATTTGCAAACAAACTATTACAAACAAAGCTTGCCAGACTTCCCATTAAGCATGACAGGGAGTAACCCACCATCAGCATAAACACATCGGGTTCAAGTTCCTGGAAAGCAGTCCCCTGTTAGAGAGTTCCCCCTTTGGCTAAAGAGAAAAAAATCCCCATCGTTGTCCAAATAAAGCACTCCCCTCTCCACAGATACAGATGGTAGAGCTTATTCTTTATAGACCCTAAATTTAATTACAGTGTATCTGAGCGGAGCAGTTGTGTTATCACATTAATTAGCAGCTTAGAGAACTGTTCGCTACTGAAGTGTTGAATACCAGTGTGTGTTGCAGGTACTAGCTCTATCAAAGAGGAATCATTTAGCAATAATGAGCACCTTTCAAATAATAATTGCATTTAAAATAGATGCTGTCATCTTTTATCATCAGATGTGTTTCCAAAATGGCTTTATACTCCAAACAGACTTATATTGACAGCACCAGAGTGGAAGAATTTGAGGCATATCATGTGAGCAATTTCTAAATGCCATCTCTTGACTTGAGTACGCGCCGAGTTGATGTATTTGGCAGACCTGATGCAGCTGTGGGGGAGGCATTGCGTTCCCTGGGGGAACGCGGTAGTTAAATTTTGGTTGTGAATCTTTCACTTTTTGAAAAATGGGACACTTTCAATGACTGACATCTGGAACATCTCTGTTTTTTCCCTCTGCAAGGAAGTACATCTCACTTCTGTCTGTTGTATTCTTACTCCAGTTTGTCACACGTCCCAAACTTTATTTCACCTTCTGACCAAGATTTTAATTTTATGTCCGAGTAGTAAGCTTACCTCTGGGTCTGACTTGAGTTTTAGCCCAAACAGAACTGGCTACGCTTGTACTAAACTACTACGCTCTGTGCACTGACCCCGCTTGCTTGCTTGGCTCTGTTGGGAGCTTGGCTCTGCCTTTGGAAGCTCTGGCTTTCCAGACTTCCTTTTTTTTTTTTTTTTTACTTTTTCTGTTTATATTCTCCCTATTTTTGCCCCTTTATGTCAAAACCTGCTTGCTTATATGGCGTGGGCCGGGCCGGATCCTTCATTTCACACTGCCTGTTCCATTTCTGCAGGATTTGGATCCTCTCAAGCGATAGGAAATGTAGCAATGGGGTCTGAGGAGTCTGGGTTCTGCTTAACCTCCTGTGCAAGTGCAGGGCAAAAAGGTGATTTTAAATAAGCATCAAAAAGCTCATTTTTTGAAGAAAACACGTTAGTGTCCAGTGTTAGAAGTTATAGTAATAAGGAATTGCCAATGCTGTATAAAATAATAGTGGGTGTGGATGCCATTCTGACCATGCTAATTAGCTCTTATCTCTCAGCCTCTTCATTAACCCCTGACAGTTCTACTACCAGTGCTTTATCGGGGTGGCACTGTGGCTTAAAGTGCGCGTGTGGTTGTGAAACGCGATGGAGTTGGATGCAGGTTTGGTAATGTTTGTTTTTATCTTTGGAAGTCCAGCCCTGATATCTGCGGGATGCGAAGCATCACAGGACTCCGGCATATCAATGGGAGACGGAGTTGAATTCTTCCTCGGTTGTACAACAAGCACCCTGAAGGTCTCAGAACCATCTCCCTCACACTGTCTTCCGTCAGCCAATTACAGTAACGAAAATCAAATAACTTGTGGGTCTTCCAGAATCTCAGTTACATTAAATTTGTCAGATTGATCCTTGCTTCATAAACAAGCAAAACTAAGTTATTACTACTGGGGGAATATTACTGGTTTTATTCCTTTCCTACTAGTGTAGTTCCTATTGCTAGAAAGAACATTCTATTCCTGGTATTAATGAACGCGTTTTTATATGAAACAGAACAATAAGGGATGCTTCTCTTAACCCCCCAGAATGTTTTGCTGTGTGCTATGTTACTTGGCCAGAGTGAAAATGCACCAAAAGTTTTTGAAAAAAAAAAACAACAACCCTAAGACTGGTGTGTTTACACAATGTCAGCAGGTTACAAAATTGTTCCTTTGAGAGGCTTTCACAAACATCACCCTGGTCCTATATGCTTTTCCACATTTTTCAAACTCTGGGACTATGTAAACCCAAGGAGCTGCGGTTAACAAAGCTTCAGTGTTGGTGATTCCTGGGAAGGAATTTGTCCTTCCTTAAACATCTTGTATTTTAATATAAGCTGTGAATGGATTCTGTAAGTGCTGAGCAGATAATAACTTTTTTCACCTGATGCATAATCCATGCCAACGTAAAAGGAATCATAAATAGTCCAGCTGATCTATTACAGTACGTGGTAACGTGAGTTTCATGAATATATCTTGGTTTCCAGGATGGTGGTCTCCAGTGTAAATGTGTTGAGAATATTAACGAATCTGTCCTTGTAAATGGCTTTGCAGTCTTCAACCCCACGTGCAAATTTGAATTGTGCAGACCTGTACCTCAGAGAGGCCAGCACAAAATACCACCTTGCAGTAATGCTGCTCATCTTTAGTGATCCCAGATGATCAAAACCTGGGTTGGAACCTTCATTTGAGAACTTTTTGCTGTCATTAAGGTGGGTCTGTTGGGGTCTCCTTAGTGGTGAGCTTTACAGCTGTAGAAATACTGTTGTGAGAACAGAAACCTTCAGCGGCAGAGCCACTCTAACCTGGAGGCTAACACGCTGTAGCCAGCATGGAAACGTTTGCTTGCGAACCTCCACCCTCGTGTCCAGGAGGCCACGTGGCCCTGGCTGCCTGCAGAGGTTTCACAACACAGTCCGATTCCTCCCGTCGCAAGGAGAAATTTAACCATTAATCCTTCCAGTTGAAGGATAGAATTTGTAACCAGACGGACTGAAAAGAAAGTAAAGTAAAATTTATATTGCTATTGAGTAAGTATTTTTTTTTTTTAAGAACGGAAAATATACCATCTCTTTGAAGTTTTGAACGCGTGCAGAGAGAAAAGAATCTCTGTCTAAGCTCTTACATCATTAGCTGCCCAAGATCCTATTGCACCGAATACGTCTTGAAAAATTAGTGCCCACTTTCCAAAGGCTGCTGGGCGTGTGGATGCAGCGAGGCTCCCCTAGTTCAACACAGGGACAGGAATTAAGGCACGTGTCAGAAGCTGATTCAAAATAAAAAGTACATTTTTTTTTTAGTAGGCAACATTTCTTAATGGATAGACAACGTTGACCTGGGGCTTTTAAAAGTAATATTCACAAAGGTTAATCTTAACTTGGAGAGGTATTTTTCCATCAGCTCCGTGCTTTGAACCAGCCCCTAGAGAACCTTCCATTTTAGATTTAGTTCTTTATTGGTTTGCAGATTGTTTCAGCGTGTGATACTGTTTTGGGACCCATAACTGTGAAAAGCCCTTGTTTTTCCTTGGGCTTTAAAAATTGAGGGGTTCTTTTTCACTTAAAAGTTTTTGAATGAGGACTCTAATCTGGTTGTTCCTGTGATGAAAGTTGCATGCACGAAAAGAGCGAATGTCGTATGTGACCGCAATATATCAAGAACAGTGGAAACGACTGTTTAAATCGTAACTTACTACAGTTAGAAGCAGCGTGTCTGTTGTGTCCAACAGCACAACCTCCCGAGGTTCAAAACTGCCACAGATGATGAAGTTTCCATTAAAGCATAATAAACTCTATATGTCAATGTGACAAAAGAACTCTCTTATCTCTTTGGAATAAGAATGCTCTTTGAAGAGCTTCATAAAAGATTGCGGTATGAAATAAGTCTAGCGGATGGTTATTTTGAATTTCTATAAAGTATGTCAACCCGACGGCTAACGGGATTATCTGTGAAGTAACAGAATGTGAAAGATGAATGCTTTCCTCCTCTGTAGCGAATGACATCTCTTTAAAAAGGACAGGTATAAACTGTTCTTCCCCAGTGGTGGTTCAAATCAGGAATGACTCCTTGAAATTAGTGGGGCCTTTCAGATCCAAGGGATCTATCCATAGTTGAAGCCTGACTCAGTTTAAGGTTGAACGTAGATCTGGAGTGTAAATAAGTAATCGTAATCCTGATCAGGCGTATGGTTATCTACCTCTGGAATTGGAACGCCATCTTTCTTTAAGCTTTGCTTATACTTTTAGGTGAATTAAAGTGACCAGGAACAAAGACTAACTAGAATAAGCATTCCCATGCATGAATTTACTTAAGAATTGCTCTCCCTGAACTAACTAAAGGTTAGCAAGCCTGAAATCAGAGGTAGGCTGGATCTGAATATTCAAATTAGTCATAGGCATATTTAATGTTTATGGATTACATTTTATTACTTTTTTTATTGATGAACTAGCTAAATACTAAGCTGTTACTGAAAGACAGAGACCCAGGGGCAGGGAGGCTGAGGAGAGGGTGCTGTTCTGCTCGTTATCAGCCATATACACAAACCAAGCACACATCTAACCAAAAAAGAGGAATTATTGTACTGCTTTCAAGATCTAGTTCATTAACCATTTCATAACTAGGTACACATTGGTTTTTTGTCTTTTTTCCAGGATTAATTCTAGAGTATTACTATTTGAATCGAGAAACCAAAAATTAAAGAGTAGATTTTTTTTTTTTTTTAACTAGCAAGGGAGAAACTGTTTCCATTTTGTAATATTCCTTGTGTGCCAAAAGTGTAAAAGTCCTCTTACGAATGAAGAATTTGGCCAGTGAGCAGTACTAAATAACTCTGACAAACGGGGAAGTTGTGTGCCGGTTAGTAACCGGCCAACAGTAAATAACTCTGTCTGAGGACTGGCGTATTCTACATCATGAAGATGGTGAGAGGAGAATTTCTACCCTGCTCGCAGAAAGGGAATAGAAACAAAAAAAAACCCCAAGCTTTGGAATTAAAAGCAGAGTTCTGTGGCAATTATGAAGTATATAGGCGCTGAAATCGGAAGGAATGTAAAACATTCCTGGGGTTAAACGGCCTCTGGTGATGGCTCCAGAGCTCCCTTGTCTTCTCACCACCTCGGCGAAGAGCAGGCTTGGTTCCGAGGGTGAGGGGCTTCAGCACACAACAGTGTGGCCTCTGGAGCTGAGCAAAAGGGGAACGGAGATGGATGGCACCGGTGGACAGCCAAAATTCAAGTTATTAAAACATTTGGATGCTTTTGGTGCCATTTCATTCATTAAATGCCAGGATTCTGGGGGGAAGAAAAATAAAAGGGGATGTGGGCAAAAGCTACTGGAACTCAGGTTTGCAAGCCCCTATCGTTCCCAATTATCTTTGGCAAATGGCAGAATAAAATTAATGATGCCAAATTATCCTTCTATGCAGTGTGTGATAGCTTAACTATTTTAGCTGTTTCAGTGTTGTAAATGATGAAACTGATAGCACACTAATGTGATCCTTTCAGGCTTCTCGTTTATATTAATGAGTTTTAGTCATCTAAGGCAAACTGATAACTACTGATTAATAGCTTCGCAACTTTCAAACTGGCATCAAAGGCTGATCTCTCCCTTTTTTTCTTTCCTTTTTTTTTTTTTTAACTCCTTGATGGGTTAGGAGTTAAGACAGTTAACAATTAACTCTAATTGAAATCCAGATGTTAAACTCTTGATGGAAGTTAATTTAATTCTGATCATGGCTATAGCTGATTTCAGTCTGATTTTTTTTTTTAAAGTAGCTTTGAACTTGTGAAACAAAGTGTGATTTGTTTCACAATATTATTATTTTTTTTTTTTTAGCATTTGCAGTCTGTTGAAGAGGGCTTGTTAAACTAATATTGAACAAAGATAAATTATCATAGGAGCATCAAATAGGTACTAGCAAAAGCAATTAATTTTGAGTTTTTCTAAGGGGTTTATCGAGAAAAGGCAAACCGCTTTTCTTAAATCTTTAAGCTTTTTTTGATTACCGTATGTTTGTACGAAGAGCAGATACTGCATTTTCTGGACAGTATGTAATGGTAGAGGGCAGACTAAGAGCTACAGGTATGTGCTTGTGGGAAGTCAAATAACCATTACTTGGGTAAGAAAATGAAGGGGAGGTTTTGGAAGAAAAATCATTGAGTGTGAAATAACAAAAGCAAAGTCTCTGAAGAAGACTGGGGATTTTCTATGCAGGCAGCTGCTTACAGGTGAAATCTTGGAAAGTTTGATGGTACGGTATTCAGTCTCTAGGGTTTCTGTCTCTACAGTGCATACAGGATTGTCCAAAACTGTTAGAATAGTCAGTACAAGTAAGACATATTAATGTGGGCTATCCTACACTAATACCTGCATTAGGCTTCAAAACATTCCACTTTGGAAGCAGAGATTTCCCAAAGCCAAGCAGACAACAATTGACTAGAGTGTTTGTGCAGTTATTATTGTTATAAATAACTCTGCATTTTTCCTGGACTGTTTACTAGTAATTACATCAAGCAGCTGAAGTTCTCGCCCTGAGACTCAGATAATCCAGGTCAGCTTCTGCTTTTCAAACAACTGCCTTCATTGTTTTCCAGGAGGAATATCGCTACCGTTTTCTAAATAAGCCATTCCTCCAAATAAGGAAACCTGATACGCTGAGAAATGTAGGCCTAGAGATCAGAAATGCCGTTCACTAATCAGTATAATTTTAGAATATACAGGGATGTTGACGCTTCCTCTTGGTGTTTGAGCTTTAAGGCTGCCCCACAAATGGCTTCACACGTTTGATTTGCACAATGATGGGAACTAGATTTGCAAAAAAAAAACGATCTCGCTGCAGAAAGCGGGGGGGGAAGGGTATCGGTACATGTTTAGTCCTCACTTTAGATCAAGACATTTTACAGTCACTAGATTTTCCAAACAACATCTGCTAGAAAGATAAATCCATTGTAGTGGAAATGAAATGCATATTTTAAATTCAGACAGTTTTGTATTGTATTGTCAGTGATGTAGAGGAAAAATAAATGCGAAAGCCATTTAAAAAGCTTGTGTAAAACCTGCATGTGTGCTAAAGAATGTTGTCCTTTAGAATTAGACCCCAAATCAGACTTTCTTGTCGGATTGACTGGTTTGTTTTTCATCTTAAGAGTTCTTTTCATCTTTAGAAACTTGGGTTTAAAGAAGATCTTTAATATTCTGCAACAGAATTATGCATCTGAACGGTGAGCATCTGCTGCAGTTTGAGGTTCCCTCTTCTCCTGTAAGAGGGCTCAGCGTGTGCTGAAGTTGGAGAGTTTGACAAGATGTGGCTCCGGCTGTAGCCATCGGACTGGCCGTTAGGGATTTGGAACTCTCACTACAGCATCCACACTGAATTTCTAGACCAGCTTTCCAAAACTGCACAAAACTACCCATTTTTACCAACTCACCTTTTGCTCGATTTTTGAAGAGGCCAACTCGAGTTTTAGAACATCACTGAACTCGAGCAGGGCAGGTTTTGTTTGACCAGAAGCCAGGTTTGGTAAGTGAAGATCTGCCTGGCAGAAATAAGATAACTACAAAGTGAATTCTTAAATTCCCAATATTCTCCTCAGAACTGGTGTAAGATACGGATACCAAAATAAAGAATTAAAATAAGAAACAAATAGGTGATAGTTTAAAATAGTTTTAATGCTTACAAAAGGAGCACCGATATAAGGAACTTAATATAAATTACTGAAGCCTTTCAAATCCAAGTAACCTTAGACGGGCCCTTCTAGCAGGAAATACATTATATATTGTTTAGGGATTGAAGGTAGTCCTGGAATACTAAAGAGTTCTAATCTGTAGAAGCAAGGACTCTTCCCCCCCCCCCCCCCCAGCACTTAGAATCTTTCAAAATCCTAACCTGGCTATCCAAAGTTAAGAGCCTGTTTTTCAAAGCAGAACATAATAAAACAAAAAACCCCCACTTTTGGTTAGGTTTGTTTTTTGGTATTTTTAGCCTGCGGTGTTTAAGTTGATCTTCTCATCTGTGAAGAATGGAAGGAAGGATGTTTTGTTTGCCTTTTTTTTTTTTTTTTTGTTTTAAGGAACATTCTTCTGCTCATTTAATACTAACCACTCTGTGAGATGCGCTTGAGAATCACAAAAACTCCTTGATTTGCAATGGAGTGGCAAGTATTGACAAAACTAATGTGCTGGAGTCTTGACTTCATATTGAAGGCTGTTAAGAGCTTCTGTAGCCCTCACAACAATAACAATTAATAATTTGGGTAAATCTTTCTTTTACTGAGTTTTATACGAGAAGGCAAGACACTCAATGATCTCAAAGGTCCTTTCCAACCATGAAGATTCTGTGATTGTATTTTTACAGTATCTGGACCAGGTTTCATTAAGAATGTCTCGTGATTGCGTTCTGGGTAGATTTTTCCTCTCTTTCTCCACTGTGAGCTGTGCGCCAACCTCCGTAACCACTTACATACAAAAACTGTTCTAGCAAAATACTTCGTGTAAATTTAGCTTTTTCAAACGGGAAGAGGAGGAAATCAGCCCCATACGAGCAGCTACTTCTTCACGGTTGTCCAGAGATACCAGTCAGTACTCCGTGAGTCGCAGAACACAGCAAGGAAACAGCTTTGTAGAAGATTGAGGGCGCAGTTTTATGTTACGCTGAGTTCAGTCGAAGTTTAGGCTGCCAGTGAAATGGGATCCTGTTCTCCCCGGGCCAGCCATGTGCTTCCACTGTTTGTGTTTGCTCTGGCAACCCTGCGACTGTGGGCAAGTTGGATCGGTTTGCTGACTTAATGGAAAACTTGCTTTCAAAACTAAAAGCAAGTTTTCCATTGGATTGGATTGGTGACCCGAGACAGAAAACTGCATAATCCTGTGCAAGATGGAGGGAGCGAATATGTACCTTAGGGAAAAAGAAAATAGGACTTCACCTTTCAACAGCAGCCAGCGTAATGTACAACTGTGACCTTAGGTTACAAACTCCGATTCCATCTAGTTTAAAAATACAGAATACTTAGGATCTTTTTAAAACATCAGTTGGCACCTACAGGGTGAGAACCTGGTTCTTTATTATTGGATGTGAACTACCCTGCGTGGTTACAGCACTGCATGTCGAAACACTGAAACGGGTGGAATTTGAATAGGGGAATAGAACATCCTTGGTGTCACTGACTCACTCCTTGCCAATGCATTACCTGCGGTACTGAGCATCTCTTACATCATGGGTATTTCCTAGAGAAAAAAAGAGATAAACATGAAACTGTTTATCTGCAGTGTAACCTATTATCAGAGGGTGTGGAACAAGTCTTTAAACGCCTTTAGTTGCCTCAGACAAGCAGGAAGAACTCTGCTACAGCCCGGGTTAATGTTCCGGGTCAATGGTTCTCGTTTCAAGTTGGTGACTGACTTAACCAGCAGAAAACTACAATTTCCAGGGTGAAAACAAATTCTTCATCCTCTCAGCTCCCGTGGACTAATCTAACCTTTTCTGATTCATAATACATGAAGTAGCTTTATGCAAGATCTCATCTCTTTCTGATCCACTTTGTTTCCTTTCACTTTGATATAGATCAGGAGTAATGCTGTTTGAAGTCAAGGTATTTATAGAGCGTAATATTATCCTTTAGCTTTATTCGTGGAAGTAGTCCCTGCAGGTAGCCTGATGGGATACGCACTGCGGAATCAAGCCTTAAGGCAGTGAAAGTTACAGTTTGTTGGACCAAGTTGTATTTATAGTGGGAACAGATATGGCAAAAATAGTATGTAGTAACAAACATGTTATAGCACTTAAAATTGGGGACTGTCATAAATACTCTCTGGATCACTCTCCTGCCCCTTGGCAGTGGAAAGTAGAATAAAGAACTTAATTTTCCACATTGAGAAGAGCAATAGCCCTGCTAGGTCTATCACGGAGCTGGGAGCAGAGCCGGTCGGGTGCGGCGCCCCAGAGGAATTCTCATCGCTGGGAGGAGTAGAGCCGCGCTTAGCCGACCTTTGTACGTTTTTAGGGGGACTGTCGTAGAAAATTCCCTCTGCTTTGTGCAGTCAAGAGCTGGGGCGCTGCGGATCAATGTTCTTTATTACAGTAGCTAATAAAAAGAGCTTTATCAGGTTACCTTGCTTTGCAGCTGGTTCTTACATCTGTCTCTGTTAAGCATTTCCCCACTTACTGCAAGGGCAGCCCAGTGCGAGGGCAGCTGTGCAGCAAGACGAGTGGAGAGGTGTCGCGCATGCAGGAGTTTGCATTAAACAATCCAGCAAGAGATCGCCGGTAAATTCGCTCTTCTCAGCTATTCAAATCAGGCTGCAAATTTCCCGTGCCAGAGCACTCACTGTAACTGGCCCGAGCGCATACATTGGTGATAAAAATTGTTTAAAAATGTCGCAATCCTGCTGTCAAATATGAGCTGACTGTCAATTGGAAATCAGAATGTACAAGCCTAGCTTGTGGTGTAAAGCACGTCTTTGCAAAAATATTTGATGGTTATACTAAAAATCCTTGTGTCTGCCTGCTTGCTTTTGTTCAGTTACAGAATCGGGGGATAACAATAATAAACTGCCTCCCATGGCTTCATTATGTGCACAAGCCCATTTTTTTTGAAGCTGCATATTAATGTTAATATACATCATTATTAATACACAAGGAACAAATACAAATATGAACTACAGTCTTTTTTACGAAAATTGTAGATGGAGAGAAATCCAAGTCACAAGAGTGTAAGCAAGAACAGAGTCTGCGCTTTGGCTCTTGAAAGAGAATAGGAAATTCAAATGGATAATTCTTTTCAGTCCTTTGCGCACACCAGAAGATTGGGAGTATTGCTAACCAGTACTGAATTTTACTGTGACATTCAGAAAATCTTATTAATTATTGTCTAAAACTCTAGTTTTCCCTAGCGTGTCTGTTTCCTAAGCCTTTTCCCTTATAATGACTAGGTTTCTTAATTTTCCGTTTTCAGGCCTGATCAATGAAAAGGATAGAAAGTGTAAAAGTTGTTTTAATTTCTTTCCGTATAACCTCTAGCCAGAAATACATGATATTGCCGAACAGGAAGAAAAAAAATGAGAGAAATGTGAAAGCTATTGGTGTTCTGAGTGGAAGCCCTGCTCCCTGAAGGATAGAGCTATTTCATGTTCCCCTTTTCAAATGGAGCATTACAGCATATAATGCAGCAATTATTTTGTTGGGTAGGTGTTTCATTACCAACCTGGGCCTTGGAGGTGATGGGAGAAAATTTGTCTTGACCTTCCAGGGAAGCCATAAAAGAGAAATGATGTCTAAATAATAAATGTTTAGGAGAAACGCGAAATGCCTAACGGTGTTGCACTTAGCTTTCGTGACATCTGTGCATTGGAGTATAAAGAGCTGGTATATGGATCATTTCAAAAACAGGAATATTTTCCATTGTTCCTTTGCATTTTTGACCTTCCTTCTTCTCCTGGTTCGATCCCTCCCAAATGCGGTTTAATTGTTTTTTCTGCAGGATGCGTGTTTTCCTGGTTTTCCCTTAGGACTGCAGCAAGCCACAAAAAGCAGATTTGGAAAAAAAAAAAAAAAAACAACAACTTTGATTCTGAAGTGAGGCTGGTGGGATGAGGTTTTTATTTACTATATTTTGCGGTATGTGCAGCATTTGGTAGCCACAGGAGAACAAATCTTGCCTTCTCCCTTTGATGCTCCTGTGGCAGCAGGACGGTAAGAGCGTGGAGAGAAGATGCGGGAGGAGTAGCTGCTATGACACGTGGCCCTGCTTTGCATCGCCGCTCGGGGGTAGGAGTGCCAGTCGTTCTTGGGTTTGGGTGTCGTGGAGTGTCTTTCTTCCTTCATTTTCCAAATTTAGATTTTAGTAGTTTTCAGGGCCAGCAGTTGAGGTTGTTGTCATTCCTAAGTTGTTCCGAAACTTATAATTCTATCGTTATGTTGTTTAGTCCCCTGCTGAATAACCATAATGCTTTCTGTGCTTCTGCTCTTTCCAATTGCTTTGGGAAAGGCTGACTTCCTCTCTGATCTGCAATAAAAATTATTTTAATGGAAAAATAAATTGCTCTAGAATAAATAGTCCATTAAATGATCTCACTTTTAAATCTTCCCTTCTACACAAGTAGGAGTGTTGCCAGGTGTTGTTTTTCTTCTTATTTTATATTCCTCTAGATCTAATGGAGACGGAGATTCTCTTTTGCCAAGCAATTGTGGTGCCCCCAAAGAACTGCTGATCTGGACGGATAAATGATCGTTATGTTGAGCTTTATTAATGTTCCTAGGAACCCTTGTGTAACATTATCCATCGTGCCAGAGCGTAGGAGTAACTTCTGATTGTATCTGGCTCAAGTGATCTGCCTCATTGGCTGTGAAGTTTTAAATCCTCAATGATTCCACATACCAATCGATCAGCTGTTTTTCCGTGGCTGCTTGACAGTCTTTGTTTTACTCCTAACTCTGAAGTGTTTCTGTTCTTGGCTCAGGTGCTTGGGTAGAGGCGATCCTTTAGAGAAATAAATGCCGAACAACTTATCCACTGCTTTATTGTATCCTTATTTGTGTCAGCTGGGTCTCTTGGACTCGGTAAGATTTGGAGTAATGTTTCTGGACACAAAAGGTTTGCAGTGATTCGAAGAGGCTCAAAGGAGAGCGTTTAGGTAGGTCTTCGATGCGTAAAGCAGAACTCAACTCAACAGCCAGGAACTTAAGCTGTAGCATCCAAAGCGCGTTATCGGCGAGAGGCAGGAGCTCCCAGCTGCTGAGCTCCGAATGCAGCTCCGCTGGAGAGCCGCTCCCTCTTGCAATGATAAGAAATTACTGATAAGGAAATAAGTAGATTCTTGCCTCTTTTTGAAGTCGGTTTTTAGCTTTATGTTCCCTTTGGGAAAGAAAAATCTAATCTGATCCGTTGGTCTCAAAATGTTGCCTGCGCTAAATCTAGCTTGGAGTCTAAGGAAGCACAAATGATGCCAAGCACCATCCAAAAGACTCTCCTTGACACGGAAGCCACTAACCCTTTACACCATGCTGCTTGTGTTTCTGAGGCTTGCCTTCTCCAACCACAGCTGTACTTCTCCCCTCTTCCCCTCCATTTTCAGCCTTGCTTTTCCATAATTGGGAGTCTTTGGTGGCTTCCCTCTCAGCACAATTCCAAACCCATTGCGTTTGTGCCAACTGAGTGCCCTTCGTCTGAATCGACCTCAGGGACCTTCCCTAAACCCTCTTCCCATTCTCAAGACTTGTTCAGACGCTCTTCTCCTTCCTTCTAGGCTCTCTTTCTTCACAGACTTCTTTTCTACCTTTTCATAGCTCCTTTCCGCATGCTTGCTGATACTTGCTGCCTTTATTTTGTTCTTTGTCTCTTCCCTAATAAGGCCTTTTGCCCATGAGGAGCCCTTGGTAAATATTTGTGTGAAACATGCCCGTTATAAAACAACCTCTGGTAGCTGTCGTGTGTCTCTCGTTGTATGTGGACAGTGATGATGTGCTTCTGGGATTCTAGCCGTAGTTGGCACTGCTCAGTTTTTGGACTGCACGCCCAATAGCGTGCTACCTGAATCTTCTTGTCTTTTTATTAAGGAAATGGTTATCTAAAGTGATGTGATGGGTATTGGTTTATTGGAGGCTTCATGTGACTCGGTGTAATATACAGGTCCGGAGGGAGCGGGATTGCATTACATTATTTGTAATAGCAGAAACTTGATGATCTGAGAGGACACAAAGCATGGTTTATCTCTGAGTTTTTGTTACTATTACAAACCTAGAAAAATACCCAAGGAGTGGCTGCAGCTTTAACTCATCTCAGCTGAGAGCTGGTTTTGATCACAGGGAAATGTGCCAGTTCTTCTCAGGGCTTCTGGAGAGCCTTGATACCATTTTGACATCATGATGACTAGATATAAGAGTGCTTAACAAGACTGTCAGTACGGTGTCAAATTTATATGTACATATATGTATACATATAAAAAAGATTTTAAACTTTTCTTCCTCTCCTTTATCTCACGACAGCTATATCTTGCTTTACTGTGTCTCAGGGGAACAGCATCACTGCTGGAATGTTTTCTCTGCTCTTTTTTACTGCCTATCAGTCCCTTAGTTTTGCCATAAAGAGGTGGTTTAAAAAAAAAATAAAAATCTACCAATGTCTGTGTTTAGATGATGACATTTATGCATGTTTCCTGTCGGCGGATAGTTGAGATAAGCAAAAGCATGTTCCAAATTGTAAGCTGGAAAGAGCAATCGTTATTGCCCTTCAGCACTGCGATGGCAGTATGGATCACTGCAGCAGGCCATTATGCAGGTTCTTTGTTTGTTTGTTTGTTATTTTTTTTCTTCAATCAAACTGACAATGACAATATCATAGAATGGTTTGGGTTGGAAGGGACCTTAAAGACCACCCAGTCCCACCCCCCTGCCCTGGGCAGGGACACCTCCCACCAGCCCAGGTTGCTCCAAGCCCCGTCCAACCTGGCCTTGAACCCCTCCAGGGATGGGGCAGCCACAGCTTCTCTGGGCAACCTGGGCCAGGGGCTCACCACCCTCACAGCAAACAATTTCTGCCTAATATCTCATCTAAATCTCCCCCCTTCCAGTTTAAAACTGTTCCTCCTCATCTTCTCGCTATGCTCCCTTATCAAGAGTCCCTCCCTCCTCCATGTCAAGTGCCTTCCCGTAACATTTTGCATGAAGTTAGGAGAAGATTCAATCTGTTCATATATGTGCTTTATTAACAACAAATCCTGATAACCAAGCCGTGTGGTTTTCTTAATTTCCTAAAATGTAAGTCCCCATTTTATGAGGCTTCTCAGTATGGGGTCTATGTAATGTACGTACTGTGAACATGAAGGTGTTTAAGATACAAAGATGTTACTCGAGTTTAATACTGATGTGCACAGAGCTTAAGAAGAATTAGTTAAACAGTCACTTCCCCCTGAACTGCAGATAGTAGGAATAAATGTCATAATACCTGTGAACATGCTCTCTCTGAAGCCCTCTAAGGAGGTAATGTGGAAGTTAATATTGGGAGCCAGACAGTTAAATACACTGTAAATAGTTAAAAGCTGTCTCTATCGCATGATAATGTGGGCTGACAGCCTTACTACGCTGAACCGCTGAAAGAAATTGAAACTGTCTTGGTGTATGTTTTCAGTCCTGTTTGTCCAAATGCGTTACTGCTGAGGTCAGTGTTAGAGAGCTGTCTTGTCTTTCTCTTCACTGATGGTCGTGGGCTCAGGTTGCTGAGCCCATTTCGTTCTATTTAGGTGAGCATCCTGGAGTGTACGTGCGTCGTAGTCTCTGTTTTGAACAAGAATTGCAGAGTTTCACCCAGGAAGAGAGAATGTATGGAGCTCATCCATCCATACCTGAGAGGGATGCAGGGAGCAATTGCGGGAAGCAGGGAGTGCAGCTGACACCGCCTGGTCTCGCCTCTGGCGTCTGGCTACACTCACCAGTAAAGATTTCAGATTTGCATGAGTTTCCTGAGTTCATCTCAGTAGTGCTTGCAAAGCCCCCGTGTAATTCTGAGGAAAGAATTCTCCCTCTTGCCCCCCTACAAATGCCATCTTGACGCAGACTCTGATCCAAGATTTTTTCTTAACAGATAAAAGTAAGTGTTGGTCATGTGCAGGATTGCTCTTATGAGTTTGTCTCACCTGTAAGTCTAATCAGCGCTGTACTGGATTTAGGCATGTGTTGTGAATTAAGCTGTTCCATGCAGACAAGCCCCCTGACTTTGACTTCTATTGTTCCTGTTTTTCTGGGCTTTGTGCGCGTCTCTGTTTATTGATGGTAAGTGCCCTCCGTAGCATATGGCTGCTGAAGTGTGGTGTCAGCACAAAAGCTACCCTGGAGGATAAGATAAAAAAGATGCTATGTGGGCAACTACATAGGAAGAATCTTCAAAGGAGTGATATGAAGAGCATCCCTTGAGACTTAACTCCCCCGATCAGCTAAACAAACATGGGACCAGTTAATCTTTCTGGCCCACGGGGGAGTTCACAAGTGTCCTTCAGAAGTTTCTGGCTGAATGCAAGTAAGAATCCTCGACAGAAGCGTTAGATGCACCCTGCCTCCTGTGCTTGATGGTGTTAAAACTTTACTTGGTAGATGCTACGACAGCAAGTATTCCTGCCTCAGACGGGAAGCTCTCAGTAGTTGAAGCGTGGCTTCTGTCTACGGGAACCTGGTGGCCTGGTAAGGGCCAGTTAATCTCTGGGATGCCAGCCAACAGAATTTTTGGATTTATGTCATTTTGCCTCTAGCAGGCTTGTCTGTTGGGGCTGGTGCTTCCCCTTCAGACGGGTTAATTTTGTCCCACTCTCTGAACACAGGGGAATAAAACTTAGCCTCTTTATTCTTCTGTTCCCCCTCCATTGCCCGTGTTAATTTAATTTGACAGCCTGGAGAATAGGATTTGTCAAATACTGTAACTTTAAGCAACACAGATATTGAAAACTGTGCTTTAAATTTATCTAATCCAGATGTGAGAACCAATAAAGCGCTCAGATGAAATGAAATGTCAGGCTTTGTGGGGAGAGAAAGGGAGAAATACTATTTGCCACTTATTTTTCCGCATGGCATAAAGTGCAGAGCCGGGTTCAATCAATTATATTAGTCTCCAAGAATAGAAGTAGTTTTTGTCATTTCGGTGCTGGTAGCTAATAGTAAATATGATTGATATCAAAACGCTGCATCTCACAAGACTTGCAGAGTAAAAACAATTTAGTGTTTGGGCAGTGAAAAGGCTCGTTTTGGTACGTATTTGTGGCTAAGTTGCTGAGATGATCTTCAGCTCAGAATAGTAACGGCTAATTAAGCAAATCCTGTAGTATCATGCATGAAACCGATTACCTCTCTTCCCAACAAAACAAGGCACCACTCAAAGAGATAACATTTCTCTCTCTTAGTAGTACTAACAAAAAAGCCACCCATGGAATGATTTTCGGTCTGCAGGAATTAGCCAGTTGGAACCAGTCAAAGACCTCCAAAACTCCAGTGGGTGGAAGAAAGCTTGGAAGCTGTTGCTGCATGTGGGCTGAATACATGAACTATAACGTCCAATTTGGGAATTTCATTTGTTCTACAAAATATATTCTCAAATACTGTGCATAAACCAACTTCAGTTTCTGCAATATTTGTTTTTCTGTACGTAGGAAAAACCTGAAAGATGTATAATAATTATCTTAAGCTAATTTTCAGCTAAATTGCTTCCCCTGGCGACCTTTCTTTGGCAGAAGGGAAGAAATGCTGAGTACCTCTAGGCAATATTTATCAAACAGTTCATTCCCCAAAAGTGCCATTTAGTTTTAGCTAAAAAAAATGGATATTCATCAAATTCAGAGCATAGGCCTAATAAGTAGGATTCGAATTTGAAAAATTTCCGTTTGATATTTAAAAGGCAAAGATTTTAATGTCAATACGAATTGCCATTTTAAATTTGCTTGCATTTAATATAAAAGCTGAAGAAATTTTCAATCAAAACAAAACAATTTTTCACATTTAAAAATAACTTTATAGTAAGCCGGAAGTTGTATGCGTAGCTCAAACAGTAAGTAAATGCTGGCGCTGAGAGCACTAACTTGATCTGTCTGTACCGTATTGTTGTGGTATGATAAAATAAAGTTGGACTGCTCTTAGACTTGTTTCCATTCTCCACCATATGAATTAGGTGTCCAGGAACAGGTTAGAAATTGAACTGTATTGAAACCACCACCTTCAATTCCATTCTCAGAAAAACCACCTTTCGTATTTGAATAGAGTTTGACCCCAATCGAGACCAGCTGTGCTTTTGATCACACAAAATCAAAACATGTATGATAAGATTTTTGCAAATCCAACCCAGCTACTGGCACTGTGTGTCTATAAATGATGATTTGCTTAAGTCAAAACCTGTAGAAAAAACCTCAAAGGTTTACTGGGGGAAAAAGTACGCTGAGAAAACGCAGGTCTTAGAATTTTTCTTCTTCCTAAGACACCAAATTAGAACGGCCAGGTGACTAACGTCAGCACAATTAATAGAATTAACTGCTCGTGTTGGAGCCTTGGATTTTGTAAACTGAGCCGTGTGAAGTTAGTGCATTAATTAAGAGAGTGGGACACAGCAGACCCTAATTGAATTACTCAGTTTTTCAAAGACTTTCTGCATTGTCTTAGCACAGAATTACCTCTTACTCCAGATCTGTGATACGAGGCTACTACTACTTCTTACGTCCGAAGGGAGATCTTTATTTTCTATTATTTTTTTACGTTCGCGAGCCCAATAGGCTATGATGTTGAAAGAGCTTCTTCAGGGTGATGTAAAGGCAGAGCTTTTGTCAAAGATAGCTGTTGGGATGTGAGTTTGGGGCAAAGTCTGGGGTTTCTGCTGGAGTCTCCAGGTCTCTCACCCTTCCCAGACTATGCTTAGGGTACGTTTTTTATGCAGCCAGCTTACAAATTCGGGCTGAGATTACTACTAAAAGGGCAAAATTTGAGCAGATAAAATTTCATAGCCCTGGATGTTTTCCAAGAGAAGTACCCTGGTAGAAATGCCAGGTGCCATAGCTATATTTGAGAGAGAGAGAACGCTTCCTAAGCTGTTGTGTCCAGAGCTTTGGATTTGCTGTCACAGAGGAGTTTCTGCATCAGTCACAGGTAATTCAGATGGAGGCGGTGCTGCCGAAAGATGTCAGTGAAGACACATCCGCATTGAAAAATTCCATGCTTTCTAAACAATGCAGTATCTGTCTGGATTCCGGCTCTTTGAAACCTTAGTATAACCTAAGAAGTAGAAGTGCCATTTAAAAAAACTCAGTCCATTCAGCTGATCATAGGCTCTGGCCTCTTGGGTTTGTTTGATTCATTCATTAGCTGTGTAATCCATTTGTTTCTGCTGGGGTTCCATAAATCACATGCTTGCCGACGTGGAGAGAGTTGTTTGAAAGGATGGAAGAACCATTAAGTAGAAAGGAGAGTATGTGTAAAACGTTCACCCTACGTAGCTGGGGGGCGGGGAATAAGCAGTGGCCTCTCCACAGCATGGGGCGGAAAGCCCAGCAAAACCTCAGCCGTTTCCCCTGTTTCTGGTTAACGTAATAAACATGGTCCTGGGCTATTCCCAGCAGGGACATACTGCAGCTTCCAAAGCTGGGGATCGCTTTCTTCTGTCATGCTCAGCCGTGGCTTTGTATGTTTTTCCTCCAAATTACAACATGGTTTTAATCTAAACAGACATCAGTTTTGTACGCCAAGCACATCAAATATATATCGCAAGGATAACAGAATGGAAGAAAGGAACACGGCTCACAAAGTGACCGCGTGATAGCACAGGGAAGAGGAGGGGGAAGTGGAGGAAAGGGCCGAGCAGGGAATGGACCCCCTAACTCAAAGCAACTTATGGAAAAAGCAGTCAATGAATAGAGGTATTGTATGTGACTTTGTGAAGGAGATTCCCCAGGGAAAGGTTAGGTTCCAGGATAAATGAAATCTCCCCTCAGATGGCATTCTTCTCTGTCCAGATACAGGCATGACCATTACCCGTTATGAAATAAATTGAGAGTTTTTATCGCTTCTGTTCTAATTTACATGATTTTATAAGTGTCTTATTTTTGTCTTGATTGGAAGGGCTGTGTCATCAGGAGATTCTGCTTTTCTGGAAGACGTTTTATTCTAGGATCTCTCAAGAACCTCCTCCAACTTATATTTTTTCTTCAAGCTTTTTATACTTAGTGTCGGTGGAAGGTACAGGCTTTTTCCACGGTCACTGCAAAACTCTAGATAGAGAAGAGTCAACACTGTGTGAGTCTCCATGGTTTGGTGTCTCTCCAGCTTCTGGGGGTACTGGATAACTTTTGGGAAGAGGGTGTGAATGGAGAAGTTCTGGCTTGGGAAGCTTTAGGGTTATTAGTCCTGTGTGAGCTCACAAATTAGCACAGATGCTTAATGAGGCAGCTGTCATGAAGAGTATGTGGGACTGAGGAGGGAAGAAACAGATGGGATGCCTCTTCCAACCTGCTCCGAGGCCAAAAAGCTGTATGATGTCATGGTGTCATTATTGTGACATAGCGCTAAGCTCTGCTTCTTTGACAGTTGTGCTTGGGGTCGTTTGTTTGCTTAAGTGATTGCTGCTACAATTAGAAAGTTACAGGACAATTTCATTGTTAACTCCAGAAGAAGTTGGTTTTAGTTCTAAAACTTCGAAGAAGTTTTAAAAACATGGAGTGTAGTCTAAAAATGCAGAAACCTCAAAGTTCCTGAATCTTAGAATAATATCCCAAGATTAATTTTTTTCAAGTTATTTTTTGCTTGTGCTTTTTCAACTCCTGAATGTGACCAGTATTTGCAGGAAATAGAAATGTGTCAGCCTGAGCGTAGTGCATCGGGCACTGATTTTAGCTGAGTTTAGTTCAGCGTTTGGGGTTTACATTGTCATCGTTCTTTGGAAACTCATGCAAGTGCTAGATGAAGTGCACTCGTGCCTTACGGGCTGCTCCAGGTTGTTCAATCATAGAATTGTTCGGGTTGGAAAGGACCTTAAAGATCATCTAGTTCCAACCCCCCTGCCCTGGGCAGGGACATCTCCCACTAGACCAGGTTGCTCAGAGCCCCATCCAGCCTGGCCTTAAAACCTTCCAGGGATGGGGCTTCCACCACCTCTCTGGGCCACCTGTTCCAGTGTCTCACCACCCTCATGGTGAAGAACTTCTCCCTAACGTCCAGTCTGAATCGTCCCATCTCTAGTTTTAATCCATTCCCTCTAGTCCTACCATTATCCGACACCCTAAAAAGTCCCTCACCAGCTTTCTTGTAGGCCCCTTTAAGATACTGGTAGGCCACTGTAAGGTCTCCTGGGAGCCTTCTTTTCTCCAGACTGAACAACCCCAACTCTCTCAGTCTGTCCTCATAGGAGAGGTGCTCCAGCCCTCTTATCATCCTTGTGGCCCTTCTCTGGACACGTTCCAGCATGTCCATATCTCTCTTGTAGTAGGGGCTCCAGAATTGGATGCAGTACTCCAGGTGGGGTCTCACGAGAGTGGAGTAGAGGGGGAGAATCACCTCCCTCGCCCTGCTGGCCATGCTTCTCCTGATGCAGCCCAGGATACGATTGGCTTTCCTATTTAGTTATCAAGCATAGAGACATGGTCATCTACTTAGTAGATGAAAGGTATTAAACCAGATTTGTCTGCAATCGTCAGTAATACGGTGATATAAGGAGGACTGTGATATTTGTATTGTTTTTAGAAAATTCTGCTGAACTTTTTTGGAAAAAGATTACAGAAATAGTCTTGCAGGGAAACAGGTACAAAAAAGGAGTCGTTCTCGGAGTGTGAGTGAGAGTGCAAAGGAAGCAAACTGCATGTAGAAGGTATAAAAATGGCTTTTAAAAAAAAAAAAAAAAGAATCAAGCTGAAACATGTTCTCTTTAGTATATGGTCTCACTCTCCAGCTGCTACTTCTCCAGCCAGGCATGCAGCAGTTTCACTGTGGCACTCCCTGTGGACTTGGCATGGCTCAGGCTGTCACGACCAACAACAACACGGTGCTGCCGAAACAGATGAAGCACGAGTTGAATGGTGCCAACACTTTATAATGTTACAGAGTTTTTACCCAAAAAGAAGGATCCAGCACTGAAACTGCTTTATGTTCAGTTCTTTTTACAAATCCACACCTCTGACTTCTAGTTCTTGAGAAACGTGTTTCTCTCTGTGGCTTTTCAGAGACGCTGCACGTTCTCGGTCTCAGGCTTTGATGTACTGTATTTTGACAGTTGCTTCAAAGCTTAAGTGGATTGGGCTCCAGAGGGTTGTAGATTCAGACTACAATTTCAGATGGATGGGAATAAGGGAGGGAAGTCAAGTATCATAACGGTGTCTGAACCCTGGGAAGCAAAATGGTAGTTGGTAGCAGAGCCAGCGTGATAAGAGCAGAGTGCTGGAAGCAGAATTACAGGACAGCTGGGACTAAGTCACTTCTTCCTGAAAATTTTCTCTCCGGAGCTCCTTGGGTTTGTTTTACAGAGCGTTAGAAATGATCTAAACTCAAGACTAAGGGGAAAATGTGGAATTTCAGCCATTGTTCTCACCCTGACTCGCCCCTTGTGCCCGCAGGTAAAATGTTGTGTTTCCAATCTGTAAAACAGGTCAGACACTTACTCGCCCTCCTCAGAGACACGGCGCGGGAATTAGTTGCCATTTACAAAGTATTTTAACGTGCTGTCATTCTTTATGGTTCAGAATGGACTTTAACCGTAGAGATTTTTCTGGGTGGCTCAGAAAAGACCACGCCTGCCACATCGCGCTCAGCTTTATTCGAGTTGCCAGAAAAAAAAAGCTAACAAATTGGCATAAGCTCAGAGGAAAGCAACCCAAACAACTCGGGGACTGGCTGGAGGGGCTAAATTAATAACACAAGATTAAGAGAGATAAATGTATGTAGTTTGGTGAAAGCTGTTCCCCTGGAGTTAATTATGCCATATTATTTTAAAGATGTAAATGTTGAAGGTTTTGCTTAGCGTGCTCCACAGAGGTAATTGGCAGAGAAAAGAGGAAGCAAAAAGGAACTTCAAGTTGAATACCAAGGGAAAAGAATTTCCTGACAGTGGATTGTTGCTCTGTCAACCAGACTTGCAGGGAAGTGCTGAAAACCCCACTGTTTGAAACATGAAAGCCTCCTAAAGTCCTGAACTGAGATGAAGATGAAACTCAGCGAGTCTCGTCTGCTTCAATTACTATAATTTGTGAGACTCAGATGCCATTATTGATACAGCAGTAATGCCCAGGAGCTCCAACCAGAGACGCGTGCTGTAGAAACACACTAACAACCTTTCCCTATCTGCTATAAGATCTGTAGAGCAACCTGGATCTAGACCAATTCAGAAGTTGGTCTCGAAGGGCCGCAGCCGGCGCTGGTGTGGATTCTCTGCCCTCTCCTCTCCCGGCAGAGGCACAAGGGCAGCCTGTGCTGGCCAGACCAGTGCGTCCGGCACAGCAGAGCTGCCCTTGGCGTATCCGAGAGGGCAGTGGCAAACAGCTCCCATTGACTCAACCTCCGTGTGCCTTTTCAGCTCACAAACAAAAATACTTTCCCAGGCTTCCATGCTCCTCCTGATCAGGAATTACAAGAACTATAGGAGGATTCACAAACTACAATGAAAACCTAAGTAGGAAAACTCACGAAACATTAGTTTAACTTCCCAGTTAGTCAGGAACATCTTTTCCCTTAGATATTTTTTTCTCTCAGATTCCAGGTGTTCCTGTGCTGCAGCATATACCAGAGCTGACCTGAATATTTGAGGAAGGATGACTGTGGTGCCCTGGAGTCTCCTTGCAGGCAAATTTATCCTGGTAGTCTTAGCAGGGTCTATTAACCCATGTTTAGCGCTGTGCTATTGCAATTACGGTGCTTCCAGGGATTAGGCTAACTTGTTTAGACTTATCGCAAGCATCTCTGCAATGCTCAGCAGTCAGCTAAGCGTTTTTCCTAGAAAACAGCATCAGCAAAAATCAGTATTTCTGCCAGTTAAATGAGACGCAGACCTAAAATCAAACCGCTCTGATTGTGCAGTTTATTTAGATCAGGCAAATCCTGAACTCTGGTCTGTAGCGTTAAGGAAGAAGTCAACGTTGATCACAGCTTTTAACTTGCCGGGCACTGGGTTTGATCAGAGAACTGGATCGAATGTCCTATGTAAACAAAACAGTACATTTGAAACCACGTGTGAGAAATTGTAGCTGTGAAGCCTTAATCATATTGCGTGGGAAATACGTAAGTTAGTCGTTTAGCTAGCAGCATTTAAATTTCTGGAAAAAAGAAGTCTGAAGCTAGTACTTCAGCGCAAAATCCTGTATTCTTTTTACATCTGTGATTACAAGCATACATGAGGTCTTATAAATAATGCTTCTGCCAAGCTTTGTTACCTATGCTGATGAACCCTGCAGGGTTTTGTTCTCAACCTGTAATACAATGATAGACCGGGAATGGAAGTCCGGTTCCATTCCCTTCCCCTGTGGCCTTTCGTTCCTTATCTACAGCTTTCTGCCATACCAAGCCTCAGCCCGAGCAGAACTCTTAACATCTTGGTCCGTGATTTAAGTTTAGCAGCACATTGTATTTATGACAGTGCGGGAAGCCTTAGGGCATCTCAGATGGAAAGATGCAGGTGTGGAATTTCAGCCTTTTTGTGTCATCTTTTTTTTAGAATGCTTCTGTTTTGGGGTGTTAACTTCAAGATAAGTAGGTTTTAGAAAGCAATGCCAGTGGAATGAAAACAATGGAATTGTTAGTGTTGCTCAAACTCCAAGAATCCCCTCCTGTTCCCGCACTGGGTAACTCCTGTACATGAACACGTACAGGCAGCGTTTTTATCAGGACATGTGCTGCCCAGCAATTAACTAAATGGGAAAAAAGAAAAAAAGATGTGATCTAGAGTTTAGTGCATTTACTCTACTCTTTCAAAAAAAAAAAAAAGAAAAAAAACCCGTGCCATATAAAAGCTTCCAGGATACTGTTGTCAGTATTCTGGCTAATTAACTGATTAACAGTTTGGGAAGCTGTAGTATTTCTGGTTTTGTTGAACTCTTCGCTTCAGACTCACTGCTTAATGGGAGAAAGTCTGGTGTGGGCCCTATGCATGGTAAAGCCAAGGTGACAATTCTATTCCCGGGACCAATCCTGGAAATCAGGGCAGAGGAGCTGATTTTTCCAGGCTGTTTTAGCTTTCCTTATCCGCTCCCTGCCATCTGGACATCAGAACATGCTCTCTGCATCCCGTCACTAACACTCTTCCAAAGAGAAATGCTGTGATAATGAGTAGTAACTTGGCTGTCCCATTCATTAGATATATCGTGACTTAATGATAACATTAATTGAATTGGCTGAATAAGTGCTCTTTGGGCGGGATGCCAGTGTTTCTGGGAGTTTGTGTAACAGCCGTGCTTCTGAGGAAGTGAATGAGATATGAATCCGTCTTACAGTAGGCACCGGTTTGGTGTCTGTTCCCGTGGTTCCCATCATGTTACGGCTCTGGAATGATACGTATACAAGTATACGGCCGGCTCTAGTTCGATGCTCGTGACCAGTGGGGGGATTTGTCACAGTGAGGATAATTGGAATTAGCACTTCGCAGATGGTGTTCCCTGCCCTGGTGGCATGTTCACCACCAACCACACTCTTTCTTCTCGTTTGGCTCCTCGTTGGCTGTACATTCCTGGCCTTGACCTGGAGAGGTCAGTGGCTCTTTCCTCTACCTCCTTCTTTACCTTCTGCCCTCTCCAGGTCTCTGGCATAAGGGAAATCAGAAGGTGGGATAACGTTCTTGTTGTCCGGGATTCCTAGCAGCAGGTTTGCCGGTCTTCCTTTCCATTTGCTAGTCCTGTGTGTTGTCCCCTGCTCCTTCCGAGAGCTTTTGTCAGGGAGTACTGCAGCGCTCTGGGTGCAGGGCTCGGCCTTCCTCTGGGACTCCCGCCGCATCCATAAAGGCAGGATGAACTACAATAGTGACTGTGCTGATGTGGGGGGTGTTAAAACTAAGGGATAACTCCTCATCCGAGCTAATGCATACTGTATGTATGTTACCAAAATCTGAGTTCTTTCATTACTTAATCATTGTTTTCATTCAAGGACAGGTATATATAATTGAGGCCATTTTAATTCTTACTGCTTCAGTTAGTTAGATGTTCCTTGGCCTTAATTAAAACAAGAGGCAACAAGTGTGTGTGTATGTAGCCAGAGAGCCAAGGGCGGTCTTTTTAGGTATTCTGTTGCGTTCTGAACAGGGATATTTTTTTTCCCCCCCTTCTTTTTCCCCCTCCTGTCAAACTTTGAGCTTCAGCAAGCTGCTTCTAACTGCTAACATATGTCTGGGGGTGGGGAAAGAGATGCGGGAAGGAATACTCCAAGGAGTACAGTAGCATTTCGGCATTCAGTAAGTTAGTCGTCAGCTACTTCAGTTGTAACACAAAAAATAAAATGAATGATCTGCAAAGGAGCTGTAAATCCAAGAGAGCAAGCTTGTGCTGTTCGTATAGTGATTACACAGACGACCGTAACTGTAGTTTTTACCTAGTCTTTTCATTATGACTATCTCAAAGCACTTCAGCACTTTGAAGTATGGAGATGTTTATTGCCTTTACTTTACAAAAGAGAACATGAAGAGCCAGACGAAGCTAGATCTTGAATTTCTTGATTCACAACAGCCATTTACTGTTCTCAATGTGACATGCTGCATGGAAGGAGTTTTGAAAATTCAGCAAGTAGTGACTGAGTGGGAGATGAAACCATGTCAGAGGGGGAGGAGAAGACCAAGATCTCTTGTGTCTTAATTTGTTCTTTGAAACCCAATATCGAGTGAACTTTTGTCTTCAAAGTCAAACTCCTGTCTGTCCACCATCAGCCCTTGCCTGCTCTACCCAGACAGGGGCTGTTCTCACTTGAACTTTTTGAAATCTCTCCATCTCACCCTGATGGTGATCCCAGGCGGCTCTCGGCGTTTTTGTTTCAGTACTTTGGTCTTTTACTGTACAAACCATAACCTGGGGGCCATTTTGTCACCTCATTTTCCCACCTCTGCCTTAGAACTCTTGAGAACATTCTATCTCTACCCCTCCCAGAATTAGTACTTTTTTCCCCCCCTGTTTTAAATATGACAGGTATATACCTATTTACTTTAAGTCCTTAAGGAGCATAAAGTTGTGATTTAATGGCTGTCTCCCGAGTATTTCTCGGGAAGGCAGGTAGCTGTACAAATAAGAGCACTAACAGTTGTCTTTTTAAATCAAATTGCTGTAGTGTATGGTGTGTGTGCGGTGAGTATCTCCATTAATTTTTTGGCCTCATCTTATATTTGAGTTTGCCCATAAAACCTCTATGAGCGTTGCTGGGAGTGAGCCAAGTGTGACAATGGCTCTAAGGAGTAGGAGCGCGTCTTCCACATCATTGCAGTCAGGTTTGAGGTCCGCTTGTACTGCAGACTGGAGCTTTCTGCTTCTGTGCGTTCCTTCATTGCTATCACCTGGGTTTCAGCGCTGCAGGAGCTGTACTGGGCTGAGGCTTTGGTTCAAGTCTCATCTTGAACATATGCTCTGTTTTCTTTTTTTTTTTTTTCTTTCTTTCTTTCTCCTTTGTGTTCGCTCAGACTAAAAACTTTGGTTACAAATCTCAGCGAACAAGTCCTTTGAGCTACGCCAATTGTTTATGGAAGCTAATTATTGTGTGTTAGTAAATGAACTGGGGAGAAAGAATGTTAAATTTATCAGACTTGCAGCAACAAGTCTCCTGTCAAAAGGAAAAAATCCTAACCTCTCCCTAAACTGATGCGATATCAGCAGTTGCAGCCTGTAAGGTGAGAAACAGAGTAAACCAGGAACAGAGTTATAAGTATTATACAGTGAGCTTCTTCAGGTAGAAGAAAATTTCTGAAAAGCAGAGACCAAGGCTGTTTCCCGTCCCACACACGTGGTTCTGTGCTGCTGGTGCTGTAAGGAAAGCCGCTTGTCTTTTTTTTTTCCCCATTCCCCTCGCCCCTTCCAGACTTGGTAAATGCTGGAGTGGAAGAGGAATTTGAATGCTGACTCAGAGGCACCAGCACGTATTCTGTCCTGGTTGGTTTGATTCCTGCTTTTCCAGCTATAGCAGGATTTCTACAAGTGAAGTTTCAGGCTCTCAAATGCATCCACTTGCCCAGAGGGGAATAATGAAATCCAGAACGTAGCAATTCAAAACATTCCTGATTCCAAACCAATCCCCTGAGTCACTCGGTGCAAAAGGGACGCAATTTAAGAGTGAGCTCAGTTCAAAACAAACCTGGAGTTCATTATCAATTTGGGCTGATTTAATCGCACAGCCTTTTTTATTATTCCTTTCTGGGGCTCGCTGAGGTGAAAGTTGTTGGATCTTCCGCTGCAGAGAGAAAGTGCCCCAGGCCAGAGACGTGCGGCGAAGCTGCCTCGTGTTCGTCTGACAAACTCCAGGGCTTTGCAATCCAAAAAGGAAGCTCAGCCTAAAAGTAGGGCATGGTCTAACGCTTTGCCACGAGTCAGTCAGCTCCCTGTGCCTCACCGTACTTATCTATAAAATGGATGTCATAAGCCAAGTGCATATTTTTAAGTTAAATACACCTCGTCTCCCCCTTTTTTTCCTCCTGTATCTGTAACGTGCCACGTGAGGCGGCTGCTGCGTTAAGCAGATACGGTGCAAGGTAACAGACACTGAGGCAATATCGGGTGTCTGCAAAGTTCTTACAGAGTCTGGCCGTGTAAGACTAGAGCTAATAGTGAATCGATCTCAGGTGTCACGGGCTGCACTGCATAATTAATTATAACTTTATATGGCAGACAGAGAAACAGAGTAATGCCGTCTCTGTGTGTTAATGGTAATAAATGGATCTGTTTACTAAGGATCTATGTTACAGTTCAATTTTTTTTTTTTCCCCCCAGTCTTTCCACTGGTTTATCATTTCATCCAGACTTTTCCATTAATTAATTATGTGGTAATTAATCCTTGTTGCTGTTCATATATCTGTTCCATCTGAGTAAATCTGTCTTACCTAGGTGACTAAGAACAAAGGCATTTATGAACTCCCGTCTGTGCAAAACGTGACCCAAACTAAACCGTACTTTTCATCCTGTGGGTATCGGTCACTTCTGCTGCTGTGAAGTACATTTACCTCTCTTTCCCAATAATAGGTCTTTTCCTTTACACACATGCTGTGAATTTATTTTCAGAGCGTGCCTTGCCCAGCCTGGCCGGGGTATTCCCGGTGTCAGGGAGAGGTGGATGTTGCGGAGGTGGGACGGCGCCTGCCCCGTGGCTGGAGTGACGGCTGGAGCATTCAGGGGGCAAAGCTCTCGTTCTGCCTGTTCTGGGTGTTCTTCTCTGCTTGGAGTTTGGGCCAGATTCCCATGCCGGTGGTTGCTGGTGAGATGCGGTCTGCTGATACAGCATGGTTCTTGCACGCGAGCAGCAGGTGATGGACTTTGTTACGGGAGCTTTGTCCCTGAACCGTGGGCCTAACAATTTGGAGGCTGGGAGCCATCGTGGTGTTTGGATTAGGTTGGCTCTCGAGAACATGCCCTCTTTTTGCTAAGTCCTCTCCCTCCGTGGACAGTGAACGTCTTTGAGATGCACTCCATGCTTTTCATGAGTTGGGACAACAACTAAAATACAAAACTGTTTCACTTCAAGCTACAAAACTGTCCGTGTTTTCCAGCTGTAACCTGAGGATGTTATTTAATCCTGAGACTCTCTAGCTGCACGGTAACCGTGAAAGCTCAAGTGAGAGCTTTATTTTCAATACGGTGGGGAGGTGGATGTATTATTCATGAGGCAAAATGTAACGCGGTAAGCAGGTATTTGTGTTTTCATTTAGGTCAGTTATTTGCCTCTCAAAAAAACCTAGCAAGTAATAGGCTGGGCTTTTCCCCCCCTCTGCTGATTACGCTTTATCCTCTTTCCTCATACCCTTCTTATCTATTCTTAATTCTCTATAGAAATGCTTCACTGAACATGTCAGATGTTTAGTATTCTGGTGTTCTCTGCATGGGCTCAGACATTTTAAGCAGTTGCTTTAGAAGTCCTGTAAATTGATTTACTAAATATGAATAATCTTATCTTAAACCGTTCTGCTCGGTCAAAATAAAGACACGGGAATTGTAAAGAAAAGTTCTCCGGTAAAACTGAAGCACGAATCATGAATTGTTTCTAAGGCTATCCGAGTTTTGATTGTTTCTAGTGCAAACGCTGCATAGTTAAATTTTGATCTGATTCAAAACCCTGGTGAGACTTTGATGTGGGTGAGGTTGGGCAAGGCTGGCTGTGCGAGCTTCTCGCCCTTCCCTCCTACGAACACAAGCCAGACTCTCCGTCTCTTCAAGGTGAGCAAATGGTTTACTGGGAAATTCGCTTGGTTTCACCAAGGTTTTTCCCCGGTCGTGATGTGTAAGGCAGGCAGAAATGAATATCGGCCATCAAAAGCAAGGGGGATGTGTTAACCTGACCTGGGAGCGTAGTGCTGCCTCAATGCCCAGGGCGTGAAAGACGGGGACGTTGCAGGGATACTTCTGTTTCCCCGTTGAACAGTGAGGTGGGGGGATTCTCCCGGTTTCAAGAGGAAAGAAAAGTGTGAGCTTGACTTACCCTTATTCTGTCTGGCCAGTGACAATTACCAAAATGCGCTGCACGTTATTGCTGTTGTTTCTTTAAGGTAAAGAGATGTGGAGGCTGCTAGAGCTTTAATAAGCACGTCTGGAGATAATGGCATGTACTGCACAGCTCAGCTATTGCCTTTCATCTGCCAGAACGGTGTCTGAGTCTCACTCTCTTCTAGCTCATACTGATGTGGGTACACAAGTTGTGTAAGTCAGTGGCGTCGCAGCGTCCTGGTGTACGCAAGAGGAGAAACAGGTCTTTTATTCCTTTTTTACGTACAAGATTCTCCTCAGCACTGCTGCCTGGTAGTCCTGTTGTTGCAGCGGGCTGCCGTCAGTATGGCGATTCAGTGCCATTGATAGTGGTACTTAAATATGTCCCTGGTTCCATTTGGGATAGTTTAGGCAGAATGTTTAAGAGTCCGGTGTGCTCTGTCGTTACAGGGCAGAAAGGACCATCGGTAATTTAGCTACATATGGCAGCAGCTGTGTAAAAGATGAGCTGTTACGTGCTGTAAGCAGGACCAGCCCATCATAAGCTTTCTACTGAATCCAAAGCTCACTCTGGGCACTGTTTCTATACATCAAGACCCGCGGTGGAAGGCATTTTCTGTCTGAAAGAGCTTTCAGTCGGAGATGAGCTCTGACAAGCAGCCATGATGACAACCATGGAAGAAGAAATAAGTAAAAAAGGTGGATGGAGGTGGCCTGAGGAGAAGAGAAGAAAGAGGGGCTGCGTGTACAGAGAAATGGAATTATGTCTGCTCAGTTTGGCAGAACCGCTCAGGTAACTGTTGTCAATAGGAATTGCTCCTGCCTTTTTCCTGGCTGTGCCCCCGGCAGGTGTACATCCCTTGATTTACCAGTGCTCGTACTGACGATGTGTGGTCAATACCACGAATCCACCTCCAGCTTGTGCCACAGCCTCTCACAGGGAACGGGAGGACTGCTGTAAAGAGCGTAACAATTCGGGATTTGTTCGCTCTTGTAGCTTCTGGACATGGCCTTTCCTGTAGGTCTCCCGTGACTCTTGAATGCTCAGATAAGAGAGCCCGAAGCCCCAGGGGCTGCTGGTCACACTAGCCTTACAGTAGGGGCTAAGAGGGGTAGAGTGTGTATGTGGTTTTGCTTGTAAAAAGGAGTGGAGCATGTTTTTAAAGAACGTATTTCCTTTCTGCCCCCCCTCAGTGCATACAGATGTTATTTTGGAGAAAACTGCAACTACACTGGTTTGTAGAAACCGTAGACTCCGCTGTTTCCTAAAAGCCGCTTCCCAGTCTCATACATCTGTGCATGTATACAATCTTGTAACTCAGAAGGGCTGTTCTTAGAGGTTCCACAACGAGATTTATTTTCTGGGACTTACTGGAAACATTATCAGAGAAAACTTATAGCTAGTGACCCAGCTACGTTGTGTTTTTCTGTCTGTTTTTTATTATGCTTGTGGTTTTCACTAGATTTGCTTCAGCTGTGATTTATTTTCATCTTCTGCTTTGGCATTTACTGTTTAAGCTTGCATATTCCTTGCACTTTGTTGAGTGTCACTTCTTCTCTCTTCTCCGAGGTGTGGGATTATTTTGAGATGACATCCAGGCCTTTGTCTTTCCCGAGTGCATGGCACTGGCTGTCCAGATCTCTGTCAGAGCCAGAGTCCAAGTCGGCTCAGCGTGTCCCACTTGACTCGGAGTTTTTGCTGCCTTTTTCTGTTACTGTTATTTTTCTGAACCAGAAAAAGTACTAAAATCCAGGGCCTTTTGGCTTTCAATAATGTTTCGTATATCGATCACACACTGATTTTAGCATTTAATGATTGAAAGCTAAAGAGAAATTGGGAGAGAGAAATGCCTTTTGAGGCTGTTGAAAGGATTAGCCAGAGCAAAAGCTGAAAACAAGAAGTACTTTAGGCTAAAGCTGCCCAAGCTGCCCCAGGAATGCCAAAATGGCACAAGTGATGTATCTGTCTTAATTCTCGCGTGTGGGTGCTTTATCTGAGTGCCCACCGTGGAATCTGGATGCTCTGCAGGTTGTGGGAGTGGGGCTTTTACAGGTTTCGGCTGAAAGGTTGACCCACGCTGAGCAGGGTGGACACGGCTCGAGCTTCCGAAGAAGAGGAAAGGGCTGAGCCAGTTGGGCCGACAAAACACGCTGCTCTCCCAGGGAGCTGGAAGCCCTGCTTTGAAGGTGACTTTTGCACAGGAAATATGAAGACAAATCCTGTCTTTTCCAGGGACTTCTGCTCGGTTGGTGAAAAATAGGTAGAAAACGGGTAATTTTAGTAATTTAGAGTGTTTGGGGGGGGTTGCTTAATGTAGTAAATAAGAGTTTGGTGGCATTCAAAGGCATCTGAGAAGATCTTTAAATCTTTTTTTATTTAATTCATTATGTACAAGTTCTGGGGCGAGTTTTCAGCAGAGAGACTGTGGGGTGAAGTAGGAGCCAAAATCTTCTCTGTAGATTTGAGGTGGTTCTGTTGTCCGAGAGAGATGAAATGTGACTGTTAAAGAGCCCACGATGCGTTTCATTTTTTCTCTGTTCAGTGTATTTGTTGGGGGCTTCCATTTTGTCAGCACCGTGGGCTTTTCCCAGCTCCCAATGTGTGAGCTCAGCGCTGTTGCCTACAAGACCTGCACTCCAACACCGTGAGTGTTGTTTGGGCAGGAACTTCTCCTTTGATTACCGTATGATTCACAGTCTTGCTGTGATACCAGCTTATGTCATACGTCTCCTGCTCCCACGCCCACAGAGCTCGCATAAATCCTCTACTTTGCTTATATTTGTTTTATTTCTTTTGTAGTAAAAAGGGTGTCTGGAAGCCTCAGTTGTGGAAAGCAAGTGTGGTCAACTATGACAAGGTTTTCTGGCTTTCCTTCCTCTCTCCCTCCATGTATATCTTTCCTTCCTAAGCTGGATCTGATTACACTATATCCCTGCTCTCTTCCCCGGCTACTAACGCAAACCCAGTTATTAATACAAGCCTTGTGTGTTCTGTACCTTCCTGCAGTCTTCTCTACAGAACTTGCGCAAAAGACACGGTCCCTTCTGCTAGCGCTTCAAAAGCGGCCAGGCTGGTGCTGCCCTGCTAAGTGACACTGCAGTGACTTTGTTTGTTGAAACAACCCGTGCCACTCTTGGAGCCAAGCTTAACAGTTTTATCCTCAGTCTTTCCTGTGCAGCAGAGAACGGCTAGCGTCTCACGGAAATGAAACATTAAGGTTGTCTGCTATGGCCTCTTATCCTGGGGCTTGAGCTTGTGCATGTTGCCTGCTCATAGAATCATAGAATCGTTTTGGTTGGAAGAGACTTTTCATAGAATCATAGAATCATAGGGTTGGAAGGGACCTCTGGAGATCATCTAGTCCAACCCCCCTGCCAGAGCAGGGTCACCCAGAGCAGATTACACAGGAACGTGTCCAGGCGGGTTTGGAATGTCTCCAGAGACGGAGACTCCACCACCTCTCTGGGCAGCCTGTGCCCCAGGGCTCTGCCACCCTCAGGGTAAAGAAGTTCCTCCTCAAGTTTAGGTGGAACTTCCCGTGTTCAAGTTTGTGCCCGTTACCTCTTGTCCTGTCACTGGGCACCACTGAAAAGAGCCTCCTGACACCCACCCTTTCAGTATTTATAAGTGTTGATAAGATCCCCCCTCAGCCGTCTTTTTTCCAGACTGAAGAGACCCAAATCCCTCAGCCTTTCCTCATAAGAGAGGTGTTCCTTTCTTCATAAGGAGGTGTTTTAAGATCATTGAGTCCAACCATTAACCCAACACTGCCAAAACCACCACTAACCCATGTCCCTCAGCACCACATCTATGCATCTTTTAAATACCTCCAGGGATGGTGACTCAGCCACTTCCCTGGGCAGCCTGTTGCAATGCTTGATAACCCTTTGAGCAAAGAAGTTTTTCCTAATATCCATCCTAAACTTCCCCTGCTTGTCGGATAGGATCCTGCTTCTTATCTTCAGTGAGCCAGCTGGCTGTCATTTAGGGCAACTTTGAACCGAAACTGTAGCCCTGGGGATGGTATTTGTGCAACTGGCCCAAGCCACTTGGCTAGGGACTGTGAGGCTGTTACTGGAGGTGCTCTGGCTACATCAAAGGTCCAAGGGGAGACTAACCTCCGTGTCCGATTGCTGTTTTTCAGCTGAATGTCAAATGTAAAGAAACCAAGCCAAACGCTTGGTGAACAGCAGGACGCCACGTCAGCAGTGAGCAGTGTGCCCAGCACGGGCTGCGCTCTGCTTCGTCAGCTGGAGAGCTGGTACCCATCAGGAGATCCAGATTTAGACATCTGGTAATAGACTTCAGGATAGTACAGATATACCGGTGGCCCACTGTGAATTCCCACTGAAATCTGATGGTTTTGTTATTTCGAATGAAACTGTGTAATTATTTAAACCATTTTATTGTTTGCAAGGCTCTGCCCCTGAGCAGAAGAGCAGAGAAGCGAAGTGTTAGGCAGAAGAATGTGACTGGTAAACCACAAAAACGGGAAAAAGAATTCAGAGTGTGAATAACCCTTTCCCTCCCCTTTCCATGAGACTTCAGTTTGATGCAAACGAACGAATGGCAAAATAGAGCAAGCAGATTTTTTTTTTTTAGTAGGAGGTTTTTTTCCTCCAGTTCTTTGGTATCTGTAATGCTTTATTTTAGCCCTCTAATTTGGTACATCCAAACAGGCTCCCAGGTAGGCTTTTGTTGCCTTGAGAAACTTGAAGGGAACCGCTCTCAGCCCGGAGTTAATTTTTCGGAAGATGTGGAGAGATGTTCAAGAAACTGTTTCACTTCTAGTTGCTGCCTTAATGGTTCTGAGCCACGCAACCCTGTCTGGTTTAGTTGGTGAGAGAGTCTGTGAGAACGTGATTTGGATTTCCTTGGCCAGGACGAAGCAGAAGACAGTCCAGCGAAGCTGATGTAAAACTGCTTTGAGTTGCAAGTGGTAGCGAGTGGAATGAATACAGTGCCGTGCCGCTTGCGCCGCTTGTGGCTTGACGTCTTGGGAAAGCGGCAGGTTAAAAGCAAAGCCTCCGAAATAAAGCATCGGACGAGACAGGCATTCCTTGTGCCAGGCAGCGCAAGTTTGACATCTCCTCTCCTAAATGTTTGCTGTGACAGAGGCACCAGTAACGGTGTGAAGCTGCAGGACGTCAGAGTTACTGTTTTGTAAGTAGCTCTGATTTTTTGTAATTTCACAAAAAATTGATCTCTTTCTGCTACAGGGTGGCAAATGATCTTTAAAATAATATTTTTGAGCACTGCAAATGCCGAAATGACAACAAAGGCTGCCTCCTTGCCACTCCCTCAGCCCTGGCTTCCCCTGGTGTCAGCTACAGCCTGTGCCTTGGGTCTTCTGTTGTTTGGGTTTGTTTTCAAACAGCGAGCTATCCAGGCTTTAGACGTGGCAGGATAAGCTGGTTGCAATGATAAGCTGTAAAACAAATTAATAATAATAATAAAAGAAGAGTTATTTCAGGCTAGTTTACGTGGTGTGATTTATGGGCGTTCCAAAATCACACAGCTTCCATCGCGCAGGATCAGACAGATGATGTTGAATAATAAAATGAACACGGAATGTTTATTTAAAAAAAAAAATAAAAAAAATAGACTGTGCAGCAGCAATTGCGTTCTGGTTGGTCGGGAGAGTGTATGAATGTTGAAAAGAGATTAAAGAGGCATTAGGGTGAGCCAAGATGTTATGCTTTTTAAAAGAGCAGGGAGGGGAAATTCATCCATTTCAGAGTCTGGCTGTGAGCCTGCCAGCCCTTAGTCATGGCCTTGTGAAGGGGAGCGGAGAACCTCAGCTGACCATTTACTTGCCTTTTATTTTTCAAAAGAGTTGATTTGGAATTAAAAAAAAATAAAAAAGTAATCGGTCTCTGTTACATGACGAAATAAGGCATTTTTCTTTGGCTGGTATTTGAGAAAGGACGGCTCTGCCTGCCACAGACTTGGATGCAGTTCAGGCTCGCTGTGCCGCAGCCCCCCAGGGGGATGGAGCGATGGTCCCAACGGGGGCGATGTCATTAACGTCAGCTGACGTTGAAGTTGCTCAGAACCAGGCAGGGAATGTGGGAAGAAATAACTTCCATTTAAAGATGACAACTTAAGTCACGAACAAGGTAATGGAGAGAAGAAGTGCGGTTTCGGTAGGGGTTGCTTCCGTGCAAGAGGTGACAGTGGAGCACGTGCGCGTAGCTCAGTCGTCCGAATAGCTGCTGGTACATCCCAGTCAGGTGGCGGTGGGGAAAGGCTTTTTCCTCCCCTAAGAAGTTAAATGGATCACATGCTCTGGCTGGAAGCCGTGTGGATTCATTACTCATTGCAGAATTATGGTAAACTGTCCTCTCCGGAGCCTCACCTCTCTGTGCACCCGCAGGAACCTGTTCTCCCGTGGGACACACTCTGACTTGTTCCTCATCCACCTGAGGCCCTTGTTCCAGGACACCCTTTCCCTATTTTGCCTGGCTCATCTGGTGTTTGAAACCAGTATAAATATGAAACAGAAAAAGTCTTCGGTCAGAGAGAAGCTGTGCTGCGGAAATGAGCCTTACGTATGAAGAATATATTCTCCCATATTGAAAATGCAAATTTGTAATAAAAACACCCATAATATTTCCCCAGTTCTTAGGTGTGGAAAAGGGGGCATGGATTAAAATGTCCCGAAGACCCTGGAAAAAAAGATACAATCTGAGAAATGTAATGCCCTGTTTCCGCGTCTGGAAAAACATCCTTTTGTAGTCTTACCTTGTGGCAGACCAAGCCTTGTGCTCACCTCTCGCCGTGGAGTTTCAAACAAAATGAAGCTTTGTATAAAACACAAAGTGAAGATGGTTGGTGAAGCCGTGTGTCTCATAGTCTAACCACAACAGATGGATTTATTATTTTTTTTTTTTATACTCCCTAGTCAGATACTGGCAATAAAGAGAATTTCCTGCGTGTGTAACTGGTGATATCAGAAGTCATTCGCCTGCTCCCACTGGCATGCCCGGGCTTGCCTTTCATCTCCGTTCAACCTTTTGAAGACCCAGGAGAGCGCAGATAGACTTTTAACCTTATCTCATAATTTGTTGTAAAAGAGCTTTTTGGCTGAATTAATAGGTTATGATAATGTTTCCTATCGGTATAAAAAGCTGGCATTTTCATCAGGATGCAGCTGTTGCCACAAATGCAGCGACAGCGCTCAGCCCCTGAGGTTACCTGGTGGGTCTGGACAACGTTTCTGGGCTTTTCCCTTGCAGAGGTTGAGAATTTAATTGGGAATACCAGAAATCTCTAATTGCAGCAACACCTGCCTTGCCACAGACCACAAACTGCTTGCTTTTCGGGTGAATTGTGTTGAAAACACTGCTCACTTTGTCATGGCTGTATCTGTTTGCTGAGGGTGATCTTCTTGCTGTTTGGGCTTTTTCCCTCAAAGAGTACTCTGGAGGAAAACCAGAATTATGAAGTAGCCTTGCTCTGAGGCTGATACATTACGTTTTATATAGAGCATTATTATGTTTTATATAAAGTGGCAAACGAGTGCTTGGCCTTTCGTCTCGGTGGATCGTGGATTTAGCGTTTACAACGATAGGATCTCGTGAAGACTGAGAGCTTTTGTCTGCCGTATCGCTTCCTTCCTCCGCATCTCGGAGCGTTTTCCAAGCATCTCTGAGGCATCGTAAGTGGGAAGCCGTATTGTTAACTGTTTAACAGATGAGAAAACTGAGGGAAATGCCTTAGTCACATGATTTAGTGGCAGACTGGAATAAATTCAGTATTTCTGCTGCCGGGTCCCATGAGCGATGTACTAAACCTTCTGTTGCCTTTACAGCCTGCTAAGTCTTTTCCCACCATAACCTCCATTTCGGCACAGTCTTACGGTTTGTAATGCTGCCTCAAAATAGTTTTCCTTCTGAGAATAGAGACGTTTTTCTTCAAAATACCTACCCTCCCCCAGATTTTTATTTTTAATCATCCCCTGCTGCAAAACTCCACATCAGTCTGATCTCAGCTTGTCCTTCCAGCAGGAGAGAGGGGTTTGCATCGGCCCCATCCAGAGCAGGGAATGTCAGCGCCTCTCTGGATTATTTAAGATACATCCACGATGTAATAAATCTGATGTTGTCATTCTAATGGTACAATAACTTGGAAATGAAAGAAGTCAGCTGGGGGAATATGTGTGCGCTGGAAAAATCATCCAGAATACTGTGCTGGAGCAGGGCTTTGGATATTGTTGTGGAAAAATCTTGGAAGCTGTTAGTCTGGTGCACAGAAGCATGAAGCAAAACAGTGAGGCTTGTGTAACGAAGGGAGAGAGAATATGAGAGGTGGCAGACTTAACGCATCCGTTACTTCTGGACTCTTTTTTTTTTTTTTTTTTAATTCTTTTTCTGTGGTGGTGCAGGTCTTGTTGGCATTATTCCTTAGGAGAAAGTGACTGTAAAGAAAGCAAGGCAGAGGGGAACCAAAACAATACTGAAGTTGACTTGAGCATTGAAATGATTTATGTTTTTGTTGTACCTCCCAGCTGAAGACACTGAATAAACTATATTGTGACCAGCAGAAGTAGGGAGGTGATTGTCCCCCTGTACTCAGCACTGGTGAGGCCACACCTTGAGTGTTGTGTCCAGTTCTGGGCACCTCAATACGAGAGAGATATGGAGGTGCTGGAGCGAGGGCAGAGGAGGGCAACGGAGCTGGGGAAGGGCCTGGAGAATAAATCTGATGAGGAGCCATTGAAGGAGCTGGGACTGTTTAGTTTGAGGAAGAGGAGGCTGAGGGGAGACCTCATCACTCTCTACAACTACTTGAAAGGACAGTGTAGGGAGGTTGGTGCTGGTCTCTTCTCACAGGTAATTAGCGATAGAACAAGAGGGAATGGCTTCAAGCTGCAGCAGGGTAGGTTTAGGCTGGACATTAGGAAAAAATTCTTCCCAGAAAGAGTGGTCAGACCCTGGAATAGGCTGCCCAGGGAGGTGGTGGAGTCACCATCCCTGAATGTGTTTAAGAGTTGTTTAGATGTGGTGTTGGGGGATGTGGTGTAGGGGAGAACTTTGTATAGTGGGGTTGATGGTTGGACTTGATGATCCCAAGGGTCTTTTCCAATCTAAATGATTCTATGATTCTATATCTATGTGGAAATGCCTTGAGCTTTTAGGCTGTCAACCAGGTCCCGTGTCCTATGTTGCATAAAACTGCTTGGTGGAGATGTATTTCCCCAGGAGACTGCACGGATGCCCTGTGTTCACCAGTAACTGTGCAAACAGGAGAAGAATTATTGATAACCACTTCTCTTCTCCCACCCTTTTCTCTGGAGCGTGTCTGACTTCCAGAGCACTGGGTTTCCTGCTCCAGTACCGCACTGGGGAATGATGCTGGGCAAGGGCTTTGATGCCCCTGCCTTCGTTTCTCCAGCTGAAAAACAAAGATAGTGATATCAATCTTTCCTTTGTGCAGGAGCTGGGGTGGCTGAAGAAAGGGTTCTGTAGGGATTGTTTAAAGCTTCCACTCCAGTTGCTGACCTGCTTTAAAAGGAGGAAGGGCTAAGTTGATTGAAATACATAAATCTGTTCCTGCAAAGAGCGGTTTAGGTCTATTCATTACATCCCAGAAGAAAGGGTAGGAGGAGTTCTTGGTTTGGTTTTGTCTCAGTCTATTACACAAGAAGAGATTCAGAGAGGCCTCCTCCTTCTGACCTAAGTATTGCAGAGCGGGAAGCAGTCCCTAAAGGCCCCAGGTAGACCTGAACCTCAGAACTTTAGCCATGTTTGAAAAAGGAGTTGATGATGATGTCTTCAGTGAAGCCTAAATCTGAACCAAAATTTGACAAATAACTGCGTAGCGGGCCCACATGCTCTGTCACAGGCTTCCATGGTAGTTTGAAATCCCATCCTCAGGTTTCAGGCAGTGTACAGGTCTAGGTAAAAAACCATTTTCCTTCTTGGTGCTTGGTGGTGAGAAGAGAAATGCTAATATAGGTAAAGTGCACTTCCTTTCATTGTAAAATACAAAAGATAAAATTGGGATTAAAACCTGATGCAACAAATGCGCTTTATTTTTATTTGTGGAGAAGACATTTGGCAGCAGAAATCAAAAAGGCAACGTAGCCTCTTTGAGATCAGTGACCTTGTTTTGCCCTGTAAAATGTCCTGCGTCCTGCTTTTCATTAGCTGTTTGCTTGTGACATTGATATGCTCTATAGGCAAAAAAAATAAAATATGGACTATGGTACGAGTTAGACTTAATACAGACCTTAGGGATGATGTGATCGAGCTTGTAAGAGCTGGACTCTTTGTGGTTTGATGCAACATAGCTCTTACTCGAGTTGATGCATGAGATCATGAGATCACTGAAATCAGTGAAGGCACAAGAGCTTCTGTAATTATGGCTGAAATCCTCTGTCACGAATACTTCGGAGTCGTATTTCTCTGCCTGGGGATGCCCTTGGTATCGATGGAGGTTTCTGAGAGGGAGGAAACTTGCTGATAACTTGGAGGGAGCCTCTTCATCCTGGGCAGATACGTGATGATATAATGAAAACTTTAGCTGAGATACGAAATGCTTTTGGTTCAGTGTTGGATCCTGGAACTTCCCCCAGCCCAAAAGGATTAAGAGATGATTGTATTTTTTCCCAGAATGTTAGCTCTGGTGGGAGATTGATGGGAGATTACTGGAGCTGTTTAAGAGGATTCAGCATTGTGAAAACTGAATATTCAGAAGCTGAACCTCATTTCAGGTCTTCTTTCATCGGAATGCTCCAGTGTGTATGGGGCGGGGAGAGATGGAGAAGGTAGAAAAAGTCCTTCCAAAAAATCCCTTTTACATTTGCCTAAAGATATTCTTTATGAAGAGGTAACGTGTTACCAAGTAGAATTTCTGTATAGACAGAAATAAATCCTCAAGGAAAAGATCTTGCACAGAAGATGTCGAGAAGTTTCATGGAAACCTGTGTCCTGTGGCTTGCACTATATTAGGGAACATAAGCTGCCTGTATGTAAGCGAAGAATTTCCTTCTTTCTTTTCCTCAATTGCTGAAGTTTTTTTTCTTTTTCTGTAATGTAGCAGTAATGTTTGTACTTCCGCAGCATTTACCCAGAATTGCGACACATTTTAAGATGACCAATTAGTCAGCGCATCTGTGTGAGTAATGGCAAGGATACTCCGAGATCCCGTTTCCCCTAAGAGCAGCCTTCAGGGCTGAATGTGGCAGCTGTTAAAGAGCACACAGCAGCAACTTTGCACAACAGGTTAGGCCAGGAAGTGAAGAAAATCTTAAACTTCACGTGTCACGAGTGAGTTAAAGCAGTTGGGAAGATAATGTTCACGTTAAACTGTATCAGGGTGTTTCTTTAAAATTTCAGCTTTCAGAAAACAAGTGACGTGAGCTTGGACGGTTGTACCTCTAAGAACGCAGTATGTAAATTCACCACATTAGTAAATAAAGTAATCGTTCAAAGTTGGGAAAAAACAGCCTGTGGGTTATGTCCGATTCTGTAGCATTTGTCCCCTCAGCAGGCATGGCCAGAGTCACAAGAATGAAAGCTCACTTGTGAATCCCGTGTCTGCACTGTTACGTGAAAGTTTTGACTTTCATTTGAAACGTGATGGTACGAGAATAAGCTTCAGGTTGTGTCCTCAGGGACTGAAACACTATAGGAACATCTGCCTGGCCGAAGAGAGTCTGAAACGATTGCTCTCTCCTGAGGTGTTTAGGCCAACGCTAAGACCTTCAGAGCATCGTCCAGGCTGGAGACCTGGGGCTGCCAAGACCAGGCTGGACGGGGCTTTGAGCAGCCTGGTCTACTGGGGGGTGTCCCTGCCCATGGCAGGGGCTTGGAACTAGATGATGTTTAAGGTCCCTTCTAACGCGAACCATTCTATGATTCTATGATCGTCAACACACTTTGGTGGGGGGGATGGACCACACGTGGCAGCCGAGCCTCTGGTCTTGTCGGTAGATGCGCTGGCTGGCCCAGCACAAGCACTGTGGTAATTAGCATAGAATCATAGAATTGCCTAGGTTGGAAGGGACCTTTCAGATCATCTAGTCCAACCATCAGTAGACCCTAGAACATAGACTCCTCCCTGCTTCCCACCTCTCTGTGAGCATTTTTGTGGGGAAGGAGAGAGGAGGGACCTGAGCAGGCCGGGGCTGTAATGAGCTGTGGCACTGCGAAGTGCTTTGGACCTGCCAAATGCACGAGTCCAGCCCCGACTTCTCAGCGTTCCCCAAACTGGTTCATTACAACGGCCGAACACTTTGTATGTCTGCGGGACAGTAGTTTTCCTTTCTTAACTGGTAGGACAGCATTGCTGTGTGTGGGCAGCTACTGGATTTTGGTTTCCTTTCACCCCAGCAGTGACTGTATTTCCTTTTTCCAGGAAGCACTGCCTATGAACTACCCTGTTTAATGTCTAAGAAAGCTCTTTTAGGTGCTTCAAGATAAAAGGCATCCCTCGCACTGCTTCAGAATTAATGGTGTCATGCCGGCTCCATCAGAGAGTTTATGAGTCTTGGCTTCTCAGACTCTCATAAAATAGGTAATTTATCAGTTGTGCTAAATGAGAGAAATCACCCTCCAGGTGAAGTTGGGAACAGGCATGCTCTGATTGCAGGGGCAGAGGAGGAGGACGTTGTTAGACGAGCTGTCATATTGTAACTAGGTCAGTGCTGTGTTTTATTTTGGAGTGAAATTGTCTAAATATTGAAAAGGTGTTCTCTAATATGGCCTTTAAAATACTTAAACATCAACGGACCTGTTTGCATGTGTTGTATTTTCCTCTCTTAAACGCAGCACCACACACAATCCCTTGCCAGGCTGGTGCTATACTTAAGTCTTAACTCGTCACCAGCACCAGCGGCTCTATGGCTTTGGGATTGGAGCTACTTCCCATTCATCCATCTGTAAGCAGGAACCAAGAAAGCTCGTGGCTGAGAAAAGCAAATTCTGGAAGATGCCCACTGTCCCAAGAATCTTAAGATCTTTTTAAAAACAACCAACCAACCCACCCACCCCACCCCCCCCAACAAACCCAAACCAACCAACCGGAGGAGTAAAGAGGAGAAGAAATGTCTTTATTTCTGCTTACAGGTAGGAAGTTTAAAGGCAGAATCCCGCTGTTCCTAGCGGAGCTCGGGAGAGAACCCAGACCTCCTGCAAAACCGTTTCTCCCTGCCTGTTGTACCAAGCAACTTGCTGATTTGAGGGTAATATTGTTCCAGTTCTCAGGCTATCTGGGCTGATGTAATATTTTGGCTGCAATCAGGTGGATCATAATAAATTTTCTGGAACTATTTCCAGTTCTCTGTTTCTTTTCTTATAAACAACTTCTTGCACTTGGCAAATTCAATTTGTCTCAGAATGCCAAAACTGCGGATGAGTTTTCTACTAATTTCTAAAAGTAAGTCTTCTACTATTTTCTCTAAAAGCAGAAGAGATAAATTTAAAGGATTTTACTTCATTTCTGATTTTCAGTATTTCAGCAGTTTCTATTATTTCTACAAGACGTGGTGGCAACGTGAGGGAGTGATTTTGTGGCAGCTTAAGCTGAACTGAATTGGGGTTGCTGCAGTCTCATCCACCCCTTTTTGCCCCCAAACATGTTCCCACCGCCTGTTCTATGCCTGCACTCGCATTTATGTGTTTATACAGTGCTTATGCTGAGACAAGGAGTTGATGTGACCGAAGCTAAGCCTACTGAGAGAGAGGAGATAACAAAAAAGAGACGTCCCTCTGTTTCCTGAAGCATCTTATGATACAACTGCGCAAATGCCAATTCTGACAGAAGCGGAAGGCAGGAACACAAAGCTCGGGGTCAGAGCAGAGAGGCAGGAGCTCGGCTGCTCTAATATTGGAGGTAGTTCAGTGGAAGTTTAAAACAATGTAGGCGGTTTAATGAGAGTACGAAGCCTTCAGCTCATTTTTAATGCCCTAGGTCTCTTTGAGACACTACCTCTTATCTGTGTCAGTCTGCCTGGAATGGGTAATGGTGGAGACAGAGGGGTGTAATCTTGCCTGAAGCACCTTATAAGGATGATCTTTCATCAGGTCAGCTCTTCAGAGAGGGTGAGAGGTGATTCAGTCTCCAGACAAAGATAACAGGTTAGACCAGTGCCAGTCACCTCCCCTGTGGGTAGGCTGGTGCAGAGCTGTGATTTGGGTGTCCCATGCGGTTCGCACGGCAGATCCAGAGCGAGCTGTGAGCACCGCCGAGGGGTAAAAACCATGTCTTTACCGACTCAAGTGTCCAGGCACCTCATCTAAAACGTAACACAGAGGCTCGTGTTGCAAACAAAAGGGAAAAAACTGCCCTTTTCTTTTTTTGGACAAGTAATAGACAACTCTTTTGCATCTGGGAAACGAGAACAGTAGAGGCTGCAATAGCTGCAGCACTTTGCCGTATTTCCTGCTCTCAAAAGCTGCAGCTTTTGCCACCTGTCAGTTGACACCCTGGATTTTTAACACTATATAATGTAGCTTTAGCTACCGCGTATGTCCAAAGCTGAGAGGTTCGTGCTTGACTCCCTCTGAAGTTTTCTCTGTGTGTACCAATTTTTTTGCTGTCTTCTGTGTTTGGTAAAACTGCAGTTGCCAGGTTTGTTCCAAACTTCTGCTTCATGCTGCTCTGTATGGTTTTATACTCCAGCAACATCCCCAGGTACTGAGAAAGCTTTTCCATCCGGTGCTTGGCTAGGTGAGTGCTACCTGTGACCTGCTGGTTTCCTGGTAAAAATGGGATTACGGGAGAAACTCAAAGAGAAGATTGGAAAAAAAAGAAAAATCTCTCTCCTGGAGATAGTTTGATGGACACCGTAGTGATATTTCCCAAGGTGAGATGAAGGAGAACGGATTGCTTACACCTGAGGGAGACACCCAGCAAAATTCAAATAGAGTAACAGAGCGGCTGGAGAGCAGGATTCCTCCTGGCTTTACACAGCACAGAGATTTCCACATTAGTTGCTGTCAGCATGGAGACCCCTTGACATTATTAGGTCAAAGAAAGGTGCTAATCCATCACAGAAAATGGCTCAGCGCTTGATTTATATTCATTTATCTTTGCTCTGCACAAATGCTTTGTTCCTTATCCTTCTTTGAATCGGGCCAGCCTAATATATTGGCATCTCAATCATCATTTGGCTCCTACTGAGATGAAGAAGCAGCGGTCAGGCCTGCGGGGCCGTAACAGTAAATCAATGATTTATTAGTAGGAATAGGGCAGGAAGGTGAAGAGGATCTTGAAGAAAATAGGTAGTTTGGAGGCTGTGGCATTTTTCTGTTCGCGTTTGATTATTCGGCCCTGAAGAATTGTAAAAGAGCAAAAGCAAAATGAAACCAAGCATCTTCAGGTTTCAAAGCACAGTATTAAAAAATTGATTCCTTTATCTTTGTGTCTTATTATGGTGATCTTGCAATTAACCCGTGAAGGTACAAGTGGAAACCGAACGGCTTTGCCCAGATAGCTACAGTGGATATCAGGTTCCATCGGGATTAGGAAGAGCATGTCCAGCTCTGCTGGGTCGCCCTTTGCTTGTTGTGCCATTTGCAGGGAACGAGGTGAGGGGGAGGGAGAAAAATGACGTTGGGGGTTAAAGGAGACAGAGCGTTATGAGTTCCTCAAGACCCTGAACACTTTTAGGAAAAATAAAATATTTCCAAGATAAGAAAGCAGAAGTGTGTCTTGCTTATTGGACTGTTTTCCAGCGCTCTCCCATTCTTTCACTAATTCCTTCATCAGAGAATGTTTAGGGATTTTTAGCTCTTCCTTTCCCACCATTTTCTTCCATGTATCTGTTTCCAGCCTCTCTGAGTCTCCTCTGTGCTCCTTTCCCTTCCCTGTTACTGTGATATTTCTTTGGGGGAAAAAAGATGGGTCTAAAGTAAAATTTCAACTCCAAAGAAGTCTACATTGTGGAGCGCCTGGGTTTCAGATCCGAGTGGTGAGTCCCGTCTCCTATTCCAATCTTTACTCCTATCTGCATTTTGAAATTCCCTAAGTGGAGCTGCAGTGCAGTCGCGTTTTAGCCTTTACCCGCTTGTCCCTGTTTTAACAGAACGGTCTCTTCTTCAAACTGTTCCATCAATAATTGGGTGAAAGAAACGGAGTGCCGTTTGAGGAAAAAAGTATTCTTAGATAGTTGAGCCTCCCCCAGCCTGCATCTACCGCGGTCCTAGCTTTTGCTTTCCTCCATGACAAATTTGAAAAGCCTTCTAAGACATTTTTTTCTTGGCAATAGTCAAAGCTATTAATGTCACTAGGATATAGTGGTTGCATACAAACAGCTGGATCCAAAAAGTGATTACTGATGTGGTATGGGATGATTTATGCGGTATGGACCCTTGCTTTTCAAGTATTTCCATGCTGTGCGTCTCTGCTGCACAGCAGTAGAGATGCTGCACGTTGCCATCGGAGGGAAAATCGCAACGTAGAGCAACGTGGTCTGGGTTCAGCAGAGAACCAACAACATAAAAAATAGGAGCATTATGTTATAGCCTAATGAATATGGAAGTTTTATAGACAGAAGTAATACTCTGATCATTTATTAAAAAAATTAAAAGTTTTTCCAGCTATGTTATTTTTTGTCAATGGAAGGATCTTCTTCTGTGAGCGAGTTTTCCATTGTTTTCCAAAGAAATGCAGGAAGGTTCCCTGTAACCTTAATCTCCGCCACCAGTGTGTGAGATGCATGTGTATTTTGTTTTATATTTTATGCATATATATTTTATTTTTTTATGCCTGCTTTTCTGTTTGTCCTTCCTCAGGTCATCTTCTCTAGTAAATGGGTTGCCGTGGTCCTGCTGTTTGACTGGCCCCCGACTATGACCGTGGGCAAGTTATTTTAGCGCAGTATAATTCAGGATCACTCAAAAGATAACTGCCTTCTTGATTTTGAAAGGGATTTGGGAGAGCGTGACACAGGCTGGTGGATAAGCAGGCGGGCACTCCAGTTTGTGTCCTACCCCTCGGGTCCCGGGGAATTTGCCAGCAGTGATGGGGACGGGGCTGAGCTGCTCCTCTGGCTGAAGCGCAAGAAATGCCACTTTATTTTGCGGTTAGCAGCGAGGGTCCCGTAGCATTTAAAGAAAATTATTTTGGTTCTCTCTCTGGTAGAGATTTGCGGGCACAAAATCATGACATTCTTTTTGCTTATTGTCTGTGAGAACAAGCAATTCTGTATTTGGAGCTGTTCTGGCACGTGCGTGTTCCCTCTCTGAGCTCCGCAGCGTTATTCCTTCTGGGGATGCTGTCAGCGGCCCTGTGTTTACAGTTTTGTAAAGCAACAAGAACCTGCACCGCTTTAAAAAATACTTTCCTTTTAACTTCTGCTATGAGGTAATTTTTGCCTTTTTTTAAGCATCTCACCTGAAGGAGGTCACCTCTACGAATAACTACGTTCCAAGTGTCAAGCAAATAATTGCGTGCTCTGAAATGCTGTAATTGACTCTGGCGTGGAAGAAGGCTTTAAGAAGATAGCACGCTGGCAAAATCGATTGGGTTGAATAGTCGAATCCATTACAGATAAGGTACACAGGTGTAATAAAGATAGCAAATCGTATTTTCCCTGTTTGAAAAAAAAAATAAAAAAAATACGAAATTGAGATTCTAACTTTCATCCATGTTAAAAAAGTGAAACACGTGGGAGTGTTTCCAGATTCCTCAAAGAACCGTGCCCCTGCGGTCGGAACGCTATAAACATTGCTGCCTTTTATGCTTATGCAAAAAAGATGCTGTTCTAGAATAAAAATATAGGCAACCTGGTTTTTCTTCCGAGCTATTTAGACTTCTGAAACAATGCTGGGGATCCGTTAATCTGAGTGGTTTCCTCACTAAGTATTTAGATCTTAATGTAAACGTCTATAAATAATATAGTGGCAGCGGCATTCTTTTGAAAACAAAATTCAAAGGGGTACTGTTTGAAAAGTGAATACTTGCTTAGGGCAGTTATATTTAGGGCTCTAATGGAAGTGTACGAGTTATGCTTTTTATCCAAACTATAAATGGCGACAACCAAGAGACTTGGACTTTGAAACGCGTTTGGCATTTGTGCGATGAGAGAGACAGGCCAGAGCCTTGCAGTGGAGTTGTTGGGGGTGTTTTTTTCTGCTAGTTTTACAGATATTGCCAAATTCTTACGGAGCTGCTAACCCCTAGAGGGTACATTCAAAATAGATATCGTATCTGCTTTTGTTTGTAACTTGCGTTGAGCCTTGAAAGGCTGAATCCTGGAAAGAGCACGAGCATGATGATGATGGGGGGGGGGGGGGGATAAGGAAGAAGAACGCAGATGTGAAAACAGAGTAAAAAAGGAGCTAGAAGCCAGAGCAAGTGGCGTACATCATAGCAGAAATCCAAGCATGAATTCAGATGGTATGGGTTGGTCCTTTGGAACCACACTTAATGTGAGACATAGGCCAAGGTGTTGCAAAGATCGAGGGCAAAATTCATCTATGGGTGAATAAGTGGAATTCCTCAGCTCCGCTTCCGAGTCTTTAAACAAATTGCTCATTGTTGAAAAGCTCTCCAGGATGCTTTGATGTGAGGACACAGAAAGTTGCAAAATGCTATCAGTCGTAAGAGAATGATTTGTTGTAGTATGGGGGGGAAAAAACTGCCAAATACTTCAAGTGTTTGTTTGAGGAAAGAAAAATTAAAAGAGGAGTAGCTTCTGTTCTGAGATAGAATTGTTCCTGGTCTTCAGCGCTGTCAAAATACTCCTCGAGAGTGAACCCTGTGTAAGGGCACATGTCAAACACAGACGTTGTTATCTGTATGGTGGAAGTTTGTGTTTATCCTTGTCCCAAAAACTTGCGCTCCCTAAAGTGAATATTGGGCTCGGGGCAGTTCTGGGGTAAGAATGACAGAGCTTGTGATTCATGAACTACTCATGCGACGCAAATGTTGGCGTGAGCAATTTACTGTAGCTACGCTGACAACAGTATTGGAGATTAAACTCTAGGTATCAAATCTACAAAATACTGTGTGTTGCCTGGCCAGTGACTCAGGACCTGAATCACGGTCGTCTGCAGGCGTGGTCTGCGTGGGCTCAGCCCCGCCAGGCTCCAGACATTGCCCCCTGGAGGTCAGACTTTACGGTCCCGGGACTGGGCTGTGTTTCACTTAGACGAAATTGCAATTTTATATTAAGTGACAGGTGCGTATTGGACCCTGACGAAGTCACAACTGCGCAGCTGTGCATCAGAGGGCTGGTGTTGCCGACAGCTAATGGAGACAATCCTGAGTCCTCTAAAAAAGACCAGTCCTTTAGGTGCGGTAGTTGGGTTACTGCTGAGTTCCTATTTCCTTATGGCTCTTTAAAATAACCGTAGCTCTTACAATTCTCTAATGTTTTAGGTCATTAACTGATGTAACTCCAGTCTTGATGTTTACTACTAAGTGACCACGCTTTCTAAAATTTTACTTTAATGACATGTTAACTACAGCCAGGAGAATCTAACCAGGGTAGATTTTATCAGACCAAGGGCTCGCTTGTATAAAGAAGTTGACGGGCAGGGGTCATGTAGAGTAAGCTCTTTCCGAAGATGACTCTGGAATAGCTGAGAAGGGATTGCATGAGGTGATTCTGGAGTAATGCCCTGCTCAGATTCTCCATCTAGATGTTCCCTAAGAAAAGGAACTGGGAGTGACAGAGGATGTAAATTTACTCTCCTCTTTTTGTGTTTGGCAAGCATACAGATCATGGCGTGTATAAATAGAAGAATTGAATGCGAGTAAAGAGAGGTCATTATGGCATGTACAAAGAGCTTACTCAGACCACATCTGGAGAACTGGGCATGATTCAAAGACCATATTTCAGGAAGGACAGTGAACAATAAGGAAAGGATTAGAAGAGGGTATTGTAGAGGGTACGAGGGCTCTAGCTGGTGCCTGCAGTTGCTGCAGTCCAACTGGTTACTCCAAATGAAGCTATTTTTACTGTAAAACCACCTAAATTGGAGACTTCTAAAGAATTCTAAGGGAATGGAGAAAGTGATATAAACCTCTTCTCCCTAAGCTTTCTAATCTCCACGGTAATGCTACTAAAGGACTTGGTGTTTCTGGAGTTGCCGTTGTTTACCTGTCGTCTCTCTCTCTCTTTTTTTTTAATAAGGTTTGTTTCTTAGCTTTCATATATTTTTTCTTGTGTGTATATATATTGTTTCTTCTTTATGACTTCTCATGGTATCTTTGCTATATTCTATCCACGTCAGTATCTCTATTAGGCTTAAATCCATTTTGCCGTTTTTAACCCTCTCAGCTGGGTAAAACTTCTTTTCTTGTATCATAAGCTTCATTGAGGTGGAATTCGACATTGTGACAATATTGTGTCCTTTCATCTCAGAGGTAGCTGTGTCTCGGAGAGCTTTGCGATTATTGAAGGTAAAAAGGGCTATGTAAATGAAAGATGGACCGTTGCTAAGGGACAGAAAATGTGCTATTGACACATAGGGGAAATGGGGACACTGCTGAAATGTTGGGTAGCATGAAGGAATAACATGAGAATGAGAAATGAAGCAAGAACACTGCTTCCGTCATACCATCCCTAGCAGGAATGAAACAACATCCCCATTTTCCAGGTAAGTGAACTGGGACGTTGAGATTGAGTCAACTGGTCAGGGTTTACACAACTAGTTAATGCCAAGTCTTCTGCCTGTTGGACCACAGTCATTTTTTGGCACAGGATTCTGGTTTTGTATTTCTTTCACAGTGTTCATAATCTATTTATACCAGGCCTCCTAAAACCTTCTCTCTGTTTTTTCATTGATATTTATAGCCCAATATGGGGTTTTCTCTTTAATGCGCCTTACTGGATCCAGACAGTAAGAGTCCTAGAAAGGTAGATGGTTTCATCTCTCAGTCTAATGTTAGAGTCTGGTGCAGGTCTTCGCCTGTTCTCAGATCTTGTGTTGAAGATCCAGTGCCTGGAAAACCACACGTGCAAAATTGTAATGGATCAGCCTAGTTTTAGGGACGTACTCATTCACGTACTGGCACACATGCTCCTTTTCAAAAGCAGTTGTAGTCATAGTCCTTACGGTTTATATTTACAGATCGTATTCTCAGAGGTCTTCTATTCTGCCATATAAAAGGTAGCATGGTTGTGCAAACCTAGACTAAAGCCTCGCAGTCGGGCCATACATTTCAAATCTCTGGATCCAGGTTGTGAGAGCAATGGCTCTGTGTTGGCCGGTTTCATAGAGGTAAGGTCTAACGGCACAGGGATTCTGAACTGGGAGATGTGGACTTTGCAAAGAGCTGGTTCTGAGGCATGAGCTTGGTAGTTACTTCTTTTGTCTTTTTCTCCATCTAAGAAATGGAAACAAGGACATTCACCATCTCGTAAAAGCACTGATACCTTTTATCTTGCTGCTGCTGCTAAAGATAAAATTTGCTGGGGTTTGGCAGTCATTAAAATATAAGCCAAGGATATGTTCCCTTGAGCTTATATTCAATTAAGCACTTGGGGCCAAGCCAGGTTAGTGGTTGTCCAGAAGACCACAGGGATATGGAAGTGGATTAATGACTCAATAAATACTGACTTGGTACTAAACCAAGGCCGTTCTTTCCTACATTTATAGTCATTTGCAATCCTGTATATCACAGTTGGATTCAAATATAATAATTCTTATAGAAGAACTCTGCTTCTTTTGCTGCTTTTGGACCGTGAGGTGCTGCAGTGACCCCAAAAAAGGGTAGCGGATTTTGAGAGTACTTTAAAACTCTGTTTTAGGGTATTTTCATACTTCAGTCAAACACTGCCCGTTGACACTGAGCTACATGAAGGACCAGATTGCATGCTTTAAGACACCACATCTCTGATAGCCTTCCTGAAGTCCAGGCGAAATGCATTTTGTTCATTTGAAGGTGACGTTGTCTCTATGAGCAGTTAGACCGAGACCGGGGAGCCCATGGAGGGCCTGGTGGATCCGACAGATCTGTCCAGAAGTCTCCAATTAGGACAGCAGCTCGATGGAGAGGTTCAGTTGAGCGCTTGCAGAAGATTTAAAGATCTCTCTCTTCTTGAAGCTCCTCCCTCTTCTGCTTTTCCTCCTGCTTTCAATTACAGTATTACTGTTTAATGTAGACGCAGATACAAGCAACTGCGTTTGATTTTTCTTACTGCTGACAGAGACAAACTGAAAGAGATGCCTGCCTGCTTTATAGCACGAGCCACATTATTTTCCTATATGTTAGCAATTATGTGCATTGTCTCCTGATCACAAGTCTTTCTCACAATCTATGGCATGACTGTAGTTGATTATACAGCCTGATGTGTTTAGATTGGAGTCAGTTATATCAGGAAGACTTTGGTTGCTTGGTTTTTTTGGGGGAGTGGGGAGCCTTTGTTTATATTCTGGCAGAATGATTCCGTCTCATTTCATAAATAAAGGCGAGTTGAGCTTTTTTCTAGCGGTGGTAGTTCGGCAAGAAGAAAACAGAGCTCCAGGAACTGGCAGTAATTCTCGGTGGTGTCCTGTCCTCTGAATTCATTGGCAAGAGAGAACTGCAGGGCATTGTGTTGCTCGGGAGAATGGGAAACAAAGATTAAGGAAAACCTTGAATGCTCCTTGCCATGAAGAATTACAGGACTTTGTGCAAGGTGACAGCCATCCCGATGTCCCAGCCAAATTCCGATGTGGGAACGGCAGTTGCAATTGGATGAGGTTTTTACTGGGTCCGTTGACATCAGTGGGATTTGGCCCTTCACTTCAGCGGAGTCAGGTCATCGCTATCTGCTGTCCAAATGTTGGCCTTCCAAATCACAGCTTGGTTCACTGGCATCAGCTCTTGTTCTCACCTCCCAGAAGGTCTCTTATGGAATTTATCACAAACCAAACCTTGCGAAAGTACACTGATGCTGGAGACCAAGACCATTTTTTCTTACTTCTACATTTCTGTAGCATATTCACAGCAGTTCTGATTTCACATATGTGCCTTTTTGCAGTACTAGGGGCTTTTGGAAACAATTTCTAATGTAGAAAGACGATCCTGTTTTTTCAGAGGGTTTTTGTTTCTGGTTGGTTTGGCCAAATAGATACTTGTTTCTTGTCATTCTAATTTGTATTATGGTAGTGTTCAGTAACGATTGTCACTGATTTAGGTGCTGTGCAAACACAACATACAGAGAGAATCCTTGCTTAGAAAACCTGTTTTTTATTCTGGCCAAAGGGAGAAATCAATACACGTGGTATTGTGTCATAGACTTTACTAGGTTTATCAAAAAAAAAAAAAAAAGGTATTTTTTTCTGTGTCAGTAGTTTATAGTGTGTCCTGATCCTTTGCCTCACCTGTCATGAATACAGGCAGTGCATTTCTGAAATAAGGGAGTTAGTATCCTGCACGATTTTCATGAGGAATCCCAGACAGCAGAATTCGAGTGCTTTCCAGACAAGTCCCCTTGGCCCTTTGCCACCTGTGAGTGGCCCCATCGTAACCTCCAGACATCATGCAAGTGTTGGAAAGTCATCAAATGGCTGATGAGTTAATCACTAGGAAGTTGTCTCCCGACACAAAGGATTTAGATTAGAGAAAGGGCAGAGAAAATCATTACAGCTAGGTAAAATGATGGCTAGTCCTTTTTCATGAATGAAGCCCGCAAAGAGCATGAAGTGTGAAGAAGGAAAGGTGGAGAGGGACTTTCTACAAGGGCATGTAGTGATAGGATGAGGGGGAACGGTTTTAAACTGGAAGAGGAGAGATTTAGATGAGATCTGAGGAAGAAATTCTTGGCTGTGAGGGTGCTGAGCCCCTGGCCCAGGTTGCCCAGAGAAGCTGTGGCTGCCCCATCCCTGGAGGGGTTCGAGGCCAGGTTGGACGGGGCTTGGAGCAACCTGGGCTGGTGGGAGGTGTCCCTGCCCAGGGCAGGGGGGTGGGAACTGGGTGATCTCTAAGGTCCCTTCCAACCTAAGCCCTTCCATGATAGCATGGTTACTTTAAAAATTACTTGAAATAAGATTATAAAACATTCAGAACTTAAAAAAAAAATTCAGCTGAAAGTCTGTATTTGCTTGTATCATGATACTAAAAGAGCAGAACTTGATACCAGCCCCTGAATTATCACGGGACATTCAGGATTCCTTACAGAACTTGCCTTGCTTGAGGACCGGACTGATTGCCCAGCTGGAGGGACCCACACCGAGCTCGGCAGAGCCCCGCTGCTCCTGGGAGCGGCCGCGGCATAGCCAAGGCTCCCAGCAGAGCCGCTGCACCTCTTGCGGCAGAAAGATGTCCAAGAGTGTGAGCAGACTTTTCCCTGGACCTAGCTCAGGTTGTGGAAACGTTTTCAGGCAGTATTAAAAAGCGTCAAATTACAGACAACAATTTCAAAATCTTTAGGTAACCAGAATAATTTGAGTTTAAGGAGGTGCTTAACTGGAATTTCACCCAGTCGTGACTGCCTTTTAAGATCGTTGGCAGCAAGTGCCCACAAACAGGTTTCGTATATTAACTGAGGTAGAATAAATATGCCTTTATTTCCAGCTGCTATTTCAAAGGCTGTGGAAATATCAGAAACAAATTGTTACCCAGCCGTGCCTTAATGGCAGCGCTACAAACGTGCTTTCAATTGGGCTGCTACAGGGTGTTGCCTTACGCCATTCTGGAGAGGCGACTTCTTAACTCCTCGTGCTCTTGAGGTTTGATCCAAGCCACGCTCAAATTAATAGGCTCTCACTAACTTCACCTGGGCTTGGATCCCATACTTAAAATCCTGGTTAATTAAAAAAAAAAGGGGGGACGGACGGACCAGAATGCCAGGGTAGAGCCAGGGATGTGTAGGAAACACAGCGTAGCCCACATCAGAGACAATGTCGTAAGGACAGCGGTGTGCATGCCTGAATGGTTCGTTCCTGCACGGTAATTACGTACTGTTTCACATTGTTGTTTTGTGGGGAAAGCACGTTCTTGAACGTCAGGAAATAAATGGGCAGTTTGAACGTTGATTTCAAACAGAGAGAGTGTTTTGACATGAATTGATTTACTTCTGTTGCAGTTTTGCTTATTTAGCTAGCCATGATTAAAACCAGCGTTGCCACAAATACAAAAATACAGAAATGTGAATCCCAGATAGAAATAGATATTGCCCTTATGGTTTATACCATTACAACACATTTTGACCACAGGCTTCTCGATTCGAGTGGGAGGAGAGCAGGTACCACCATTTGGGGCACAAGTAGTCATCACAACGCAGTTGTCTCTGTTTATCAATGTGCTTTTAATTGGTGTTAAGTCCTGTTCCTAATTATAATATCAGTGGGCAGAGCTTGACGGCAGATGTCCTTATGCCTGAGTTTCTGATCTGGAAAGCAAAGATGGTGCTTTTCCAACTCTTCCTCCACGTATCGAAGAGGAAATCCCGATAAGCGTGCTGCAAGGCGCGGTAACTGCTGGGTTCGTTCTACTTTGCTGCCCACTTGGCCACTGCTCTCCGTCTGTCTCAAAAGCGGTGTCGAGAAGGGCGTTCTCTCATTCCCAGGTCTGTTCATACCGAACCGAGACCTGCCAGACGTGGGGAGCCTTTGTGAAATCTCACGTGTATGTGATGGGGGCCTGAGTCATACCCCGCTGCCATCCCAGGGAAAATCCCCGGTGGCATCATCGGGCTTTGGCGCGTGGCCAGAGTCTCGGAAACTTCCTTATTTCTCTCTCCTACATAGGGGATATTCCTCGGCTCTACCAAGGCAGATGAGAACATAAATCTCGCCCACAGCTATCTGGTATGAGTAATTTTTCCAAAAGTAAATAAATCATCCCCGTTTCCTCTTACCCACAGCACCTGGCAAAGTGTTAACTGAAAAACTGAGAAAACGTTGTCTCGTTTGTGAGCCAACTTAAATCATGCTACAAATCTTGATTTTTAATCCCTTGTTAGAAAACAGAACCAACTGAAACTGGCTGGCAGAGGAAACGTCCCCCTTCCCGTCCCCCCCCAAACCTCTGCCTGGCTTCGTAATGTAACTGCCAGTTGCTGTTTTCGCCTCTGTAGAATTATATGCCCCTATTTGAAACTTTTGACAAATCAGTCTATTTTCATTCTCCCTCTGCCATAAATTCAATCCATATGTCTTAAAACATCCTTTCATAGCTTTAACATGGAAAAGGAAGTGGCTTAGGCTCTGCGTAGTGTATTTAAAGCAAGCTCTCCTCGTTTGCATGCATCGCTTCTGTTAGCTCTTAAAGCCTCCACTTCCTAATTATTCAGGTTACGGAGGGCATTGGCAGAGTTTTCTCCATTAACTAACAGTGATGTACAGTGAAGAGGCACAACGGCATAAATCATTCCCTTATCCTCAAAAATATCCAGGAAGTTTTTGATGCAGCCCTTGACGTTACCACCAAGCAGGATGCAAAGCGGATGTGAAAAGGGTAGGAGAGATCAATTCGGCGTAAAATTTCAAAAGAAAACCTCAAGACAAAGAAACAAAGCTCTTGCACAATGCGCTGCCGTTCAGGCTGGCGGGGTTTTGTTTGACAAGAATACACGGCACCTACGTGACAGGAGGTCACCGCAATAGGAGTGAAGTATCTCCACATCTGAGGCTGAGCCGGGGTCAGAAGGTGAGGGTGGGAAGGAAACGTGGGTCTAAGCTGAAGGATACTGGTCTGGCTGTGCATGGATCAAAGTTGAAAAATCAAAAATACAGGATGCAGCAGGGTAAGATCACGGCTGTAAGTGCCCTCATCGTAAATCATGGAAAATTTGGGCTGGGGGACGCTTCTGGAATTATCCATAATTAAAAACATGGTAGCAACTGAACACAACTGAAAAGATGGTAGCAACAAGGGTGCGGGAACCCTGGCTGAGTGGACTGCAAAAGGCTTTTCAGAGTCCTCCTACGCTATGTTTCGTCAGGTCTGCTCTCCCAGCCCAGCCTCAGGCACGCATCCACGCTCCCCACCTCACATTCCCACCCTTCCCTCTGTGCCGCACGGAGCAGTCGCCTGGCCAAAGGGGGACAAAATTCGCTTCACTAGTCTGAAGAGAAACTATTCTCTACCTGAAAGGAGGGTGTAACAAGGTGGGGCTTGGTCTCTTCTCCCAAGTAAGAACAGATAGGACAAGAGGAAATGGCCTGAAGTTGCACCAGGGGAGGTTTAGGATGGATACTTGGAAAAATTTCTTCACTGAAAGGGTTGTCAATCATCGGAACAGGCTGCCCGGGGAAGTGGTGACATTGCAGTCCCTGGAGATATTTAAAGGCCGGGCAGACATGGTGCTGAGGGACATGGTTTAGTGGTGGTTTTGGCAGTGTTGGGTTGATGGTTGGACTCAACAATCTGAAAGGTCCCTTCCAACCTGGGCAATTCTGTGATTCTATTCAACTAATGGACTTCTGGGAGAAAGCAGGGGAAGCGATATAGTTTTTGGATCTCTATGTTGCACTGACTTGCATTGCGGCTGCAGATCTGCCATGCTCGACCAAAGATAACGGGTGAAAAGGATGATGGGGGACGGGGGGGGAGGGGGTGAATGCCCCTTTTAGGGACCGCCTGCACCTTAACGTGAAACAGTATGTCGAGTTTTCTGTAGCATCCCCAGTCTTTGCTGCGGTTCCCAGCCAATTCACCCAAATGGTGTCTAATTTGTCAACAATGCAAATGAATTGTCGGGATATGCAGAAAGTAGGATGGGGTCCCAACAACAGCTTCCCAAAACTGCTTGCAAATCCGTCGTTCTGCTCAGTTGCTGCGCATTAATGCTCCTGTGCGCAGGAAGATAAAATGGCAGGAGTGTGTGTGTGTGTGGTAAATGCATGCGTGCGGTGTAATTATCTTTCTAATCTCTCTCGCTCACAGAGGGGTGATTTATGGAGGTGAAAATATTGCCAACCTTAGACCGTGTGGGCGTAGTTTGGCGTACCCAAAGGTTCGCACATGTAGAAGCCACCGTCTGTGCGTGCAGGTTCAAAGACCTGGCAGAGCCCATGGTTTTGTTTTGAGAGTTGCAAAGATTTGCAGCTCCCGTTTGCCGTAGATGGACTTGAGGTTCATCTTCCACACCTCTGAACATCAGGCCTCTATAGCGAGCAATCTGCATACAGCTGTTCCAAACCAAGCCGTCTGTGCACACCCGCCTTGTTGTATAAACAATATTAGAGACTTCACTAAAGCTTTTCATGTAGTTTTATCTCAACTGCAATTTGTTTCTAGTTTTTAAAGGCTGTGGAAACATCCAGCCTTACTCCCCGGAGCCTAGTTTCACCGTTTCAGCCATTCCAATGGTATTTACAGCGCTGTTTTGATTTTATTTGAACTATTCAAAAGACCTCAAATCCCCCGGGAAAGGTGCAAAGGTGTTCAAATTCGCTGTCGCTCCTATCAGTAGAGACTTGCTTTTCGGCTCCTGGGACTTCACGTGTAAGAGGACTGTTCCTTGCTCTCGTCCCCAGGTGTGCTGTCCCTGCCCGCCTACTTCAGCCCCTACAACGACGGCTCCGTGTGCAGCGACGGACGGGCCGATGCTTACGCCCAGCTGGAACTCCGAACCTTAGAGCAATCTCTGTTGGCAACTTGCGTTGGAAGCATCTCCGAACTGAGTAAGTTTTGGATGTACGCGACCGTGGGTTTCTTTCAGGGAAGCAGGAGAGCCAGTCCCTCCGCTCTTGAGGTCAGTGGGAGCGTTGCCGTTGTTGACAGCATGAGCGGCTTTTGGCTAACGTTGTGTAAGATTTAATTGTCTCGTGGTGCTGCTTATGAAAATGGGGTTGTTTCATTAGACTGCTTCATATTTAATTCACCTTGGAGATGTATAAGATGTGGCTTTTCTCTAGCGTTTTGGTAGTTAGTGGTGTTAGTGCCAAGAGAAGACGGATGCTATTGCCTGGATGCCTCTGGAGGTTTTCTCCTACTTTTGTGGAACAGAGCAGTGGCACCTCCCTCAGATGGCAAAGAGGGTTCTCTTTGTTAGTGTTTGTGCGGTGGAAATGTCAAGGGTGCAGGATAGTCAAGGAAAAGCTTTTTGGTTACTTAAAAAACAAAAAGCGGAGGGAAAAAAAAAATCTGAGAGCACTTTGGTAACAAAAACTTGTTCAAAACCTTCTTTTTTAATGCTAACCAAATGAAACGTTCCATTCCTAGACTACTCAAAAGCCCCTTTAAAGTAAACAAAAATGATTTGTGTTTTCCCGGTCTACTTTTCCCTTGCAACATTTCTGCTGGCATCACTTTCTTAGTCTCCACCACCTGAATGCTAATGAATATCAGGGCCGGCAAGGAGTTTGTGGGTTTCACCATTTATTTTGCAACCTGCCTTAGTTTGAGGTTTTCAAATTCCTTTAACACACCTCTATTTATCCTGGAACACAAGAGAACATTTGTAGCATGGGCCTAAGATTGAATACGGCTCCCTCTCTCTCTCTTCCCCCTTCCCGGCTTTGGCCAAGTTGGTCATTACATTTAGTGAATAGATCTCCTGATACAGTTGCCTACTTTTTTAACAAAAAAAAAAAAAAAAAAAAAAATGTTGCTGCACGTTGCCAGAAAAATAAAGAGAGCGAGTGTGCAAAGGAGAAGGAACGTTATTCTGAGCTGAAAATTTGAATTCCAGATGCATTTCTGCTGTAACTGCGCAGGCTTCTATGTTAGTACCGACGCTGGAGGATTCGTGATACTCTCGTAAAATATTTGGATCCTGGAGAGTCGGGAGCTACTGAAGTGGCAAGGCAGAAGGTGTTAGAAGGCTTTTCCGTTCTGAAGCGGGTCCTTAAATTGAACATACTATGAACGAACAAACACGTGGCACAGCTTCGCATTGCAAACCGAGGTTTTTAATCCTCTATCGATCTGAACTGTTAATAATATTGTCGTGTTTAGACATGGAGTAGCTTTGTCGGGGTTTCTCCCTGACCTGTTAGATATAAATGAACAAATAATAACTCCTAAGAATTTCAGAGGGAGGTGCGACTAATTCGCATGTGGCACGCCGAAGCTCAGGTCGCTTTCTCAGGAACCAGCTTTGCGATGGCGCGACTATTTCAGTTCCATCCTTTCCCAGTATTGTAACTGTAGGACACAATGGAGTAGCATTTCCTGTGAGAGTTTTAGGGGACTGTAAAAAATCTCCCAAGGAAAAAATAGATCCTAGCTATGCGTACTAACCGATAGTAATCGTTCAGCTCACGGGTATAGTAGTCCCACTACTCAAAGATGTAGCGGCTGAAATCTTTATTGCAAAGCTCTTGGGAGTTTGCAGTGCACCACAATAAAAGGAGAGTAAATAGGGTGTGCCCAAAGCAAGCTTATTACACAAAGACCAGCTTTACGTGCCTGCATAGCTGCTGTCTGGGGTCGTTGCTCTGTGAACTTTTTAAAATTCTGCAGTCTTAAATTCCTTTCCAAGTAGAAACCGTGTAATACAGGTTCCCTTCTTCCAGACCTCCTCAAGTCCACCAGTACTCTGACGTAGAGGCAGGTTGGCTCGAGTTCAAAGACCAAGAGGACCGAGCAGCCCCGAAAGCTCCTGGATTGAGCTTCTTACAAGGCTCAGGGGCAAATTTCTGGCAAGCTTCTGACAGTCGGCATGATAAAGATTAGCTTTTTAATAAGAGAGTCAGGTCTTGTTATTCTGGAGAGACCTGCAGCAGACCCCTAAAAGAAGGGATTTCTCTACTGAACATAACATCATTAATTTGTCACAAGTGCCTGGGTGGGAGGGTAGAAAGTTATAACCCAGTTGAAAGAACTGGGAACAATCTCATAACATAAAACGGTGATGCTGGCAATGAAAGTACTTGTACTGGTGTTACTGACCTTGCCTTGTGAAAGCTACACTCCCAGCTTGGGCAGAGGATATTTTACAAAGATACCAGTACTTTTTGTAGGCGAGCAAGAAACTGGTACACGTGGTCGGAAAGAGGAGAAAACCAGCATTAAAACAGGATAGAAAAATCCCCGTAAAGCTGTTGCTCGGAATGTATGGTGACTGAGAGAAGTTTCGTTCTATATTGTCAAGCTAAAACTTGTTATTGGAAAGAAAGTTGAATTTCCCAAACAGCAACGTGCAAAGTGGCAGCTTGAGGACAGCTTATGCCTCTGTGGAGGAAAAAGAATACGTGGCACACAGAAGACATTTCTCTTAGCTGCGAGAGATTTGATTTCATTCAAAACGTGTACTTAAGAGGACTGTGGATGAATAATAAAGAGATGCTTTTTGCATTCTTTCTCTTGGTGCAGGTGATTTGGTATCACGAGCAATGCACCACATGCAGTGCTTGAACACCATCCGCCCAGGAATGAGCCCCATTCGGCAAACCCGGCAGCAGCAACCCATCTCCTGGTCCCCTGATGCTCTCCACACCCTCTACTACTTCCTACGCTGTCCTCAGATGGAGTCCATGGAGAACCCCAACCTTGACCCTCCAAGAATGACCCTGAACAATGAACGGTATGTAGGTTGGCCAACTGTTAGTAGTCAGGGAGTTGGGCTGAGAAGGTCTCCTCTTGTAGAGTGACTGTGTGTGCATGGGCAGCTCAGGCCGCTTTGTGGGATGCTGCCTATCAGGCATCAGTTATTCCTGCAGTCAGGCCAGGTTATGTTGTCAGCCTTGCCAAGTTTACAAAGCCTTGGAATCGGAACTGGAAAGTGAGCTGTTTTTTCATACAATCTTTCCGAGCGAGGCATATGCTCTATGCTGCCAACAAGGCTTGTCTAGAGGTGCTGCCAAAAGTGCATGTGGTTGCCTAAAGCAGTAAAGACCTTACCAAAGAAAATGTTACCTTCTGAATAGCACCAATTAACAATTGTCATCATTCTCAGGAAAAGCAGCGTCATTTACCGTGGAAAGGCTTGAAGGGATTTATGAACATCCGTCTTAAGGAATACTTCAGTTGATGCTACGTGTCTGGTATAGAAAGAAATTTATGTAGGAAGCCAATAACTAAACAGAAAATGCAGTGGGTCTCCCTACCTTCTGCCAGCATCATAGCTGACTCTGAAAGCAGGCCCGTTATTAGAGCGGGTCAGAAATTTTCCAGCGGGATGTTTTTTTCTGTTAGAAACCTCCCTGGTTTCCTTCCTGCCCAGCTCCTTGGCAGTCTGCCTGACAGGCTGGTGGCAGCGGAGAGCCGAGGAGCCCTCGGAGCTCTGGCGGCCACAAGTTGAGTTCCTTGGCAGGTCAGGCAGCTCCTGCTCCTCAGCCCAAAGGCAGACTGATAACTGCCTGCCTTGCAGTTGCATCCTGCAGGGAGACCCAGGCCTTGCTGGACTTGGTAGGTTTCCCCAGTTTGAAATGCATATCCAACTGTGTAATTATTTCAGAAATCTTACCTACGTGGGAAATTTCGTGTTCTGATTAACTCTGTCCACTATTTACGCTTCCTCTTCGGATGTCTTTAAGGCTGCTGGACATCAGGCCGATGGCTCTGTCTTGGCCCTTTCCAAAAACCGCCCATGGTTGGGAAGTTCTGTAGCGTAGTGAGGTGTTGAAGCCTGGGGTGGAGACCACATTCACAAAACAAAAAAAGCAAGGTGTTTGTTGGACAGGTGAGCGGGGAAAGGAGAACATCTCTGCAGCTTTGTAAACAGCATGGTTTCTTCTTCCCACCTTGGGCTTTACTGTACTGAGCCCCAGCTTCTAAAGTTGGTATGAAATCTGATAACATACCAATAATTATTTGACATACAAATAATTCTTTTTTAAAATTCATTCTAAAAAACCCCTAAATGTTAGCCCTCTCTCTCTTCTTCCTATCCTCTTCTGCACATGTGGGGATTATGGAGCCTTTTCCTCTGCTCCGTGCTGGGTAGCCTGGTTTTTGGTTTGGCTTGGGTTTTTTATTGAGATGCTTCCTGGTTTCTCTCAGACTGCGCTGTCTTCAGTCCGCGCGTTTCTGATGGTGCAGATCAACGCCGCCTTCTGCAGACCTACGTTGGCCTGCACCAAACCCGCCGGCCGGTTTCAGCAGCCCTCAAGGCTTCTTGTAGCTGCGTTCACCACCGTTGGAGCTGTGGCTGACGGTTTCATGGCCAGAGCTTGGCTGGTCAGGTGCGAGAAGACATCTTGATAGATTGAACTGTCTCCTAAAGCTCTGAATTTTCAGGCCAGGGTGCAGAAAAATGTACTGGACAGAAGGCAGCCTCTATAAAAACCAGTGCTGGTAAGTTACTCTAGGTTAAGGGAAACATCAAATAAGGAGAAAAAGGTAAAGTTGTCACTCCTAAGCCACCTGTTCTGCCATAATATTTTACACATGGCAGGTCTGTGTAGCTTCCTGTACCGGTCACTTTCTCATGCATTTTCTCTTGGTTGCCGAGCCATCTTTCTGCACTTTACTGTAGTTTCTACTGGACCAACTTCTTTGAGGTTTCAGTCTGGCAGGAGCTCTGCTATTTTACAAAGTAAAAAAGATTGTCTTTCTATTTGTCTGATCCTTCCCTAATATCCTTTCAAAAAGAGCAATCTGTGAGCAGAACTGTAGCGTCAGAGGGAGAGAACCGATGTAGGCGTGTGAAGAGCCAAGAGGAATTAAGTGGAGTTAAGTAGGAATAGAAAGAGGCACGGCTGCACAACTTGGAGCCCATTGGTAGCTGTGTTTTTTGGGCTCATTAATCTTAATCGAATGCCCTACCTAGTGCAAGATGATTTATTTTGCATTTCGCGTTTGCACAGGGTGCAAAAAAAATGGGGTTTTATGGGGCCAGATTGTGTAAAGTCGTACCACGGGTTCTCACAGTTGTACAGCGGAAGCTGCTGAACAGCTTGTATCAGAAACGTGGATCAAGCTATTTTGCGTTGTGTTCTTTTCAGTGCTCTCAGTATAACGATGTTACTGCAGCTACTTGTTTTGTAGGCTGAGGATAATAAATGAGTTAAATCAGGAGCGCGGGTATCTCTCCAATTGCTCCTGAACAATGCTCTTCACATGGTTCGCTGGAGTTTTTTTGGAACGCGGGCTGCAACTCTATTCTGTTTTAAAATCCGCACGAGATCCTATAACAGCTGGTGTAAGGGAAATTTCTGCCATTTTTTTCTGACCGGTACTTAGCTGTAAAGGAAATTAAAGAGGATACATTAAAATGGAGCAAAAACTGACGTTGGGGGGGGGCGGGAAACAGAACTGGAGGATTATCAGTTTAAACAATTGGCTTTGAAAAGTTTGTAAAACCTGGAAATAAAAGTAATACTGCCTGGTATACCAGAAATGAACGTCCAATCCTGCCTTTCATTTGTTCTAAGATGTATTTGTACGTGTCTTACTGTACTGACCTGGGCACACGTTGTTTAGCATAGCCAGTGGGATGAATACTGCTAGCAGTGCTTTATAGAGGAGACAGTTTACTCTTTCCTGGCTTAAGAGGAGAGGTGGTTGAGCGTGTGCGATGCCGGACTCATGGCACGGTAGATGAGGGCACCGATTCACCTAATGGGACCTGGCAAAGCTGTGCAGCCCAGGGTTTTTGTTTTTTTTTAATTCTTTCCTGAGCTGTGCTAAATCAGCTGCAAACTCTGCATTGCTCTTTTGTACAATTACGCTGCCTCTCTGGAATATACTTGTTACGTGCGCTGCAATCCCAGTTTGTTTTCCACTGAAAAAAAAATCTCGGTCACAAACAAGGACAATAACGCCGACCTATTCTGCATGTGCTTGGGCTTTAGTTTCTAGACTGCTCTACAAACGTGTCAGTGTTGAACACCGATCTGAAAATCAGCAAAGAGGGGCTGTTAGAGCTGCAGATTTGGTAAAACCTGATCTCGGTAAGGTTGGTGAGCCACGTTGGTTCAGTGGAAGGAACTGCAGTTTAGTACATCTGGAGACCTGACAACCTACTGTCTGTCTGGCTTGGCTTTCTGTTGGCTGTGAGCTTTCTGTGTGTCACGCTGCGATGCAAAGTGCTCTCAGTAAGTTCGTAGACGACACCAAACTAGGTGGGAGTGTTGATCTGCTTGAGGGTAGGAAGGCTCTACAGAGGGACCTGGGCAGGCTGGATCCATGGGCCAAGGCCAATTGTATGACGTTTAATAAGGCCAAGTGCCGGGTCCTGCATTTCGGTCACAACAACCCCAAGCAACGCTCCAGGCTCGGGGCAGAGTGGCTGGAAAGCTGCCCAGCAGAAAAGGACCTGGGGGTGCTGGTGGACAACCAGCTTAACATGAGCCAGCAGTGTGCCCAGGTGGCCAAGAAGGCCAACAGCGTCCTGGCTTGTATCAGGAACAGCGTGGCCAGCAGGAGCAGGGAAGTGATGGTGCCTCTGTACTCGGCACTGGTGAGGCCTCACCTCGAGCGCTGTGTCCAGTTCTGGGCCCCTCTGTACAAGAGGGACATTGAGGTGCTGGAGCGGGTCCAGAGGAGAGTGACCGAGCTGGTGAGGGGTCTGGAGACCAAGTCATATGAGGAGAGGCTGAGGGAGCTGGGCATGGTTAGTTTGGAGAAGAGGAGGCTGAGGGGAGACCTCATGGCCCTCTACAGCTACCTGAAAGGAGGGTGTAGAGAGGTGGGTGTTGGCCTCTTCTCCCAGGTGAATAATGACAGGACCAGAGGAAATGGCCTGAAGTTGTGGCAGGGGAGGTTTAGATTGGATATCAGGAAGAATTATTTTACTGCAGGAGTGGTCAGGCACTGGAACAGCCTGCCCAGGGAGGTGGTGGAGTCACCATCCCTAGAGGTATCTAAGAGGCGTCTGGATTTGGCACTTTGGGGCATGCTCTAGGGGCAGAGATTCTCAGGGGTGGTTTGTTTCATTTTTTTGTTTTGGGGTTTTTTTTGTGTGTGTGTGTGTGTATGGTTGGACTCGATGATCTCAAAGGTCCCTTCCAACCATGAAGATTCTGTGATTCTGAAAAGCACTTTGGAAGGTCTTCACTGTACTTCACTTCAACGTGAAGGCAAGCGTAGAATTCAGGTTCTGAAACCATGCCTAATGGGGGGCGTCATATGCCATAAAAGGCTTTAAAAAACACTAGCTGAGCTTCTGAACGTATCCTGCAGCAAGCTGCGCAAGGTATGAAGACATACACGCTTGCAGTTTGGTATGCGAGGCACCGCGACGAACAGGGCCAGTTTAAACTCACATAAGCGATGTGCCTTATCCACGCTAAACACTTTGGCAACTAAAGAACTGGGGTGGCTAAACTGTGGAGTCCTGCAGGAATGGGGTGGATGTAGGCATCTCTCCAAGAGCTTGGCAGAGAAAGAAGCTTTCTCTTCTGGTCTCCGGCACGCGAGTGATTTGGGATACCAATAGATTGAAACTCTGGAAAGTTTGTGGGTTGGTGATATCTGCTTCTGATACTTGCCTCCGGGTAAAGAAAGCACCCAGGTATCGTAAGCAAAACATTTGAAACGTTTCCACGGTGAATGCAGCTGCTTGCTGTATGTCCAAGCCATGACCCACTCAAAACCCCAAAATGACGGTATTTGCTACACGGCCAGTAAGCCATCTGCTGTTAGGTGTCAAAATAGGCCACCTGAGGAAGTGTTTTGCAAATACAGAGTGCCACTTGTGCAATACTTTGGCAGACAAATTAGACCCTGAGGTGAGAACAAGCTGCTTTACTCAGTAACGATACACCTGACTGCCCGAAGGCTGAGAGCTCGGCTGTGTCATCAGAGAGCACGTCTGCCTGTGTGACTCCAAAAAAAAGAATCTCTGCTGGGCAGTAAGATTTTTAGAGCTGCTCAGAGATCGTAGCCTGTGTTGTGTCAGAGGTGAGACAATGTGGGTTTGGCCCATGAAGGGTGAGCAGATGCGTGGCACTCGCTCTCTCTGCTCTGTTTCTGCTCTGGGTTTTTTCCCATTGCTTATGTCAGGCTGGCTGAGCTGGGGAGCGCTCCGCAGCGTGAGGTCATGTCCCAGAGCAACACAGCATGTTTGCTGAGGTTGTTTGGGATACTGTGACTCAAGAAGGGCCATCCAAAGGTAAACGAAGATTCTTTCTCCCTTCTTCGCTTTTTCCCCAAGTGGAATATAAAGCTTTTGTCTTATTTTTAGTGGTGTGTCAAGGCAAGAATGCTCTCTGTGATACTTATCTCAGGGAGTTATTTGTGTGCTCCCCATAGAGCACAAATCAATGTCATTATTATAGTCTCATAGTCTCTCTAGCCGGGTGGACTAGTCTACCCCAGGTTAACCGACGGCCAGGACAGTGGTCCGGCCTTCAAGCTAGGAGTAGACACCATTGACTGTTCTCCTCCTATCTCTTCGGTTATCATGGGCGTACAGCATTTGCTGTAGGAATGTTAGCATGATCTAATACCTAAAAATAGGCAAAAAAGTTGGATCCTGACTGTGTCTTTGGTAGGCTGAGCTTCCACCTCTTCCAGCTACCCTATTAAAAAAAAAAAAACCTATAATTTATGTTTGCCTATTGTTGATCTTGTTGGCCTGTAGAACGTTCTAAAAGTAATTCTGGGCTTGTCCCTCAGTACCCACGGATCCAGCCGTGTCAGACCTTTCTGAGCTATCCATGTTGCAGACATGCCAAGTTTTACACATTGTCTGAGTTTGCTGGTGCAGTATTTTATTCCAAATGTCAATGAGTATAAAACAATTTACATCAGCAGAAGCACACAGGCTGTACCCATCTGACTCTGTCGGTGAAAATCCAGTAAAAACGCTAGTGAAATTCTAGAGCTGATGTAGGATTTGTCAGCTGCCAACAGTAAAATTCGGGGCTTGCCAATTTGATGGAAATTCACAGCTCTTCAGCTGCAAAAGCTGTGGACACCGCAAGAAGCCAACTGCAATCACACAGCAGGCCACCTTATAAGAAAATAGAGAGCTTCGTTCTGTTTTCCACGTGCAGGCATCTACAAGGCTTGTCTGAGATTTGCTCCTTCTCCAGAGGAGTTTTGTGATGTTGATTGTAAACCTGGAGTCACTCAGTTTCTCTCTTGTAGCGTGAAATCCATCAGAAAGGCCGCAGCTCCTTCTGCTTTCAGCTGGATGGTGGCTTTTATCTACTAGGCTCAAAAGGGACCTGACATTTTTTCTTCTTCCAACAGGAGTCCTCCCATTAGACCTATTGCCTCCCATGATTCAGGGGCCATGGATAAGCATGCAAATCATATTTTTCAATTGGATCAAGCAGGAGAAAGGGACTAATGCCTACCCTCCTGTGCCACATTAGCTGCGCAGAGGAAGGAGCCGAGCTATCTACCTGGGGTTTCTCTCTGCCGAGTGTTTCCAGCAGTGCCTGCTCTGAAACATTCTTCATTGGGAAAGGATGAGAAATCAGGCCATGAAGATGATCAGAGGGCTGGAGGACCTATGCTATGAGCACAGACAGAGAGAGTTGGGGTTGTTCAGCCTGGAGAAGGCTCTGAGGAGACCTCATAGCAGCCTTCCAGTACCTGAAGGGGGCCTACAGGAAGGATGGGGAGGGACTCTTTATCAGGGAGTGTTATGATAGGACACGGGGTAATGGCTTCAAACTGAAAGAGGGTAGATTTAGATTGGATATCAGGAAGAAATTCTTTACTGTGAGTGTGGTGAGGCGCTGGAACAGGTTGCCCAGGGAAGCTGTCAATGCCCCATCCCTGGAGGTGTTCAAGGCCAGGCTGGATGAGGCTTTGAGCAACCTGGTGTGGTGGGAGGTGTCCCTGCCCAGGGCAGGGGGTTGGAGCTAGATGATCTTTAAGGTCCCTTCCAACCCGAACCACTCTGTGATTCTGTGAAATGCATCTGACGCTGTCAGAAGAAAAGATTGTAGCCCTTTCATGCTGTTTTTGAGTGCTGTTTGCTCAAATGCTATATTCTTCCAATATTTGAGCTATTGATTCAAATCATCATTAGCTAGAACGTTTGATTATTATTTTTTTTGTATTGTGGCGTACAATCCAAATTCACTCTGGCTAGTGTGGAAACCACAGGTGGGTCTAAATTAATACTTCCCAATACAGCATCAAAATCCTGTCCGAGCATCCCTTGATTCAATGGTGATCAAGTTTGCATCTCAGCCCTTAGATTTAAATACTCGTGCTCAGACCAGACTGAGCAGAGCAGTGGCCTTCTGAGCTTACTTTGTCTTTCGTACTTTGTAAAATTCAGTCTGTCCTGAGATACATCAGAGACATGCCATTGACTTCTACTGAGAGAAGAAGCATCTCCAAGTGGTGTGGGCACCTGCTTTCCTACGGCGCTGCTTCCGAGAGCCTTCTGGCGTAGTTTCCCTATCGGGAGTCTCGCAGCGGTTGATGCAAACAGAGCCCCCTGTGCTACGGCTATTTCTAAATCCCTGGGGACCAGCTGATGAAGATGGGCCTCCTCATCACGTTTTCTAAATTTCGTGTTTTGAAAAAAAGCATTACTTTGATCTTACTTAGTGCCTTTTTACTTGGTGATCTCTAGGGTGCATCGTTAGAAATAATTGGAGCCTCCAGCTTCTTTCCCTCACGGTTAGCTGCTTTCTTCCCCTGTGTTCAAAAAACGCCCGGCACAACGGAATGTTCATTCTGAAATTGCTTGAGACAGGAATGATGTGGTCACACGGATCAAATTTATACAATGGTATCAATCAATATTAAAGAGAATACTAACGTTGCAGTTATTAGTGTGAGTTGTCTGCGGAAAGTCTTGCTCTGTGCCGCACGGGCACCCAACTGGTAGAAAGGGAAGGAAAACCAGGAATAACCTGCAGAGCCTGCTGCTGAGAGCTGTGTTTGCTCGAGCTGCATCCTCATCATCACGGAGAAGTATCGCTGCTTTCAGAGCCGGTTAAGGCTTTTCGGAACAAATCTTTTCTCCAGATGGATGTTTCCAGACTCTCACTGGTCTGTCATGAGGCTTTTTTCCCCTCTGCTCTTTTTAACTGCAGGTTTATGGAATTTTATTAAGTGCAATAGCTACATCATTGTCTGTCTTTTAGATTTATCTGTGGCCCAGCCTTTCCTAATTCCAATTTAATATATTTATGTCTGAATTCTTTTATTTTACAGCCATATCCTATTGTTACTGTGCTGCATCAGGAACAGAACTCGATACGCTTAGTTCAGTGAGCTGTGTCTTTGGAAAGGTCTGCAATGAAATTAGTTCTGGGATCTCTTGTCTGGGAGATCTTAATATCTTTCTACTCTGTCTACAGCTGCCTCACCAGTCAGGAATAGGTATATAGGAATAATAAAAGTAGACCCTGATCCGTTTGCTTGAGGGAGAATAATGCTATAATTGTACATTCATCTTTAACAGTACTTAAATCCACTCAGAGTATCCCTGAAGCCAACAGGGTGATTACAGAAAGATGTGTCATCGAGCATATTCCACTCCCACCCCCATGCAATAGCCCCATTGATTTTTATATATTTTTTTCCCCCCAGAGCTATTTTGATATAAATATACTGATTAAATATAGGGAAACAGAAGGAAGCCTTACAGTGAACCGTGCCATTACGGCATTGCTTGTTCAGAGTGGGCACAAAAATCTGCCCCTCTTTGTTTTAAAGAAGAGAAAACTATTTGCTATTGATGAAAGATTAGTTTGATAGATTTATTAGAAGAATAAAGTGGTTATAAACAGCTAAGTTCAGCTTCCTTCGCCAACACTAAGGAGAGAACCTGTTACTTGTGTATTTTTGCCTGTTTCAGACTTTGACCAGTTAATGTCAAACTTAATTGTGATTCTGAGATACTCACTCATGAGGAAGGTGGAGCGAATGGCCCTGTTTCAGAGGCCAATAAGCTACAATCAGCCTGTACCTCTTGACTAAAATTAACTGTTCATCGGCAGTGCTGTTCCTGACCTTAGACAGCGTTCTGTATTTGAGCCCATACTAAATAGTTGCAATATATTGAATATCTTCTGCAGTTTTGAGAATTGAGAATGTATATTATTTAACAGGAGGAGTCGGTAGCCTTATCGCAGTCCTGGTGAGCAACCTTCGCCTTCCTGCTCTTTATGGTGGCACCTCAGCACATGTGACAGCAGTAACATCTAGTCAGAAAAAACCAGAACCGCTGAGAAACTACTGACTTTTTAAGAGAGTCAGGTCGCTGCTAGTGGGACTCCTTCCACATAGTGCTCCTGGTATCCTCACTGAAAGACTCAAGAGAGATCCAGGATGAAATGCTTATTTATTGCTCCGTGTCTGCGTGTCTGTGCGTGCTCTGCACACCATAGCATCGGCTATGGGAAGTCAATTAAAAACAAGTCACATTAAAGTCAATAGGTGACAGACGGTAGTTATGTTTGGGTTCCTGGAAATAATCCTGCTTTTGCCTGGCATCATCTACTGACGTATTTTTAAGTCTCATAATTTTTTTTTTCAATTGTTCATTTCTTTCTAGTTCAAAGATTGCAAAATTGGAATGTGAGGGGCGACCTTGGCAGTAGTGAAGGGAATTAATTGCAAACCCTGAGGATCGAATTCATCCAAGTGTAACTGCTGAAACCGGCAATGCCGACTGCTCCGAATTAGATTCCCACCCCCCACCCCACCCCCATCTTTTATGTTGTTTGTATAAACAAACACGACTCAATTTTTTTTTTCAACTCTGTGTATCTCACACCTGGGACAGACCAGCCTTTCTCCCACGTTACTGGCTGTGAGCAATCTGTAGTCGTCGGAGTGTTTCCAACGCGGCCCGTATCTTCTGATCTTTCTGTATTGGAGCAAGGGCGCGGTACAAACAAGAGATTATTTCAATTCTCTGCAAAATTGCGAGGAGGAGAACCTCACTGTGCACGAGATGGAACGGCACGGAGCAGACTTCAGGGAGAGCAAAGAGGCTGCTTTCCTATGCCAGCCTTGGCAGGCGGGGAAGGTGCTACAGGTAAAAAAGAGCGTACGCGGTGAAACAAAAATTCGATACTAATGGCTGTGCCATGTGTATCGCACTCGTGGTGAGCAACCTTCGCCTTCCTGCTCTTTATGGTGACACCTCAGCACATATGACAGCAGTAACACCTAGTCAGAAAAAAACGGAACCACTTAGAAACTACTGACTTTTTAACAGAGTCAGGTCGCTGCTAGTGGGACTAGCCATGTGCCAAAAAGTCTGGTTCTTAGGCTGCCTTGAAACCTTGCTGCTGCTTCTGCACTGGTTTCCATGGACGACGGTCTGAGCAGCCTCCGATGTCACAGACAGAAGCATGCAGAGGGACGAGTCACCTGAAAAACTACCAGTTTCACCTGCTCCTGGGCAACCTGCCCTGGGTCCACCCTGGTTTGGGTGAAACGATCTCCAGGAGTGCCCTCCAACCTCAGCGCTTCTGTGGTTCTCATTACAGCGTTTGTGCCTTAAAGTTGTTTTACGCGTGTCAGGGTGGTAACTTCCCAATCGTCGACAGCTACCAACGCCTTGTCTCCTAGAACTGGCCGTTCAGGTAGCCAGCAGGCAGCAGCTGATCCTACCTAGAGAAGTAATAAGGCATTTGACAGTCTTCGTCCTGTCAGTTACAGAACAGTTGTATGAAAAACACTATTTTCTGCTTTCACAGGCGTTTTACAGTAGACCTCAGGGCTTGCTGGAAATCCCCGGAAAGACTGCCTTCGACCTAAGCCGTTTCTGGCGAATGTCCCCAATTTGTAAAAAAATGTTTGAAAATGAGATAGATGATCTTTGGCTCTCTTGTTTAGCGATGAAGAGATGACAGCCAGTGTGTGTGTGTGTGTGTGTGTGTGTGTGCGCTGCCACCCTGCAATTACTGTAACTACAGCTACACTAATTACTGCAACTACTGTAAAGATGTCTGTGTTAAGTTCTTGGCTTCTGCTCTTGAGTTTCCATCTGTTCGGATAAAAAAGAAGGTGCAAGAAAATGGGAGCCTGGCAGCTTTGCTGCCTGGATTCTCGGGGCTGGAACAAACAGCGATCGTGGGTGCCCGTAGGCACCCTGTGTTGTGTATTGTTTATTGTTTGCTGTTTCATGATGAGAAGACTAAGCGGCAAGCTAGCATCAAAAATGAAGGAAAAATAAGCCGGGGAAACTGAAAACAAAACTGTTAGAGCGTGTGTTACTAAAAAGGCATTCTAGAAACACAGAAAGGGATAAGGCAAGGTCTCCTGGCGTCTTTTTTCCACCTTTCAGACAGTCAGTAGAGGACTGACCGAGAGTCTAAATTTCTCTACTTGACTCTGGCTGGTTTGCCGTCATTTAATATCAGCCTGTCTCCATTTTTCCTAGGCAGAGATCCTTAAAGACAGCATCGTGGTACCAACGTAGTGCTCTTCGAACTAATACAAGTAAAAAGCAGTAACTCTGTGGATGAAAGCTTTTGAGCATATCGCAAAGAGCGATGATGGTAACAAGCCAAGAAAGTTTATTCTTTTTCAGTAATTGCTGTTTCCAATTGAAGTTAATATTATTTCCTATTGGACTAAGTTACAGACCTTCGCTTGCAGAACTTGCCTGTTTCCTGAGGAAGGAGTTAGCCGGTGCTTTAACAAAGGCCACCCTAAATAAAGACACAATTCTGAGCTTTTGCTGTGCAGCAGCCAGGGCTTGGCCGGCTGTTGGGGGTTTCGCTCTGATTGTTCCTGACATCTTCGTACCAGAGAGCTAAGAGCTAAGCTCTTCTGAGGAGTAAATGTCTCTGCGTATAATTTATGATAATGGCAACAATCATTCTTTCTCTTTGACCTTGTGGAGATTAGGAGCTAAGCTTTCCCTGGGGTGATCCTAGATTGGTCTCTGCTTTGTTTCCTTTTTGAAGGAGACCCTGGCGGCTTGCGCTTCCGCCTCCTCTACCTAGGAGTGCACGTACTGCCATGACCCGGTGGTCACTCACGAAGCTGAACCCTACTGTTTTCATCACATGTTTTTACAGTAAATGCTGAACTTACTGTTTTTGAAAAGCACGTCTGCTCTGCAAGACAAATCCCATTCAAATGAGTTACATGTCTGAGCTGATTCAGCTCTGGTTCGTGGATGCTTCTGGGGCTAAACAACCCTGTGTTGATACAACGCGTGCTGGTCCAACGTGTTTGCTTAGAGAAGGAAGAGAGCGAGCTGTGTTTTCTCTTACAGCTTATCGGTGTGAGTCTGGAGTGGTGCTGCTGAAAAGGGGTAGCTTCAGTCTGGAGTCAAACTGCTGGGAACTCCAGTGCCACTTGAAGCGTGGGCAGCAGGGCGAGGGAGGGGATTCTCCCCCTCTGCTCCGCTCTCGTGAGACCCCACCTGGAGTACTGCGTCCAGTTCTGGAGTCCTCAGCACAGGAAGGACATGGGCCTGTTGGAGCGGGGCCAGAGGAGGCCACAAAGATGCTCTGAAGGCTGGAGCCCCTCTGCTGTGAGGACAGGCTGAGAGAGCTGGGGGGGTTCAGCCTGGAGAAGGGAAGGCTCCGGGGAGACTCCCTAAAGGGCGCCTACAGGAGAGATGGGGAGGGACCCTTTATGAGAGATTGTAGCAATAGGACGAGGGGGAATGGTTTTAAACTGGAAGAGGGGAGATTTAGATTATATATTGGGAAGAAATTGTTTGCTGTGAGGGTGGTGAGCCCCTGGCCCAGGTTGCCCAGAGAGGCTGTGGCTGCCCCATCCCTGGAGGGGTTCAAGGCCAGGTTGGACGGGGCTTGGAGCAACCTGGGCTGGTGGGAGGTGTCCCTGCCCAGGGCAGGGGGTTGGAAATAGATGGTCTTTAAGGTCCCTTCCAACTCTAACCATTCTGTGATTCTTTCTTCCATGGGTTAGAAAGTGTATCATAATGGCTAGAGAAGAGAGGGGGGAGACAGAAGCTGTAAGGTTTTATTCCTAGGCTTGCTGGAAAACTCTCTGCTCCTGTAAGGAATTCACTTAGCTGTTCCTCACCTCTTTTACTTCCTTCAGAAATGCAGAAGATCCTTCCAGAGAAACATGGGATCCTTCTGAGACAGGTGCTTCAGAATTGGTAGGCTTTTTCAGTAGGAAAGGAGGAGTTGTCCATGACGCAGTTCTAGGAGAAGATAATTAAGCTAGCTGAGAGGAATATGAGCACATTAGCATGAAATTACAACAGGTCTAATATAACCTGCTCAGAATGTATCTTGTTGTAATTATGTTGCTTCCAGCATCCAGACTGTGTGATTACGAGTTGCCTCTGCAGCGCTGTGCTGTGCCAGGTCGTCAGTGCTCCCTTCCCTGCTGTGGCTGCCAAGTTCTCCAGCAAAGATCTCTCTGAAGACTTGATGTGTTAGAACATCACAGAAACATATGTTCCTTAAATGACTTTCCATCTGGGCATCCCATTCTTCCTCATACAAGTTACCAGAGTTTAATTAACTCACTTTGGAACCTCTTTTAGTCTGCTAAACTCTTGGTGTTGAGACGCTCAAAAAAATTACGGGGAAGTGGCCAAATTAACTTATCCTGACCCTACGTGTAGAAAGAGCCCCACTGTGGTGATGTGTTACTGTTTTGGCTGTGAACAGCTTTAGTCACATAGTCAGGGCTCAAGGGTACCTGCTGCGAAGAAAGGTAAATGAAAATTAGTTTATTTCTCAAGGAATTTAGTTTCTTCAGTTTCCCTTGAGGTAAAAACGCCGGGAAGAGAGATACCCATTTCCCATGTTTCATATTCATTTTACTGATTACTCTTCCTTTGGGTTTGGAATGCAGAGCACCGGGTGTTGGTAGGAAGGTTTATTCAAGGAATGAAGTGTAGAGCAGATTAAGATTTTGATTGCTATATTTTTTCTCAACAAGCTGAAAAAAAATAATTGTGCGCATTGCACTTGGTGTTAGAATTGATGCGTGTTTAACTTTGTCATTTTTAACACATCCTTCATCGATGCTTACGTGGTTTTAGATCTGCTTTCGGGCAGCAGAATTTTAAGGGGGCTGAAAAGAGAAAAATATCCTTGTAATTTGGTGTTAGAAGCAAAAATTATCATTTTGTCATGCTAGTCATTAGCTGAGTGGGGCGCCGGAGCTTGACGTTCCTCCGCGTTCCTGGGGTAATGCAGCGCTGCTCCCTCGGCAATGGTCAAAGCGAAGCAGGTTGGACCTGTTGCAAGAACAGGTTTTAGCTGCGTGTAAGAAAACTCCATTCTCTTACCCCCCATTAGAATGTTTATCTAATCTATTAATATGAGACTATTTAAGTGTGCCTTTTTAGAGAGAGAGATGGGGTAGCAGATAACCTTGATACGGAGGGTTGTACGACAGCTGGGTTTTTAATCTACCTCCTCGCCTGTACTGCAGATGGCCTGGCTATAAACAGTGTCTTACTCAGTCATTTGCAAACTCAGCATAAAATCTGCAACGCCGCCGTTCAGAGTTACACGAGATTTAAAACTTTTGACAAGTTGCTTTGTAGGAAAGTACTGCTTATGCTGCCGGCCTCCTCTCTGTGCTGGTAGACGTGGCCACTGCGCGCGCGATGGTGTCGAGATTTGAGGGTGAGTGCCTTTGCATCCCTCGTGTGCAAGACGGTTGCTTTGTGAGGACTCCCCCCTACTTCTGGCGTAGAAGTACACGTGTTTGGAGGAATGGTTGGCGTTACCTGCTAGCTCCTGCAGCGCTTGTACGGATAACATTGTCCTTCTGGAGAAGCTGGGAGAGCAGTTATGCGAGTTAGTTTTATGGGCTGACAGCATTTGAAAGACTTGAGACCACACTTGCCAAAGCTCATGATATTTTGTCAACTATGGCTATTGTCTGCAGCACGTAAATTCATTAGAACAGCAACCCCACAGCTCTGACCTTAGATCTATAGACCTTTTTCAACGAGAAAGCAACAAATTTTTTATAGTTCAGTAGAGATGTCAGGAGGCCACTAATACTCAAGGCGGCAAAATCTTCTTAGTTCAGCTTTACATGTGTTCAGTCTGCATCGGTTTTGGTTAGACCAAACTGTTACCTGCTGGAAAATCTCCTGCAGGTATATATTGAGGTATTGAAATGTAATATTATTATTTGAAAGTTTATGCACTAGAACAGTGAAAGGAAGGGACTGTTCAGCAGCAGTGGGCAGGTCTAAATAACCGTGCTGAAAGCAGACAAAACAGCTGGAATTTGTGGCATCTGCTGAGAAGCACTACAGCTCCAGATGTTGGCATTTAATGCGTGCGTACTCTAAATTTAGGATATCTGGAAACCGAAAGAATTTGAGCTTTATCAATTAAGTCCGCCTATCGGAATCCCATAGTTAAGCAGTTATGTCTGCCATTTGTAGTGCTGCTTGGCTTCATCGATATCCATTGATATGACCATAAAAATCATGGTGATAGAAGCATAAAAAGAGCTTGAAATTGGGAGAGTTTGCAATATTAAACACAAAATGGAAGAGCTGAGGGGATTTCTCGTAGAAATTTCTAGTCCTTCTTTCACAGAAGGACTGACTTCATCGCAGTGGTTGTTTTCTCTAGATTCAGGACCCTTCTGTTGTTTATATGTCTCATATCTATACACTCACACGACAATATTTATTTAATTATCTAAGGCAAAATGCAAACATATAACTGATCAGGCTTTTCAGTGAAAAACGGAAAGCCATTCGTTCACCACGGGTACCAGACATCTTTGGATGAAACAGAACTCTCTCTTCACTTCTGCACAGCAACTCTTCGATATTTTAAGACAAGAACGAAGGAACAAAACAGAAAAGCTCCTTGGAGATGTAGGTGAAATATGTTCATTGAGCACTTGGCATTAGGACAGGGTGATGTTCTCTTGCAAAATAGTAATTAAAAAAATGCCACGCTGGCATCTGTTTCATCCAGCAGTGGTGTTGCTCCTCCTTCTAATCTTTCATTAATGCAGATCTTACATGTCTCACCTGGCACTGACTTAAAGAGAAGACTCCTGCCTATTCATTCACAAATGCTACAACCTGTGGGCTTGATTGCCTTTTATTCAAGAAAAGAATCTTAAATTTTGGCTCTTTTGTGAGACGTTTTGTGAGTGCCATACAGCAGCCAGAACCTGGATTGTGTAATTATGCTGCTGGGTGGAGTGGGTACCCGATTTGAGTGCGCACATTACATTATTGTACCAAAGAGAGCTCCAAAATCGGATCTTTTCATCCGCGTGTATTGGTGTGTTCCTCATGCCTTCGTGCTAAATTAGTTTCTGGAACTTCTCAAATTCCAGGACTGTGAAAAGCCAAAAGATTACTTAGATTTTCATTAAGAAAACACTGACGTCAGCATCAGGTGAGACTGACGTTACAAGGCGGCCACGGTCACAGCAGCGTGACATGGCACAGAACTGTAACATCAGTCAAACCATTAGAAAAATAGAAGTTCCATCAACTTTTTCTTAGTCCTGAAAATGAAAGACTCATCTTTTAGCCTTGAAATGTTTAGCCTCTAGGTACCATTATTTTGTGTTTGAAAATCTCTCTTTTGAGATATTAATTAGGTTTTGGCTTGTGCTGTAAGGTACGTGGGAAACGTTTCCTTATTTATTGTGAAAACCCTTTGCTTTGCTGAGGATTGTCTTTGTTTAGAGGAACAAAACTTTTGCAGTTATAGTTAATTAAACAGTTTTCAGGATTCCAGAACTGCACAAAAATATTTATCTTTCTGGCTCTTTGTTCACACGGTTGTAGCTCGGGAGCTTCAGGCAGTTTTCGTAAGCGCGGCAATGCTCTGCCGTCGGGATTTTACAACTGGGCTCTGAAAATTGGTTCTGTGATTCAACCTGGCAGATGGGTTTTGGCTTGAGAATCAGCATATGTTTTTAACATATGCATGTTGGCAAATCAGATTGAAGTCGTAACTAAGAGGCCTGTTATCTCAATCCTGGTAGTGCTTTCGGGAATTAAGTATAATGAGCAAAAAAATGATGGAGGAGGAGTCACAGCACCGGATAGTGAAGAACCGCCCTGACCCCAGATAAATCTGCTTGCAGATAGCAATGTTTTCTTAAGTTTGCTGGAATGAACCACAGGAGTTACCTCTTGGTTTTTCTGCCCACAGGATCAAGGCTAATCCAAGAGCAGCAGGCAGCCCGTCCTGGCGCTCTGCCCGTGTTTATCTCTGCCTATCACATCGCGTGCTGTTACAGGCTCATTTCTTTAATGCGTGTAGTTTGTATTCATGTCCTGCTCCAAAATCACAGATCATAGACTGGTTTGTGTTGGAAGGGACCTTAAAGCCCACCCAGTGCCACCCCCTGGGCAGGGACACCTCCCGCCAGCCCAGGTTGCTCCAAGCCCCGTCCAACCTGGCCTTGAACCCCTCCAGGGATGGGGCAGCCACAGCTTCTCTGGGCAACCTGGGCCAGGGGCTCACCACCCTCACAGCCAAGAATTTCTTCCAAAATGTACCAGTGTTGTCATTTCCAGCAGAAATTGTCGCACGTGGGTCCTGGGTGCCTCCATGTGTCAGAGTGGTTTAGGGGGCAGCGTGACACGTCGCCATTTCTGGTCCTCCTGCAAAGTCTCCTGCGCCCTTTTCACTGACTAACCCAGGAAATCCATAAGAATGACCTTTCTCTTTTCTTATTTTTCTCTTAGCCAATTATGCTAATTAAAAAAAAAGGAAAAAAAGAAAAAATACTATTATTTGAAACAAGAACACAAAAAGACTTTTTAAGATTTTCTGTGGGAGCTGATTTTGAAGTTTGAGGCAGTTTGTGACCTGCCATGTAACTCAGCGCAAGCACATTTGGGCTTTTAGAAACTTAAATTGTAAAAGCCAAAATGACAGGCAGCGATGGGTGAGGGACACGCAGATGCAAAGCGTCCTTCTGTGGGTCTGGGCAGGCCAGTGAGGTGCATTCCCACCTCACCTGCCCAGCAACCACGAGCGCTGCATCCTTCAAAGTAGCTCCTGTGGAAGACCTGGGCCATGGTCAGACCTTGTCTGGAAAGTGTTTTGTGTGTACAAAATGGCAGGCTTGCAAACCAGGTAGTCACCTTTTTATGAGAGCTGGGAAAGATTTAACAGATCTGATGCAAATCATAGAATCATTTTGGTTGGAAGTGACTTTTAAGATCATCGAGTCCAACCATTCCTCCAACACTGCCAAAACCACCACTAACCCATGTCCCTCAGCACCATGTCTATGTGTCTTTTAAATACCTCCAGGGATGGTGACTCCACCGCTCCCTGGGCAGCCTGTTCCAATGCTTGATAACCCTTGCTGGGAAGAAATTTTTCCTAATATCCATCCTAAACCTCCCCTGGCGCAACTTGAGGCCATTTCCTCTTGCCCTGTCTCTTGTTACTTGGGAGAAGAGACTGACCCCCACGTCTCTACCCCCTCCTTTCAGGGAGCTGTAGAGAGCGAGAAGGTCTCCCCTCAGCCCCCTCTTCTCCAGGCTGAACACCCCCAGCTCCCTCAGCCGCTCCTCACCAGACTTGTGCACCAGACCCCTCACCAGCTCCGTTGCCCTTCTCTGGACACACTCCAGCACCTCAGTGTCTTTTTTGTGGTGAGAGACGCAAAGGGGCCCAAAACTGGACGTAGTAGGCAGAGACATTGCTCTGTGGTGGGCAGAGCCTGAGCCTCAGTGACGATACGAGGATACAGCTGGTCAGAGACAGGATTTGAGACAAGTCCTTTGGAGGAGATCTGTAGGGTTGACCTCTGCAAGTCTGGTGGTACAAGCTGACAGGCACAGGTCACTGGCAAGAGCTGTCTTCTGTGTCTGATTCAGCAGATGTAACGGCAAGTCGGTCCTCGTGGCTGCATCTGGTCTTGCAAGTGATTGAAACATCCAGCTGTGTATTAATTGAGGTCAGGAGGTTAGGTCCGGAGTCACGCGAGAACAGTGCATCTCCCAGATTGTTTGCGGTAGTTTTCAGCTCATGGAGAGTTTTAGAAGGTTGAGGAGCACGATCGGCGGTTTCCCTTCCTCGGCATTCCCTCTGTTGAGGTGGGTGCTCGCGGTGCCCGTCAGGGATCAAACAGCTCTCCCTGCGCCGGGGGGAGGCAGATGGAAGTCACTTGCGTCCTTGACCGCATAACTATGGCCATATTGTTGTAGTTAAAACTATCGTGTATATCTATCTGACTCTTATCATTGACTATATACAATTTAAGTTGGTTTTAATTATTTTCTGTCTGTCTAGAAACCAAGAGCTCCTTCTGCCACAGCATACAGATGTTACAAATATGTTTTTCTAATGAGACACATGGCACATTCCAGAGCAGCACAAGTACTTGTTTTCAGCCTGAAAATGGAATCTTTTCCTTGTTGTTAAAACAAAGTTTGTAAAATGTGATTATAATAAATAAACCACAGACTCGACGATCTTTTTTAAGCTTCATAGTGAGTTCCTAATGATTACCTCGTGGTTTTTTTAGTGACCTTGGATTTAGTTTTTACTTTGATTTGCGGTTCAAGTGAAGTAAAACCTGCCTGATGCTGCACCTTATTTCTCAGTGCGGTTTGCAGGCAAGGGTGGAAAAGGTGGTGTTTCTGTCCGTAGTCACTAGGATTGCTCCGAAAGATCAGAGCTGCCAGTTCTAGATTTAAACTATTCTTGTACCATTTTATAAGCAGAGGAAACTGTGAAGGCAGATTTAGTGGAGAAAGAATCCCAATAAATATAATTTTATCCACATGTTGTTCATTCCCTTAGCGTCTGACTGAAGGATAACTCGCTAAACTGTGGAAGTTCGTGTCATGGCACATCCAAGCCAAGACCTTAGTAACTTGATAATGATCCACTAAAATTTGAGAACTCTTTATCTTCTGAGATGTGAGCCAGTCACTGCTTCAAGGGAATTCAGAAGAAGACTTTCTTTTGGGGCCAGTTGGCTGCGGTTAAATTTCTTCTTCCTTTTCTCTGAGGATCTGGGACTTTTCTGCTTTGAAAGACGTGGCGTTTGTTGAGATGATCCTTGAATCAGATCCAGCGTTGGCAGTTCCTATCTTATCTCTGTAAATTTGGGAGGCTTTTGCAAATTCAGTAAAATATTTTGAATCTGAAAGGAATGGCTCCTGACTTAAGCTGGTTGTGTTCTGAAGCAAAGATTTTGTGTTTTTTTCCTAAATCATCGTTTCAGTTGTTACTTTATTCACGTATAATTACATACTCAGAGATTTATTTATTTATTTTTTCCCTGCAGCTTGGAGAGGGGTTTAGTGTTCGAGAATTCCAAACTGTAAACACGCCACTTTTCCACATGGACGTGACACGGTTTAGGTTTTGGGTGCTCTGTCTTGCCTACGAGTCTTTTCCCTTCTCCCCTTACTGAGCCTTCACCCTATTTTCTTTTTGACTCTGTTGCCACCCTTGGGTATTTTCCAGCTTGGTGCAAAGTTTAAACAACGCACCTCCTCCTAGCGACCCTCCTACATGATTATTCACCATTTTGGTGCGGATTAGCCTTATTCCCGCTGGTCTTCCCCTGTGTAGTTCTGCTCCTTGCCCTGTGGGTCTCCCGGGACCCCTCCCGAGGAGCCTTGAAAAGCTGCGGAGAAGCCTGTGCGGCTTCCTCAGTGAGAGCGACTACCAGGTGGCTATCTCTGCTAGTCACATTGCTCCCTTCTCTGTGTGCACACGCGCAATATGACTTTTAAGCTTATTCCTTTAAAAAAAAAAAAAAAAACCAAACAAAAAACCAAAACAAACCAAAGAGAACAGCTGAGACTGAGCTGTAGCTTTTTATTGCTGTTCTTAACTCCACGTTAGTGACTTTGAGCTCTGTCATTTTAGGGTAAAACGGGACAGAACTGAAGAGTTTGGTTCCAGCATTAAACCCAAACATTAGCTCGCTGCACTGAAAGCCTTTCTTCTTTTTTCAGCCCCTCGCAAAAACACACAACGATCTTTAAAGATTTGGGATTCTCCTCTGTGTCCTTCCAGTAAATCAAACATGGGGAGTTATCCTGGCCTATTCTACTCTGACCACAAGCATTCTGATATTTACAGGTGGTTTGCGATGCTAAACTTCACATGCATTTAAAATGTTAGCAGGTGAAGGGAAGAGAAAGCTTCTTCAGTCAAACCATTGAGAAGACCACGGGAGAGGCTGGAGGCTGTCCCTTGGTGTGTGTCTCAGGACCAGCTCAGGCTGCCAGGAGGGAGGCAGATTTTGCCGTTCTCAGCTGCTTCCATTAGGACAGTATTTTCGTTCCAGCTTTAGAAGAAGGAGGTTCTTGTTTAGAAGAACAAGGTTTTTCTTTCTTGATGTTGCTGTCACTGTTGGCTCCCTCTTTGTTTTGCTGTAGCAAAACGGGAGGGGACCAAAAATAGCGCAGGAGGAGAAGAGAAGTGGCTGCGGGGAAAATGTCTCCTCCTCCCTTTGCTCCTCCTTTCTCCAGCAATCTTGTCCCTGCGAGGGAGGAATTTGATAGCATGGCTGTTTCTTCTGGGAAGACCTCCTGTTTCCATGAGAGATAGCAGGTCTTCCTCACCTCTGGAAGTCAAGCTCCAGGTGAGTTGTCCTAGTATTGAATGCAGAGGAGGGATGACAATTTCTCTAACTCCTCTGGAGCTCTTTCCTTTTTGCATACAGTTAATTTCCCTCTGCCAAAAAAGTCTTGGCCCCAGGGCTCTTAGAAATGCTCAGAAGAGCCCACTTTGGGGACTAGTTTGTGATGCATGAGTTAACAGTGAAAGCCTGTGATCCCACAGCACATCCTCAAGGACTGCGCACGTGATCTCCACGTGCCGGTCATGTCCTAGGCCGTTCTAATCAAGTGAGCGGAGAACATTTTCCAGGAAAAAGTTACAACTTGCTATAAATTCTCTGCCAGGCGCTGCTGCCTCCGTCCTTCTCAGCTATGCCTAAAAAAACCCGACATGTTTTAGTTCAAATGAGGGGAAAAAGCCCACAATAGAGTCCATTCTTTCTCACAGCACATCTCACCCAGCTCCAGCCTGATCCCCTTGGGATCGGAGTGGTTGTGTGATTCTAAATGGAGAAAATTTCAAAGAACCTATGGATAAAATATTGACGGCACGTGACCATCATAGGCATTACTGCCATTCTTTACGAGGAGTACAGTAGATGAGCAGTGTCCATGTTACTTCCCACTGCTGTGTACTTCCCCGCTTTACATGTGGAATCACTTGAAGACAACTTAATGGCAAGAAACTAAACAAAGCAATGGTGGCATCCTTCTTCATGGCCACCCGAGATTATGTCTCCCTAGTGAACTCCTGTGGCGAGTATGACAGTTTCCCAGGGCTGGATCACATCATCTGCAGAACTTAATGAGCTGCCGAATGCTTCTGAATGTCAGAAAGTCCAAAGAAAAATGCACGGTACAGAACATGGCACAGACAGAAACGCAGAGACAGAAATCAGTTCTTTAGCTTGCAGCATCTCCCAGTTAATTTTCCATGAAGGTTTCTCCCCTTCCCCTCCTCCGGTGTTTTCAGACTGTGAAATGATCCGTGTTCCCTGGAGGCAGATAGATGCCCAGGTTAAGGGCCACAGGGGTGATAACTGCATTTATTTTCTAGAAAACAAATAATTGCATTTATTTTCTTAGTGCAGTGCAACCCAACCTCGGCATTTCATTCAGCTGAACCGAATCTCTCTCTTTTTGCTCGGATCATGCGGTCATACCGCTTATCTGCTGTAGTGTCGGTGAGCAAAGTAACACAGGGCTGCTCCTGCAAGCATGGCCGTGTGGAAGTAGTTGGGGGAAAGAGGATTGTGTGTGTGTGTCGGGGGAGAGCTAGAAATTTTCAAGAGAAATAAAGCTTCTACAGCAAAATAGAAATTGAAGTCATTATCGTTGCTCCTTGGTAGAATAATGATTTATCCAACTTGCCCAGCGATGTGGGTGGTGGGGTTGGGACAAATGAGGATAGCAGTAAGAGGAAAACATCCTTCCTGACACTTCTTTTTGCAATCCGAAGTCTGCTCTCCTTCGGGCACAGGGTAAGTAGGCAGTCTGTTGAGCTGCGGGTTTTCAAACCTTTGAAAAAATCTCTTGAGACTAAAAAAATAAACAAACAAAAGAAATCTTTCTGCTTCCCGTTGCCTCCCAAACCAGGTTTTCCACATTCAAGGTCTGCTTGGGCACGCAAGCCATTTATAACCCTGGCACATGTGAATTTTTAACAGAATGGAAATTTCTTCACTATACGTGTTATTTCGGGTGCAGATTCCATGGTGTTTGCTGTTGGCTGACCGCGGTCTCTTGCTGCCCGGTGCCGTGTGGAACAGTCACCAAGGTTTGGCTCGTTACCTGATAAGACAATTCAGGACTGTGCTGGATTGACGTGGTTTTCTGTCCAGCAGTGTTGCCACCGTGAAAGTGTCAGAGAAGCTGTGACGTGGCCTAAATAGCTTATCTACCATAAAAGGTGGTAGATACGAACACTTGTAAGATGAGTTTTCTAATTGCTCCTGATGTGTTCACTGCATCTGATTTTGAGTATATAATTCTGGTGCTTTAACCTACCTAGCCTACCGCTCTGTCCTCACCACCTCTCAGGAGCTTTGAATCCTGTACTGGAGGTTCTGCTGAGTAATTAGAAAATCTAGATAATGAATTTAGGCTCCTCCCTTAAATGCCTGAATTTAAAGGGTGTAAATGTCTCTTTAGTAGGCCAGATAAGGGTTGAAGTTCTCTGGAACAGACTGTTGAAAGGCATCTCCCAAATGCCTGTTGTGATTGCTGCCCTTCCCTTAGGGGAGTCAGTCATAGAATGAATCACAGAAGGGTTTGGGTTGGAAGGGACCTTAAAGATCATCCCATTCCACCCCCCTGCCCTGGGCAGGGACACCTCCCACCAGCCCAGGTAAGCCCCGTCCAACCTGGCCTTGAACCCCTCCAGGGATGGGGCAGCCACAGCTTCTCTGGGCAACCTGGGCCAGGGGCTCACACCTTCAGAGTAAAGAATTTCTTTCTAATATCTCCCCTCTTTCAGCTTAAAACCCTTCCCCCTCATCCCATGGCTCCCCTCCCTGATCCAGAGTCCCTCCCCAGCTTTCCCGGAGCCCCTTGAGGGACTGGAAGGGGCTGGAAGGTCTCCCCGGAGCCTTCTCTTCTCCAGGCTGAACCCCCCCAGCTCTCTCAGCCTGTCCTCACAGCAGAGGGGCTCCAGCCCTCCCAGCATCTCCGGGGCCTCCTCCGGCCCCGCTCCAACAGCTCCATGTCCTTCTTATCTTATGTCAGCTCCGAATTGGCTGTGCTGGAGGGATTCATCCCATTCTGTGGGTCTGGGACAAGTTAGAAAGCCTGAATGGGTTGGGGGATTCAAGCTGGAATTCCAGAAAAAGTCTTTCAACTAATGAGCTACTGGGTGATTTTCAAAGTGATGAATGTATCAGCCCTGATGTTTTGATTGTTTGACTTAGAAGTACACTGGTAAAAGCCGTAAGTAGATGTTTGGTTAAAAACAGCCTTGCATTGGCAATCCAGGATTGATCAAATGCTTAAAATTACCTCTGATTCTGTAGATGCTGCTTTGCTGCTTAGAAGAAGAGAAGGAGCAGAGGGAAAGATGGTGCACTTCTTTGTAAAGAGATAACGGCAGCCTTTTAGAGCGCACCTTGCAACTGGCAAAATGGGAACAGATGGCACATATTTTAGAGAGTGGAGTTATTCCACCCTGAAGGATGTTCAAAGCCATGCGAAGGGAGTTCTGCTGGGAAATCCCATTATTGATTAATGGTTTCTAATGGGATTGGTGCTGCTTTCTCTTCCTGCACGCTTATACGCACGCACACATATACGTGCACCGCTTTGAAAATGCTTTTCGTGGGTTCAGCTCCTTTCATAAATGCCAAAATCATTTTATGTTTTCTGGTACGTATCTTTTTTTTCTCTGAACTTTGTAAAGGAATTGATAGCTTCTCCCCTCATTTATTTTCTTTTCGTTGCTTAAATGAAAAGGGCTTTTTTCCCAGCTATTAATAAATTTGTTACTGGAAATGGGAAAGGTGTTTTCAATTACAGCTGGCGCTTCTGAGCCTTCCACCAAGGTGGCAGGTATCCTTGGGGAAAAAAATCAAGCAAATAATTGATCAGTCTGGCTGTATATTGAGAGGATGGATGAGATACGTGGTGTATGACAGTATTATAGTACCCATATATTAATGTTTAATCTCAGTATTGTGTTCATTCCTATTGCAGGAGTAAGGGGGGGCCCCTTCATAAGCTAGTCCAAAATGGCTGTTGTTGCTATTGTTATTACCTTATTTATATTCCTTTATTGCCTTGCAACCCTTTCTATCGAGTAAAACCTCACCGTGTTGGATGTTCTGTAAAAATGAGGAACAGATAGATTGCTTTTCCACAAACTGCTTCTAATTTAAGTAACGGTGTACATTTGTTTTTGCACAGAGATGTCTCCGTCTTAGTTGTTATCTTTTTGATTCTGCTTATTCCTCCTTAGCAAAACAGTTCAGATTAAAACACAGCTGCATCAGTTCTGCTGCAGTCTACAGGGTCACCTGTGCCAGAACGAAGGCCCGAGCTTTGCGTGTAAGAAATGTAGGATGTGAAAAGCTATTGGAGAGTGATGATGTAACATAAAGATCAGTGGAGGCAGTACTGAATTAGCCTGGTTTAACTGAAGTTTCAAGCAGTCAAGAATATTTTCAGTGTTACTAAGGGAGCTGTGGAGCAGTCTGTATATATGGATTATTTAGAAGAACAGACTCAATTATGATATAAGCTGCACCCCTGAGATGAAGAGCCGTTCTCATCCAAAGCATTGGCCACTTGAGCTAGGGAGGGCCTGACCTAGAGCTAATAATAGTATGAGTCACAGAATCACAGAATGGTTTGGGTTGGAAGGGACCTTAAAGCCCATCCAGTGCCACCCCCTGCCCTGGGCAGGGACACCTCCCACCAGCCCAGGTTGCTCCAAGCCCCATCCAACCTGACCTTGAACCCCTCCAGGGATGGGGCAGCCACAGCTTCTCTGGGCAACCTGGGCCAGGGGCTCACCCCCCTCACAGCCAAGAATTTCTTGGTCAGATCTCATCTAAATCTCCCCTTTTTCAGTGTAAAACCCTTCCCCCTCGTCCCATGGCTCCCCTCCCTGCTCCAGAGTCCCTCCCCAGCTTTCCTGGAGCCCCTTGAGGGACTGGAAGGGGCTGGAAGGTCTCCCCGGAGCCTTCCCTTCTCCAGGCTGAACCCCCCCAGCTCTCTCAGCCTGTCCTCACAGCAGAGGGGTTCCAGCCATCCGCGCATCTCCGGGACCTCCTCCGGCCCCGCTCCAACAGCTCCGTGTCCTTCTGCTGTTGGTGGCCCAGAGCTGGAGGCAGCGCTGCAGGGGGGTCTCCCCAGAGGGGCCGAATCCCCCGCCTCGGCCCCTGCCCACGCTGCTGGGGATGCAGCCCAGGCTGCGGGGGGGTTTCTGGGCTGCCAGGGCACATCCCCGGCTCAGATCTACGTAGTAGAAGGCCCCTTATATTCAGTCTAGCCCTATTTCCCACAGGGTGGAATGTATTTCACGGAAGCAACATGTCCCGGCATGACCCCGTTTTGGGTAAGAATCAGTTCAGATAACCAAGGCTGAGCAGTTGCAGTTCCTTCCACCTGCTGTGACCTGCCAGCCTTGCTGAGCACAGGGATGGACTTTGCCTCTGCAGGAGCGTTTTATCTGTGCCAGCCCCCTCCGAGCATGCCCACAAAGCGACGAAATGTGCTTTTGCATTGCCGTACAAGACAGCAGGCCAACCTTAACTACGATGGATTTTTTTTCCTCGTTTGCACAGACCCTTCATGCTTCTTCCGCCGCTGATGGAGTGGATGCGAGTGGCGATCACCTACGCTGAGCACCGGCGCAGTTTAACGGTGGACAGTGACGATATCAGGCAGACGGCCAGACTGCTCTTACCCGGACTGGACTGCGAGCCCCGGCAGCTAAAGTACGTGAACTAAGCTTTATAAGCAGCTAAAGTAGTCGTAACTTCTCACAATATTCTTCTTACTACATCTCACAGAAGCCAGATCTCAAAATACCATACAGACGGTACGTGTTTAACCTTGTCGTATTCCAAGAGATGAAGAAGGGTTTGGCCAAACACTGCAGCTGGGGTAGAAAAATTTTTGTCTTGCCAAAAGGTCTGTAGGAGGAATGAGGCAGAGAAGGATTGAAATACAAGTATTTGGGGTTTTTTTTATGCCTCAGACTTAATTACAAGATTATTCTTTGCTTTTTGAGGTACCTTGATGAAAAGTATCAGTACCTTTTAAAATCTTCCCCTCACGTCTATATTGAGTGGGGATTTATAATTAGCTTGGTTCATTAGCACATCATAGGCATTTTATTCAGGTTTGTAGTCCTTTAAGTTGCTGTCATTAGCACTGGGTTTGATAACTTTAGTACGAGATAAATTCTTGAGTGAATTTTATCCCCCATATACCTTTGGGTTAAATGAGTGGGCGGGACACGTTAATAATAATAATAAATAATACTTTTATCATGCTCTTAAGTGATGAAATGATCACCTGAAAAGATAAAAATATACCTTTAGTCTTAGAATTCTTTTTCATGAACAATAAAGGCAACAAGAGGCTTTTAATCGGGAGTTTTGGATCTGGTTTTGTTGCTTTTTACCTTTTCCTTCTGGCAGCCCAAAAGGCTCTTGCTTTTTCTGCTACATCTCTGACTCCCTGTTTGTGAACTGAAGGGTAGTGCTTATTACCCACAAAACATGACGCGAAGCTTAATTAGTTGGCGAGGCTGGGGGTGCAATTAGATGAGCGAATGTTTTGCCAGCTGCAGCTGACTCCTGGTCTTATTCCGAGCTCCGGGCTCCTGCCGCTCTCGCGAGCCGGGGTGCCTGCCCAAGCGCTGCCAGTCTTTCTAAAAGTGGATTTAACCAGGTGATCCTCAGCAGTTATTTAAATTCCTTGGCTTCCCGCTGGGAGGGAGCAGTGGAACTTGGCGTCCACAAAGCAGGAGTCGTACGTTTCTTCCTGGAAGGCTTTTCTTCTCCCTTTTCTCTGCCAGTCTGCCTGTGCTCTGGGTCAGCTAAAGCAGGCGCTACTCCGGCTTGCGTGGGGATGGGAGGTGCTAGTGTAGGCAACTTAGCATGGGCTAAACTCAATTTACGTTTGTGCCTAATGCTTGTCAAAAATCTTTTAAATTCTTTGGTGAAGAGTACCGCAGAAGACCAACCTAATCACAGATACTTCCAGTCAGTTTCGTGCTTTTTCTTTCAGTCTCTCCTTTAGAAAGGCTTTTTATTTCAAAACTGAATCCAAACTTCCACTTCAGAGGCATCCGGCTCCATCTCTGCACTGTTTTTTTCATGCACATTCGCAAACAAAGCACAGGTAGTCCCTTACTTTATAGATCATATTCCTTAAAAAAACAACCAAAAGAGGGCAGGGATTTGGGTGTTTGATTTTGCTGCTGCTCTGAGCTACAAGGAAACACTTAGAGACAGCCTTTGTGAAAACGGGCTTCATCTCACCCATTCCAAACTGAAGCTGTAATGATACGGGTACGAAATGAAGGCCTCGACAGAAACCCAGGGAGTCCAAAATAATGTGGGCAATAAATAAAAATGAGAAGCAGGTCGAAAGGGCCTGAGCCACACTACGTGGGATGTTCGGGCGTAAGATAATTCAGCTGCTGGCCCGGGGAAAAGAAGTACGTTAGAGGGTTCTATCCAGTTTGTGGTTATGACAGAAAGAATGGCAATTCTGTAAGAAAACTGAGATCCTTTCACACCTTTTACCCCACCAGACTGTTCCTCCCTCGGGCCGTATGCAGCGTGCATTCCCTGCGGGTCCATCAGCCTCTGCTTTAAAGTAACACGCGTCGTCTTCGTAGTAGAGGTCCAAAACCAAAGTTAAGCTTGATCAGGTCTTTGTTCTGAACTGTCTCGCCTGAGTTTTATTTTCAGAGGTCTAAGGATGTCCTGCGGTGTGTGGTATGAGAGAAAGAGCATTCATTGTCTTTTTGCTGCATGAAAGATTCAAACTAACAGAAAAAGAAACGGGAGGAGAGAGCAGTGCCTTGTTTCCAGTGCCCATTATATCATCCTTTAAAGCTGTCGTTTGTATCTAGCCATTACAGCACATTTAGGGGAAAAGGAAATCTTGGGACTGAAGCCAAATTCCCCCCTGGTTTGCTGTGGGACTACAGGCAGATTGCGACTGCCTTTTCCTCATGATGCACAGGCTAAAAGTCATGTAATGATAGTTCCTCGCAGCGGTGATGCATCAGGTAGGGTATGCTGAAATCCCTGAAAGAGAAGTTGTGCAGAAGAACAACATATAATTAGTATAACCTGAAATTCAGACCTAATATCTGTTCTTTGACACTGACTGCTTGGGCAGTGCAGTCCTCCACAACAACTGTTTGTGTCTTAGTGGGTGAAGCCTTCTAATAGGATGCTCTCAGTTTACATCTGCCAGACAATTTATAAACATCTTCAGTACTCACCTGTTGCTGGTTAAATGACAATATCAGTGGGGAAATGCTAAATTGCAGAGAACTGCATTGCTTTTCCACCTACTTAAATACAAATGTTGGGATTTTAAGTTATTATCACACACTGCTTTTTTTTATTATTATTTTTTTCTTCACTGCAGGCCAAATTTAAATCGTTCACTACCAGTAGTTATACTTCTAGTAGTCGTTACTGCTTATGAAACCCAAAGAGCGCACCAGGCTCCTGCTCCCTCTTCAAGCTGTCCTGTCCCAAACGAGGACCTGAGCCCTGTCCTGCGGCTCTGCCTCCCCCGTGTCCCTCGGGCCACCTTTGGTTCTTCAGTCTCTCCTGGGGCTCGGCTGGGCCTACGTGGAAGCAGCTCTCCCGGCGAGTGCAGGAGCAGCTCTCCCGGCGAGTGCAGGAGCACGGGCATTGCTCTAGGAAGTGCGCAAGAGTTTGCGACTCTTCTCCACAGGGTAACAGCTCACACATGGAAAACCTGCTGCGGTTACAGCTGCTGCACAGCAGCCGTGCGTACGTGGGCTCTCCCCCCACCCCGGCTCTTGTAGGATGCTCGAACTTTTATCATGCTCTAAAAGAAAAAGCTCCTTTGCATCTATGGCAGGAGAGCGTGCTGTCAAGCTACCGCTGCAGAGTCAGCGTGGGCTGAGCCTGCAGGTCCCCTAGGAGTAAAGCTCCCAAATTAGAACTTCAAATTCTGGCCTCCTGGCAGCTCTGCACCAAGACCTCCAGTCCACCTTCTCGCTGGGTCTCCCCGACTGCTCCATGCAACTGTTTTGTTTTGCTCTTGGCTCTGCAGGGCTCGTCACTGAACTGTCCCCCCACCACCCTTGCTCCACCAGCGCCTGTAAACAGCACTGGGGGGGGACCATGCCCATTAGCAACACAGAAACTGTGTGCAAAGACAGGTACCATCCCTTCAAAAACTTCTGTTTTCTGAGGTTCGCCAGATTTCGAGTGATGCCATTTCAGGTTTTTTTGCGTAGGGTTCTTCTTCTCCTTAGTAGTATACGAAGACATTGCATCGTGGTGACCCTGCTCTGGCAGGGGAGTTGGACTAGATGATCTCCAGAGGTCTCTTCCAGCCCCTATCATTCTGTGATTCTGCGATATTCTATATAACGTTGTAGCATCATGATACTGTACCAATTACCTCAGTAGAAGATCATTAATCGACTATCCAAGCTCTAGGACTTAAGTCTAGTCTCTTACCTCGCTGTCCTCTCTGTACTGTGTGTGTCCCCATCTAGTATCTGGGTGCTTCAGAGATCTTCTCATCAAATACTTGTACCCAGCTGCCTCGGAGACACATTTCATTTGCAGATGTATCTCCAGACTCCGAGACCATCACTTTGCTTCCCTGCAGGTTGTTCCCCAAATCGTACCCTGCTGTAGTTCCTTTCTGAAAGCAGCTGCGGCCAGATGCAGGTTTCCCCTCTACAATGTGACCGGCCACCAGGCTGGGGGGGGGATCTTTGTTAACTCAGCGTATTGGTCATAGCATCTGCTCACCGTTTGTCACCCACCATCAGTGCAAGTTCCGAAGCATTAAAAAATGACCAGCTGAATTGAAACGTGAATAAGATTCATCTTGAACATTCTACGCGAAGTGATGCGTGGTGTACTTACCCGCCAGGCCGTACAAAGTTCCCAGAAGAGGTTAACCTTGGTGAAAGAATCTCGTTTTTCAAAGGAACTTGGCAGGCTGATATCTCGCTCACTGAGGGTTTGCACAAGAGCCTGTGCTGAAAACCAGACAAGCAGAGAGAGGGCGTTTGCCCCGAAATAACATCAAAGGGCTGGCCGTATCGGTGCCCAGCTCAGATAGGGAACTCCTCCGATTTGGCAGTGCTTCTTCAGTGAAGGAGATACGCTTCCAGCTTTGGAATTCAGAAGTCTCGGAGCAGATAACCAGAGGATTTACAGTAATCCCTGGGCTCCTTCCAGATGAGATAAAGGTCGTTTGATAGTCATCTAAAGGATGAGGATTTCATAGAGCCTCATAGATATGTTAACACGCTTCCTTTTATTGAGGCGTCGGAAAAGAGTTGAGAATGTTTCGCTATCTAAATTTGATTTTGATGTCTTTTTTTTTTTTTTATTTTCTTTTCCAGAAAAGAATAAGGATCGTTATCTTCTTTCATAAATGGCTTTTATTTCAAAATAATAGCTATTCTGGTAAACGGACAGCATAATTGTTTCAACCTAGACCTACACTGGTATTTTATTAGATACGCTTTCTCTCCACCTCTTTCTCCTCCTTGCAGTATGTTTTTCTGTGTGTTTGATAGACCATCCTATAACAAGCAGGAAAATACAAATAAGATATCCAAAATACATACAGCTTATCATTTAAAGCAACTGGCTTTTGGTTTGATTTTTTTTTTGCTGAGAAGCAGAACTAAGGAGACTTGGTTGCTGGAGGTTTGCAGCCTGTGACCCCGCTCCCACCGCAATAACCCCGGCTGCTCGGTGCCTCTCCTGGCGCGGGCATATCCCGGCATCCCCTTCCCTTTCGCTGGGTAAGATGTAGCAGAAGCGGTCCCTGCTCCAGAGCTACCCAGGGAACGAGGGACTGGATGGAAACTACCACTCTTGAGCAGGAATAAGGGTTTCTTCCCGCCTTTCCCTCGGAGAAGGGCACTGATGAGGTTTCTCTACTTGGAAACCTTTTTTTAAATTTTTTTTTTTTTTGCAGCGTTTCCATGACCTTACCGTCTTTCTCTAAGGACTAAAACTTCTATCTCCAATATGAGAGAGGTTAGCCAGATTTTTCAGAAATGATTAAGCAGTGGGGAAGGTATTTGATAGGTAAAATCATGAAAATTCATGAGCCCGATTTCTAAGGAGACGGGGCTAAAAAAAAAAAAAAAAAAAAAACAGGAAAAAAAATATAATCCAGAAATTATTTTGTTCTTCACAGACCTGAATGCTGCTTTAGTTCCTTCCGGAGACTGGATGCTAAGGCTGCTACTGAAAAATTCCAGCAGGATCTGGGTTTCCGAATGCTAAACTGTGGAAGGACAGATCTGATCAACCAAGCAATCGATGCACTGGGACCTGACGGGGTTAACACCATGGATGATCAGGTAAGCTGCCGTATAACCGCACACGCAAAAACAAATTGCATCTTCCTTTCCATGTGGCGAATCAATAGACGAGGTCGTTAAGTGTTAGTTGCCTCTCCAAGGCCTTTCTAATTCTAGCTTGTGTTTTAGTCTGAAAATGTATCCCTTAAAAAAACAAAAAAACTACACCTCTGGGTCAAAGGCTCGAGTGAACTCTTTCTTTATCAGCTGGATGTAGGTCTGTTCCTCGGACACTGATGGAAGACAGGTCAGTGCGCTGGCTGCGAAGGGAGAGTCTGACGTTGGCTTAATGCTAAGACAATGTCAAAACAAAGTGGCTTTTTGCCAGCGACGCTCTCTTCTGCTTCAACAGCCCAAATGCAGACGGGGTCAGCGAGGAGCGACCAAAAGGTGTTGCTGTCTGACGGCTTTCAGGCGCGAAGTGAGTTACATGTTCTCAGCACAGTCTGGCATAGAAGAAACAGCCCCGAGAACCCCAGTGGCATCGGTATCAGTCAGTATTAGCGTTGTTGAAAGTCCATCGTGCTCCTGTGTCGCTCTTTTGTCATTTTTACCGGTTCCCTGCTCAGCTACATTGAACCGTAGGGGTTCGGTAGTCTGGGGAGTCTTCAGCTGCTTCTGCTGGTGCTGTCAGTCCCATCAAGTAACAGCAGTCTCTTCTCTGGGGCATCATCCAGTGCATTGAATTAGCTTTTAATTTAAAAAAAAAAAAAAAAAAAAACAACAAAACCCCTCTAAATAAACACTCATTATAGCTGTCACAGCAATGAGAATGAGCTGTCGCGTCTCGGAAACGATGGGATATTTATCAGTAGGAAGGATTTACGTTCAAGTAGAGAGGTTTTCTCACAGACATTGTTTCACTGCGGTAGCATTTCAAACCAAATGCTGAAACGTGGTACTTTCCACCATCCCGCGATTTTAAAGGAAGTGTGAATGCGCACACAGATAACGAGCAGAAACTGCGCCTGCACAAGCTTCTCTCTAGGTATGTAGTTGCCTTATTTCCATACCCAGTACAAGGAGCTTTGTGGTCCCAGAGGTGGGGTATCACATCATACGTCCCCTTGATATTGACTTTATTAAAGGGACAAAGGCGGCAGATTTATATTACAAGGATCTGCAGCTCGCTTCCTGTATTTATTTTTTTTTTTTTCATAGGATTTTGCAGTTCTTGTTTATGTAGCCCTGAGGACTTTTGTTCTCTCAAAGCAGATGATTTTGCATCGTGAACTTTGCTGTCCTAACACCAAAGACGCTGGTGCCAAGACCGGCACTTCTCACTGCGGGATGGTTTGTACCTCTCTTCTTCAGCCAGACCGCAAACTGGGAGCTCTTTGGCTTTTTTATGCATAAAGACCCTGCGTTCTGCAGGCAGCTCATTGGAAAGGTTGAGGAGTTTCTGCTGTCACTTATTTATGGTCTCATTGTCATCCTGTTGATGTCACCCTCCAGCCAGTCCCGCTGTGAAGAGGGGGATTGCAGCGTGCTGGCGGCTCTGTCGTCTTTGCAGAATGCTGCTCCCACGTCTCCAGGCGGTGTTTTGGCAGAGGAGGGCCAGCCAGGCTCCCTCCGGAGACGTTGCTGCTCGGGAATTCTCCGCTTTGGTGGTTCTGCAGCAACTCATCATCTCTGCAGCTGAGCAAGTGTCCTCCCCAGCGCTCCCAGTCACAGGCAAAGTCACATCCAGACTCCAGCAGTGAGTCTGCCAGAGCTGGAATATGTACAGAGGAACAAGCAGGGAATGCCAAACTCATACTAAAACCAAAATTTAAAAAAAAAAAAAAAAAAAAAATTTAAAAAAAGGTAAGGTAAGCCAATACAAAGCTGCTAGTTTTAGAACCCTGACTGTGGCAGTAAATACGGACTTGTCCCTGCAGACCTGAGTTTTGAATTCTCAGTTCAGTTTATTTGTCTATGATGAGTCGATCCTCCCAAGCCCCCCCAAAAGCCAAACCCATCCACCCCCCCGCCACCTGAAACATCTTTGCCCCCCAAAAGCCAAACCCATCCATCCCCCCCGCCACCTGAAACATCTTTGCCCCCCAAAAGCCAAACCCATCCATCCCCCCCGCCACCCAAAACATTTTTGCCCCCCAAAAGCCAAACCCATCCATCCCCCCTGCCACCCAAAACATTTTTGCCCCCCAAAAGCCAAACCCATCCATCCCCCCTGCCACCCAAAACATTTTTGCCCCCCAAAAGCCAAACCCATCCATCCCCCCCGCCACCCGAAACATCTTTGCAAACGTTGCTGCCGCAGAGGCAGGAAGGTGTGAATCGTGGCTGGTTTGGAAAGCCGCCTCTGCAGATACAAGGCCAGCGCTCCTCAGCGTGAGACGTAACTCCGTCTGATGACACGCGTCCGTCTCTGAAGACGAAGCTGTATTATTACACAATGAACAGAGAGATGCTGCCTGGGAAAAATTCAAACGCTCAAAATAATTAAGGTTGGGGGGGGAAGCCATAGGATGTGAGCAGGAAGGGATTTTAGTAGGCCGTTTCCTTTCTGTCCTTGGCTACTTCTGGGACGAACTCCGTAAGTAAGGCTCATTTCTCTCATAATTCATCTCTGAGCTGTCACGGTTTGCTGGGTAAGTAGAGAGAGTGAGATTTATGGGATTGAAACGCTGAGATATTGTGGCAAATAGGATTTTAGCACTGGGGATAAGTTGCCAAATAAATTCATCTTGTGTATTTTTGTGTTGTTTTCCACTTTCGGTTCATCTGGCTACAAACGATCCGAGAAATGGTATTTCTTTTTTGGCAGCCTTGAGAAAGCTCAAGAATTGTGGACAGTACGCAGCTGGGATTTGCAGTGATCCCTTTTGTATTCTTGCAGTCTCGTCCCCCGATGTTTTCTCCACGTCGCTTTCTGATACGAACACCTTGTGTGCCCACTCCGCAGGGAAACCAAAGTGTTCCGAACATACACGTACACACACGCAGGCCTGCACTCACACGCTCTTCTGTATGTTAACGTTCAAGCTCACCGTGTCCACGCAGCTTCACTGTTGATAGGTACAGAAAGATAACTTTATATTTTTCCTTCTTCCTGCAGGGTATGACCCCGCTGATGTACGCCTGCGCTGCTGGAGATGAAGCCATGGTCCAAATGCTTATAGATGCTGGAGCAAATTTAGATATACCAGTGAGTAATAGAGGACCCCCTCCCCGTAATTATTCATCTGTAAACTAACAAGAGCATTATGAAATCTCTCCTAGCAACTGGAGGCTTCATTTCTGGAAGCTTCTGAGCAAGCCCCTTCTTTCAGAAATCATTGCTTTCGGGGATTTGGGAGGGGGAAGAAAACCTTCAAAACCTCTCGGAGCGCTCAGTGGCTCCAATTATGATTGGCATTGGCAAGTCTAATTGGCATGGTGGGGGTAAAGGGGCCTCCAGCCTGAAAGAGCTGCCACTGGGAGAAACCAGTAAGCCCATTAAAAAGGCCCAGGGGACTGGACAGAGTGACTAGCGCTGGCGGTGTTCTCTAAATGGCGTAAGTTACCGTTCCCTGGGGTTGTCACTTAGGAAGAAAAAAGCCAGTTATGTACAAGTGTGAAGATGACGGCAGACAGATACTGCAACGGTTAATGAGTACCTGGTTCCTCTCCCCCAGGTCCCCAGCACCTCCCCACGATACCCCTCAGTCCACCCCGACAGCCGGCACTGGACCGCTCTTACCTTCGCTGTCCTACACGGGCACATCTCTGTTGTTCAGGTAAGCGGAGAAAATTCCCCGTTTGGGAATCTTCACAGGAGAGACGGAGGGAGTGGAGAGCAGCCCCCTCGCTGTTGGCCACCCTGGGCACGAGTCCCTCACGGGCTCCAGGTGCCCTTTGGTGGGAGCCTTCTAAAAACCAGCGTGTTTTGAAAATGAGGAGAACTCAACCGATGCTTTTCTTGCGGAACTGTGAATTGGTGACATAATTCCTAGCAAGGCCTTGATAACAAAACACATATGTTTCCTTATTTTTCTTTGGTTTCAGTATTGGTCTATGGCTTACCACATCCAGAACGATGCTGCACAATCATTTCTTCGGTATTAGAGAAACGAGTGCCTCGTGTGGAGTGGTTACAGGGCTGCTTGATCAGGATGCTCTCTGACATTAGATGTTAATTGGTTTCTACATTTACATGTGTAAAAATTAAGCGTATGCTGATTTCTGCTCTAATGGCAGCAAATCATCTGTAACTTCCTTTATAATCCTTGAGAATTGCGTGAACGAGACTTAAGCTGTCAGGGGAGTTGAGCCTCTCGCATCCTCCCTGCTCCCTTTTTTTTTGGGAATTAACGCAGAACGGGGTAGGGTCCTGGAAACTGGACCTGAACTTCAAGAGGAATTCAGAACTGATCACAGCAGATAGTCAATTGCTGGTGAATTTAATTACCCTTCTGCTCAAAGGAGAAAAAAAAAAAAAAAAAGATGTAAGCAAATGGAGGCTGCGCACACACTCATTTTTTGTTTGTGTACGTTTGTAAATAATTACAGAGATTAGATCCCACCTGGCCAATTGCCAGGGCGGCCTTCGCTATTGCAAAGGTTGGACAGCCTTAATTTACGTGGGAGATGAGAGCGTGATTCTCCCGGGAGAATGCAGCCACGGATGTCAAAGCTCCTGTTGGACTGCGTTATCCCCCGTGTTTGTTTCTTTTATTTTGGTTAAAACTTCTGAAGATTTCATGCATTTTTTTCATTTGGCAACTGTTATTTTAAAAGGGTGGATGTCAGCTTTTGCTGAAATGGGTGTATAAAATCGCCTTTCCAGTCAAGGTCCGCCGTGCAATACTTGCGCGGAAGAGCTGGCATCTCGAAGGAGAAACAAACCAGCCAAGGGGCCAGCAGGTCGTGCTCTGCAAGAAGTTTTACAATAAAAATGCGAGTGTTTATGCTCTTCGTGCCAAGGTCAGCACTAACTGGGGATGGCTGGAAGTGTTAAATCGCGAGGGTGTTATAGGATAGCAGCAGCTGGACTCCTGCGCCCAGCGGAGGAACCTCCGCTGGTGATGGGGCAGGGCTCGTCCGTCGCTCTGCGCCCGCAGGCGCTGCTCTGGGTGCCCTGATGCCGCCTGCCCTACCCTGACCATAGAAGTTCCCTGTCATCTTGGCAGGGGGGTGATTTCCCTTGCGAGCAGCTCGGGGCGTGCAGTGAAAGCAGGTTCCGCGTGTGGCGAATGCCTGCGGTTGCCGGGGCCTCCTTGCGCAGCTCCATAGGGCTGAGAGACCGAATCGTGTTTGGCCTCCAGGGCTAATTCCCTGGAGGAACCTTGTTTCCTGCTCACAGCGTGAAACTAAATAAGACGGACTTCCTGCGCTGAAGAGAAGCTCTCATTGCAGAGCTCTTTGGAGTTGGGAAATTACAACTCCAAAACCACGTTCGTAAAGGAGATTTTAAAAAAGAAAAAAAAAAACCAAAGGAGGTGATGTTCTCCAAGCTGCCAGCTGAGCACCTTCCCAGCACAAACTCACTACTGAGAGCACGGAAAAGCGAAAGAAATTAAGAAAACTCTAAAGTGAGATTCATGTGGAGACTTTAGCCCTAGGCTGAGCGAGGAAACGCATGAGAAATTTGCCCTGTAATAGGTATTTTGCTTTAGCCTTTGAGATGGTCCCTTTGTGTGCGTGCACTCTCCAGTCTACTGGTTTTCCTTTCCAACACACAGCCCCTTCTGTTCCGTCCTTCTGAATTGCTCTTTTCTCAGCTCCTTGTCTTTCATGTGTCTGTTGCAGCTGCTCTTGGACGCTGGTGCCCACGTAGAGGGCTCTGCGGTTAACAGTGGAGAGGACAACTACGCTGAGACCCCACTCCAGCTGGCTTCGGCCGCAGGTGAGCTCGGTGCAGCCTCAGCACGCTCCGTCTCTTGCTACCACCGAACAACCACAACGAATTCACGCCTGGGTCCCGTGTCTGTAAAACGCATTAGGAGTCACTTTGCGCTGAATTTTGAGGGAACGTAAAGATACCAAATGAGCAGCACAGTGAGCTGGCTACTAAGCATTTTTTTAATTTCTTGTGAGACCCCCCTGCAGCGCTGCCTCCAGCTCTGGGGCACCAACAGCAGAAGGACACGGAGCTGTTGGAGCGGGGCCAGAGGAGGCCACGAAGATGATCCGAGGTCTGGAGCCCCTCTGCTGTGAGGACAGGCTGAGAGAGCTGGGGGGGTTCAGCCTGGAGAAGGGAAGGCTCCGGGGAGACCTCCAAGCAGCCTTCCAGTGTCTGAAGGGGGCCTACAAGAAAGCTGGAGGTGGACTTTTTACAAGGGCATGTAGTGATGGGATGAGGGGGGTGACTTCAAACCAGAAAAGGGGAGATTTAGATGAGATCTGAGGAAGAAATTGTTTGCTGTGAGGGTGGTGAGCCCCTGGCCCAGGTTGCCCAGAGAAGCTGTGGCTGCCCCATCCCTGGAGGGGTTCAAGGCCAGGTTGGACGGGGCTTGGAGCAACCTGGGCTGGTGGGAGGTGTCCCTGCCCAGGGCAGGGGGTGGCACTGGGTGGGCTTTAAGGTCCCTTCCAACCCAAACTATTCTGTGGTTCTAAAACACGAGGGAACCCCATCTGGGTTGGCAGCCACTAAGAGCTGTTGTCACGTGGCAAGAGTGTGACGGGCACCAAAGGAGTCTCTGCTTTTGCAGCTCGTCCCAGCGCTCACCTCCGGCCAGCGGCCTCCAGCGCAAAGGCGACTGAAACGGCTCGTTTGCACAGGGTGCTGTCAAGAAACATAAACCAGCGACTGTCTAGTCTAGGCATGTCTTGGATCTAAATAACTTCCAGATGCAAAAATTAACAAGTTTAAATTCAGCCCGGGGAAAAATAACTGCTGTATATAGAAATTTGTTTTATTAATTTATTAAATACAAGTAAAATTCTGCAGTTCTTCTACCGAACTGTCAGGAGAAGAGTTTAGCGTTCTGTGAACAAGTCCGTGCTAGCCTAAAAGTACCTGTTGTTTTTCAACACTTTTCATCTCTAACACTTTTTACTTTTTTTCCTTTATTCTTTTGTGCTTCATTTTTGCGCTTTTATGAAGATGAGTCTCCGTCTTGCCCCGGGCCAAGCTTTATTGAAGGGATAAAGAAAGGGTCCCCTCCCTTCCCAGTGACAGCCCCTCGCTGTGCTGGGCCTGCTGCCACCCCTCCGTACTGCATCTAATGCGGATGGCGGAAAGGAGGCCTGGCTCAACATGGGCTGCTCCGATGGACTGGTGTACTTAAACTGGTTGCGTACATCCCTGCTGGCGTGCATCGAGAGCACCAGACCGGTTTAATTCTCTTTTGTTCTACCTCTAGATGCTAGTTGGGTAATTCAAGTGCTTTGTGGCTCAGTTTCCCTCTCTAAGACGTTACAAAGTCTAACGTGTGCTTGCAGGACCTTGGTTGGAAGCATAGATGTTGCTGGCACAGTGTCTGTTACCAATCCCGTGTTACAGAGTGTTGTAGAGTGGAGTTGATGGTTGGACTCGATGATCCCAAGGGTCTCTTCCAACCTAAATGATTCTATGATTCTATATGCTTCCAAAGAGGTAATGGACATGGAATCACGGTTATGTTTCTGTCAATTTTTTTCCTAGGGAACTACGAGTTGGTCAGCTTATTGCTAAGTAGGGGTGCGGATCCGCTCCTCAGCATGTTGGAAGTCAATGGTATGTCCTCATCACTTCATGAAGATATGAACTGCTTCAGTCACTCAGCCGCGCATGGGCACAGGTACGGCGCCGTTCGTGTCCCGAACAGGGTATTTTTCCTAAGGAATTCCTGTGTGACTTCTCATACCCAAAGCCCTGGGCCTGCAGTTCAGAAGACCTTCAGACTCTCCTGATAGCAACCATTTTTCAAACTCTCCTGATAGCAACCATTTCTAGTGCAGCACAGTTTCTCAGACGGTTTGCACGTAGGTGTTGCCTTTTGGGCGTTTTGGGGAGCTGAAAGATTCTTTAAACTGGCAGTTGCTCTGTTACATCCCTTCGAGAAAAAAATTATGCAAGGCTTACATTATTCAGCAGCTAGAGCTTTGATAAAAGAAAGGGATTCTATTTTCGTCAAAAGCACAAAATACAACAGAAGGATCTTTGTTTGCTTTTTTGCTTATTCTCTCCCTCGCTGGTCTGGCTCTGCAGCACTGCGAGTGAGCAGGAGCTGGTCCTAGGCCACAGACGAGCAGGCTAAGCTCGGCCTAGGGGTAGTTTACGAGACAGTGGTTCATCTTCTGAGACAGAATCTAACCACATTAAGGTGGCAAAAATAATCTGCGGCAGAATTTGATCGATGCATCTCTGATTTTTGGGTGGTTGATCAAGACATCAGGCGTTAAAACACTGAAAAGCCAGACTGGGCTGTTTTCAGCGTTTTTATTTAGAAATAAGACATTACTGATAAACTCGTCCATAAATCCTTCTGTTCCCAGAAAAAAAAAACGTCAGCGTAACAAGCCGATTAAAACAGCCCTGAACCCGCCCGTGTGGAAGGGCTGTGCGATAGCCACGGGGGCTTACAGCTGGCCCTTCTAGTGGCACGGTGAATAGCAGCTACCTTGCGTGAACATGGCTGGGCTTTAGAGCGGTGCCAAAACTCCACCTCCACGTACATCGCACATCTGGATACACCGGGGAAAACCGCCCAAGCTCAAATGAGGCCCAACCTCTGCAGAGCTGGAACGGCCTCACGCACGCACTTACAGTGTAAAACTACACAGACGCTGGTCTGTTCCCAATTCTCTTCCCCTCCCACAATCTTCTGCAACGTCTGACCAGGCAAACTGTGAAGTGATGGTGCCTCTGTGCTCGGCACTGGTGAGGCCTCACCTCGAGCGCTGTGTCCAGTTCTGGGCCCCGCTGTACAGGAGGGACATTGAGGTGCTGGAGCGGGTCCAGAGGAGAGTGACCGAGCTGGTGAGGGGTCTGGAGGCCAAGTCGTGTGAGGAGAGGCTGAGGGAGCTGGGCATGGTTAGTTTGGAGAAGAGGAGGCTGAGGGGAGACCTCATTGCCCTCTACAGCTACCTGAAAGGAGGGTGTAGAGAGGAGGGTGTTGGCCTCTTCTCCCAGGGGAATAATGACAGGACCAGAGGAAATGGCCTGAAGCTGTGGCAGGGGAGGTTTAGATTGGATATCAGTAAGAATTATTTTACTGAAAGAGTGGTCAGGCCATGGAACAGCCTGCCCAGGGAGGTGGTGGAGTCACCATCCCTAGAGGTATTTAAGAGGCGTCTGGATTTGGCACTTTGGGGCATGCTCTAGGGGCAGAGAATCTCGGGGGTGGTTTGTTTTGGGGTTTTTTTTGTTTGGTTTTTTGTGTGTGTGTGTGTATGTATGTATGGTTGGACTCGATGATCTCAAAGGTCCCTTCCAACCATGAAGATTCTGTGATTCTGTGAAATTCAAGGCTTGTTCTCCAATCGGATCGGGCAGGGTGATCCTAAAGCACGAAGTGAAGTGGGTTCAGTCACGCCGAGTGGCGTGGGTGCAAGGAGAGCACCAGCTAGTGGCAGTTCGGCGTCAGAGCTGGGCGCTGGGTGGGCTCGCTGGGACCGGGAAGCTGCAGATGGCCCCAGCTGGCTGCAGGGCCAGCAGCGGTGCGAGCTTCCCAAAGCGGCTGGGCACAAACGAGAAAGCCCAAACCCCCAAAAATTCTCCCTGGGTTTAGTGATGCAGAACTATGGTTTTTGTGGTTTCTATTTGCTGATACAGGAAGCGGGTCTGACTAAACGCAGCAGTGCTTGAAGATGGTCATTTGGGAAAACAGCAAGGTTCTAACAGACGCTCTTTGGTAAATCTTACTTCAGAGTTTAAGACGTTACCGCACGCGGGGCTGGCAGAAGGCCATGCGCTTCTATGCCAAAGTATAGACTGCAATAAAAACCAGTTTGCATTAACGCTCTGAAATAGGCCCTGGTACCGCTAAGGAACAGGAGCATATTCTGGGCTTTTGCCCTTGCCGCCAGGGCATCAATTTCTAGCACGTGGGATAGGGAAGGAGAAGCGGTTTAAAAGATCCAGATGAGCTTTAAGGTCCCTTCCAACCTAAACCATTCTGTGATTCCATGAAACGCTGCTCCGCATCTGCCAGCTGTCTGTCTTTAGGAAATAAATTACCGACTAGGCCAGACTCCTGCACCAAATCACCATGGGCCTGTCCGAATTGTTATTGTTTCATTTATTAATAAGGGATCTCCTCTGCCTCTTCAGGAATGTTCTGCGCAAGCTCCTGACGCAGCCCCAGCAACTGAAGGGAGACGTCCTCTCCCTGGAGGAGATTTTAGCTGAGGGAGTGGAGAGCGATACCTCCAGCCAGGGCAGCGCCAGCGAGGGGCAGGTCAGGCTGTGCAGAACGAGAATGAAGGCTCTGCAGGAGGCCATGTACTACAGCGCCGAGCACGGCTACGTGGACATCACCATGGAGCTCAGGGCACTGGGTAAGGTTTTTATTTTAAGCATTCTGCACGTTTAAGGCGCGAAAAGCTTTTTCCTCTGCCCCTTTCACTTGAAGAAGAATCTGTAACCCTAACTGCAAAGCCGTCCCAAGCTTAGGGACACTAGCTGTCAAATTTAATAAAAAAAGTAAGGCTCTTCACGATTTTTTTCCAAATTCCCACTGATCTACGATGTCTCTTACTTTTGGCTGGATCCTCTGTTCCAAAGTATCAAAGGCACGTCTCTTCGTCAGATACCCTGACGCCTAAAATTCAGTGTTAAAGAGGCTGGTCTCAAAAACAAAGATAACGTCAGAGATTGAACGGCATGTCAGGGGGGTTGGAACTAGATGATCTTTAAGGTCCCTGGCAACCCTAACGATTCCATGAAAGAACAGATTTGATCTAAAGGCAGGAAGGAGAAGCTTTCAAGCTTGTGTGTCTAGACTGTTTCAGGTAACCAGGAGAAGAGACCTCACACCGTGTTTGTGTAGGGTATGGGATTCTTGCAAATTTATTTTGTATTTCTAACAAATCATGAAGCTAAATACACAATAGGGAGTCTCCGGTTCTTAATCAGCAGAAAGTTCCAGCTTACGGTCCTGGTACCTTTGCTCTTGTAGATAAGTCACTTAATCTGTCAGTGACCCAGTTCGGTCATCTTTAATCTCAAGACAAAAATGCATCTGCTGTTTGGATGTACATAAATATCTACCTGAGTGCTGCTAAGTGTTAGTCATCGCAGCAGCAGGATCTACCCACAGGTACTTCAGCAGATCACCACCTCTCCCTGTCCTTTCTGCTGTGGCTACAGGAGTCCCGTGGAAACTCCACGTGTGGATCGAGTCCCTACGGACAACCTTCTACCAGTCTCGCTACTCGGTCGTACAGACCCTCTTACGGGAATTTGTCACCATTAAGGAAGAGGACTACAACGAAGAACTGGTTAATGAAGGGTTGCAGCTCATGTTTGATATCCTCAAAACCAGCAAGGTAACTATTAATTCTGTAATAGTATCAAAATCAAGTGTTTGGGTTTTTGCTGTTGAAGAAGGCAGTGCACAACAAGAGCAAGTGAGTGCCCATGCGAAGTCCCCAGTGAGTTAGGGTATGAAAATGACCCTGATATAATTTAGATAAATGCCACGCAGCCCACAAAAGCAGGGCTCACGGTAGAGACACTAATTGCAACAGAAGTGAAAGTCATTCTGTTAAAGTCCCGTTCAGCAACCGGCTTTTGAAGCCGTGGGGCTGTAAGAGGAAGAGGTATCGACACGGCACGGGGCAGTTCAGGTTGTCTCAGCAGTATCTTCTAGGAGTTTCCTGAACAATGCTTTTGTTTGGCAACATTTGCCTTCTACTTTTTCCTTTCATTTAAATGTTGCCTATGACTGGTTTTCCCTTGCTTTTCAAGGCACGTCTAGAAGAGATTTGATCCGTGGTATCTAGTTTACCTGTCTCGTCTTGCAGATAAGTTCACCCAGTCTCTACCATGTTCTCTCCAAGAGGCCGTTGCCTACATCATTCACTGTAACTGACCTTTAAACGAAAAGCAAGGATAGAGCTGGCTAACTCAAACCGACTGCAAACTAGGAGCCGGAGCTTGGTATCTGACAGTGAGCTACTGTCATTCATCAAATCCTGCCGAGAACAGGCTCGGGGGCTTGACCTCTTATAGAGGAATGGAAGGATGAGCTTTTGCTGATGGACTCCCTTTCCCTTGGCGGAGGTCGGCCCCTGAACTGTTGCTGAGAGAATTCGGTCAGAGCATGTTTGCTCAGATCGTGCTCTCGTCGCTCTGTTTGGGGGTTATTCTTGTAGAGCGCAGTTGCCCTAAGCCTCAAGTGAGCTCTTAGAGCACGTCTGAAACCTGCTGGCTCCCCGGTGCCGACTGACGATACCTGTTCGATCCTCCTTACAGAATGACTCCATCAATCAGCAGCTTGCATCCATCTTCACCCACTGCTACGGCAGCAGTCCCATACCCAGCATTCCCGAGATCCGGAAGACACTGCCAGCTCGGCTAGGTAAGATGCTCACCTAAACAGTGAAGTTCTGTGATTTTTTTTTATTACTTTTTTATTTTTAAAGGATCCGCAGTTTCAAAAAGTATTCACCACCACCTTCTTTTTTTTTTTTTTTCTTTCTTACCCTAACAGATCCTCACTTTCTGAACAATAAAGAAATGTCTGATGTAACTTTCTTGGTAGAAGGAAAGCTATTTTATGCACACAAAGTCCTGCTGGTGACTGCATCCAACAGGTGAGTGGCTTCCCACAGCTAAGCACAGATCGTTAAGGGAAGGCTTGGCCCTTACTCTCTCGTTTGCGTGATGAGCTCTCGGTCACCCATCGCAGTCAGGCAGCTGCTCAGGACACGGACTACAGCCCGTAATTCAGACCTGATGCAGTTATTAGTTTCTTTCTCCGTTATTGGCACAGTAACAGGTTTTTGTAACTATTACAGGGCAGGATTGGATCAGACCCAAGCAATTTACAGGTTACGTTGTTGCTGCAGCTCTAAACTAATTGTCATTAAACTGAAAGAGATGTTTCCATTTTCACCTGGCAAAGAGGACCAAGGAAGGGTCCTTCTCTCCCCCTGGCTTAGCAGCAGGTAAACGAGGATGTGGAGCACTAATACAGAAATCTATTAAAACCATTCGCAGGTTTAAGACGCTAATGACCAATAAAACGGAACACGACAGCCATGGCAGCAAGACTGTTGAAATCAGCGATATGAAATACAATATTTTCAAGGTATGTTACTCATTCTACCCTTTCTTTATTCTTTTCATCTTTTCACGTACTTGGAAGCTAAGAAGGCCAAGGCTCAATATCGCAGGTGACTTACAAGCGGAGCTGGAGTTCATTCCTACACACCCCTATTTCAGGAGCGTTCTGATCTTGTCAAAACCTCCCAGCTAGGCCCAACCTGAAAACAGAGACCTCCGGCCTAAATTCTTATTTTCTTACCAGGCAGCTGATTCCTCCACACCGCAGGAGAAACTAGTTTGCTACTGAAAGTAGTTTTACGCTATTAAGACACCATTTTCATACTTCTTAAGGCACCGTTTTTGTGCTGCGCTAAGCGAAAAGTAAACTTATTTACGGCAGGTGGCCTGCCAGGCTTTATATTAATTCAAATCACTCGTGTCCCTTTCAAGGAAGGCTCAAAATTGAGAATTGCGCTTTTGCTTTTATGACATTTCCGTATTTAATGGACTTACAGGAGGTTCATTCATGACGGAGAGAAAGTAGGTTACTTAACACACACCCAAGGAAAAAGAAACAAAACAAGTCAGTGAAATGTGATCGTTCACTTACTCCAGCTTTCCAGGTCTGTGTTTCGAATTTGGAAGAAAGGCAGAGAAGAGGGAAATGTGAAGTGCAGAATAGGGCGTGTAACAGTTTCACTACAGGGTTCAGGCTTTTCCTTTTTTTTCTCCTCGTAAGCAAACGAAACAGCCAAGCTGCTGGTCAGCAGTACTGTCACCTCACGTAGCGGGAGCTCGGCTGACCATAAGAACATCTTTGTTCTACTTGAAAGGGGCCACACAAGTTTTGTGTCGGACAGATGACATCCAAATTTTGCAGAAATTTGACATGACAGAAGGAGTACATTGAAACAAACCTCCTCAGCAGCATTTTCACATCAAAAAGTTTCCAAAGAGAAACTTCTGCTTCACTTGGAGAGAGCAACAAATCAAAAAGAATTAAAAAGGTGAAATACTTCACAGCATGAAACAATTTGATGGTAAATAAAATCAGACGAGTTAAGGAGCTGACGGCACTCTACGGCAGCCTCAGTTACGGCGCGTGGAGGATGCTGAGCCGCCGGAGATCCGCGTTGTGCTCGGGGCTCTGCGGGAAAGCAGATCTGCTCCCCTGTAATTCCCTTCTACAAATAAGGCAGTTTTAAAAGTAGCAGCTCAGTTTTAGTTACCGCTACCGTTAGAAATGGTAAGCGCAGCACGCAGTCCCCCCCCCTGCTAACACAGCACCCAGGACGCTGGAACGACTTCTCTTTCCATCACCAAATCTCGTCGTTCCCTAGATAAGGCCGTGCTGGTTTAGCTGGGGGTGTGCACATGCGGATCAAAGAGCAGACGCTGCCTCTTGCTCTCCCTGCAAACAATTAGGCCTTTTCCTCTGGCCCTGATGGGGGGCTGGAAGCTGATTAGAAGCACAGCGGGGGGGGGGCAAGCGGCTGGGAGGTCCCCGGGACACACATGCTCCTGGCGCGGCAGTTTCGGCGCTGGGGCGAGCTGGCAGCTCTGCGTGTGACCAGCCTGCAAGGCTTTACAAAACCGGATCCACGGAGCCGTTTTACAAGGACGTCGGTGTTGCTTGGAGACACGCTGTCACCCTCGGCCTAAAATCCTCAACGGGGCCCTTTTCAGAGCCTGAGGAAGAAAAGTATTAGAAAGCAGCAGATTTACAACACTAGACAAAAAAAAACAAGCACAAAACCCAGAGTGGAGGCAAGAGGCAACCCCCTGCGCGATTCCCGTCTGCTGAGGAAGGGGAGCGCAGCCACGCACGGCCCCTTGCGCCTTCAGTGATAACAGCCTCAGGCCTGACCTTCTCCCCATTGCAGATGCTGATGCAGTATTTATACTACGGAGGAACCGAATCTATGGAAATTCCCACCGCTGATATCTTGGAGGTGAGAGTGTGTTTCCTTCTAAGCCTTGCCAAGCGCGCTGGGGCATAAACAGAGCTTCAAAGGCCAAATCCAGGAGCTGACAGCGAGCTACCAATCCAGGAATACGCTTAACACTTTGAAATGAGCTTAAAGTTTCAAAACACTGTTGCTTGGAAATGAGAACTACCAGTTATGTTTTGTTATGTCCGTGAGATGCTGGAGGGGAGAAGGCGGGGTGGCAGCAGGGAGGGAAATCGCTGCAGTGCTTTTGGTAGCCCGAGCTGGGTGGAAGCCTCCTTTGCACGTCCCCTCTGCCCTGGGAGCAGGAGGCAGGGCCGCCGCGCTGCCGGTGGGGCCGTCTAGAGCTCATGCGGCACGGTGACGGAAGGCAGCCCAAGTACTTCAAGAAGCCTTTGCTAAGAGGGGAAATCTATGTGTCGCTTGAGCTAGGCATCGAGCGGCCTTCCTGCTCTTTCATGAGGACTTGGCCATTAAAACGGGGCGCGGGAGATGGTTCAGGGAGGAAATCAGCAGTTCTGCCCGTTTGCCTTCCCTCGGCCTTTCAAGGCTCACGATCTCAAATAGCTTCTCTCTTGTCCCAATAGCTGTTGTCGGCTGCCAGCCTCTTTCAACTGGACGGCCTGCAGAGACACTGTGAAATCCTCTGTGCCCAGACGATCAGCTTGGAGAACTCCGTTAACATCTATAAATACGCAAAGGTATATGCCAAACCGCCTTATTTAAGACCCACAATGAAACAGCACGGCTGCTTTCTGCAGGCTCCTTTGGTAACTAGATACAGCAGGCAGCGAGCGGGCACCGGCTGCGGCGGTGACTCTGCCCCAGCCCCCAGCGAGGTGTTGGATTCAAGTTCCAGTCTGTAGAGTCCTGCACTGCCCCGGTACGTTTTCTTGTCCAAAGCAATCACGGATGAAATTGATGTGAGCTCCCTGCGGAGCGGGGAGAGGTGTGCAGCCGGCTGATACAGCAACAGCAGCAGAGCCCAAGAGATTTGAGTCCTGGGAGCAGCAGGGGCAATTGATCATAGTGCAGCAACCGGGAAGTAAACCCTTTCCCAGCACTCCTGCTGCTAAAATATATTAGTGACAGCTCCAGAACTAGCATGAACAGACAGAGATATACAACTCTATAGCAAATAACCCACGTTCCCAATAAAATCATAGAGAAATACTCAGCCATTCCTGCCAGTTTGCAGGGTCAGATTCCTTAAAGACAAGCAGAAAGAATGCACAGAGGGCTGATAACAATGCGCACGTTTTCATTTTGTATGGTGTCACACTGGTCCTTTTCCATCCCGGACTCTCACACTGCGCCATTTTTTTCCAGCAAAGGGAACCGGGTCACAGCCAGAAATCCACCGAACGTGTTCTCCAAGCGTAACAGCCCTGTTTCCCAGCTCCTTTTTCTAGGAGTTCAGCTCGCATCCTGTGAACCGTATTCTTATTGCTGCGAGCGGTGCGTGCCATCTGGCAGCGCAGCGTTTGTACGTTGCAGCACACGCGCTCCCCGCTTGCAGAGCCGAAGGGGTATCGCGGGCGCTGCGTCGGCCAGCTGCTCGCATCCTTTAAGAGGAAGAGCCTGAGCCTGGAGCGCGGGCCAGTGGCTCTGCCAACAGCAGGCCAACAGGGCAAGGAATTAAAAAAAGCTTGCATGCCTCCCCGCTCACACCTGTGCCTGCAAAAAGCACCAGAAGAAATTATTAGCCATCACCAGTCCTACCTTTAGTGCTTTTTCCACTCTTATTACCCTCCTTTTAGAAGACATTAAAGGGAAAAGCATTAGAAATGAGAAGAACCTCAGGCATGTCCTTAGGTCTGTGGCATACAGAAAAAGCTAATTAATCTTCCTGTCTTCCGCAGATCCACAACGCGCCTGAACTAGCCTCTTTTTGCGAGGGCTTCTTCCTCAAACACATGAGCTCTCTTCTAGAGCAGGACTCGTTCAAACAGCTCATCTACAGCAGGAACAGCAAAGTGCAAGGCCTGGACCCTCTGCGGGACTTGCAGACAGCCCTGGCCGCCCGCCTGCACGCCGTGTACGTCACCTCCAGGGTGTGAAGCAGGAGCAAGGCGGTGGCAGGAGCACTGGTTCACACTGCGGGGGGATGCGCCGGCAGGCAAAGCTGTGGCTTCTCCTCTTTGCCTCCTGGATCTTGCTGGAAGCCCCCTCCGAGAGACGCCCCCCCAGGCAGGGGTGCTGCGCCTCGTCCCGCTGACCGGGGGTGGGGGGAGCTGGCTTCTCTGGGCTACTACTGTCACAGAAACACTGTCACAGCGCAAACCAGAACTGAGGATCCAAGTGAAGAACCTGAACCGAGGAGAAGATCAGCGCTGCCGTTTAAGCAAGCACAGTGCAGGGCTGCAGAGAAGTGAGGCAAGTCACCCACACCCACCACCTAACGCGTCGTCTGCAGCGTCTGCCTACACACCGCAGCGGCCACCTAGTTCATACGCATAAATGTTTCACTTGTAAAAAGGCTGCACAGAAGGAGTTTTCTAATCCTATGGATCACTGCCCATTCCATGAGTCATCCGTCTGAACACAACGGCTGGTGCACGCAAACTGCTCCACTGCAGGAATCGACACCCGTGTCTCCACGTGTCAAAAGACTCCGACATCAGTTTTCCCCCAGACTGTTTGCACCGTGAGAGAGAGAGATTTTGTAGATGTTCAAACCCGAGTAGGAACTAATACTAACTCTGAAATTACTCACTCCTTAAGCCTAATATGAAGAACCGAGCTGGGGCAGGGAGAATTGTGGGGTTTTATAATTTTTTTTAATACGGTTTCACTGTGCTAGTTGTTAATCTGGATCCATTTTGAGGGGGAAAAAGACGACTGTCTACCCTTTCACTGTCAAGGTTTGACAGTCCTATCACTGTCACCTTAAAAATCCTGGTTCTAAACATTATCTGTGAGACCTGACACCATAAAAGTTGCTTTTTAAAAAAGACTCAGGTGTAGTAGGAGCTGGCACTATGCTGGAAACTGTCCGATAGGATAAATAGCAATAAAAGTCTCCCCGAGACCTTGAGGAACACACAGCTTGAATGTTTGTTCTCTCTCTGGAGCACGTTGGGATTAGAAGCTCGAACCTCTAGCCTCCGCTCCCACAGCCTCATCCGTGGAATGTTCTTCCCACCGATACGCTACCTCGGGGGATACTGGGCACGGCGCACCCCTGACTGGTTGCGGGAGGTGGGCTGAGGGCTGGCGTTCAGGCGGCAGCACTCAAACAAGGTGCCGCAGCCCAAATGCTCCAAGATTCCCGTTTTTCGCAGCAGGCGGATTTTTCCGGTCCAAAAGGACTCATTCTCGGCCACCTCCTAGCTGATTTAGGAGAACTAAAAGGAGACAATTCAATCTGTGGTTTTGAGTCTGAAGCAGTGGGTTTGCGTGTGGTGGTTTTTTTTATTTTAAATAATCCCAACTGTAGAAAGGCAATTAGTTGTGTAAAAACACAGACCTTGCTCTTACCAGTAGCTTTAAGGAACAACCTGCAGATATTCCCACTGATCTTTGTCAGCACCCACCAGAAGCATTTGCCAAGGTGCTTCCATTCGTTACAGGCGGGTGAAGGAGAAGCGGAAGCCAGGTTTTCAGTGGAGAACTGCTGCTCCTTAGAAATTCAACAATTTATATGGTAACGGAACACACTGGAAGAAGGAGGCTCAGCTGGGCCCAAGCTCCAGAGCAGGACAGAGCCATGGTTTAGGTAGATGAAGGGAATGAGAACGAACTACAGCGTCTTCCACCAAATCCATCAAAATCTGGCATCGCCTCACTCCTGAAGGATTTACACGGGAGGCCAGTGGCAGGCAAGGAGCAGAGCGATGAGTCTAAGGCTGCCAGCCAGGTCGGCCAGGGCACACTCCCGGTTGTGCGTCAGGCACACGGCCGCTTCCGAAGAGCACCAGCTTCAATAACCCTATTTATTACCAGAAAGCCATAGAGGTGTTTCAAAATGATCACTGGTCTGCCTGAAAAATACCACAAAAGGCTTTATCTCGGGAAGTATTTTCAAGTAGCTGCTCCAGCTGTCTGTACAAATATGTAGGTCCTCTTCTGTCGCTGTAATATTACAATGCTTTGTTAATTGTACATTACTGTTGTCATTTATGTAAATGTACCAGGATTTTATTAACAACGTAATTTTAAAATACACAGCTGCTGTTATTTATTCTGTTCTTCTAACAGTGAGAAGAAGCTCATTTAAAGACACTTTGGTGGAAAAGGCCATTGCAGGTTTAGCATCTTAAAATTTTTTTGGGTGTATATACACCTAATTTTATGCTTTAAAACAAGGGATAGAGAGGTGTTCATTTCCCCTTCCCAGGCTCAAACATTTATGAAGTAATAAGTTGAACTTGAATTTCCCCCAGCTGAAGTAAATTTACCTGCTTTCCATCACAAAGCAGCAGATGGTAGCGCCTAAGAAAAATCCGAATTCTAGGCCGCTTCTGTGCAGCAGGAGAGACCCTGAGGGTTAAAGCAACTGCTGACTGGAGGTATTCGAGCAGTCCTCAGAAGGTAAACATCCGATTCACTCCCTCCCAAACGCTAACAAAAAATGAAACAGCAGGTGATGCTTCCGTTCTGGGTCCCCTCGGAACCCCACAGGCTAAAACGGCTCTGGCTGGTGCGCTGTGTCTGGTGCTTGGCTGTGGCAGCAGCAAAGAGCGTTTGGGAACAGCCCGAGAGCCACACAGGGGCAGGCGGGCAGCAGTAGAGGAAGCAAAGCAAAAAGAAAAACCAAAAAATTTATCTAGGAGGTAAGAAGTATACAGGTTTAAGAGCAAGAATTTGATCCAGAACTATTTTGGTGTTTCCTCCCCTAAGTCTACCCCATAAATCCTGGGGAGCCCTACGGAGTTTGGGGGTAACGGCCGAGCTGTAACTCTGAATTTGGTGCTGCCTCTGCAGGACCAAATCTTTCTTCGGACGCCAGGCACGTGGCAGGGAAAACCCTTAATACAGCCAGAGCCCGCACCTGGCTGCCGAGAATCTCCTTCTAATTGTTTCTATCCTTGAACTTCCCAGCACAGCTCACCAAAGGGAACCGTGCAGCGCATCTCTCTGGCGCAGCAAGAGTTTAAATACAGTTCTGTAATAAATCCCCGTCGCAAGCGTTTCTTAGCGTTCGATTTCCGTCACGCACGAGAAGTCCGCTGGGAAGGACACAGGAGGGGCGCTTTCCCTCGCACTGGGCCCTTACACCAGCACGCTTGGAAACCCACCAGCACAAACACCAGCTTGTTCTCCAGAATCACGGAATGCAAACACCTGAGATTCCCTCTGGAGCACTTTAACAAGTAGATTAAATAGGAATTTCTTACAAAAGTAGTTGCAAACCACCTCTATTTTATACAGTGCTGCCCTCGGTGTCCTACAGGGTAACACGGCAGAGGTTGCCCAGCTTTGGGGAAGCACAAAACTTTGCTGGCCATAATCATGTTATTTCAGGGAGCAGAGGAAATAAATGGAGCTCACGCATCTGCCTGAACACACTCGATGCCTCTCAGACTAAAATAAAACCTTTTTTGCTTTCCAGTAAGCCTTTGCACAGCAGGCAAGCGCTGGCTAATGTGGCACCGCTACGAACTGGCCCTTTGCCCTCGCCAAACGCTGCCCAAGCAGCCAGACATCGCTTCCAGCACCTGCCGTAACAGAGACGGCCAAGGGGACGCAAAAGCGGGTAAAGAAAAAAGAGGAGATGGCGACTCCCTCGAGGGACAGGGGCAGCGAGCTGCTGTTGCCGCTGCCTCCGGCAGGGAAGGGGACTCAAAAGCCAGATTTGCCTCCCCAAAGGGCAGGTTTTGAGTATAAGGGATCCATTAATCCACAGCAAGGAAAACAGAATATTGCGCTCGGCGCTATTTGCCCAAGCAAAAGAGGGGCAGAAAAAAAAAAGAGGAAAAAAAAAAAAAAAGGGGTTTCTGTGGTATGATGACAAATCCCAGCACAGCAGGGAGAAAGGCCGTGGTAGCAGCAACACAGATCGGCCCAGCCCCAGAGCTGGAGCCGTTTCGCTGCTGGCCATTTCCCTGCTGTTGGTAGCTAGAAAAGGAGCCGGGCGGCTCACAGCGGCTGGGCTGCGGCACGGCCCTCCCGCAGCGGCCCATCAGAGCTCCCCGCTTCGCGCACCCGCCGCCGGGCAGCTCGCTAGACGGGGCGCGGGATCTCCCCCCACGCTCCCGTCCCCACGTTTAGCTCAGGCAGGAGAAGGCCACCCGTGTCCCTCACCCCCTCGTCTCCACCCTCAGCCCCCGCACGCCTGCTAAGAGCAAGCGGCCGTTAGAAAACGCACACCCCGAGGTGCAGGTAGTTTTAGGGCCCTTACCAAGAGACAGGCTCCCCATTCTCAGACCACATCGGGAAGAAGTAGTGACAAAGCCAAACAAAAATCCAGCTGTGGAAGCAAAAAAAACCTCCCCAGACAATATCACAATGGCCAAATGGAAAAGACGTAACTTCCTCCTGCCCCTTCTAGGCCGTGCCCTTATCCGCTACCCCAACCTCCGCTTCCCAGGCAGCTCGTTTCACCCTCACGCAGCTGCAGGAGGCAAGACCCCCCCTGCAAGCGCAGCCGGCTCCCAGCGGCGGGGGACCATCCTCGGCTCCACTGGTTTTCCTTCCTCCCAGATACCTCCAGCCAGAGCTCGGCTGGCTCCAGCTGTCAAAACAGCTCAGGGGTCTCCAAGCAAGCGGGATGATTCCACTGACAACCAGGTCACATCTACTCACCACCTGCAGAGAGCTGCTCAGCTGTACGCGGCTTCCCCGTTTTCCTCCCATTAGCCACAGCGCTCCGTCGCTGCGGGCAAACGAGCTCAACTTGGGCACAGGAGAGGGGGAACCTGGAGCAAGGTGACAGGTCAGCGATCCAGGGAGCACTGAAAAAAAGGCCGTAAGCTGACCTCGAGGGTTTAAAACAAGGCCTGAGACACTAATGCCCGTGGTTACCCGGTTGTGCAAAGACCCGTTCGTTCCCCGACTGGGAGAGGAGGCGGCAGGGACGGCTGAGCCACCTGCCCTTAAGCGCCTGCGCTGCAACTAGCGCCACACCAGGCTCCTCCAAGCATTCGCAGCGTGCAGGGGATCCGGGTCCGGAAAGACCAGGAACCTGCTCAAAAGTCAGAGGGAAACCCAGGCTCAAATCCAACCAAACCAACCCTAAAATCCAAAGATACAGAACTCGCCTCTCAGCTTTTGTCGCGTGGCATTTTTAGCGCGCTTCTGGCTGCAGAAAAGACAGGCATCCTTGCTTCGATGTTGGATTGGGTTCAACCAGCCCCTGCTCGAGCTGGAATTTTCACCCAGCTTCACTGATGGAAAGCACAGACAGAGGAAAATGTGGTTTGACTAGACTTGTTAAAAAAATAAGAATTAAAAAAAAAAAATCCACATCTCTCACTTATTTTAGTATCTGAGGTCTTTTTTCCACTTTGCTATTCAAAGAGCAATAGACGGGCAGAGGAATCCAAAAAGCTGCCAGAAATCATAAAATGTACACGGAAAACCTGAAAACGAACGGTTCGACTGAATACACACGTTTTCTGTAGAAATGGCAAAATTCTCCTTAAATACAGCTCCCGCTCAGAAACGGAGGGGCACACGTGCAGCTCAAATCCTCCGAGCCTTTTACAGCAACTACAGCACACCGAATTCCCAGAAAACAGGGCAAGAATTAGTACAGCCTATGGAAAGCAGCTCTAGAAACATGTCAGATAAATAATAAAATCCTGGTTTCCTTGAAGAATCCAGCTGAATTTCGCCTACTATCTTCCACCTTGATTTCCAGACAATTTACAAGAAGTCTTGGCTGGGCTTTAGATATGTTTATAGGTCAGCTCCTACCTCGCCTGTCACGGCGAACGCCTCCAATGTCCTTTCCCCAGGACGGTGCCAGTAAGTCAGGCGTCAAAAGTTTTTACGACTGCTGCCTACTCGCGTGAGACTGTAGTTCCTGAAACAACCAGAAATCTCAGTCTGACTTCGGGCTCACACAGAAACAGCGTCATCACCGCCACGTGCGGGTCACACCTCTGGCTCAGTCCCAGCAGCAGCAGCGGACAGTCGAATTCATACACCGTTTCATAGCTATTTAGCACGGCCTTATAAATAAACAGAAACTCTGACATATTTTTCATGCAAACATGAACTTTTTTTGAACTTCTTGGCCATTTCATCCTCACCTTCGCCATTAAAACACAGAAACCAATTTCAGAGGCCTAACAGCACATGGGTGTTCTGTAATAAAACTCCTCTTAAACCTTAGTTTTGAGCCTATTAGTAGAACAAGAGTTTAACAGCCCTCCTGAGACACGCATTGTAATTTGCACCACTTCTACATTTTAAGGAAGTTCAATCAGCATTTTCTTAGCACAAGAAGTAACGTGCAATAAAAAAAAAAAGCCTTCCGATACTGTCACCCATTAGACAGTAAGACCCAGAGGAAGTAAAACGCCACCACCCGGGTGAACAAATCCGGCAATCCGCACAGGCTGCAGAATCTGAAATAACTACTGCTGCTTTATTAGTACAAAGTTTCAACACGCTTTAAAAGGGCTCTGAAAGTGCTTAAAGCTTTGACTTGCAGCCTGTTAAATCCCAGCTGAATCTCGCCAAGCAGAGCACATGAAGTGGGAGGGCCAGTGATACTCAGTCCGTAGCCATTTGACACCAGTTCCTTACCTGACCACTACTTCAAGCACATCTTTGTCATCGCCCTTCCTCAAACGGCTAAAGGATGTGACCAGGCACAGGACAATCCATAAAAGAAAAGCTTTTCACCACAATAAACATCCCTCAGACAAATGTGACCAACTTGAGATGTTTCTGCATTGAGCTAAGCAAGACACTGGAAAACGACAGTCACAGAATCACAGAATGGTTTGGGTTGGAAGGGACCTTAAAGCCCACCCAGTGCCACCCCCTGCCCTGGGCAGGGACACCTCCCACCAGCCCAGGTTGCTCCAAGCCCCGTCCAACCTGGCCTTGAACCCCTCCAGGGATGGGGCAGCCACAGCTTCTCTGGGCAACCTGGGCCAGGGGCTCACCACCCTCACAGCCAAGAATTTCTTCCCGGTATCTCATCTAAATCTCCCCTCTTTCAGCTTAAAACCCTTCCCCCTCATCCTATGGCTCCCCTCCCTGATCCAGGCTCTCTCAGCCTGTCTTCATAGGAGAGGTGCTCCAGCCCTTGGATCATCCTACAGGTATCCATAAGAAATGCGTTTTTGTTGCTGCAGCGCCCCTGGGCCTGAGAACAGCCTCCAGGCTCAGCCACGCTACTCCTGTTTGTCAGAACCACTCTCCTCTCACCCAGCTGGGAGCGAAGCCCGACAGGGCTCCAGCCCCTCCTGCTGTAACATCCCCTGCGGAACAACTTGGTTCTGTGTCTCTCAGGACCAAGTGAAGGAAAAGGCGGCATCCAGAGAGCAGCACGTCCAGCAGACTCCATCCCCCAAAGCAAGGGGTTGTAGCTCTTCACCCCTGTCCCAGCAGGGCCACCGCTTACCCCATTTTTTAAGAATAACAACAGCAAAACCAGAGAGAATTCCCACTCACCTTTTCTTCTGAGGGCTCCCCAGGCAGCTGTGAAGAGCCTCATACTTCTGCCTTCCATGTCTGCTCCTTTTACAGCTTCTTTAGAGCCAGTTCAGGACAGCCACAGGCTGCCAGCACTGCTTTTTCACACAGCCGGGTGATAAACCGTCCCCTCGTCAAGCCTTTAATGGCCACAGCCGCAAATCTCCCTCCTCAGGGCTCAGCTGCCCCTCGCAACGTGGGGGATGTGCCCTCGCCACTGACTCTCACACAGTGGCTTGCGAACCAAAGGCATACGCAGGCTGTGCTGTTTGTATTAAGGTAATGCCCGTACTTAATACAGCTGCTTCATAAAACAGCCTCCTAGAGAAGAAATGCTGTCTTTACCTAGGAACAAACTCCTTCTTCAAGGATTTGCTGAAAAAAGGAGCCGTAAGATCTATAAGTGAATAGAACGCAAGCCTCTCTGTTCCAAACGTCTAGGGCACAAAGCTGGGACATCAAGACAATGCATCAGGGCACTCAGGTTTGGGATAGGGACATTCCGTGTCAAAGGTCTGCCCTGGTTTTGAAGCCCCTGGAGTCTGACAGGCACCAGACCTGGAGTACTGCAGTCACAGAAAGTCCCAGCTCCAGACTGGTACGTATTTATTGCCAAGCAGGGACCACCGAGCAGCAGAGCTGGGAGTTCAGTGGCTCGTCTGCTCAACTGGCCTCCGAGCTAACACCACGTGTCGGTACGATAGTGCCGATTTCCTGGCAACCGTAACACAAAACTTCCCACCAAAGCCCAGCAGCAGCTCTAGGTCAGCAGATAGCAGGGAGACGGAATGGCCTAAGCAGCTTCCCCAGCACCTGCTAATGGTGCTACCCTGCTGGAGAAGTAGGAAATGTAAATTGCTGAGCTATGGGAACGCTGAGACCTTGTAAGCAAGTGTGAATGCAAGAGAGCAGCCTTTATTACAGCTGCCTGAGGAGCACAGAAAGTAGGAACTATAGACTGCCTTCCAAAATAGAAGGGCTCATTGTATACCCTGAACTCCTGCACGCAAGGACCAACCACATCATGAGTCTGAACTGACAACACAGTCAGTGCTCACTGAATAGCCGGCCCCAAATAAAAAGTCAGTTGCCGTTCACACCGAAAACTCCCTCAAGCCACAAAGGAGTGGTAGGACTACGGAGCCAGCAGCTGCAGATATCAAGATGTGCTGCAATGCTAAAAGGTAGAGTCACATACCAAAGTCTAACGCATTTCTATCCTTTGTTGTCCAAACTCTTTTTTAATAAAGATACCAACCATTACGATGCGGGAAGGTTTACAGATCGATCTGCCCTCTTTGAATGGCAACTCTGTAGCTGCTAACGCACCCTCATAATGTGCCAGTGTGTTCACAGTGCCTCGCTCGAGCTCTGCAGTCACACTTCATAAAAAATCTTCACAGACTGTCTCCTGGCAGTGTCACTGTACTTCCCGTAATACAAACACTTCAAAAATGCCTCTAAGGCTTTTCCTTCCCTCCAGCTCTCACCCCCCCCAAAAGAAAGTCTTTTGATTTAAAGGAGAATAGTACTTCTTAAGTACAGACCCGTCACTTGTTAATTCAAGTTCACTGATGGGCTTTAAAGTCATTTCTTCCTCTTCTGCTTTATATCTTTAGTCTTCTTAAATTTCTTCTGTTGCTTGGGTCCTCTTGCTGTTTCTAATTTTCTCTTCTTCTCACTGGGAAACAGGAACAAAATATCTGTTAAAAATACACTCGATTCCCATCCAGCTGGGAAATTTTTGTTGCAAAAGGGGGGCAAGCGTCTACACAGAAATGTGGTTGGGAGAAAATACTTCCAATTTCTTGGGTTATTTAAACTGGTGCTACAGAAAGCACAAACAAGAATATGACCTAGATTTTCTAGCATCTTCAGATTCTCTAACCCAATTTGAATCCCGTAAGATCTTGATTTTTAGCTCTTGTCATTTCTTTTCAAGACAGGGCATCTGGAATTTAGAGTACCTGGGAAAAATATTACCACTGACAGTTTTAAGTATACAATTTTGTTCCTGCACTAGATTCTGACTAGAGCAAACATGACAGAGCTCCGATCTTTATAAGCACTGACAAGACTCCCTCATTCCTGTAAGGCTGCTGGAAACTCACCGCTTCCGGCATTTAGAAAAAAACCCCCATGAATATACAAAAGGTGGAATAGAAATCACGTAGTTACTTCAGCTGTCGGGCACCCCAGGAAGGGGAAATAAGCAAACAGGCAAGTCTCAACTATGAACCCCCAAGGAAAAAATGAGGAAAGACTCCATGCTGGGCAAGGTAGAAGAAAGAAGATGGATGAAAAGAAAGGAATTACAGAAAAGCAGACTCAATATTTTCCAGGCTTAAGTTCACATTTGAAAGAACTCTTCTTCCCCCAGTTTGCATTTTCTCCAATGGGAATATCATCGGCTCCCACCCAGTGCTAGCTCCCAAAGCAGATGGGACAGTTACGTGGAATGAGTTTGTTCTTTAAAAGTGGCCCAAGGGAGAGATAGTGCCAACTTTTCTGTAGGATTAGGTTAAGTCTTGATGACTTAACCATGTCAACAGAAAAAAGTTACAATGAGCAACTAAGTGATACAAAGACCGGATTATACCCCAGAGCAACACAGAATTCACAGCACGAGTCTCGCCATCGGAGGAACCACTGAGTGCCCAGTAGAGCTCTCAGGTGCTCACACCCTGATTTCTCCAGGAAAACAGAGAATCTATCAAGGACGCTAAGTTCATTTTATCTGCATTTAACTCTTCAGCTTCACTCTTTTTGAAAAACATTATAATAAAGCCAGCGGGAAAGACCAGAGAGATCTCTGTGGAGTATTTCAACTTCCTTAACCTTTTCAAACTGACGATGGAAGCGTTCTGTCCTGCTTTGCTCAGCACCTCATTCCATTCTTCATCGTCACCCCGGATAATATATCTAAGTGAAAAAGGTAAAGGAAAATCCAAGTAAAATTGCTAGCACAAAGTAAAAAAAGTAAGGTTGATTATATTGTCAGACACACACTATTCTACAATTTGGCGTCAGCACCCAACGAAATCAGTATTTGGAAATACAGGGAAAACTAGACTGGCAAAGGGATACAATGGTTTGTCACGACTCTGTCAGCAGACTCAGTCCAAACTAGGTCAATAGCAACCAACAATCGTCCCCATCCAGAGCTGGTCAGTGTTGAATGAAGTTCTCAGGAGCCCCTATTGTAAACATCACAAAACCGTTCCATGAAAGCCTCTCATCAGAAAAGCGGAGTGCTGAGTGGACTACATCTCTTACGAAAGCAAAAAAATTAGGCCGCAAAGGTTACGCTTTCCATAGCAGTGCTGTGTTCCTCTACTAGGTTTCTTAAAAGACAGACCTTTAATCGCTACAGCTTTAAGCCTGACAACTACAATCAGATCTATAGTCACGATATAGATTTCTTTAAAAAAGATTGAGGGCTTTTTTTAATTTTCCCCCTCCAAAAAAGAGGAGAAGGATGGTTGTGGGGGTGAAAGAAGAGGATGTAAAAAGCAATGGCTTCTAACAGAAAGTTAGCTAAATTAGCAGCTGGTCTGAGAGCAGCGGTAAGCTTGAATGGTACAGTTTTTCTGCATCAGCCCAAGAAAAACCGAAGACATGCAGCTTTCTTTTGAAAAGAGAAATTAAGACAACAATTGCTATTCAAATAAGTTCATGTTCTGTGCCCCATGTCTGGTTGTTCAAGTACCCTGGAAATTACACACAAATTTAACTAGGCAAAGCAGTCATGTAGCAAAATCGAGTGGTTGCTCTCCATCTCAAGTTCTTAGAGATTTAGAATAGCCTAGCCTTTGCTCATACAAGGCTGAACAATACTGGACAAAGCCTTTTCAAATCAAACAGCTCTCTCTCTTCTATTAGTTTTCTATAACCTGTATTGAAAAGTGTTCAAAATAGATTTTTTTGTCTCTCTTTCTTCACGGAGGAGAACAGAAATCTGTTTCTGGGTGAAAAAAAAAGGGAACATGGTCCAAAATGTCAAATGGGCATGTAACACTATAAACTCTAAAAAAATGAATTAAAACTTTTAAAAAATTCTGGTGTTATTGTTTCCCTAGTGTGACTGACTTGCAAGTCACTTCAAATCCATTTTTGTCCTTCCTTCAAACAAGACAACCAAAGATACAAGGAAGCTTTTATTCCTTTTCCCAGATTTAACAGAGATTAATCTAGAGCCAAACCAGACAACTTTTCCGGGATGTCACAGAATCATTTAGGTTGGAAAAGACCCTTGGGGTCATCGAGTCCAACCATCAACCCCACTCTACAAAGTTCTCCCCTACACCACATCCCCCAACACCACATCTCAACGACTCTTAAACACATTCAGGGATGGTGATTCCACCACCTCCCTAGGCAGCCTCTTCCAGGGTCTGACCACTCTTTCTGAGAAGAATTTTTTCCTAATGTCCAGCCTAAACCTCCCCTGCTGCAGCTTGAAGCCATTCCCTCTTGTTCTATCGCTAATTACCTGTGAGAAGAGACCAGCACCAACCTCTCTACAATGTCCTTTCAAGTAGTTGTGGAGTGATGAGGTCTCCCCTCAGTCTCCTCTTCCTCAAACTAAACAGTCCCAGCTCCTTCAATGGCTCCTCATCAGATTTATTCTCCAGGCCCTTCACCAGCTCCGTTGCCCTCCCCTGCCCTCGCTCCAGCACCTCCATATCTCTCTCGTATTGAGGTGCCCAGAACTGGACACAATACTCAAGGTGTGGCCTCACCAGTGCTGAGTACAGGGGGACAATCACCTCCCTACTTCTGCTGGTCACACTATTCCTAATACAAGCCAGGATGCCATTGGCTTTCTTGGCCACCCAGGCACACTGCTGGCTCATGTTCAGCTGCTTGTCAATTAGAACTGAATATGTCAGTATAGTAAACAGGATTTATAAGACAAAAAGTGGGAGGAGAGAGAAGGGAGAGAATCAGTGGCATGCTTAACTCCTGTTGGTCCAGAAAAAGAGACATCTGCTGACACTTCAAGTAAATTGCTGGTTCAGCAACTCAGTATCCTACAAATTGTCCAGCTCCACAGCAGTTAAAAGGCATCCGCGCTCACTGTAGTTAGTAGAAGACGCTCTGGTTGGTTGTTCTTTTCCTGTTGGTTTGGGGTTTTGATGTTGGGGGTTTTTTGTTAAAGAAGAGAATATTAAAATTAGCCAGGTACTATTTTCACTGGACTGCAGACTGATGGACAGCAGACAACAGGACCCGGGTATCCTGGTTTGAGGAAACTAATGACTATTCCTAGAAGCACGGGAAACTCTAAAATTAGAAACAGTCCACAGCCAGGCAGCTTGTTTTATTACTCCGTATTATAGAACCATATAACTTATATATGTATAATATAGATACTGTACACAGCCAGGATCAAGACTGACACATAGATACATAGTAGGAGCTACTGCCATGAATAATTTACCATTTAAGTGACAAAAGAGAACAGAGGTGAAAGAATAATGTGCTCAAGCTCATGCCAGAGGCACTGGGGCAGAGCTGAGAATTGATCCAGCATTCCCATTCACAGCACATCTTCTGTTCCCAGTACCGTAACGATGAGCCAGCCCCAACTCTAACAGCAATTCAGTTCTGCAGTTCCACAGACAGATCGATCTCAGGGCTGACCTGCTGTGATCTGCTAACTCACAACCTTTTGCTTTTTGTTCAAAAATACCAACAGAGAAAGGGAAGTCAGTAAGTTCACGCCTGGGAGTATGACACACTTCTCAGGCAATGCATTCAGGTACTGAGGTAAACAGGTGAATGGCCTTGATCAGTAGTTGTTACTGAATTTAATTTATACTGGAAAGAATGTTTTGAGCGTGAAACAAAGCAGCTGCTAACAGGGCCGACAAAGACTAAGTTATTGGCTGTCAGGCACACAATACCCAAAGTCTTCATTAGCGCAGCAGCATATGCTTATCTTTCCTGCACACTGCGGAAAATACCCACCGCTACTTCTCATTTATTGATGGTTTGAGATTGTGATACTGCAACTGCAGCCTGGTGCACAAGTCTCAGCAAGATGCACTAGTGACCTGGCATTGAAATAGATATCAGGGGCAAACTGGATTTGAGACTCATACAGATAAATTCTTACTGTGTAAGGTCCATTTCTTTCAGCTTCCCCACTTCTTGCTTGTGTTTTTCTTGGAATTCCTTTGCGGCTTCTTCCTACAACAGGACAGCACAACACATCATTAAGTTCTAAGTGCAAGTGACCATATAATGCAAGGAAAACGCCTTTCCCCCTAAAAGAGTAGTACATCCCCTAAACCAAATACCAGATGATCCTGAAAAGCTTCTCTCTCATATAATTACATTTGTGTGCTATTTGTATACATATACTTGTAATATATAACTCCAAGAACATCTTAGTAGGCTCTGCAAAAAATCTATATTGCAGATTAACAAAGCATGACTAGAAGCATGGAACACAAAGCTGTCAGGTTTTAACTACCATCAAGTGACAGACCTGATGTGGAGTTCTTTCCATCCAAGAAAATTAAGATTACAAGGCTTCTACACCCAAGGGAACTCCATGAAGTGCTTACATATGTATGAAGAAGAAAGTTCATAATTACCAAATCGTCATTTAAAGATTTCAGCGTTGGCTCCATTACAATATCCTTTGTTGCCACCATCTGCTCCTCCACAGCTTTTTCCTGGACTGTGTTGAACAACTGTAAATGAAGTAAGCCAGCACATGTAAGACTTGATGATATTTCTTCTAAGTTACTGCTTTAAAATAAATAAGAAATGCTGTCTGTCCCCATGAAACTCTTCTAACCTTGCAAATATTATCGTGTAGTTGTTTATTTCTGATGCATACTTTCCATCATACTGAAATAAAAAGTTCAAGGCTGCTTCCTGAAGGCAGAATTATATACAGCTTTTATAGAAAGTATAAAACTAAAATCAGTCAGCACTCAACATCACTCACATAAATGTAGAGAACTCATAGTTTACAACACACTTCATTAATAAAGCATCATTTGATTAACACTGGCAGCTAAAAGCTGCATTTATTTCGGTATGTTATTTTTTTCAATATAATTATAAAGGTGTTATGCTGAGCAAATCATCTCTCCAGTGAACAATCTACACCAGACTGCAGAAGCTTTGGTACCGTACCCTGATCCTTGAGAACCAGAGGCCCCAGACTCGGCAAGCAATGGCAAGCAGCTGGCAAGTATTCTGTCTGTCCCACCATCTGATAACTCATCACATTACTCACTTTATCACAGACAACAGAGAGAAAAGAAGCCAGATCCAAAACTTTCCCATTATTTCACTGGACTTCAAGTCTACCTCTAAATGACACTGGGAAAGTTTTTTTCCAAGACAAGCTGAGATGCCACCAATGCAATGAACAATCATAAACAAATGGCTCAGGCTCAGCTGGCAACATGGGCTGTATGCTCAGCATTTTGGTCAGGACATTTCAACATTTAAACGCGTAAGATAAGCACTATTATTGGGGAAACCACTATATAAATCAATGCCATAAATATCTGCTTTTTCCACTGTGATTTTCGCATCTTACAAGGAAGTTTACACTGGGGACATGTTCAAGACACACAGTTCTGATTCAGCTTTCTATTAGTGCCAGCCTCAGTACCGGAATCACACTTTGGTCCAATACAACCCAGACAAAGCTTGTCATGACGCTGTTACCTGAACCACTTTGCGGATGATTCTGTTGAAGAGGCCCATCAACTGACTGCTGGGCAGTTCCACCTCCTTTTCCAGTTGGTCCAGAGATTTATGCTGTAGGCCAATGCCTAGAAAAAGGGCCTGAGGAAATGACGTGTATTTCAGTCATACTTTCAGAGCAAATACAAATACATAATACCCTCTACACTCCCTATACAAAGCTGGTACGAGCTGAAGCTTTGCTCAGATGCATTGGAACACCCCTAAATTATTCTGTAGACAGCAAGTGCCATTCCATACTTAGTACAGATGAATACCTTTCTCCTGAAGTACAGTTCAAGAGCCAGAAGATTTTGAGGGGGTTTTAAGCCACAGTTCACACCATGTTATAAATGCATGGAGTGCTCCAAACGCAACAGAGTATGATCCCTACAAATTTTATTCAAAGGAAACACTAAAGGTGGAAGAACAGAAGAACACTACAAGCAGCTTCCTCCAGCTGCCAAAAGTATTTAAGAAACGTGTAGATTTGGCACTTCAGGGCATGCTCTAGTGACAGAAATTGTAGGGGGTCTTTTTGTGTGTGTATGGTTGGACTCGATGATCTCAAAGGTCCCTTCCAACCATGAAGATTATATGACTCTATGATTCTATGAAGTCATGAAGAAGACTACAAAAGAAGCAATTAACTGAAGCAAAGTCTGTTTTTAAAGATGATATGAAACAGGAAACTATTCCAAATATATATCCAAAGAGAGGTGAAGCATGGCTTGTTCTCACAGTGATACATACCGACTGCGCAGCAGAGAGAGAGATATCACCCATCTGGTTGAGAAAAAACATCCTGGCAATGGTAGGTACCATATCCATGATGAGATGGTAGTCCACCATGTTGCGAGAGTACATCTCTAATCTCTTCAGGTCATACGGGATGAAAACTGATTCTAATTCAGCACGGCTGATGGCTGATGGGTACAATAAAAAGACAACGTCAAGCCTGGTCTTCAAAGCTGTCCAGGGTCTCAGTATTTAACGAGTTCCTTTTCATATCAGTGAGCAAAGGCCAGCTGCTACCCCACAGGTTCACTTCCCAACACACTTCAGAATTCAACACGCTAGGTGTAACGCTGCTATTCAGACTGGCGTGGTTATTCAAAGTCTTCTCAGACAGACACACATCCATATGAAAAACATTACAACTGTCAAAACAGACCAGTGTATCAACTTAAAGATGCCAGAGAGACTTAAAACAGCGAGTGTTGAGAAACACAGGTTGCCCAGTTACACTGGTTTTGCTGTTAAAGAGCTTTGTTCGCTTGTAGCAGCCACCAGAACACTTTCACCGAGGCAGATGCTTAAAACCCACAAGACACAGATTACCAAGTTCTCTCAAGAGGACTCCCCTCCGTTAAGACGCACTGAGGAAACAGCAATTTGCTTTTAAGCCAGAAGTGACTGTTAGAATTGTCTTGTCTGGCCTTTTTTTTTTTGTACTGCCCATGTATTTCCCCAACAAGTGCTGCACTGAGGCCAATAACACGCGGTTGAACTAAAGCCTCTCTCTTAGAAAGACATCACATTCCAATTTCCAAATTCCTGATGACAGTGTTCTTCCCAAGATCCTAAGCAAGCTGCTCTGCCTACTGACCCTTGCTATTCAAGGCTTCCCTTTTAATTCCATACTGGATTTGGCAGGTGTCAGTATCCATCCATGTTTGTGATGCATTTAGCTGTTACAGTCAAGAGCCCTCTAATTTTGGGTTACTTAAATCACCGATCAAAAAAGCGGAAAAAAAAAACCCACACCAAAAAAAAACCCACTACCCATTTTCAGTGGCAGAAAATGCCCACTTAGCTTTTACTTAGAAATACAAGCATTTTTCTGGATAAAAGGAACAAAACACAGTAACTGACCAAGAGCAATCGTGGCAATTCACAAGAGAGATCGTATAATGCATGAATTTGAGAACTCTGATAAACATATATATAGACTTTAAACCGCAACCTAACTGAACACTGCAAACCAGGGTACTCACGTGGTTGTGGCTGCTGCTTGATATTTTTGTTCTGTAGAATATTCAATGCCAATGAGGGAGAGAATGTGCTGAACTGGTAGGAAAGCAGAGAAAGGAACCGCCTCCTAAAATCTATAGGACAAGATGATAAAATAAATTATTCCTGTGGACCTCTAGAATAAATATCCCAGAAGATTCCCCTAACGTTAGCAAAATCAAAGTTACCTTTCCAGAAGGCAGTAAGCCAAGGCTCCTGCTCAGCGTCCTCTTCATTCAGCATCTTCAGCATGATGCACGAATGCTCACCAGTCAGGTCATTCTGATAAATAAGATGTATTTCCCATCACCCCCATGAACCTTTTGCACTCTATGCTCAACTGAAGAAGGCAAAGGTCTTCTGAATCAACAAGAACTCCTGTATCAACTGCTACTGATCACCACTACCTAATGTAAAACCTATGAACTTCTAGAGTTTGGTAAATCCCAGTACTGAGGGATTTTGGCTTCTCAAGGTAACGAGTAGTCACCAGTATTGCAAATTCCAGGTACAGCTCAAGAGTCAGAAAAGCAACAACAAAAAAATATGCAGTGGCACTGGACAAATTATTCTCTCCAAAAGTACTGTAACTGCTAATGCTATTTTTTGTAAACACCTTGAAAAATGAGAGCGGTCAGTTCAAGGGCCACTTGCATATTTGACCAATGACCACATTAATAACCCTCAACAGCTGCACCTGTACTCTAATTTTTAAGTGCAAACTAATTAGAAGACCACATTCACAACCCTAATACTTTACTCCTTTAGCTAACTATAGGCCCAAAGAACAAAAATGAATATAAAACAACCCCCAAATGTAGTCTCAGAAAACTTTCCTGCCCAAATCACATCTCACAGAAGCTAATGGAAAGATGCCCAGTGATTTCAATAGGGCTGGATTTCATTCAGAAACAGTATGTGACTTACTGGTGTCTGCCTTAGATAAACTGGCACAAATCCAGCACGTTTCCAAAACCTGGGGAAAGGGAAAAGAGAAAACACACTGAGAATTGTGGAGCTGTTGATTCTACAATAATACCTGAGGTCAAATGCAATCTATCTACCGTACAAGAACAACTGTTGAAAACTAGGCAAAAGTCTGTAAGACACCCCACCAACTAACAAAAATGAACACTGACAGCAATGGGAATCAAACTGACTGAGGTTCTAATGTAGAGGAGTGAAAAATGATGATTGTGATATCAAAAAATGAACAAACTTTGAAAGACTGAGAGACATGATACAAGATTTATCCTATTTGACATGCCTCCAGGACAGGTTTTGACCAATAATATCACAGACTCCTAAGAGATACCCTGGGGAGGGGCTGAGGATTTACAGTTTACTTCAGAGACTCAGCTCTTCTTCAACAAATGATGATTTTCCCTGGTAACTCCCATGTTTCAAATAATCACTTGTGTACCAGAGAGAACCCCAGACTAGTCAGCAAAATCCCGTTGACATCCCTTTCCATTTTCATGTTCCTTCTCACACCTTAGTTACGAACTGATCCTACGATTCATTTTGCCCAGTAAAAGGAGGACTAGTACAAAAAGACCTGCTGAGACCAAACATATGGCATCCCAGACAAAAGAAAGAAGCCAGGCCCCAGAGCAACTGTCACTGGCAACCTACCTCCCCAGGCCGTGGGACGACTACTCATCAGCTGCACAGGACGTTGCACAATTTCAGCAGGAAGCCCTACATGTGCACCCCAGCGTCTCCCTATCCCACTATTCATCCTTTTTTTTTTAATCTATCCCACCACAGCTAACAGTCAAATAATTAAAAAAGTAGTAGCGAAACACTTTATTCTCCTCCTTTGCCCTGAGAGGGATCATTCAAGTAAAGTAAGAAATCTGAATCATCTGCTTTATATTTTGCAAAGATTAAGAGTATTTCACAATAACCATTCAGTTCTGATGCCCTCCTGCACAGCTAAACAATTCACCATCCCATTTTGGCATGAACTTTGCAGCACGCTCGCCCTGGAACAAAACAGGCTGCAATCTTTGTGTCTGAAATGCTAAATCGTACATAGTTGTGTTACCACTGTTCTGACTGGGTCAGTCACAAATCGGCCTCCACTGCTCCGAATTCAGCCTCATCTCATATGCTAGTACAGCACCCGAGGTCCTCTGTGGGTGGGGGTAAGCCAGCAAGGAACCAAGGTTTTAGGTGATAAATGACTGTTCTGCTTTTAGCCTAGCAACAGGAAGAATTCTGCATTATTTTGAAACTGTCTCCCAAACTATGGATTCACCACTTCCCACACTGTGGCTGAGAAAGTCTCAGTAACCTAGGTATTTTATAGAATTTGATAATATTAAAAAAGTTAGCATTTATTATAAAATAATTGAATTGGTCCCTGAATTGGTCAGGCAGTTGGACTAGATAGTCCCTTCCAACTGAAATTATTCTGTTCTATCCTATCCTAAAATGGTATGCTTCCATGTAAAACTATGTTGTAAAGTAGATATAAAATGTAAGAAAAATTGATAAATGTTTTACTGCTGGAGTAACTCAGTTCCTCCATGGTAAGAAAAGCAAGAAGCAGCTGCAGTTGCTGGTGAAAAGCATTTACATTAGTCAAGAAACTAACAACTGGCCTTGAAGTCAGCAGCAGCTCAAGCTTCTACAGGTCACAGGAGGCAGTATTTGACTTCCCCCTACTTATTACAGGATGTTCTTACTTTTCAAGCCTGGAAAAACCTAGCAATTAAAGCTAGTTAACTGTTTAGAAGGGTCACAGAGACAACCAAGAAGGGAATGGGTTTTCCCTCAGAAGGAGTCTGAGGAAAAACTTCCCTGAAGGTAGGATCTTAAATATTACACTTAGGATCAGCCCTACTATACATCAAGAAAAGTCCTTGCAGAAGTGGGCTCAGACCTTCCCAGTTTTACCAACCAAGTGAAGCATGCAGAGATAAAGAGAATGTCCAAGGGCTAAAATAACATCATCTGCATCTATATATATTATATTATTTAAATATATTATTAAAAAAAAATCTATTCTTTTAATATGCAGAATTTATATAGTTATATTTTTGCACTGGATGTAACCAGAAAACAGAATAATGTCTTACTTGAGTAATCTTGGTGTTAGTCCATAAGATACCCCTAAATAGTCCAGGTTTTCAGCTTGTCTCTCGCTCAGTTTGAGAAGTAAAGGAGGCAAGTCTTTCCGAGGTGTCACAACCTCTTCTAATAAACTAACGGTCTGAAAGAGAGTGGAAATGGGTTAGTAGCAATCCTCAAAGAAATTTGCAAATTAAATCTCTTATTCTGTGTAAAAAATAAATATGAACATTTCCTTATTACCCAGAGAAATCATTAATTATTATTATTTATTACAATTATTTATTACAATTATAATTACAATTAATTATTAATTATTACAGTGAAAACCAAACAGCTTAGCACAACAGAAAATACAAGAAATGCGCTGAGCTCCATACCTCGCTGCTTACAGTTGCAATTTCTTTTGGCTTTTGAACTGTTTTTTCATCCAAACACGGAAATTTGCCTTCATAGTACATCTGCAGTAAAGTCAGAGCTCTGCTGCCGTAGCCCATCTGTGAAGTAGGTACAATACACTATAAGCAAAAAGACATATCTAGTTTTTAAGACAGGGCAACAACATTCTCCCCTTACAAACCCATTAACAATCATCAGTGCAGAGATCACTCGGTCACTGCAAAAATGCATTTTCTTCGCTACATAGCACTCCATAAAGGACACTACAGAACCTGAATGTCCAAAATCACAATGAGAGCCCAGCTGCTAGTTCAGGACTGTGTAATAATTCTCGGTGCTTAGCTCTGGCACTCAGAAAATGCCAAACACCAGCACGAACATTTGGCAACCTCGCAATAAATATCACTGGATATTGTGATTGTGTACTGCCGCTTGGGATGCTGGTACGCTACAAAGCTGCCTAGTAATGACAGAAGCACAGGTTTGCTACCCACCCGGAGGAAAGCAATGTCCCCCAGCCTGTTGTGGCATACGACCATTGCTGCGTGTCTGTTACTGCCGCTGGCTCAGTCCCCAAGCTTAAAATGCTGAAAACCGGAGCAACTGAAGTATTTGCCCTGTTCTTGAATTCTGCCTGTAGAGCCATTCTCATGGTACCACTGCTGACTAGTCACAATAATTGGGTTCCAAAGTACTTTACCCCCTGATAATCCGGATGAACCGCAATACGAACAACACGCCCACCAGAGAGGCCCCCAAAGTCCGGATCTTGGAACTGCATCAGAGACAAAAGTCAATTTAAAGAACACAGATGGGTACTCTGGAAATAAGAAACAGAGCTGAAACGTATCTTGGGTTTGAATACACAGCAAAATTATTCACCTGCTCTGAAATGGTCCAGGGAATAAGATCACCAGAAGCTTTCTTTCCCCTGGAAAGGCTGTTCATGATAGACTGGCGAGAGATCTCTCCCTCCAGGCACACCTGCCAGAAAAGGTGAAAGACCGTTGTTGGAGAAAAAAGCGTTTACTCCTACAGCCACTCCACTACAGCAGAATTAAAATTTATACTCAGTTGCCAAGTATATTATGCAGTATTGACATTTCATGTGATCCCTGCTCTGCAACATGATGAGTAAACATGTATGTGCCAACAGACAGGCTCTGCCCCTAAAATCCCTGTCTCAAAAAGCACACCAGTGGGCCAGCCAAGTACAGCTGACGCAGCAGGCGTTACACTATGGCGCAACACCAGCCTGAAGAGATTAAAAGCGTAGAACGTGGTCTATGTATTTTCTGTAGTCCATCAACAGCAACATAAAAGCCTGCCCCACCAATATTTCTCTTTAAACGTTATATATTTATCATGTAAATGTTTTTTTTCTTTTAAGAAACAGTAGATTTAACTAGGTGCATTGAACACTTATTAAGAATCTGTGTTCTTAAGGAAGGAAGCATATAGTCAGATACCCAACAGTCAACAGCTGAAATATTTCTACACCTCTAAGCATGTATATCTGAGGAGTTTGTATTTTTGCAGTTCTACTGCAAACAAAAGGAATGCTAGAAACATGGGATAGGCAGAGTGAACCAGTGAACCAATTCTCCTTGCAGGAAGTTGAAATGGGAGGACAAAGTCATCTCTTGAAGCAGTAGGTCAGCTCCTTAGAAGGCTTCTCAGCACAAATACATTGTGGAGACTGGGAGGTCTATGTGAAAGGATCAGCAATTTATATTTATAAAGCAATATATTTATAAAGCAATTAGTGTTAACCAAAGAAAGTGTGGGGGGAGGGGAACAGCCTTAAAACACGATTATAACACGCACAAAACCACAGCCGTATGCTACCATCTACTCCTAGACAGTACACTGCTGTCACAGTACACTGACAGCATACCGTCTCACAGCAGTGCACTGCTTCATTATCGAACAGCACACTTCATAGACACATGCTGCTCTCTTACCTGAACAACTGCAAGTACTTCTGGTAATGAATTCTGGGTAGGTGGAACAGGGGGCAAAAGGCAAAAAAGGTGATGGGCAGGTGCATCAGACAGCATTTGGAGGTCATTGGGTGAGTTCTGGAGGGTAAAGACATATCAGAAAGTTGAATCAGAACTATGAGAAGAGTTTCAAAGTCCAGTGTAATGTTAGTAGCTGACTTTTAAAGAATCCTCCATTTTCTGAATTTAGGGCTATTAAGAACCTTGGAGCAAGGACAATACTAATGGATGAAGAAGCTCACAGGTCAGTTCATGGCTGTTACACTACGAGACAGCACCTGTTTTTCTCAAGTAAAACCTCTTGCTCTAATATGTATGGAACGGAACTTTCTATTTTTATATAGCTACTTATCTCTTTATGAAATCTTAAATATTTTTTTGAAGTGACAGATTTTTAGTAGTCAGTACTTCAGTACTCATGGACTTCACCACTCACATTTACTAGTCACCCTCGTCTTGAAACCTTGAGATGAATTATTACTACTCTTTTCAGTAGTACAAGGGTATGAGTCCTTTGGTTAACTTGAGGCTGCTAAAATATGGTAAAGAGAACTGCAAAAGAGGAACTGATACTATTCTGACAAGCTTGTAGGCTCATCTAGAATTTAGTTTCCAGAATTTCTCAAGACAAAAATATTCCAGATATCTGTAAATCCAGTATATTCAGCCAAGACCAAGGCAGAGATCTTCTCTGAGAAAGGAGAATATGGATCTGTATACGATAAGAAGCAACTGAAGCTGTTTGGAAACCTCAATTAGGCCAATTCAACTAGACTGTCATAACAAGCATTGCTCCCTCCACAGAATTCCTAGCTGAAATTTTGACAGAAGTAGCACAAGCATTACCTTGTAGTGTGAAGCCACATAGAGGGCCATCAGTCTCTGCAGAAAAACTTCTGATGCTCTGTGGTAACAAAAAAGTGTGTCTCTATTTACGTAGTATCTTATTACAGGGATTAAGGAAAAACCCTCCTTGGAAACAAGGAAAGAGTTACTTGTTGATTTAGGAGTAATTTTTTCAGTAAAGCCGTGGGCTACATGCTGCCTTGTGCTCTTAGACCCTACAGCTCTGTCTACAAGAATGAATGACTTTGGGCAGTGTTCACAGCTTTCATACTCTTAATCTGTAAAGCTAAACATTTTATAACTCCAACATGGACTTCCCTTCATTCAACCCTTCCTTAGGATTGTCTCTGCAATAAAAATGGAGTTTGGCAATGTCCTGGTAACACACACCACTGGTCTTATAAGGCAGCAGTAAGAGCTTAACTCCGGAAGTGTGGTCTTTAATAGACTTTTGCCAAAAGATCATGTGCTGAGGTTATCAAGTTAAACTGGAGAACCCACTACTAATCAGCTTGAAAAAGCCTCCTTCACCTGAAAGCAGTATATTTTGATCAGAGCACAACTTTCGGGCAAGGATACAGGTCACAACTTTCGGGCAGCGGGCAGCCGGAGACAATTCTGGTGATGTTGAGACAGTCCAAACACAGCAGGTCATTTAGCCACTTTTCAACTGGGTCACCAGGGGCATATCTGATCGACTCATGGAGGGAGACTTCATGCAACGTACGAGCTGCAAACAGATTTCAGAGACGAACATTTAGTGTTGGAAGTTACAGCTAACAAAGAATCCTTTGAAGGGCTTCCAGGAGATCAGAAAATCATTACTTGCATAGCTCTCATCCGTTAAAAGCCTTTATATCTGAAAATCATGAGAAGAGTTCCTTCATTTTCCCACATCACTACCTTCCTACAGCTAAAAAGTACATGGACATGTGTGATACCCAGAGGGCTTGCCAGTCAGCAGCACCGGAGATCATGGTTATACACCACAGTCCAGAAGGCAATGGAGTACCTGAGGCGAGTTTAGCTGTAGCTGTAGATTTGTTCTCTGCTGTCATGGTGACTTGGGTTTGTGCACTCTGCTGACGGAGCTGCTGAATGAGCTTCAGAGATAGTGATCGACCAGTACCCTCATACCTGAAAAGCAGAAGACAAAAGTCTGAAGCAAATAACCAAACAGCAATCCTGAGCCATGGCGAAGCTCCAGCACAGAACTAGGCTGTCATCTAGAGCTATGTGCCACTCTGAGGCCTGTGAGGGCCCCAACCATCTGTGAGAATTGCTGCCTTTTGATGTTCTTGAGCATGTAGGACAGGGCAGCCTACCCTGTCGCTTTCTTAGTCTTGCCATATTGGAAGACGTCATTCTTCCCTCTCTCTTAACAGAATCCTGTTTATATATTTGCTCCTTGTAGCAGAACAAATGAGGTGCAAGTCAAACACTTAATGAATCCACAGTGGAACCAAAGGAAAGCAGCCAGTTCAAGTACTGACTCTTGGTTATTTTAAGGAGCAGTTCCAGGACAGATCAAGAATTAACATGACCTGATGCAATAGCATGTAATAAAAAAAGGTACTGTAGATAAGAAATAGTCTACTGGCACTTGCACAACTGCTTTTACAGGTAGACAGTTGCTTACCCGTTGATTGTAGAAGCCATGAAAACAAGGTAAGGGCCTAGCAGGTTTTTCACCAGGGGCAGAGGAATGGCAGCAGCTTCGTCAATCACAACAAGTTCAGCTTGACCCAGTTTCACAGAATCGGCAGGGTGTATGTACTGCGAGGAATGAGAGGACACCGTCATCATCAACAGCAGCTTGTCTGGGAATTAGGGAAATGTCAGAGTTAGCAAAGCTGGAGCCCTGAAAAGCTGTTTGTTGTCCCTGTTCTCCACAACCATCAAGCCAGAGACTGAGACGTGAAAGTTCGGAGAGGGTTCATGTTACCCTAACAAGGACTGGATCACACATCTTGTTTTGCACATTTCCACCCAAATTTAGCTGCAGAGATCATAAAAATGAAGGAAATCTAATCACTACAAACACATGCTCTTCCTTCACTGTTTCTTTCATCTTCCTTTGCTTTTGTTTCGAGAAGAAATCCACCAGCGATTACCAAGGGAACTTTGTAACCTACGAGGTTACTCACAGAAAAAAGATATTTTGTGAAAGTCACTCACCAGAACAAAAAAAGGTCTGCCTTAAAGCAAAATCAATCAGGACAGTTACACATCACATAAAACCAACATGCTCAAAATCAAAACAACTACAGCATCAGTAAAGCCAACAGTTATGAAGAAAAAGTAGAAAGGGAAGGCTGCAAAAGAGGCCAGTTACCTGAATGGTCTGTCTGTGCTCCTTGAACACATTCACCCTGACAACAGCTTTGTTAAACTCTGGATTTAAAGACTGAACAATCTCATAATCCAGATGTTCCTGAAAGAAAACATTGTTAAACCAAGACAAGATTTAATAAAAACATCGTTTACCATTATCATCAAAATAAGTTCACTAGGAACACACTGTTGTTTCAGATTCTAGTTAAAAACTCTTATAACAAAAGTTTCATAGGCCTGAGAACTGAGAAATTATTTACTTATCTTAAAAACTATTTCACAAAGACACTGATTTTCGCAACTTAAAAACAGAGAAGGAAACATTACTGTACTATGATTCACTTTTGCAGAACATTATTAAAAGGGCTGGTAGGGGCAAAAGCTGATAGCTAATATATGTAAAAAATCATAGATGAGATGCAAAACTCCTCCTAAACAGGAACACTGTGAAAGTATTGTAAAATAGTCTGCTCTCCTTACCTGATACTGCAGTGCATCAAAGCCTTTAAATATGAACTCAAAGAGAGTGTGAAGATTATCAGGGCTTGGAGATGTGACAAAGATATTGGAGTAACTGCACAGAAAAATAAAACGAGAGTTTAGCTCTTTCTACATATACATACTAAGAGGGGTCGATTTTACCTAATAACCAAAACACAGCAGATTACTTTAGACACTTATCTCACTTTATGTGTGATTATTTTGATTGTTAAAGACTGAGGTTTTCTTATTACTATAAAATAAAAAAACTTGAATATCAGTGTATGCAGCAATCAAAAGATACAAGAATAATAAAAAGGAAGGATGCAGGACTGGAAATTACAAGTATACAAGTATATTCAGATCCTGTCATCTTTTTTTTTTTTCCTTAAACTCATGGATATAAATAAAGCCTGGGACGTGGAGGGGATCACTCACCCAAAAGCTACTGCTCCAGCAATGGCCAGTCCTAAAGCAGCGGATTTACCACGTCCTCTGGCTGCTGTTAAAGCCACAGTGCTCCGTAGAGTCTTCTCAGAAATGGCTTCAATAAATTTTAGAACTGCTTTTGCCTGATGATCAGAAAACAACAGAAGACAAAAATCAGCTGCGTTAAATTGCTTTCAGCATTACTCAGACTTACCACTAGTACACGTCTTCATTCATAGAACAGGAAGAAAGAAGAGAAAGACAAGACAGCAGAGCTGAACATTAAAACCCAGACAAACAATGTGCAAGAAGTGGTAGTCTTGACCCACTGAGTTCTTGAAATTATTCAGGTCAAAACACAGACCAACAATCAGTACAGCAATTCTCAATTACTACCTCCACGCCACTGACCACTGAGTACATTCAGCAAGACAGGAAGAGGCACACTGCTCTCAGAGGAGGAAGATGAACATATCTTGGCAGTGAGAAGGCTTACTATAAAAGGGCTTAAGCAGTGCACAGCTCTGGGAGCCACCCAGCTGAACTGCAACTTCTCAGTGGATACTCCGAAGCAGGAAAGACAATTGCAATCGGTCCTTTATTTGCACTAGTCAGTGATTCTCAAATTGGAAAAAAAGTGCGAGGGAGGCAGGAATAAAGGTGTATTAAAACACAATATGGATTTTCAACTTCTATTCAGAACTAAACTGAGCAGAAACTTCAGGTTAGACTACACCCGTCAATGTTCACACTCAGATTTGATTACATGCGATATAAGACACAAACATGAGTAGCTAAGGTGACCTGTCAAGCACAGAGTATCTCAAATTTAAGCACCACACCAACCTGGTCCAGGGTTTTACAGCCATCCACCAAAACCCCTACAGGCTGTGTATCCTGCAAGCTCTCCTTCAGTTCTTTCAGCTCCAAGTCCTGCGGCTGAAGGCTATCTTCCTATAAGCACAGGATTTACCATAACAGGATTAGTAAAGGACACTTCGACACAGTTATACCTTTGTCATGTCTTCTGATATCTTTTATTAGGCAGAGAAAGGTATCTGAAATGAAATGTTACCACACTTTGAACATACTCCCTAGAAACAGAAAAATTTAAGTGGACGACAGATATTTAGCACTTAAAATTGAACGCATCTTCAGGAGAATGGTCAGACGAGAGGTGGGTATCCTGGCTTCCCCAAGCTTAGAGAAGAAAAGAAAGGATTTTTCAGTACATAGTAACTGTAGAATAACATTGCTAGGAAGAAGAGACCATTGACAAATTTTCTGAAGAATTTAATTCATTTTTCAGTCTTCAGGCTATTCCAAAATTTTATGATGTTACACCTGTCACACGAAGTGTACATACTGCCATGAAGGGGGAAAAACTGCTGCAGCAGCAATAGATCAGTTTTCAAACCAATACCAAGATTTTCAAAGTCAAACAAACTTGGACACAAAAGGAATCAATTTTAAATAGGAATGAATTCTGATTTTCCTAATTGTCACTTAAAATTCGAAAGGCATCAGTCTATCGATCCAATGTATAAGCATTAGTGCTGCTGCCAATACTGTTATAATGCTAAGGGGGATTTGGTTTGTTTTGTTTTTTTTAAAATCAGTGCTCTGTTAAAATGTTTTTACCATCTCTGTCATAACCTATGTCGGTATTTCTTAGGCAAAACAAAACAGTTCAAGAGTGTAAAGGTTTCTGTTTAAAACTGGTTCCATTTTACTTTAGTCTTTACTACAATGGAAAGTGATAAAAGTATACATTTCTAACAGTGCAAGCTATACGTCTGGCTTATATTCAGTGAATGTCTCCTGAGATGTGGCACGCGAATTCAGAAACTGAAACAACTCCCACAGCTTCTAGCTATCAGGTGTCTCTTGAGCTTGTAATAGGCTTATTTCCAACGCAACTTCCCACCCTCCAACCCTTGAAAGATTTTTTTATTTCTCTTGTTCCAACTGTCCATCAGCCTTAAATCTCTCTATGTCCTTCTCAAGCAGCAACCACAGCAATTAAGCTCCACCTCGCCAGGTTAAACAGCGATACAGCAAAATCAATTAAGACAGGCAAGCACACAAAAAAAGCTGTGACAAAAAAAAAACAAACAAGGAGGAAAGGCACAACAGCTTCCCATGCTTCACCCACACCAGGTATAATTTTTGCAGAACATTCTACTTCCTGTCTGCAAGACAATTATTTGATATAAATCAGGGTGAAAGGAAAGCTTCCTCTTTTTTAAATCTTAAACACACCGTGGTAACCTCAGACCAACTTCTCCCAAGGAAAAGCAGCTGATGTTGCTTACTGACCTGCGACTGTGGTGGAACAGGCGTGATGTTTGCAACATGAGTGGAGATGGGCAAGATATTCAGCTGATCATCAATCACAATGCAATTCTTGCATGAAGCCAGAGAGAGAATGAACCTGAGCAGTAAAGAAAGACAACTCAGTAAAAACCCTAGCAACACAATTGCAATTAGGTAGTTAATTTAAACTCTTTTCTAAAACCAGACATAGTATTTACAGCTACAGCTGAGCTACGACAAGTTCACACAACTGGCAGTCTGACTCTTACCATAATATCAGGATCATCTACACAAAAGAGATATCCACTTCCCAGGATGTCTCCAAAGATGAATGCTAACTAAAGATGATCTACCAGGAGAGCATTTAAGTGGGAGGTAGCTGCATAAAAGTCTAAGACATGAGACAACTGTGACAAGTGCTGATCCCCCAAAGACTGCAGTCAGTGCTGGCTTATTCATCCTTGTAATTTCTGACATGACAAAACCACCTGCATGCTAAAGAACAAATTCTGCAATTTTACTATGGCTAGAGCTGGGGCTCACTCAGTCAGTAAGAGCTGCTTATTCCATACAACAAAAGCAGAGAAAATACCTTTACAAGACACTTCTAAACCCCCAAAGAATATTCCACACTAAGCAGTTTTAAAGTAGTGCAATAAGCATCTGAACTTCTGTGCACCTAGAGCATACGTTTCCACAGAATGTTTCAAGAGAGGGACTCAAAAAAGTTTACAAATTTGGCCCTATTTGCATATCCCTTGTAATTTTTGCCAAAATTTTGTATACAATTCCTCCAACAACAAACTGTATTCATTTCCACAACAGTGCATGAAAACTTCACTGAAGCAGCCAAGAAGCCCTATTCCAATGCAAACCCGTAGGATGCTTTCCTAATATGAATACATGACATTCCAGATGCTTTTCTTGGGCATACAGCCTAGATCCTTTACACTCTTAATAACTTACCTCTCATTAAACCGTCCTACCACGTCCTGGTGTGCTTCTGTTCTATATCGAGAGTGTACATCCTGAAACAAAAAGAAAAAGTCAATCTGGAAAACAAAGAGCAGTAACAGTGACACTTACAAGACTGCCACTCATGGGACGATCCAACTTCTTTTCCACTCCTGTGGATTACAGCCTCCCTTTCCATCAACACTGCATCCCAGACAGTATTCTGATTTTCTATTTGTTGTGAAACATCCACATTTTCCAAGTACTTGTTAAAAACATACTTTTCCTACCAACAGTTTTCACAATGGTCTTTCTTATTTTTGCCTGACTTAAAGGTCAATTCTGCCAGGTACAGAATGCTTCAAACATCTCAGGGGTGCTAAGAAAAAATAGTCTATCACTTTAATTTGTCTGCTGGCATTATTACTAATGGCAACAGTTCTCGATCTAGGGGTAAGTTTACTCAACGTGAATAGGTCATGTATAGAAATATATAGTAGTAGTGAAGCTGATCTCACCTAGAAACAGGTCACAAAACACTCAAAAGGCCTATTTTTTTACTTAAATTTTCTGTTACATGGGCAGATAGCATAAACACTTTGCAAAACTACTGTGGAACAATAGAATATGGTTACATTTGTGAATGATGGGTGTTTCTTCCTCATAACCTAGCAGCATTTCAAGACACACAGGCTGTCAGAACTGCCTAAGCATAAGACACAGATGAATGAAAGAGCAGGAAATATGACAGAAGGAAGACTACAGCCCATAACAAAAGCAAAACTTAGCATCACCACAATGTACCTACTTATATAAAACAGACACATTACATTGAACATACCATGGTCATTGTATACAGCTGCTTCAGTGAGTTCATAGTTCTTAGGAGAATCACCACAATTCCACCACCTTCTACTGTTTCAACAGTTCTAGCTAGCAGGTTTGGAGTCAAGGCTTCAAAATCCTAGGAAATAAAGAAAAATTCAAAGTTGCCTAGAGTTCATCAGTGCAACTAGGACCCCATAAAAGGAACAGAAAGCCTAAAAATATTATTTCTCGAAATTTAATTCATACTTAACATTTACATTAACCAATATCCCATTAAAATTCTACCAACGAGGCTATCTCACCCTCGCAAAACATGTAACAGATACATAAGGCCATCATAATTGAAATAACAGAAGCAACAAAGAGTATTCCTGCAGCATTCAAACTGAAAGCAACCAATACTAGTGCAATGTCCTTTTTAAGTCAAAAGTTTAACTCCTTACCTGAAGTACACACATGCCAAAAGTGTTACCAAGAATCTTATGAGTTTCATTGTAATAGCAGTAGCGAATGTTTGTGGCTGCTATGAATAACTCAAAAGGATCATCGTCCTTGATGTTTAAAGTTCCACTTTTAATCTTCTTCTGTAGTTGTCTCATCCTCTTCTTCCGGTGGCTAGAGAACAAGATTATACAGAAGTTTTCTTGAAAAAAGGTTTGAGAAAAGCACATTCAGGCCTATGTTCAAGTCTAATTGGAAGTCAGAGCTCAGCCTCCAAGGAAAAAAGTCCTGAATCAGAATTGCTGTTTTTGCATTATGTTCCCATGTGTTGTAGCCCAAAGTAGTGGATACCACACAGAACCAGCTGTTTTTGCAAGAAACCCCTTGGTTGGAATCATGCAGTTTCAGGTAATACTTCCTTCCTGACTTTGTGTGCAGACCGTAAGTACGCACACAAATCGAAGAATCAAAGTTATAAACACTTTTGCAAAATGAAGGAATTCTAATGCTTAATCTGCATTCAGGTCCTAAATATTACTGAGGCTAAAAAGCTGGGGAATTAAAAGTTTTAACCTTTGAGGTTAAAAAGGTGAGGGAGAGATTGGCCCAGGATAACAGAGTTAGCATTAGAGCTACACAAAGAAACCAGAAGTGCCTGGTGTTGGTGCCAACTGTATTAGGGAAGCCAATTTTAGTTATGGAAGATCAAACTTCCTGTAGCTCCTCTAAGAACTAATATTGTTTCTCCTTACAACTAAATCGTGCAACCTACGCCCAGCAAACCAGTCACAGAGCTTTTGCTTCACACAGAGTAGTGACCGCAGCATGAGACACAAGAAGCATCTTACCTGCTAAAGCCTAGCTCCTTTTTGTAACACCATAGCACAGAGGGTCTGGCCTTTACAGTTGCTTTAGACAACATGTGATGAAGTATAACCACCTGCCAAAACACAGAAACATTCATGAACAACTGTACTCACAAGCTAACATCAAAGTGCAAAACATTTCTCTATCCTTGATGTTACAACTATGCTGTCTACTGAGCAATCATGTGCAAAACAGAAGCATCCCTTGACATGTTGTGAAGGTTACATTCCTTCTTACACAGACCTGTGTCTGTGCCTTCTCCAGGGCCACATGACATTGAACACACTGAATTATTCCTACCACTTCCTTAGCACTCTTCTTTGGCAGAACTGCTAACAACTGCACAAACAGAAGGCGATTACTCCAGGCTAAATACAGTTCCTGGTATTGGTCTCTCAGTAGATTTCGCACAACGTATTTGAGAATTCTACAATTTACCAGGATTTTATTTTGAATTTTAACCCTCTAGTGGGTTTGGCAACCCACCTCAGGGCTATGTAGCCAGCACATCCAGTAAGCACACTTGCTACTTTAGAATCCAGCTCATCAGTGAAAATATTGAACACCACCAGACTCAGGATATGCCCCACCAGAACTCACCTGTCCGCTTTAGCAGCAAATCAATGACAACTTTCTTCTACTGCTGCCTGATCACCCCGTTATTTTCTAAGTTTGCCGACGACACCAAGCTGTGTGGTGCAGCTGACACACTGGAGGGAAGGGATGCCATCCAGAGCGACCTTGACAGGCTGGAGAGGTGGGCCCATGCCAACCTCATGAAGTTCAACAAGACCAAGTGCAAGGTCCTCCATCTGGGTCGGGGCAATCCCAAGCACCGATATGTACTGGGCAGTGACTGGATTGAGAGCAGCCCTGAAGAAAAGGACTTGGGGGTGCTGGTGGACAAGAGGCTCAACATGAGCTGTCAGTGTGCACTAGCAGCCCTGAAAGCCAATCGTATCCTGGGCTGCATCAGGAGAAGCGTGGGCAGCAGGGCGAGGGAGGTGATTCTCCCCCTCTACTCCACTCTCGTGAGACCCCACCTGGAGTACTGCGTCCAGTTCTGGAGCCCCTACTACAAGAAAGATATGGACGTGCTGGAGCGTGTCCAGAGAAGGGCCATGAGGATGATCAGAGGGCTGGAGCACCTCTCCTATGAGGACAGACTGAGAGAGTTGGGGTTCTTCAGTCTGGAGAAAAGAAGGCTCCCAGGAGACCTTACAGTGGCCTACCAGTATTTTAAGAGGGCCTACAAGAAAGCTGGTGAGGGACTTTTTAGGGTGTCGGGTAATGGTAGGACTAGAGAGAATGGATTAAAACTAGAGACGGGACGATTCAGACTGGATGTTACGAAGAAGTTCTTCACCATGAGGGTGGTGAGACACTGGAACAGGTTGGCCAGAGAGGTGGTGGAAGCCCCATCCCTGGAAGTTTTTAAGGCCAGGCTGGATGGGGCTCTGAGCAATCTGATCTAGTGGGAGGCGTCCCTCCCCATGGCAGGGGGGTTGGAACTAGATGATCTTTAAGGTCCCTTCCAACCCTAACAATTCTATGATTCTAAGTTTTTTTATAACTAGTTTATTCTACTTTTCCCAGGAACTGGAGCAAACTGAACTGACTTATCCTAAAATACTACAGTTTTGCCATGCTGTTCTTCCCCTTTCCACCCCAAAAACACAAGTCTGGAGTCTCTGAAGTGTTAGTGGTTAATTTCTTCCATACAATGTTACCAGTTGTATGGTATGGACCGATCAGGTAGGTCCAGTCCAAATTCTGGTGTGGTGACATTTGCAAGAAGACTCAGTACATAAAACGACATGAGAGCAAAACCATAACATCTCACATCAGAACTGAGATAGGAAAAAAGCCCCTGCTAGGCAGAAAAATGAATGTATTTTGCCCCAGTTTACAAAAAAAAGATTCCGATTTGCCTGAACTCGCTTTTTTTTAATGGTCATGAGCTTCTCCAGCAGTAAATGTTTAAGAGGTCTCCTAAGCCATTTCTAACACCCCTTTTCGTTTCTGCAGCGCGGTGAGTCACCTCACACACCCTGAGGCACGCCATTGCTCTGCCTCATTCTGTGCGGGTTTTAACACTTTACAGAGGAAAAAGCCGGTACCGGGGGATTCCAGATCAGCCGTTCTTCAAAGGCTCGGTTCAAAATCAGCAAAGACACACACACACACACCCCGGCCCGGAGGCAGGGCGAGTCCCTCTGCCCTCCGGGAGAGCGTTACCTGGTCCTTGCCGCGGTCGCCGACCACCACGAAGAGGGCCCGCTGCCGCTCCGCCACCCCATTCTCGATCAGCACCCGAATGCGGTTGTCCACTTTCCGGCGCTGCATGGCTGCGGGGCGCTCGGACCTTCCCCCCGAGACCCGAGTGCCGCCCTGAGGAGAGGAGAGCCGAGCCGCCCCCTCAGGCGGCAGCGAGGGGCCCGGCGGCTCGCGGCCACACCACGTGGGAGCGGCGCGGGCCAGGGCGCGCGCGCCGCGCACCGCAGCAGGACCCCGAGGCTGCCCCCGCCGTTCGCCTGCGCGCCGTAGATACAACTTTATTTATTTATTTAAAAGCAAAAGAATTTAAGCTAGTTTTCCGCACGGGAAAGTCGCGGTGGAGTTGAGGAAACACGCGTTGTTCAGAGCCTCGACGCCCTCGGCCTGCAGAGACACGGAGAGCAGGTACCTGGCGCCCCACCTGAGGAGAAGGTGGAGGGCAGCCATGTTGCAGGCCTGGCACCAGCAGCACCAGGGACCAAAGAGGAAGTAATTGCTTTAATAACGAGGATTCTTCATCTGGGGAAAAATACAGGAGTTTTGGAAGCTATTTTTTAAATTACCGATGTATCCTCCATTACAATTTAGCACCTGGAGATAACCCCGACTCTCAAAATCAAGCAGAGGCCCAGCCCGGTGCCATGGGCCGGGAACTGCCACATCAATTCTGAGTTTACTTCAGTGACTTTGGTGTAACTGACTGTAAAAAGGGGATAAACCAAACTGCAATGGCAACACTGGTTTTATTTTTTTTAAAATCCTTCACTCTAAATAACTCTTGCTTGCAAAACCCAGCCCTATTGGAGTCAAAACGATGCCTCTAATGATTTTATAAAGATACTCCATTTCCACCTACTGCCGTTCTACATTAGCAATGCACTTGGTGTCACTGCGTGTCCTTGGGTGCTGTTGAGAGCAAAAAAAAAAAAAAAGGGGGGGGGGGGCATTTGGATACACAGTATTGAGCACATGTACAGAAAAGTAACAAATCTTTAGGCTACATTAGTATCAGATACTAAATTATGAAATCCCAAGAAATGTTAATGCTTCTCAATAAAAATAGGCAGCTTATAACATTTAAGCTCCACTGTTTAATAAAGCCACAGCTATTTGAATGTCTTCTATACAAAATCACAAGTTGCATAACTGTGGAGCTGCAACAGGAAAGCAATTTATCAATCTGACTTGGTTTAAATTCTAGTAACTCAGAAACACTAAATTTATTCTCAAACTGACAGCAAAACTATTCCTAATAACGTAAAATCTATAACATTAACCTTCCAATACCAAAGCTGAGCCAAGCTATTTGCATAGATATATTTATTCTTAGCTTTTAATACTGCCAAAAAAAAAAGAAGTTTTGAACGTGAACATTTGAACAATGAAATACTTAAGCCAGGTAACATCATAGGAAAAATGTGGTTAATACCACTGGATGTATTTTGGGATAAAATATTTAAGTTTTAAAATATAGCAAAAATATGATAAAACTACTGAATTAATAATCATAAAGGCTGTAGAACAGTATTTTTTGAGGTGAACCCAGGTAAACCCAATTACTGAGACCAAACCACCAATGCAACAGAAGTGTAGCAAGACAATTCCCTAAGGTATAGGTATGAAATATTTGCTTAAAAGGGAAGGACATAAAACATTTAAATAGATTTATTTTTCAAATGTTTACATAAGCCATGGACCAATTTGTTTTAAATGTTGAGTTAAAGAACTGCAAAGACATATATACAGGTATGTTTAAGGCCATCAGAAAATTTAAATCTGACAATTAACTAAAACGTAATTCTGAAGACTTATTTTATATGGTAGATGCATTACTAAAATTTATTCTAAAATTGAATAGCTTTAAAAAAGGAAACGCATTCCCATTTAGTGAAAGTCTAATGCATAATTACTAAAATTTATCTTGATACCAAAATTTCAGGTGTACTCTTGATCCACTATTAGGTATTTGAGCACATTGTATAGAAAGGAGAAACTGGCCACCATAGTTGGAACTGAGTTAATTACACCCATCTGATTATTTCATGAACATTAAAAAGTGGGGAGGGAACAGAACCTAGCTTTTCAAATTAACGTGTTAGTAACTGCAGGAAGAGCTAACAGCAATAAATTTAATTCATAACAAAATGTCAAGTTAGGCTGATGTTTCCTAACACCGTTCTCTTAAGCACTGCTCAAAGTGGCTTTAGGATGTGGATTCTGGAAAACGGATTTCCTTTCTTCCATTAAGGCCAGATGTAGAGCCACAAATAACTTTAATCACATTATATTCAAAAAGCCTAAGAAAACGGTTAGTAGAATAGCACCTCTTCCCTTAGACAAACAGTTTAGAAAATTTGTTTCTCATCAGGGACTCTGCCATTCCACACCAAAACTTAACCACTACCCAGCGTCTGAAACCTTGTAGGAACAGAGAGAAATCCAAGATGCTTTTAAGAAGCGTGAGGGTCAAGGGCTTGCTTTCACATAAAGGAAGAGACGTTAAATTTCTTTAGCAGTCTACTACAGTGTAGATATTTTCTTTCCCTTTGATGTTAGATGATTTGAATGCAACCTCAAATCCTAAACAGCCGAAGTGCAGTGGTTCTCAAAAGCACAGAACCTTTCTTCTTGGAAAATGTACTGACTGGGATGAAAAACATTTGAATGTAAAAGCAAGTTTTGTCATTTAGAGAAAGCCAGTAGAAGGAAACAACACAATTTTGAGTTTCCATCAAAATTCACGACAGTAATCCTAACTATGTTTAAACCCAGATTTAAATAAGGAAATAATCCTTCTAAATTCAGAAGGAAAGTTTTATTGTTCAGGACCATTTCCTACTTGCTCTTCACACGAGGCACTGATTTTTAGGTCAATCGGTAGTGAAGAACACCTACCCACCCCACCTGTAGAATTTCATAGGTACTAGCTCAAACAATTAAAAAACCTTTCCAGTCCCATCCATGTTCAGTGCAGCTAGAAGGAATGCTATAAAAATGGGTGGAGATATTTGAAACACTAAAATATACAGCCTACTTTATATAGCTGGAGTTGAGGTTTGCGACAATGAATTTGTATCTTAAAACTACCTGTTTCGATACTTTGCATACATTTTATTCAAGAACAGTTTTGCATGAGAAAGAGGGATGATCTTTATTTTTCAAGATGTGACTAGCAGCCTCATTAATGAGGCTGGTTAATGAGCAGTGTTCTCATGTTCCCTCATATCCACAAGAGACTTGGGATGGGAGAAAATTGGGAGAATATAGCACAAGTTTGCCCACTGAGCCCCAAGACTTGTCTCTCAGATGTGCATTTATAATGAATGGTTCTTGCAAAGAAGAGGCAGGAAAAGTCAACTACTCAGCTTACACAATGCCAGAACTTCAAAAAAACAATACGAAAAGCAAGATTTTTCTGTCCAATTGGTTTTGATTGTATTCTGCTGGACTACAAAGGTTTTGCCCTATTTGCTTTTAATCATATGAAGTTAAACCACTTTTTCATTTATCATCTAATATTTGTCTAAAGCCCTTTCAATAACTTTTCTCCCAAATGGCATTTTAGAGAAAAGAAGGAAGCTTGATCCACTCTCCCAAGACACATATGAAGGTAGCCTGTAACCCAATCACAGAATCTGCCTGTATAACAAATAAGGTCAGCAGACTATTTTGAGAAAACACATTTTTAAAGGTCACAAAGTTCTCCGAGCATTACAAAGCCCCAGCAGAATACATTGACTGGCTGTTAACAAGAAGTGAACATTACTCTTCCAGCTACTCTGGATGATGCTTTAGAGATTGCTATACACAAGACAGTATCTTGGAAGCAAAATAGGGGTTAAGTGAAGTCCAGGACACCCTCCACAGCAAAACCCGAAATTCATATTGGTGAACTGTCCTTAAAAAGACAACCCAAATACAGGAAGAACACAGAAGTAAAATGTAGGACAAACTGATCTTAGGTATGAGGCAATAGCTCATGATTTCCAAGTATAATATTAAAGTCATAGGATTTCTAGGAACAATTCGAGTTTCCCAGACACAATAACATTAGGTAGAAACATCTGGAAACTCAAGTGACTTATAAATTATTTTTAAGAATCCTTGCATTACAGCCAAGAGGAAGACAGGCACGGAAGCTACAAGTTTGTTTTCCAACACATACCACAGTACACTATTCCAGCCTAGAAATATTGGACACTGAAGCCCCTGTCAAAATAAAAATCTGTATTTCCTCACAGTAGCTGTATGTGCAAGGCACTCATAACTAGTCTGTTATGATCCCAGAAGACTGATTCACAGGAGAATCAAGTAAAACCACCAAAGACTGCAACTGACGTGCCTACAGACAGGCTCAGAAGTGGCACTTTGTTACGCTCTCTCACGTTTTCCAACCACAGGTATCAAGCTGGAGTTCTCCCACCGCAGCACCCAACTAGAATTAACGCAGCTCACCCCCTGGCATCCAGGAAGGGCCCTGCAGCAGAACCAGCCCAGAACTGCCACTGTTCGGCCTCAATATGATCACTTCTCATCACGGTCTTTGTTCAAAAAGATGACCTTTTTCAAAAGAAACGTTATCTAGGAGTGCTTGTGATCTGCATGTAACTCAGATCTAGAGTGAAGATACATAAAACCTCCCCTGAACAGGCCAGAAAACCAGTTTGTGGATCTGTGTGCCGTACTGTGACTCAAGCCAATTTTTCAGTATACTGTTTATTAGACGCATGTATTCAGATTAAAGGAGTCAGTGCAAATTCCCAGATTAAACACATCTTAAGTACTTGTTTTATGGTTATAACACATCTCCCTCTATCAGCATACAGTAGAGCAGCTACTCTAAAGACCATTTTCATACATGAAAAGGCTTACAAAGTTGTATCTCAATTAAGAGGCCTCTCAACTACCCAATGTTTAATTAATAAATTTAAGTTAAAAAAAAAAACCTTAAATGGAATGTTCTGATCCATTCAGAGGTCTTTAATTTAGTATGCTGCAAGTTTATTGTCAAACTACAATTAGCTATTAAAGAAGCATTTAGTGTGCAATGGAAAAAAGCTGAATAGCTTGTGTTCTACCAACCATTTAAAAAGTAAGCTGATGCACCAAAAAAAAAATAAAGAATTCACTGTTTTCCTACATCAGTTCAACATTAAAAGGTTTGTCTTTTTATTTTTTTCCAGTTAAAAAACAGTTGGGACTATTATCTTGGTAATATAGCTTCCTAAAACAAGACACAGAACAGCAACTTCTCACCAGACTGCAGTTTATATTGTTATACTGGTACGGAATGTTTCTAGGCCTTGACTAAAACTGCTGCTTCTAGCCATCAGCATCGTTTCAGGATGTCTGGTGTGTAGTATCTTCTTCACAAGCTTATCACTTCTCTCAGTAAAAACATTTCACATTTGTGCTCTTCACACAGAAGATGGAAAAGTGATATCACCACCTATTTGTATGGAGTTTCAGATTATTTCACAATGAAGTCAAAGTATCTGACTATAAATTCTGAAAGTTCAGTTGTGATACAAAGTAGAAACGACCCTCTGAGTGAAAAGAACCTTCGGTTTTGTATGTAACAGTTAAACAACACGTAGCTGTTCCTTAACGTCACCTTTCCACAGGTAGGAATTATTTGATGAGCAATACTTAACATGTATAGCACTTTTCTTCTTGCACGTGCTATAGAATGCAACAGAACTACCGACACCTCTATGGAGGCAGCTATCAATATATTCTCCCCACTGCAGAGAGAGTGCATGTGCGCAAAAGGTAGGCACAAGTGATTTTCCAAAGATTATACCACAAACACGCAGAAAAAACTTGAATAAGACTTGGTATTTTCCAGCTCCTAGTCTTATGCCATTTGTTTTATACATTGCTGCCTTGATGAAAAGGAAAGTCCATAAAAAGGAAAGCTTCCCAGAAGAAGTCACAGCTATTAGAATGAAATCAGAAAAACAGAAGGAGGGTTTACATCTATTCAGGAAAGAGAATCTATCGGGGGGGGCGGGAACCCAAAACAAAAAACAACCTTATGAAATGTCACCCCGTTACATTAAATTTAAGTCGTTGAAAACCAGTGTTCCAGGATACAATTTTTATAAACATGTTTTATTTGTCTTACTTATACCATTAGAACTGTAACTGCTGGCTGTCATTTCCCTTAAAAGGGGAAATCAACTCAAACACATACTGGTGCTTTTCAAAAGATAGCAATTAAAAGGGCAGCAGCAGCGGGCATTTGAGATTTCTTAAAACCTTCAAGGCTGCAGGAAAGACAAAAGGACATGTGACCAAAAGTGTTATGATTATCCATTAGAGATTTCCATCAGTACCGGCATCAGTTATTTAGGTGATAATACAGCAAGGTCAAGTATTAGTGACAGACAATGTGCAAGTCATAAGGAATGATAGAGAATACCAATCCTTACAAAAGTCATTGCTATCAAAGAAACTTAAAAATGTTTCAAAGAGATATCTAAATACTTCACATCAAATATACCGTGGCCATCCGGATCGTATCTCACATCTGTTGCAAAATTTTGTTGAAGTGCCAAATCAAAGCTTTTTTTTCTTTCTTCTTTAAAAAAAAAATAATAAAAATTACACAAGTACATTAGCAGTTATGCAAGCGATCTTAAATCCTTAGCCACAGTAAACAGGGCCCTGATGATGAGGAGTGCTGTAGCTAAGGGTGCTTCTTCTTTCTCAAAAACTGGCTAGAAGCCTATTTAGGGAAATATGCATCACTACGCATCTTTAACTGTTCAGTGCTTCAATTTAACAAGAAAAAGCTGAAATGCAGTTGCTCTACCAAGCCACACTTCACCTTTTCCATCCTTTCATGGGAACATTAAGTTTTGTCAACTGCCACCACAGTAAATCTTTATGAATTTGCAGATTTTATCCAAATTTGTTACGTCACTTTTAAATGTCAGAAGTGAGTCTTTGTTTTTTCCTGCCACTTCAGTTAACCATGGAGATTGGATCACCCTGAAAATTGCCTTTTTTGCTTTACTCTTAGCAAGGGTGAGGAATCTGAATCTCATGTGCAAGGCTCAAGATGATGCTTAGGACAGAACATGCAGAGTAAACGTTGTTTCGTTCCTTTCCATATCCAGGTAATATAAAGCTGGCAACTGTAGTCCTGTCATTATGGGTAATGAAAATAGTCCCTTTACAACAAACTTCCTGTAAGGGAGAACAAATAGATAATAACTCTTCTGGTAACATGTATAGTACACTGGCCAGTGTGTTTTTGGCGTTTAATGTAATCCTGTGAATTTCTTTAATTCACTTGCTGAGCATTCATTTGAGGCATCCCTCTGTTTGGTCTTGGGGGCCCTCCACGACCTAGAAAACATATAAAAAGGCACTTGAATTATGCACAAAGTCAGGTTATTTTAAAAAATTCCTAAAAGCTCTAGTCTAAACTGGTTAAGAACTCCCAAGTTTGTATCTAGACTGTGTATGGTTCTAAAAGCTCCTTCAAATCAAAACTCAATAGCATGTAACCTGTCTTTACAGTTTTCAGCTTTATCCCAGTAAGTTTTTTCTCAGAACTACCTAAAATCACTTCAAGTAAAAATGAAGAAAAAATATAATCCAGTCATGAAGATATGAACATAAAACTAAAATTAGAAGTTCTGCAGTAATGTAAGGAATAATTGGTTTACAGTATTTTAAATAAGTCCTGTGAGCTAACTAATCATGTTTTAACTTCCATTCTTTTATTCCTTTGTTAAGAGACCGCCGGTAGCTCACACTCTCAGTATATAAGAATTGTAGGTCACTTGGGGAATCCCTCTCATATTTGCCTGCACATCCCTGACAATGAACCTCAAGACTTTACTTCATTATCATTGTGCTTCCTAAAATACGCTCCCAGTTTCACCACAGCCCAATTCTACGCTGAACTTCAGGCCACAGTTCCACACTACAGGGCTGTCAGTACAAAGACAGTCAAGGACAGAACTCTTCAAAAACCAAACTACCACACAGGACACTGGTTTCATGGACAGTACAATGTACAGCCTTGAGCAGATAAGGTGCTCTGCTGATAACTCAAGATTCTCATGGAAATGTCTGTATCGAGACAGAAGAGTCTCATCACCAAAAAATCTATTAAAACTAAGAAAACTGTGGAAGAAGTGTTGAAAATACTATTTAGAAGTTTAACTACAGCCTCATTATATATGCGGAGTTTTTTGTTTGGTTTTCTCAGATGAATATGTGGCAAACACTCTTAGGAAGCTACAGGACAACACTTCCATAAGCTAAAAGCAACAATTCTCTAAGACCAAGGGAAGGAGGGAAGTTAAGTGTCCTTAGATCAAAAGAGACCTCCACAACAGATGAAGTAGGACATCTTTTAGTGCAACAGAGTAACATACAATTTTGAAGGCTGACAGCCAGCTGAAGCCCTCTGTCTGCTTTATAAACACCTTACCTGCAAGCTACTAATGCACCCAGTAAGCAGATCTTAAGTCATGGTAAACCTCACGAAAAAAACCCAAACAAATCACTTTCCTAAGGCTTTCAGTAATAAAAGGGAACTAAATAGTTCTGTTAACATGTCAAAAGCAATTGTTTTAAATTCTTTTCAAAGAATTCCTCATTCAATGGCCAGCTACACTTCCACTACAAGTTCCAAGGATCACAGTATAATTCCAGTCAGCAGGGACCTCAAGAGGTCCTCCAAGTCCAACCTCTGTTCAAAAGCAGGGTCAACTATGAGGTCAGAGGAAAGTAAGCTTATTCTTTAATTGTGACCTGCTCAATAAAGAGTGAGGTGGCTTTTTAAATCCAAAACTATAGGAGGTGGATTAAAAAACATCCATTCAGCCCAAATCAATTCTTCACTACTCAAGAATTACCTCTAGGAGCTCCCCGAGGTCCACTTTGTCCAGAGCCACGTTTGAAATTCTGTTGATATCCATCCTGAAGCAAAGAAATGAAAAAAGTTATGACATAAAACCTGGGCATTTTGTCATGTTTCAGGAAGCTATTAATTGCCAATAAAATAAGCAGCTTTTAAAACGATGTGCACTGACAAAACACTTGTGACTTCAACATATAGCGTTTTGTTAGTTTAAATTATCTTGGAAAAATAAATTCTGACTCTTACTGGTATCCAGCAGGAATAATAAAACATACAATGATAAATTCTCTCTCCAGTTACAGGATATGTTGTTCAATATGAGTAAGAAATGTAAATAGATGTATTTGGTGTTCAAATTTTTCAAAGTATACAGAGCTCAAACAGATGAATTTGCTGAAGGACCAGTCAATAAATGAAGCGACATTCTAACGACCAGATCAAAATCTGTCATATCATTTACTTATAAATAATTGTTTAGGGACATTTTCCAGTCAGTCTAAGTTTTGAGCATACTTCCTTCGGGACAATGAAATTCTGAGCAAATTTCAGAATAACGTATCACCACTGCAGTAAACAGGCAATCCCAAACAAGTTTGGAAAGTTAATTTCCAAGGATTTACATTCAAGTTTCTTTCTCAAAGCTGTGAAAACAATTATGTTTAAGGAAGAGTTCTTTAGTAATTCCTTTATAGATCTATCAGCCAAAACCAACACATTTCCCAATTATACTCGGCCATTTAATATTCTGCTATTTCCAAGTATCTGTTTAGTACCTGAAACTTTTGTCTTCGTTAACCATCAAAAAAGTCCTTGGAAAAGTTTTGACTAGTAGATTTGAGTGCTTTTCTTGACAAGTACTTTTTTCTTCTACTTCTAGACTGTTGCAAATAATGATAGCTTACCCGTTGGTAGTTTGAATAATCCCGAGGAGCATTAAATTGAGGCTGCGTGTAACCGCTGTTTGGAGTGTTGGAAAAGGAAGGACGGTAGCCATCATATCCTCCTAAGGAACAGGGTACAGGTCTTTCACTTGGAAATGATAGCCTATTACTTTATGCTACCATATAAAGAAATGCAGTAACAGCATTTTACCTAAACCTGAGGGCAAAAACCGTTTTAGTAAGTACTGTTTACCTGGAAGTCAAGCAAATGTTTGCAACACCAGTGCTAATGCCATTACCCAGAAATAAGAATGAGGACCTTGTAAGAACTGAGGAGACAGCAATTCAATGCATTGCTCTAGTAATTTGAAGTTTGATTTACATAATGTTTAATCCAGAGCTAAACATAATACTAGGATCTAAATGTAACAGAGGTGACCTGCAAGGCCCGAACAGCCAACTCCAGCAAGAAGCTGCTCCTGAGCAGACTCTCCTGAGTGCTGGGAACCATGTCCAAGGATGGCTCCAGTCCCAAGGGTCTAACACTTGGAATCCAGATCAATTTTAAGTAGACAAGTAGTGACCGCTGCGTTACCTACTACAATCAGCTGTATTTTTGTTATACAGGTTTCTCCTCTACTCCCCAACCACACGAGAGGAAGAGAACATGGTGAAAGCACACAGTACTGTATCCGTTAGTCTAATCCAGAGCACCTGACAAGGAAACGGTCTCTCTCTCCCATTCTAACATACATCTCTTCATTAATATTGACAGCCACATGTAATCATCTCCAGGAATCGCGAATGCTCTCTTGTTTATCCTGAACTATCATTCCTCCGCTCTTGTTAATTCTCTCAAGAGTAATGGCTTTGGGACTTTTTTGTTCTTTTATTTCTATGTTATCCAATCTATCCTCAATATGATGAAACACGGAACTCTTTAAAAAACACTGCTTCTACCATTCACTTGATGGTTGTGAAATTCTGTTGGGTATTTCTGTGTTTGCTTTTACTTGCAGTAGAGGCCTAATCAAATTAACACTAAGGCTTCAGCACAGAACAGAAAATAAGTGTTTATTTGTTTACATCCTAATAGGAAGCCTAACCAAACACCTAAAATTTAAGTTGCTTAAGTTAGCTAAAGCAAACGGAATTTTTACTATAAGTTTAAATATCTTACAGAGATACCACTACAGTATAAAACCAACAGCTGGTCAGTTTAACACTTGGTATCTTGAGATGGTGTTTCCAGAAAGTAAGTAAAAGTCAAATGAGAGTGTGTAATAAAGCTGTTTACCTCTAAATCCATTTGCCGGTCCCCTGTAACCATTCATTAAGCCACGAGCCCCACGTGATCCACCACGAGACACTCCTCGACTGTTATAATAAGGCTGACTGTTACGTGGAAATCCAGTATTCTGTTGAGGAGGTTGCTGGTGGTTACCTGCAACTTGATGGGTCTGGTCCGGGGAACCATGGTAAGTACCAACCACTATATTGAAAGCAGGGAGAAAAAACGAAGTATAAAAGTCTGCATTTCTTTATTTATGTTCCCATATACACTCTCTGCGAACTCAACTTTCAAAGCTTTGAAATACCATTGAGCACATCAATAAATGCTCACCCATTCAAAGACAAATAATCTGCAGAACTAAGTAAAAAGTACAGTAGTCAGATATCTCACAATATTAGAATATTAGAATAACCCAGAAATGGTAGAAAGTTGATTTAAGTCAGTGTCAAGAAGTCTCTAGTGCAAGCTCAGCAACAAGTGTTCCTAATGTAGGTACAATTCTCCTGTGCTACTTCAAATCCTTTAAAAATCAGCAACACATACTCTGGAAAAAGCAGTTATGAGTAAGTTAACCCACTTGTTTAACTTCCTCCCCTCTGAAGTGGCAGAGAAAAACTAAGAAATCTTTGCTTTCACTAAATCCTCTGTTAGGTGTTGCTGTGCTCACCAAGGTGAGGCTGACAGGAACATTTTAACAGAGCTGCTATTTTGACTGTCAGGCTGGGGGATCCTTTCTTTATACAGGACATGTAAATCAAGAGGCAAGAGCAGACTGGATAGCTTGAGACTATCTGCACCTTTGAAGTAAGGTATGCCACAACATCTTCACAGGAATCATCAGGAATAAAGTGGATCACAAAAGCAATCCGAGGACCAAACGCTCAGTAAGAGTAATAAAAGATGGAATTCTCTATCTAAGAGCAAAACAGTTTTAAAATTTAGCCTGATAACAAATGCTGAAGTAAGATCTCAAAGAAAATTTCTAAGTGATAAAGCCCCTCGGGAAGATTTCTCCATCATCCATCAGGGAGCACAACTTTATGTCTACTTCACCCAGCCACAGAGCACTACGGAACTTTTGTATATGTAGATACTCCCTTCTCCTCGACTTCCCATCGATTCTCCTGAAATGCATGAAGTGGTCATCCTTTTGATTGTTTAATTAGTGTGCAGGTTTTGTTCTAAGGGCACTGCATTTTCTGTGTATCAACAGTTATATTTACTTAGCTGTTATATTAAGCTAAGCATTTCATATTGCATGGTCCACCTTCAACACCAGCATTCCCCAGATTGTCCTTCTGCCGCGTGCTGTATATGGCTCAGAAAACATCTAGATAGACAAGGAAAACTTGTTTCTCCCTCTTCTCATCCCTGCTTGCAAGGAAGACAAAATTCAAGCTCATAGAAAAAGGATCAGGCTCTTTTTCCCTACTCCACCTCCAGTAGTTATTAGCACTTTACCCTTGCCATCTCTGTCCTGTGTCCTTCACTCAAAATCCCGCTCTGCATCTGCAAAATTTTATCTCAGTGGAAAGTGGGGAGAGTGCTGGGAGAGCAACAGCTTTCTACAGACTTTTTTTTTTGAAGTTGCTAACTTGCAAAGCATTCTGCCTGCTGTATTCAAACCATGTCTAACTGATTTCTGCAGAAGGTTCTAGATCCTTATGAACCTTCCATCATCTGTGAGAAGCAGTCCATATTTGCTCTCAATTCTAGCTTACTGTTTCCTTTTTAAAATGTCATCTCAAACAGTACATTGCTGTTTTTTTTTTAAAAGCAAATTTAAGGATCATCCAACCTCAACATCAGCAGAGCAATTACTCCACTATCCTGCTTTCATCTTTAGAATAATCCTTAATCCTGTCAAACCTGTATTGGGTGTGCATGGCAAGGCTTTGGTAGTGGGGAGTGGTGGGGCTACAGGGGTGGTTTCTGCGAGAAGCTGCTAGAAGCTTTCCCCATGTCCAACAGAGCCAATGCCAGCCGGCTCCAAGACGGACCTGCCAGTGGCCAAGGCCGAGGCCATCAATGACAGTGCTAGCACCTCTGGGATAACATAACTAAGAAGGGGGGGGAAAAACCTGCACAACTGCACCCGAAGAGGAGTGAGAGTATGTGAGAGAAACAGCCCTGCAGACACCAAGGTCAGTGAAGAAGAAGGGGAAGAAGGTGCTCCAGGCACCAGAGCAGAGATTCCCCTGCAGCCCGTGGTGAGGCAGGGTGTCCCCCTGCAGCCCGTGGAGGTCCACAGTGGAGCCAATATCCACCTGCAGCCCCCAGAGGATCCCATGTCAGAGCAGGTGGATGCCCAAAGAAGAATGTCACCCTTTGGGAAACCCATGCTGGAGCAGGTTCCTGGTGGGACCTGTGGCCCCATGGGGTACCCACACTGGAGCAGTTCACGAAGATCCCACGCTGGAGCAGGGGAAGAGTATGAGGAGGAAGCAGAGACAACGTGTGCTGAACTGACTGCAACCCCCATTCCCTGTTGCCCTACGCTGCTCAGGGGAAGGAGGCTGAGAAAATCAAGAGTAAAGTTAAGCCCAGGAAGAAGGGAGGGGTGGGGGGAAGGTGTTTTAAAGATTTGGTTTTATTTCTTATCATCCTACTCTGATTTGATTGGTAATAGACTCAACTCAAGTCTGTTTTGCCTGTGACTGTAGTTGGTGAGTGCTCTCTCTCTGTCCTTATCTCAACCCACGAGCCTTTTACGGTGTTTTCTCTCCCCTGTCCAGCTGAGGTGACAGACAGGCTTTGATGGGCATCTGGCACCCAGCCAGGGTCAACCCACCACACCCATGTAACACTGAATCAAGTGGTAAATTTCTTTTAACAGCCGGAGATATATATACTGAATTTCACCCCCTGATGGATATTCCAACCAAGGCAGAGTAACAAAACCCAGGTACTGTTGAGGGGGAAAGCTTGGCAAGACTAGAACATTGCAGAATGTGTGACATGCTTTGCTGCATCATCTAGGACTTCACAGCCTGATGATCTGCTCTACTCAAGCTATTGCCATTTTTGTTTTTGCTCAAATAAGTTTACCTGTCTGGAGTTGTTCTTGCTGAAGATCTGATTGTTCTACTTGGTGAGGCTGATTGGAGAAACTCTGGTTGTAACTGGCCTGGTACTGATTTTGCTGCTTAAGGGTTTCTGGCTCATTAACAGGAGGAACAGGTGCATTCATGTTGAATACCTATAATGTTAGAAAAATAGCTCTCTGGTCCAATTTATTTTTTACAATTCCTCATTGCATCAAGTAGTATGCAAGTCCGAGAATGTGAATAACCAAAGACTATTTTATGTAATCCCATGACCGATTCCAGTGTTTGCATAAAAACACAAGGAATGACTGCCAAAATAAACGGATTCAATATTAATTTACTACTTACTGTTTGCATGGATTGGAATGGAGCTGCATTAACATTGATTCCGCTGCTATGCAAAGGTTTGCTAGATCCAGCCTGGAACACCTGCGGCTGGGATGCAGTGGGAAGTGATGACGATGATGGGGTCTGGTCTGCATTCAGTGACATTGAAGCCTAATAATTAAAACAAAGACCATTTTAGCAGCTTTTGAGTAATACAAAAAAGTAACTTAAAAACTTCACCTTTTTTTTTTTTAAAAAAAAGTGACAATGCCTCAGGTTCACCTCAACAAATGAGTATTTTCTACTTCAGCTGAACAGCCTCATTCACAACAGCATAATGGGAGACAAAAAACCTAGCAGTCTTCTTCCTCATTGACTTGAAACACAACTAGAAAAAACTACAAGGGGAAATGAGCAAGTTTCTGGGCTAACTGCCAGCCAATGGAAAAAAACAAATCCCATTTCCTAAGCCAACAACACTGATGCTCAGCTGCCCTTGTTGGCATGTTACTTCTAACTAAACAATCTTTTAAGTTAAAAAGTCTTACTATGAAGGACTTACTGGTCACAGACAGGCTCAAAATTTTGAAATTAAAGAGAACTGAAGTGGCCCTACCAGTAGGTAACTAAAAATTACAAAACTTTGTACAAAGAAACATGGACTAACATTAGATCACACCTGCAAGCAGAGTCCTTCCCACCCCTGTGAAATCTGACTTGCCTGAATCTGGTCAATTGATTCTTTCTGTGGCCGTTGCTCTGTTGTGTGAGAAGGCTGATACATGGGTTGGGAGGCTGTATATCCCTCACTTGTAGAAGAAACCAAGGGAACCTGACAAAATAAACCCCAAAGCGCCCCAAAAGTCAGCTGATGCTCACACACAGTTTTAGGAAAAGTATCACAGAACTCTGGAATGAATGTTACTCTCTAGTAAAAGTATGTATTTCCTGCAAATCTTTACAAACCTTAAAAATTAAGTACTTTAACAAGTAGATGTTTAAGCACCCTCATCTTGTCATATACTCTAACGTGCCACACCAACCACCCCCCGCCAGATTGTAGTCTGTGGATATTTCTGAATCAGTTGGAAATGTATTTGCTTTTACTGCAGAACATCCACATCCTCCTGCTCATTTCCTTATGCAACCACAACTACCATTACAATAAAGCTGGGGAAAGACAGACCGAGACAGAGATACATTCAGAAGTTTAAATGAGAGAACTCCAAGCTCATACAGCAATAGAGAAATTTCCAGTGGACTAAATTTGCTCATTTTACAGCCTCTGCTCCCTTACACAGAGTCCAGTGAAAACTGGCCAACAAAGCAGAGGACTTTGCATTTAAGGCTATTGGAGACGTTAAGAGGTAACTGATAACAACTGATGGGTGTGTTCACATTGCTTTGTTGAACTTTCAAAAGGAAGCTTAGCTACTGCTTGCAAGATCCCCAAGGGAATCATTGGCAGGAGTGGCAGAGGTAAGGAAAATAAGAAAAAAAAAAAATCTGTTGGGGTAAGTCACAGACATCATTTAACCATAAAGTAAAAGCTAGTGCAGAGAACTCTGACAAAAAAATTATTCTACACCTACAAAACAACAGAACTGCTGAGAGTACTACCAATTCAGCAGTTACATTAAGAGGAAACTCGGGAAAAGACCCACATTCCTGTTATATAGAAATAAGTGACTTAAATCTTGCAGATCTAACCTGGACAAGATAAAGCAAGCAATTTATACTACCATCAGTCCGAGATACACAATCTACCCAGGCTTTTCTTTTTGTTTTCGAACACCTACAGGGATCAGATTCATAACTTGAGACCAGCAGATTCCTTCAGAGATGCCACAAGTGCTTAATAAAAATTCAGTAAGTTCTTTAATCACTAAACAATTCAGTAAGAAACTGGCACATCTTACTGAAAAGGTGAATAGATCATTTATACATTGCAGAAGTACGCATAAGAAATGCTACTTAAATGGGAAATCCAGGAAAGCTGAATAGCTGAAAAGAGCATTCAAACTCATTCTGACTGCTCTAAAACTCGCAGCATTAAAATATTACCCAAGCAAGCAACTGGGACTCATCCTTTACAAAACAAGTCAAAAACACCACCACAAACTATATAGTTAATCCATTAAAGCTGTTTGTGGTCTGATGCCCACTTCAACAGATACAGACTGCCCTTTAACCAAGTCCTTTTGAGTTTGGCATTTCTGTCACAAATAAAGGACAACTTGCTTCTACCTAAATTAGAAATATTACTACATATGGCTTAAGATGAAAGAGAACAGTACTAGGCAAAGACTGACATTTAGTGGGAGACGTCTCTGCTCAGGGCAGGACAGTTGGAACTAGATGATATTTAAGGTCTCTTCCAAACCAAACCAGTCTGCGATTCTGTGTGATTCTGTGACATGTCAATTTATCAGTCCATCTTGAACAGAATGCACAGAGAAACCTCAAGTTAAACCGCTATATTAGAGTAGCACTACACAGGCAGCATTCCAAACAAAGTCCTTCCTCTGAATCATGAAAAAAACCCACTTAAAATTCACCACTGTCACACGGGATACAGATTTTAAGTGATGGCAGCCTAACACACAGGCACCTGGAACTCAGTTTGTGAAATGAAAAATCACATCCATGCACCGAATTTGAAGACTGAAGTGAACTCCACAGATTGAAAGAACTGGGAGAAGTCCGTATTGGGCCACTGCGACAAGCATTGCAAACTGCAACTGCTTCCGGGCTTGTGCCCTTCAGTTGGGCCTCTCATTAGAAATGCCGTTTCCTCAATAAACTCCTACTTCAACCTTGAACCCAACAGTTTTCCGAACAGGGTAATACCTGATAAGATTCCATTACAGAAAATATGCAATGTCTGACTAGCATAAAAGCTGTATGTAGTAATGTTTCTAAGCGTCGATGCTGAAGAGATAATGGACATAACACATTTCCCAAAATGAGAGCTTCAGCTTTTTGAGTTCGTCAGATAGTTAGGAATGAAGTCATCTTATAAACATCAAAACTAAAATAATTTAAAATCCCAAATACAATTTACTAAATACCTTACCTGTGTAGCTTCTGGTTGCACAGGAACTTGATTAGGCTGGGCAAGTCTTGACTCAGCATGAACTGAAGTAAAATAATTTCAGTTACTACATTGTACAATCAAACCTTTCACAGAACAGCGTTACCATCTCATCCAATTCAGTTATTTGAGAGCTCATCATCGTAAAGATGATTATGCCTTTGGCATGGCAAAGCTGTACTCAAAATACCAATTACTATTTCCATGCAAAGTGTGGTTTTTTTTCTAGTGGTCCAAAATAATCCAACAATTTCCGAAAGGCTAAGCAAAACTGTATTTTGTTCATTTAAAAAAGTTTAAAATGTTCCACACTTGCAAGCAAAATGTAGAAGCAAGTGAGAATCTGAAGTCTACAAATAGTATGCTTCAAAAGTACAACGACATTTCTGAGAAAAACACACTTTTACAGCACAGTATTATTACTTGTGATGATCTCTTTACTACGTAGCAGTAACTGAAGCATTTCTAGCAGATGACTTGCAGACTTTCCCAGTATTTATGTTTAGGATTTACCATTACAAACCTGGAGGGCAAACCATTTGTGGCATATCCAAATTCTGTGCTGGATTCATGGGCTGTGCAGACACAATGGCAGGATCGAGTGTTTGGTTCTCAAACTCCAGCATAGAGTCCTGGGAAAAAAATAAAAATAAGAGGAAATCCAATTTACTGCATTTTAAAAATATTAACATTCAGAGTGCAAAAATGACCAGGTTACAATAAAGAAAGCTTAGTCCACGGCTACACAATTTCTGGTTTTACCATACATTTTAAGTCAATGAGGATACTAAAAATTCCAAAATGTATTTATCATAATAGAAATTCAGCTTATCTGACAAAAAGATAACTGGAGGGAGATTTCAATAGCCTGATAGAATAGGTGGTGATCTAATCTTTATTCTTTATCCTAAATTAGCACCTTGTAGGGAGAAACAAAAAAAGGAACGTAAGAAGTGTACACCTCATGTGTTACCAAGGTGTCTAACTCTTCCTTTGCAGAGGAAGAGGAGAGGCTTTTTCTGATGCACTCCATTATCTCCCAATGCGTTTCTAGTTGGATCTAACTTCAGAGATTAAGGAGAACCTTCAAGAAGCAACTAAAAAAAAAATATTCTCTTCACGTGTTGTAGAATTTTTTCACAACACAAAATTTAGAACTAGCTTACAGAAGGGGTATTTTACATCTGGTCTCACTTAAGCAGAATACACACTACGGCACCCTGTGATGCCCAACTTTCTGCCTTCTCTGTGGATTTAGTACAAACAAGGACTGAAAAGCTAAATAACATTCTCATTGTACTTTGACTTTGGATGAGATCTTGCCACACAGCACTATACTGTTTGCAAGACCACCGTGTTTTTCAAATAAATTACAGCAGACTCTTTAAATTGTGACTAACATCCAAAAAGTGTTATTTTGTGTTTCTTTGATTCTGGCTTCACAGTACCATGGGGGGTTCCATCATACCTGCATGAAGTTATACGGTCCCTGCATCTGCGCCATAAGGTCCTGTACTCGCTGTCTTCTAACAAGAGGATCTGCTTGAGCCACGGTAGTAAGCGTGTGAGGTTCAGGAACCGGAGGAGATGTAGCTTGTGTCTGTTGCTGCAGCGAGTTCACAACCTAACAAGAAACAAGCAACCGACTGAAATTTCAGCTCAAGATAGCACCGCACAGAAGTGACTCAGAACTTCTTGAAATTTATGGCTATTGCCTAATTCATTATGGTCATAATTACTATAATGTTCTTGAAGAAAAATACTACATCCTCCCAGTCAGGCCAGTACTGGTGGCCAGCTACTGACCTGAGCACTTCACAGGATGAGAAAGTTTAGAGACTGTGCTCTATTTTCTTTCTATCTACTCTATTCCCCATCAAGAACAGCGCTAACAAAATTTGTTCAATATCATGGGGATTATTTTAGAGCAGGATTTAAGACCGCAATTTATCAACATTTGCAAATTTAAAGAAAGTTAGGGAAAAGTAAGTTTCAGAAATAAGCACACATGGAGAACAACTCTTTTCTCATACCTTTTCAGTATTGTTAAGTAGAGTCAGAATTTTTTTGTCTTTCGTAAGACTTCTAAATTTTCATAGCCATGTCTAGACCCAAGTTCTCAAGTGTTATCCTAGCTAGCTGATTTATGGTCTCAGAGAACAGCAGGCAGCATTGCATGATGGGAAGATTGCAGAGAGCACTGTGGGGGGACACCAGAAGCCCAGAAGCAGAAGCGCAACTTAGAGCGGGCAAGAAAGCTCAGACTTACTAGACATATTCCAATATGGTGCACACAAACAAAGGTACAGACAGCAACATGCTTTCAAATACCACCTTATCAAAGACAGCAGAGCAACCAGGAAAGCTGAACATGAGCATCTAAGAACAACCATCAACAAGCAGCTTGAAAACACATAGTTACAAGGACACCTGACCTGCACAAAGTAGCACTTTCACATTCCTAACCAGTTTTGCTCTTTAGGCCACTGCCATAATACAGAAGTGCCACTTTCAATTTGCATTCATGTCAACAACTGTCCTTTAATGCGAAGCTAACTGTCAATAACTTGTCTATCGCTTCTCTATTCCCAGGAGCTTTTCATCATTAATAATCTTCCAGATAAACACCTAAGCCTTAAACTTACAGTTGCACAGGATATAAATGTTATTAATTATTATTATAAATTAATGCACCTGAAAGTTCAAAATATTTATGTAAAATATCTGGTTTCTTATCAAAACTGCAGAACAGATTTTTGTACAGCTGTCATCACAATTGCCAAAACAGTCTATTTTGGACCAGTTCTATAATCATATGTCTGAATTTCAAACTTGAACTCCCTCTATCCACCCTCAAAGCCTTTAAATTTTTTTTAAGCTTCTCAAAGAAACCAACAGCACCTCCCAGGATGCCTACTCTTTCCTCAGATATACAAACATTGTCTGTATGCGACATTCTGCACATGCAATTGCTCACAAACTACAATGACTCTTTCCTTGACCAAATCCCTAGCCATCTCTAATAGAAAATTAAACAATATTTTAAAAAATTAAAATCTCTAGACAAAACTAAAAACCAATCACAACCTACATTCCTCTTCAAGATTCCCTTCAGATCCAAATCTCCACTATGAGCAATCCAAGGGGAAGTAATGTGACAACTCCCATGGAAGTACACTCTAAGGCTGTCCACACTGGCAAACCACCACAACTGCTCTGCTGTTATTACACAGTCCACAAACTCCAAATTATGGACTGTTTACAAATTAAGAGTGAATTCCCTGTGAGTGGAAAAAACACCTTTTTGAAAATGTCAGCAGGAGCACATATACAGAGCTCTCGCACATTACAAAGCTGTAAAATGAAAGTAAAGAAAAAAGCAAGCCAGACGACTAGGTGAAACCTGAGAGGTAAAACCAGCAGCTACTCGTCTGCTGCATAATCATTACCAAAAATGTTCTCAATTATTTGAGTACTATTGCTCAACTTCGGAAGTCCAAGCCATTCTTAACAATTCAGTATCTTCAAGAAAAAAACAAGCTGATGGAATAAGCAAGAACAGAGAACCGGGACAGATTTTTATCAGATGTTTTCCTTTTAGTAAGTACTAACTTCAGACAGTGCTTAGCATTTTACATTGTCTTTTTCAAACCTCTTTTTTTTTAGTGCCAAAAGGAACTGTTTGGGGCCTATTCCTTTCGTCTTATTATCACTACCCGGTACTTAGACCTATTACAATCATAGCAGGATGAAACTACTAAAAAAATAAAATATATTCAAGTTCTGCATATTAAGTTTCCAATGAACAGGCTCTCATTCTAAAGTTAACAGCTTTCTAACAGCCTGCTGCATCAAAAAGGTACAGAGACTACTTAAATGTAAGAATCATTATTCAAAAAGCAAATTATTACCCGACTACATCTCCACTCATCTTGGGGGCATAGCAGCAAGGTGAAATTTTTTATTTTCCTGCAGAATAGCAGAAATGGCATGCTCCCCTTCTGCCACCCTGCCTCGTGCCACTCGAGCTCTGCCCAGACACAGTTAGAGGAGAACAACAGGGCTGAGAAGGCCAGGGGGCAAAGGAGGAGGAAAGAAGGAGAAGTGAGACCACAAACCAACCAGAATGTTGGCAGTTTGGCAGTCACAGAACAGAGTTTCCAGTTCTACAAAAAAATACACACACATCCATCCAACCAAAGTTCCATAATCTAAGACAGAGAACTGTCTGTACAAGCAGGTTCAGCTTCAGGCACTTATCACACAGGAAGCAGTTAAAAAAAAAATAAAATCAAACAAACCAACCTCAACAACAACAAGCAGCCCCCAAAACCCAGAACAACAACAAAAAAAAAAACCCCACACAAACAAAATCTCCACTCTTACCAATAAAAGACATCTTCACCAAAATTAAAACATCATATAATCAAAATGTGAATACACTTCCGGGAATTCACAAGCAAATTCTTCCGTTTAAAAAAATGTCATTGTGAGACACCATCACTTCTCAAACTACAAACATACCATACCACAGAAATCTTGAATGTATCACATCTACTCAACCGTTACTGAAAAAGAGAGGAGTTTGTGATAGCCTTCCTCTTCATAAACAATTCGGGAAATTCTTCTGCGTAGATGTTCTCTTTCAGAATACTACCAGCTTCCAAAACGAACAGTTGTCATTTGCAGCTCTCACTATACTAATGCCACAACTACCTTGAGCTGTATAGAGCCTTTGTGCCAATGTGTATCATCCCATTCCCTAAGGATCACTCAGCTGCATTCCCATGAGAAATGGGCTTTTGGTGCCAGCAAGAGTGATTTCAAAGACAGCTGTTCTCTATTTCCCCTTTTTGTGCTCAATCTGAGAAAGTAAGGTTCTTAATTATGAAGAAGCAGTCTTCAAATTGCTTATTTGTACATAGTCCAAAAAAAATTGAGATAGAAAGGAGAACCAAAGTATGTATTATTTGTCTTGTTTTACAAAAACAAAGCTGATATAAGGCAGATTTAGCTGACTAGTAAAGATGTGTGGAAAATCAGGAGTTTCTGAAATTGGTTTCATACAAAACTACAGCCTGAATTCTTTTACCATACTAGTACAGTTACTGCATATTATTATTATTCCCGTGAAGAAGCATCTGAGTTTTCAACTGTGCAATACAGTCTTAGAGTTTAAGAGCAGAGGGAAGCACAACAGGCTTCAATCATTAAGGCCACTTCCTATACTCCCATGTCTTCATCCACACTACTTACATTAAGAACTGCAGAGAACTGAACCTCTAGGCTACTCTGGACTCTTGGTATAAACACAGATTTAATTTGGGTAAATTTCAAGAAGCCAATCAAGAATTAAATTTAAAATACTGTGCCTTGTAAGAATATCCCAATCAAGCACGACTTTAATCTGTGTGGTTTCGGAGGGTTTCTTAGGGTTTTTTTAGGAGATTTCTTAGATTGCATTTAATAGCTATGATATTTTAAGGTTTTGTAAATGAGGCAATGGAATACTATGACAAGGTACTACCAAAATCATTCCTGTACATAGGAAAGTTGTCTAGTGAGTTATAGGAGCCTCACACCCACCCTAAGTATTATATCTCTTAGTGGTCTTCAACACCGTAAGATACAAATTTCAGCCAGACTGAACGTAAAAATTGGGCAAATCAGATAATCATATCAAAATGGCTCCTCTCTTTTTCACCACTTGAATACACGATGAATATTTACTGTACTCCTACACTTAAAAGAGCCTGAAGACATCAAGGAAGAGAGTCTAAAAGATTGACCATCTGTAATTTTCTGCTACGGAAGGCTAAAGCGAATCAAAAATGAAGCTGCTAGAAGATGCTGCTCATACCTGTTCCTCATAGATGGGATAGAACCGAAGTTCCAACATACCAAACATTTGAATGACTCCATGCAACTTGTCCTTTCCCATACGTGCAGAACACAAATTAAAGTAGAATAAAATGGACCTGTACACGTAGTTAAGCCTAGAGTCTAAACTGCTAAACTGGGAACGCATCCCAACAGCAATGTACCACAAACATCACAAGCGAGCAGCCACTCAACTGCAAAGTAGTAACAAGTTAAACACTTGAAGAACTATAGCTCTTGAAAGCAGAGACGTACAGGCAGGCATATTTTAACATCAACTTATGTGCATGTGCAATTTGGAGTAGATATTAGTTGAGATACTAATTTTCAGCTCCCTCTCCATGGAACCACACAATGGAACGCAGAACTATGCCATGCTGTCAGCAGCTGTGTAGATAAACTTAAGTTCTACATTAGCAGCAAAGTCCTCTTAAAAAAAAAAAAGCCTTCACAAAGAAGCCTCTTTCAGCCTAAGACTTAAGTCCCGTTTTCCCAAGCAAGCCACTAGTGAACAAAGCAAGTTCTCCACAAACTTCGCCAGACTGCGCAGTTTCTATTTTAGATACTCCTGAGCTAAATATGTAATTGAAGACTGAGTAGTGAGTCCAAACCTACTTAAATATATGTATTTTTGTATATATCGGGGGAGAAGGGATGCAATACTAAAACCTATGAGCTGTGAGTCAGCGGAAACAGGGATTGCAATTTTACCTGCAGTACACAAGATCTTACCTCAACCGTTTCAACTGTCCACTCATCTACCTGTTCCTTCTCACTACTGCTGAACTGAGTCTCTGCCATGAATTGTCTGTTTACATACTAAAATAAAAATAAGAAAGGGTATGAAAGTAAAAGTAAGTGGCATTAAAGCTATACAAAATGACAATCTTTCCAGTGACAATCTACCTCAGTTGATTCAACTTCAGTTGGTTCAGTAAATTCTTCCGCTGGATCAGGTTCTGTAAGAAAAATATACCATTTATGTGAAAAAAAACCAAAGCAAACCAAACATCATGTTACAGACCTAGAAGATACAAAGTTAGATGAAAAAATCCCCTCCAAAAAACGTGGAATTTTCAAGAAGTGTGATGCACGTTTGCAGTCGTTATTTATCAAAAACGTTTACTTTAAAAAGGTGTTAATAGACTACTACTACACAAGAAGTACAGCTACGTATAAGAATGAACAGACACGCTTTTACTCCTGAGTGACATTAATACCTAATATTAGAAGCTTGCTACTTGTTAAGGCATGTGTCACCTTCTCAGACATCTTCAAGGGGATGGGATTTTGATTAGATCTGAAATTACAGCCTCAATATTGCTGACTTGTACAGTTAAGTATCTGCTGGGTGCAGAAACCAACCTAATGCCACCCACAGGGTAAAGAAGAAACTTGTGTCTCAGAATTAAGAAAATAATAACAATGGGAAATAATAACAATGGGACATTACAGCGAGTTAAGGAATAACAAGGATTTTCAGAGTTTTGAAATAAAATTTTTTAAAAAATTCATATTAAGTTCTTGATATGAAGAGTTATGTTTAATTACCCTAAATTTCAATTTTCTCCACAACATATTCAAAAGGGAAAAAAGGTCATGAATCTTTTCTTCAAGGTTGGTACCATATTCTGAGTTTCTTAAGTAAATAAGCACACTCTTTGCTTCAAAAACTCTTCCCTTATAACAAAGGATTAAACTGGTGGAATGACTGAAAAATGGAAAAGCCTCAGGCAACCAGAACTTCAATCTTTTATCATTTTAACACTACAGACAAACAAGATTTTGTTTATAAATCGTAACGAGAAGTTCTGCAGGAAAAACAAAATAGGAAAAAGACGATTTTCATTTGCATAAACCTGCTTCTAAATAATTTCATTGTTAGCCTGGGTTCTTATTTCAGCAAGTGACAAACAAATGCTGGAAGATGCATTCAAAACCAGGTACTACTAAGCGACTTTTTTCCTTCATTCAGCTGACGCTCCGCAGTTAGAACAGTAAGCCTTTCCTTGCACATGATGGAAGACATTTATGATGTGATGTTTAGAAAGGATTACGGTCCCTCCGAAGTAGCTGGCAAGAGTCAACCTTACAGAACTCTTCCTGCAAACCAGCTCTGCTTCTCCTTCCCCATGGCTCAGAGCAAGGCTGAATGAATGTCTGACTGCCCCTATATATGTTGCCTGGCCAGATGTATAACCAATTATCAAGTAATTACATTTCTACTCAAAACACCAGTACACCTAAAGAATTCAGAGACAAGTGGTTTTTGTGCTTAAAACTGCATTTGTAATTTAATCATTCTGATGAATCCAAAGAGACGGGACAGTACAACACTAACAAATATGCCAGTCACAGGGGATCTTCATATTCTTACCAGCTTCTGCTACAGTGTCTTCTACTGCAGGTGCGGGTGCTGCCTCTTCTTCCTCACATAATCCATTCTGATGGTTATGGGTGCTATCAAAGTAACTAGTTTGAAGAATACGTTCAACAATCTCCTTTAGCGCTTTATCTGGGAAAATGGAAGAAGTTAAAGATTAACAGTAATTCAATCCTAATCATCTTTTCCTTCCTTCCCAAAGATCCCACATAAATTTTATTACCCTTTTGCTAGGAAGGTGTTGCTGGCCCAAGCTAGTCCACAGACGCTACTGTTATAGGATTTCTTCTGTCTTACTAGGTAATATTAAATAAATCAATAAATAATGCACTTACATTCAGAAAAATCTGAAGGGTAAGGAGAATCTTAAGAGTATGTAATACTTTTCAGAAGATTTGTGAAACTTCGAAGTGAGGTAAAGTTTATTAATTTAATTACCATACTTTTATTCCTGTTATTTCAAAAATATCTGATTGCTTAGTTTTCAGTTTGGAAAGTTTCAGACACTCACTGAAGTTTTAACTGTAACCAATTTATTTGTAATTTCCTAGTTAAAAAAAATCCTTACTGTAAGTCAATTTCTTATGAAACAACTGTCAGTACAAACATATTTATACAGGTAATTCAAGAAGGTTCTTTCCCCCAGGTGAAGTGGCTCAGAACAGCCTTTGTAAGCGAAACAAGTACAAGCCTGCACTCCGTGCCTCAGATGAATGCTGCGGTGTCTTAACCCAAAAGAAGTCAGCCACATTGGCAAGGCAGCATTTCTGTCTTGGCCAACAAAAACCAAAACAGACTCAAAATGGAAGATTCACAACACAGGTCTGGCAAGCGTGATCACTGTATGAATCAATACGCACACACAAGCACAGAAATACATTAACATTCATCCCTATTTATAAGACAAAGCAAACCAGCAATGGCTGCCAGTGACATGACTAAAAGCTCATCCTGAGATCCAGATACAATATCCAGCACGACTTCATCCAGAAAGAGAATGACTAGGTCTCCAAGCATACGTTAGCTCTCTCCCAAAAACTATCCCCATACCTTCTCCTTCCTTCACCTCTTCAAAAAAGTACGTGGTCCATTCTTTGAGCTCTCACAAAGATCTAACATCACAATCACTTCAGACTTGAGTTCTTGCAGAACAAATATTAATTTAAAAAAATATCAACCCGGTACATCCTCACAAGATTTCATTTCAACAATATAAACAATTTGAAGTTTCCTATCCTACCACCAACAAGCAAAATCGTACAATTAAGGCCACAGTATCTTACAACCTCCTGTGTATCATGCCTTAATAAAGCAGGTTAGGTAACTATTGCAATACTATCATTTCACTTTCTATGAATAGAACAAAAAAGTCTTTCAACAGCTCAGTACTAGTCTAATATAATAAGGATAATTGAAAATTTTTTTTAAGAGGGGGAAAGTTGTTAGCCATTTTACCTACAAAAAGGTATACTATTCCCTAAAACTTTCCTATTAATTTCTAATTAAGAGACTTCAAAAATTCCCCAAATTGCAAAACACAACTGCCTAGCAGAGTCATTTTTCCTAAGGCGTAACGTTAGAAGGTATGTGTTTGTGAAAATTCACATTTCTGCAAGAAAGCAGTCCATCTGCATGATCACACCCTGATTTACAGAGTTTATCAATCGAAATGAGGCAAAACCAGAATGCTTTTTGCAGGAGACAAGGGGGAACAGAACATCACACTAAATATGACGTAGTATATAAACCAGCATGGCCTTATTATTGACAAAGCTCCTTGTTCACACACACATTTCCAGAAAACAAAGCATTGCTACTAAGCACGACCAGCAGCAGAGTACTGCTGAAACAGCAGGAACAGACCAAGCTAAAATACTGAGTAATGCTGCATCAGGAAAAAAAATACACCACATGCTAAGCACACGCTTCAGTAAGGTACTCTGGTACAGTACAGCTAACGTCTGAAAAAAAGTACCTGCTCTAAAAACTCAGATAATTAACTGCCAAAGTTCTCTTATATCAGACACTATTTTAGTTCAAGCAAATTCAGTGCACTATCTCTTAATACAGAGACTATACTTACAGGTTGTTCCACAAACTGGTTTTTCCTTCCCTTCCAGTAAGTCCCACAGGTGAACAGATGCTTGCTCATACTGCTCATTCAACCTTAAAAAAAAATAATTAGTAAGGGTTAATTTCTTACCAAGTATTTAAATTACCACAGTACAAATATGTCCTTAACTGACTGACAATTACAAAAAGAAGTACTTTACTGCAAGCCTACCTCATGTTCATGTCTCGTTCAGGGTAAACTAGCTTGTAAAACTCATCCAGCATTGTCAGTTCCTCCTCTGTCAGTACTGGCACTCCATTTGATCCTTGTTTCAAGTCGTTGCGGACTTCATCATCACCCAACTTGTCCAAAATAAACTGTAGCTCTAGCACAGTCTTTAAACGCTTCTGCTCAGCTTCTTCTCTCATCAGTTGCTCCCTGCGAGCTGTCTTTTTAATTGTTTTCTGGATCTGTTTAAAATGAAAAGAAATTTTAAATTGCTTAGATTCTGTAGCGAACTCAGGGGAAAAAAGATAGATTTGAAATGTCTTTTATTGATGAGATGGATGTTGGTGTTGAACTGTCTCAATGTAATATTACAGCAGAATAACCCATGAAATTTGAAGAATACGCAGAGTCAAAACCCTGCAAAGTAAGACAAACTTTAAAATCAATGCCACAAACCTTAGATCAAATTAAATCTTGATCACGTTCTTACTTGAAGCCTGTACTTCATGGCTTACAAGCAGTTAAGCAGCTACAGTTACCACGTCTAAAGCTTCAGACACAAATGTGCTATTTCAAATAAGGTCAGCTTGCTATTATCTGCTTCCTTTATGAATTACTGTGTAAACTCTAAGTGATTTTGATCTAGGTGAAAGTGCAAAAATGTAAAAAATTAACTACCTTTTAAACATCGTGGCTCTTTACACCTTCTGGCTTCCATAACTCAAGGGGGACTTAGAGCAATTAGAAAAGGTCTACAGAGAAGGGCAAATCATATGATTAAGGGGAAAGAACAGTTGCCTTCTGAGCAGAGCCTAAGACTTGGGTTCTTCAATTTGAAGGAGTAAGGGTGGCCTTTCATAAAGGCCACAAAGGCCAGCAGATAACATGAACAGAGCGGTTATTCACCATATCCCATGATAGCAGGAGGCATTTATTGAAACTAGTAGGAAATCAGGTTAAAACAGATAACCAAAACAAAAGTATTCTTGTTTCTTACACACCCTGGCAGGGAACTCACAGAATATTTTGCAATGAAAGGCTGAGAAGATAGACAGTATGTTTGAGGGGGAATAGATGGCAGATAATCATCAGCCTTGTACTCTACGTAGTGCCTTCTACAACTGCTGTCATAATGCTGGTCTGAACCTACAGGATGTTTCTTCCATTCTTATTTTTAATCCAAGCATCTAGCACCCAAAATTCAGCTTGCTCACTTTCTAACTATACAAATCTTTAATCTTCTTTTTCAAAAAATTTAACTTGTTACAGCAACTTTCTCCGTCTGAAGCATCTAAACTTTGATTTTTTTTTTTAAATCAAAGACATATCTTAACATCAACTGTGTGATTACTAACTCCAGTCAGGAAAAATTGCTACCAAGTTTGAAAGCCGAGCACCAATTTATCGCTCCTGGATTCACTCGATTCTTTTAGCAGTCAGCTGACTGGGAAAATATCGTTCAAAGAAAGTTCTTCATTACTAATATTCCATAAACATACATGGAATCCTGACGCAAGAAAAGCAAAGGAACACCTTGGCTTAGAAGCCTAGAAACTTAACAGCCACACAGGATGTGGAAAGCCATTTATAATGTGAGGATGCTGACGCCCTTCAAATTATCACATAGTCTGTTCACAAACTTAATACACTATTTAGACCAGTCTGCTGCACTAACATCAACTACACAATGAATTCTACCAATGTTGCTACTCTTTCCAAACTCTTCCAAACTCCAAACTGCATTTAGAATCTTCCAGTCCTGTAGAATGGGTTACGCTTTCAGTTTGCCCCAGAATTAATTCTTCCTTGCAATAATACTGCACAGGTCTAAAGTGCAGCTTTTTGTTTGCAGCTCTTGGCACGAGAAACAAAGCAAAGCTGCTTATATAAGCGGAACTGTCTGTTAGAGTTTTAGAACTTATTCTTGATTCCACTGTTATTTTACATCCTTGATAGAACACCAACCCAAACATTACCTGGTATTACTAGTATTTAGTTAACATATCCTTTATGAAAATAGTATTAATCTTGTCCCATATTGCAGTTTCAGACCATATTTGCAATTAAAAACACAGAAAGAATCCTGAAAAATGAACCACAATGTTTTCAGTTGCTGAGATTTCATATCCTATGGCAACATTAAGAACTGAAAACCCTCAGCCACTTGCCAAAGAAAGAAGCAGGACTGTGAAATCTCCATTTTCTTTTAAGAAAATTTTACTACTGGCAGTAAGTGGCTGGTTATAATGTTGCATGACAGGCCTGTTTTGCCATCACACTGTTTTCAACAGTTGTGTTTTGTCAGAAAGTTACATTATTTTTGTTCCCATACATTTATGCAGTCCATCAGGAAAATAGTTTTGATGTAGTCTTCAGAAAACCTGACACAAACTAGTACAGAGAGCAAAAGAAAAGAGACAAACATACAAGACATCACGAGCATTTCATCTCTGCATCTAGTATTAGCTAAAGACAGTTCAAAGCCTAAGTGTTTGGTATTGCAGTCAATAGCCCACATTGCACCACTTGCTCTTTACTTACATCCTGGCTCAGAGCCATAAAACTCCTCTGCAGTTCTTTAGCAAATTCCAGATTATTTGTCACTTCCTGGTATTTTGACACCGCATCCTTAAAAAAAAAGAAAACACAAAAGTAAACCATCACAAATAGAACAAAATACATACTTCCAACAAAAAAGTTCCCACATTTTCAGTTCCTAAGCGAGACACAGCATCCCTGAAGGGGACTGCCTGCAACAACGTTAAGTCAAATCTTGATTTTCACTGGCCAAAATATTGAGAAGACTTGTGTATGTCTTTGGGGCCTCTAATTTCTTAGATAAATATGCTAAAACATATGCCTATATATGCTCACATGCATGACATACTAGTTCAATGTTTGGCTTTAGCCAGTTTCTGACAAAAACTAACTGGCAGGCCGGGGCAATGGGGGAGAAGAGTAATCTGGCAACTCAGAACTGCTCAAGAGATAAATGTGTGAGAATTGACGCATTGTTACCTTGAGTCAGAGCCAAAAATCAAAACGCTATACAGACCATAATGTTCTCTTTTCCAGAAATCTGTATCATTTGCTATTTTCTTAACTCTAATATTCTGATTCGCACCAAAGCAATCCAAACTCCCTAACCCAACTTTGCAGTACTGAGAAATTACAGAGTCAGCACAGGGGAAAAAAAAAAAAAAAACCAACAACTGAGACATTTACACTCCTGCTGTGACAAAATTAATAATGGATATGTTCTTGGTAAGAACAATTGAGCCAAAGATAAGGTAAGGTCCTACTTTTCTTTGAAAAGCAAGGAACATGAACTGTATGTGCCTTTTTTTCCCCCTTAAGGATTTCTGTTTGTAATATAGCTAAGATACACATATACACTAGATGTTCTACAAAATTCATCATTCTTAGCTGATTTGTAGAAGCAGAAGACAGAAGTGATAATAACAAATACTTTCGGTATTTCTCCAACCAAAAAAGATTTTTATCTTTATGAAGTGTGGTAGTCAAGCTGTGGTCTTCACAAAACTGAATTCCTAAGTTCCCTCCTCAACATGAGGTTTCAGTTCTCTTCCTTGCTCAAATAGAAAACTTCTCATGGTTTATTTTCAAAATATGCCATTAAAAAATAAAAATCTACAGATCAGTGATATTTCAGTTTTTGGCTGTCACAGAAGAACCAGAGAGAAGCCTAGACAGATTAAAAGACCACGTGGACCAAGGGAAGCAGCTAATTCTCTTAATTGTCAACAGCTGCAATAGTTGCAGGGTACATTTTCTTTTCCTTCACTTTTTTCAATGTTAAAAATCATCATCAAAATGTTGTTGATTACTGAGCATCTGGTAATCTCTCTGAGTATCAATATGCATGTTTGCACCATACAACTGAATTTAATTTGATACTTGCTTTACATTTACCACAACTGGAAAACTGCTGTTGAGTCAGGCTCTACAATAACCTACTTGAAGTACCAGCCCAAACAAGGAGAGAGGCAGCATCCATCCAGTAAGCCCAGCTTATCTAGAGCGTCACATCTGCTGCACTGACAGCTGTGCTATACACATGGATGCAGCTTATTTTCAGAGCCCTCCAAAACTTGGTCTAAGCTACATCCCTAACTAGACCGCACAGTATTTACAAGCTACCAAGTGACTAAGCTCCTGAAGATCTCCCTGGGCACATTTTCTGCAAAGAGAAGGATGATGTCCAGAGAACCTCTAAGGTATCATTTAGTTCTTTCAACAGTCCTAGGTTATAACACATGCCAGTTTTCACCACAGCTTATTTACAACCTAACCTCAACAAACAAAGCATTACAACATATTCATCTACCCATTCCTTCAGTTTCTGATTAACAGAAAAAATGAGATGTTCTAGGTAACAAAAAACTGAGGCCAAGCCAGAGCTCAGAAAAATCTAGCTTTTAACAAGGGGAAAGAGGAACTGAAATTCATCCCTTCCTTCCCCACAAAGATCACAAAACAATTTAACAGAGATCTGGTTAGTATTTTTTTTTCATTTTACCAGTTGATCTTGATTCAGACGTTCTCCTTTGTTCATTCGTTCCTGGTAATCATCAAGTTTGCTCTGAAATGAAAGAAAAATGCTGTTATGAAGAGCCAAAATCAGGTTACTGCTTTTTTCTACTTGTGCTAACAAAATTAGGTACCGTAATATTGCAGTCAACACAGACTGTAATGCATTACACAAGCATGCAACTGTTATGTAGAAATAGCACCCAAGAAAATTTGTCTTCTGGGTTAAAAAAAATGTAAATATTTCCCTAACAGACAAATATTTTAATGTTATTTAGCTACTACAATACATCTTCACAAGTAGTCTTAATTTCAGAGGAAATATACATTCCTCTTAATGGGGAGAGTGCTCTCAATGCACATTTCCTTCAGTCCAAACAACAGAGCTGAACTCAGTTCTGAGTCAGAGCTTATTTCTACTGTACCACTACAATACCAAAAACATGACTGTAAAAAAACACTGTCAATGCTAATAAGATTCAGAACTGTAATTCTTTGTACTTGCATCAGTTGAGATAGTTTTAAAGAATATAAAACAGTTTCTAATCCTTTGTGCAAGAATGCCCACCAACACAATACATATTAATAGCTCTAAAATATTTTTGTTCAAGAGCACTAAGATTTCTTTTTCATGGGGAGAACCTGAAAAAGGAATCATTAGGTTAATTTTCAGCAGGAACAGTTCTCTAATCTGCCTAAATGCAAAACCATGCAAAACACTGACATTAGCCAAAAGCAGGCAAAACCTATGCATGCCAGAAGCTAGAAAGAACCTACAGGTTAAGTAGAAAGTCTGTAAGAATAACATAACTAACTATAAAGCTCTAAGCTTTCACCATTTCTGTATTATCACATATGCTTGTATTTTTTATGAAATCTACCCTGGTCTTATTAAAAAAGCCATTAAAATGAATCCTTAACAATTATATTCCCCATCTCAATCTAGCACAACAACATGAAAAGGAAAGCAAACAGAAAGACTGAATTAATTTTGAACACAAAATAATTAAAGTCCTGATGCAACCACTGTTTCAGAGTTTATAGTTACCACAGAACGACAGGGGGTTTGCTGGTGGTGGGTTTTGGGGTTTTTTTTACTACTTCTGTTTCAGGACATTTAATTTAAAATATTTTACTGATATTTTTCTAGCTAATTCAACTTCTATGCTCAATTTCAGGCATTCTGCAAAGATCAAAGTCTGTAAGACAGTTTAACAAGAAAGCTTCTCTTACAAAGTATCTGATGCCCAGTATCACTTACTGGAACACGTACCACCCTTATGAGACTCGGTCCTTTCAATGTCACATAGCACCAACACTATTTTTTTGACAATCCTACAGGTTAGATTTAACATTTAGCTACTTCATATTTGAGTGTATCAGAGCCAGTAACGGCTTAGGAGAAGTCAAAGAAGAACTTCCTAAGCTCCAAAAATATATTACTGGGAATTTCATGCTGGGGAAGGACACTAGCAGAGTAATAGTTGTCAAATGCAGCAGCCACAGTTGGCACTATATAAAAAAAAAAATACACCTGAAAAGCATTTGGCATATTGGAAACCTACTGCAACAGGAAATAAGGTCATTTTACTCCTATACATACGTATTTTAGAATAGGTAAGGACATGGGTGGACAATCACAAAAGTAGTTTTCGTGATTTAAGAGATCACAGCTGAGCTGTGAAGTCTAAAAGGGAGGGTAAAGAGCTCAAACACTGCAGTGCCCCAGTGCGAAGCCAGCCAGGTTAACTGGAGCCTCTGCTGCTTAAGGTAGTTTAAATCCTACAATGAACTGGCTTTGCAGACAATTTTTTAAAAGTTCCTGCTTGCTCAAGCCACTTACTCCCATGCTGCAGATTACAATTCCCTTGGTCACACTGATGCAATTGTTTGTGAGGCCGCACAGTAATGCTAATATGACACAGTTTAAACAGTGCCTACAAAAATGCATTTTAAAAAAACCACCAATTTCTGTGATGCCATTTCCAACAAAAACCCAGAAACAATAACATCAGTAAACCAAACAGGACAGAACATCAAATTCTAGGAGAACATTACTTAGATCAATTTTGTTGAAGAAACACGTATTGCGAAATTATGCTGCAAAACACTCACATAATCCATTTTGGTGGCTAAGGGCATAAGGGAGGGAAGAGACAAAAATATCCTAAATAACTACAACTATTTCTGCATAATTTTTCCATGCAGCCTTACTTCACCATGGTTGTTATCTTCAGATTAAGCATATTGCAGTAATATATTCAAACAGTGAATTAGTTTTTCTTAAATGGTCAAATATTCTTAGGTCTAATGTAAATGCTTTGCTCATTTTTATTCAGCAATTTATCAACTAAAAACCAAAGGGTCATATGTCTATTTCTAACCATTAGGAATAGAAGAAAAGTTACTTCTCACTTCTTCTTCCTTAATAACATCCATACCAGAAAGGTGAAAGCAAAAAAAACCAACCCCTTTCAGCTGCAATGCAGAGGACAAGCAGATATGTATTTAGTTACATGCTATCACAAAGATTCCGAATGCCAAGCAAGCGTTTTTCTCTCATCCCAAAGACACTGTAAAATCCAAATGCTGCATTAGACAAAAATATTAAGGAAGCAAAATTCTTTCTTTTCAATCTGTACCATCAACTAGTAGCAATCTAACAGCAGCATTAGTGCTGTAAAATAACTGCAGTAAAATTCCTGCTTAGCAACCTACTGCAGTGTCTGCAAGAAGTAAAGATCTTCTTAATTTTACCCGCCCTTATACAACTTCATCCTCACTCATCATGGATATACATCTTGAAGTATAAAAGCCAGGCCAGCAGAAAAAAAACATGCAACAATGAAGTGGCAAAGCAAGCACACAAATTGTCTATTAAACAGCTCATGAGTCAGCAGACCCCAGCTCTGCAGACAGCAAGCCACTGTGCTTCAGCTCTTTTTCCACCGAGATACCTGAAGTATTTTGGAGTTCCCTAGGAGAAAAGCACTATACACAGGCTACTGGGGGGAGACAGGGAGAAGGTGGCATTGTTCATTGCTTAAATATGCCCTAGATTTTATTTCGATAGGAATCCGAAATTGAGTTACTTTATGGTAACAGATACCTTCCCCTCACACTCAAATTCTCATTACCATCTCTGAATTGCCTCAAAAACGCCATCCCAAAGTGAAAAAAAAAAAAAACCCCACACAGTTACATGACATTAGCTTCAAAAACAATATCGGTTTTAAAATGCCTGACCACTCAGCTGTGCTGTTACAGTCATTTACAGTGCTGTGCTATGAACTGGATCACTGGAATGATCTGATTAAAAATAACCCTTAAAAAAGGGGGCCAGGAGCAGGAGGGAGGTGCTATATTTAACCAGATAATTTCAATGGTATGTTTTATACCAGTTACAGAGGCACAAGTGTATATGACAAGCCGCAAGGTGGAAGGGGAGAGGGTAACCTCTTCAACCAGCTGAAGTGAACATTTTGTACTGCACACTTCACTACAGGCAAAAAAAAGACGGAGGAGACTACTGCAAGTCTGTTTTCTGAGATCTTTCAAAAAACACGTGTATTTTTTTTAACAGCATTAAGCAATTAAGATAATTCAAAATTTAAAATAGCTGCATTATACACTTCCTGCTAAAGCAAAAGAAAAGCCAAGCTAGAAAACAGAAGTTTAACCTGTTTTACATTTGTACATTGTAATCTATTCACCCTCCATCATCTCCACGCTCATTCATCAGTTTAATTTCTCAGCAAAGACTGACCAGAAATTACTAAAAAAATAAAAATCAAAAAATCAAAAACCAAAACCCACCAGTCTCCCCATTTTCTCAGAAAAATAGGCAGAAAAAAAAATATCAAAAAGGTAAAACACTTAAACTGTATCAGGAATGAAATGTGGATGTTCAGAACATCTCAGAAAAACCTCACAGTTCTCATGTTCACTGTCAGGGTTCACTTCCTCTCCTATCTACATACCTAACAGGTCCCAAGAAACTGTTTCAGTCCTGAGTTACAACCAAGAACACGTAACAAAGCAGTTACATCAATGCTCTAGAACACAAAACACTTACAGGTCTTCTGTTTAAGCTGAATTAATTTTTAAAATAACAACTGTAAATATTCTTGCGGGTTTTCCCCCAAAAGTCTGTAAGTTTGACAGTTTAGAAAAAAATATCTTTATTAGTTTTTAAGCAAGTGATAAAGACATACCGATTCTGAGACTGCAATCTCACAACCATCTTACCTCAGAGGACACTGATCACAAAGGGGTATTCTGCTCCCCACACGCCAGCAGGGACAGCCATATGGCCAGGCTGACAGCTGGGGCAGGAGCCTGATCCCATCAAACACTCAGCCACAGAGATACGGGACCCACTCCTTCCCAAAGAAACACAGAACCCACGGGTGTGTGCAACCTTCACAGTGTACACCTTTTAAACTCAGATGCGTCAACTAGAGAGAAAAAAACTGCTTCTTCCGTAAGCTGGACTAAGTTAAGCCACAGACGAGTGTAACTCCTAAAAGTTTTGGTGGCTGCATATATATGTTCTCTTTCCAAACCACCATACATTATTTCCTAAAGAAACACTATGAATCTACAGGGAAGTTGACTACACTGAGAGAGACCTAGATTTTGTTCTACACATCATTAACGTTCAAAGTGAGTTAACTTCCCCAACAGCAAGTGAATTCTAGAACATAAAGTGGGTTCTCCCAACACATTCTGCAAATCTTTCTCTTCTGAAAGAACAGGAAAAGCATCAACCAAACATCAAAACAGCATCTGAAAAAACTTAAATAACTAGAAGATCTTTCACAGCTCATAGGAGTCATCACGTATCTAGTTAACAGAAATTCCTATGAGAAATAATCCCTACGCTACATAAAAGTTAAAAACAAAACAGAGCAAGATGAAACCAGAATCACAGAATGGTAGGATTGGAAGGGACCTCTGGAGATCATCCAGTCCCACCCCCTGCCAGAGCAGGGTCACCCAGAGCAGGTGGCACAGGAACATGTCCAGGCGGGGTTGGAATGTCTCCAGAGACAGAGACTCCACCACCTCTCTGGGCAGCCTGTGCCAGGGCTCTGCCACCCTCAGGGTAAAGAAGTTCCTCCTCATGTTTAGGTGGAACTTCCTATGCTCAAGTTTGTGCCCGCTACCTCTTGTCCTGTCCCCGGGCACCACTGAAAAGAGCCTGGTCCCATCCTCCTGACACCCACCCTTTCAGTATTTATAAGTGTTGATAAGGTCCCCCCTCAGTTGTCTTTTTTCCAGACTGAAGAGACCCAAATCCCCCAGCCTTTCTTCATAAGAGAGATGTTCCAGTCCCCTCAGCATCTTGGTAGCCCTTTGCTGTCCCCTCTCCAGCAGTTCCCTGTCCTTATGGAACCGGGGAGCCCAGAACTGGACACAGAACTCCAGGTGCGGCCTCCCCAGGGCAGAGCAGAGAGGGAGGATGACCTCCCTCCACCTGCTGGCCACACTCTTCTTGATGCACCCCAGGATGCCATTGGCCTTCCTGGCCACAAGGGCCCATTGCTGACTCATGGTCATCCTGTTGTCCCCCAGGACTCCCAGGTCCCTTCCCACCAAGCTGCTCTCCAGCAGGTCACCCCCAACCTGTACTGGTGCATGGGGTTATTCCTCCCCAGGTGCAGCACCCTGCACTTGCCCTTGTTGAATTTCATAAGGTTTCTCTCTGCCCAAATCTCCAGCCTGTCCAGGTCTCTCTGTATGGCAGCACAGCGTTCCGGTGTGTCAGTCACCCCCCCCAGCTTTGTGTCATCGGCAAATTTGCTGAGGGTGCACTCTATCCAGCCATTGATGAATATATTGAAAGTACCAAACACCAATAACGTCACAGATAAACCTGCTTGGTTTTTAAAGATACAAAGCTGAGTTATCCAAAACTGCTATCAAAAGAGGTTTTAAAGAAAGAGTTGGGCTTTCAATACACAGTTTCAAATGAATTCTACAATTTCTTGGTTTCAAAATCACGTTTTATCTCCAAAGATAAATTTGAAACCAAACTTCATACGGAGAGTTTCTGGAGAGACACTCACAAGCCTTGAACATCCAAGCGGCCCAAATAATGGTGCAAAAGCACTTAAGAGCGCTGCTACTGACGGGCAACTTAGAAGCATGGTGCTTCCCTGCTACCATTAGCTGCGCCTACCAGAACAGAAATCTGACCTCAGCTCTTACTATAGGTTTGTAACTGTCTCCCCTATGGGAAATCCAACACAATACTGAACCAACTCAGATTAACTTGACACATCCATCTACTGCTCCAGTGAAAATTCTTGTGCAATAATGACAGAGGCACTTTTTAATTATTCCTTTTTCAACCCCATCAGGATCACACTTATTTGAAAATTCAGAGATGGGCTGATAAAGCCACAGCATCTAAGCTACCAGTCATAGCTAAAACGTGCCATCTTTTTAACTCTGTAACACCAAGCTCAAGCTATGTCAAGTAGTTTAAGCTAACATGCTTACTTCATCTTTACAGTTGTCCATGAATAATAATCTTTGTGACCACCTGCCCATACCTTAAACCATGTTGGCAAATGAGAAATTTTGTCCCTCTTACAGAACATTTGGTTTTAAAAGCTGTTTTTACATAGCTTATGCTATATTACACAAGTTGAAAGCAAAAATAGCTTTGCTTTTTGCAGTCATTGGATCAAGACATGAGTTCGATCTAGATTCAATTGGCTTAATTTAGAGAAGTTTTTCCCTCTAAAAAACAAAAAGCAGAAGAGGTAGGGAGAAGGAAATGCAGGTCTTACTGAAGCATTTTCTCCCAGGGAACCTGGAGAGCTAGTAAGATTCTAACCTCAGGTGCTCAACAAAACCTAGAGGAGTTCATGCAACTTTTAAATTAAGTCATTTTGTCAACATATACTCAAGTCTCTCTGAAGGTCTTGTAGAGAAAATACCTTCAGTCACCCCCTCCCGTGCACAAATATCTAGTCATCTAAGAACAGAGGAAGAAAACAAGATAGCATTCCTATAATTTCCAAATATAAAGAGATGAAGAGAACACAGACATTTTCAGGCCATGTTTTCACATTTATGAACAGCAATTCAAATTATCCTAGTCCCTTTTAATACAATACATTATTCTTTCAAATAATGAGGTCACTTTCAGTAACAGAAAATGAAAGCATAACCAAGAATCTAATACCTCTAGTTTATACAAAAACATTTAAAATAGTGTAATACTAAACACTACATATTTTGATTTGAAATTGTGTGCTGTATTTTGATGGCCACATCATTTTATCCTCAGAGTTTAGAAGGAAACGTGACACTAAATAATTAACTTCAAAAACTAATTTCGTCATAAAAAATGACCTTTCAACTAAAAGCTGCACATATCATTTAAAACCTAAGATGGTACCTCTTTATGGAGCAGTTACTTTTCATCCTTCAAAAGCATGTGTCTAAGTCAAGAATATTTTTGTATTTGTTCTCAAATACAAAGCTCTCAAAATCATCTCTGCCGGCCCTCATTATCAGCTGCTGACAAAGAAAGGATTAAATGTCCAACTAAGCACAAATTTTCAGTGAAATTTACTGGATTTTTCACCCAATCCTGCCTGTGCAGTATCCAGTACAATTTTACTTTCTGGATAATTAAAAAAAAATAATTCTCATCAAAAGATTCAAAATACAGGAAAAATCCATGAATTTGTGTACTTAAGTAAATTTACCAAGTAATAAAATAAAAATACCAATGTCTAAGTGTACAATAAGCTTTGTTTTCAGGACCTAATGTTCTCTTTATTAAAGAATGTAGATTAACTAAAGAACTGTTGATTCCCCCAAGGCAGAGGCTTGAGACCACAAATTCTGCTTTCACACACCAACGACATATCATGACTTCTGTTACATTTACCTGAGAGTCCTACTTCAGTTAAGTTTCACAACTTCTTCAGCCCATTGCAACTTACATAAAGTTTGAACTTTTAATTCATCTGTGTCAGAACCCACCTAGCTTTTCTTCTTCAAGAGCTAGCCTTTGCCTTTTCTTTTTTAAGCCCATGCTGCCTAGCACTGAATAACCTCAAAAAGAGATGCCCTAAGTAACTTTAATGGAAGATCTTTCAATACAAGCCATTTCCAGAAAAAAAGGCACTTTGTCCCGTTTTCACTTGCCATGACACCAATTACAAAAAGTCATGACAGCAGCCACAGATATACACACAAAAAAAACCCCCAAACCCCAAAACCTAGGGCCTTCTTGAGAGCAGCACCACCAATTTTCACTCTATTCTGTCCCCCATAACTTAAGATTCTATGAAAGTTGACCAAAAGTCCGAATAGAATAGAATGGCTAAGTCAAGTGTAAATTAGGCATAAATTATTTATTTTAAAAGGTAAATAAAAACGCTACTAGAAAGGAAAGCTGACCTGCACACCAGCAGGAGTCTGCTTATCCTCTTTATTACTTCAAAGTACAGAACAGATCAGAAGAATGTCCACCTGCTAATTCTAGTTTTTATAATATGCATTTTGGACATCATACAAAATACTTTTAGAGGATTTTTGTGTATGCTAGATACAACAATCATATCAAACCATTCTATTTTACTGAAACAACTAGAGACGAACACAAAGATCTGCATTCTACTCAAATCAATGACCAGTGCTCTTGTGTGTGTGCACATTTGTACATATTGATGACAAGTTTCAGACATTTTGTCCCATCTATACACAACAGCATTCAGACAAGGATCAATGAAAGATCCTCCAATTATAAAACTTATTTTAAAAGCTCCTGGCTTGCTGCTTTTTGTCATTTCATTTAAAAAAAAAAAAAACAGAAAAACCCAACACTCGTTTTTTAAGTGGGAAACTACACTTTGCACATATTCTCAGGTAATGCACAGCGTGTTTCACTTGCAGCTCACCTGTACAGACTAATTTACTGCTAATAGATCCACCTCCTGCAAATATAGAATACTAGACTACTACGATCTGAAGTCGCAGTTAAAAAAAATGAAGAGTAATTGTGCTTATTGACTTCCGAGAGCAAGAAGAGATTTAGAGCTTCAACACAGGCATAAAATTATTTTTTAGTATTCCTTAATTTTAGTTTAGTAGTCTAGTGTTTTAAAGCAAGTCTTTAGGCTATATGTACGTTAGTATTTTTCTGAGGGACACCTCATACTCTGCAGGTTGGAAAGCCCTCTGAGGCTCATTTAATCTAGCAACACAGAGCACTGACTGGGTGCCACACAAACCGTACGCAACCACAACACCCTTTTTTCCCCTCTTCTGTCACAACTCGAACCGTCCAAGGACCACGGGATTTAGCAGCTTGCTATTTCTAAAAATAACTCCTTAAAGGCCGCTTCCAGCTGACCTAAGACTCCCAAAGAGGGGGAGGTGAACTTAAGGCGATGAAAAAGGAGAGATGAGGAAGCCCTGGGTGGGGTGGCCGGCGGCCCCCGGCTTTGTGCGGGCTGCTGGCACAATGCAGTTCCGCCGGAGAGGCTGGGGCTGCCTCCGCCGCCGCCATGTTAGCTCCCGCCTCCATGTGCACGGGCTCTGAGGGGACCCCGCCGCCCCTCAGCCTCTCCCCCCGCCTCAGCTCACCCCTCCGGGGCAGGGAAGGGGGAACGTTCCCGCGGTGGGGTTTGGTGGGGGGCGGAAGGAGGCAAATGAGAGAGCCGTTCCCCGCGGCGAGACGAGAGCCGGGCTGGGCAAGGCCCCGCCGAGGGAAACAAAAGGCGGAAGGGGGGGGGGGGGGGGAGAGAGGGAGCCGCGCCGCCGAGGGGGTCTCGCCGAGCCTGGAGGGGGGCGTGGGCTGCGGGGCTGGAGGGGGGTGGCAGCCACGACCCCTCCGGCCTCTGCCCTCCGACGGTGCTGCAGCGGGGGGGGAGGGGGACGCGACCGGCTGGCTCCCGGGGCGGCGGGAGAGGGCGACCGACGTAAGGGGCCAGGGGACCCCCGAAAGGGGAAGGGGAAAGGCCGGCAGAGAGCCGTTCGCCCTTCTGGAACCTTCCAGCGGGCGGCCCCTGGGGGCGACGGGGGGAACAACCCGCGCAAGGCCGCAGGCTCCCTCACCCAGGGAACAGGAGGGCACGGCCGAGGGGACCGGCCGCCGCCTGGCCGGCACAAGGAAGAGGAAAGAAATTAAGATGGGGGCGGTTCAACGTCCCCTCGGGCGGCCTGACGCCGGGGGTAAGGCTGGCCAGAAAGCGGGGGTCTCCCGGGGTGAGGGTGGGCGACCGAGGGGTCCGGGGCCGAGCCTCGGGGCCGGGGAGGGGGGGACCGGTCATCCCGCGTCCGCCGGGGAGAGGAGAGCGCACCTTTTTCTTTTCCAGGTTGCGCAGCTTTTTGTCGATCACGCCCAGGATCTGCTTCATGGCCTCGGTTTGCACCGAGGTGATGCTGCCGCCCGATGCCTGGGGGGCGGCCGCCGCTGCCGCCGGGACTGCCTCACCGCCCGGGCCCGCTTTCCCGCTGCTGCTGCTCGCCATAGTGCTGTTGGTAGCCGAGGGCATCTCTGTGTGAGACGGGAAAGACAGAGAGACGCAAGGAGGAGAGAGCGAGGGCGCGTTACGGGGGAACGGGCCGCCGGAGGGGACACGCGGGAGGGCGGGCGCGCGCGCACACACGGCCGCTTCCCCACGCCCAGGCCCCGCGCGCGCGCACACCAACGCGCGCCCCCGCGCGTGCCGCACCTGCCGGCGCGCGCCCGCCCACCCACCCACCCACCCAATTAGACCGTGGGGTCGTCACGTGAGCGGGCAGCCTCGCGCCGCGCACCGCCAACGGTCATTCCCCTCAGCTCGGACCCGCCGGTGTCCGGAGGGGCCGCGCCACCCTCCTCACCGTGAGTGGCCCGGGAGAACCGGGAGGAGGGCCGGGGGGGGGGGAGGAACTTAGCGCGCCGCGCTGCCGCTGTAGGAATGGCCGCCTCAGCCAACTACCGGCTCCGCCGCCCGCGCTGCGCCCGCTACCGCCGCGCTGCTGAGGGGAGAGAGCGGCGGCGCGCACGCCCAGCGCGTAAGGCGAGGCGGGCGCGGGAGCGAGCAGCGCGGGGTCCTGACAGCTGGCCGGTGCCCGCGGAGAATGCCTGAGCCCGCCTGCCGGCGCGCTTTGGGCTCCTCTCGGGCGGGTCTTTCAGGCGGCAGGCGGGGCGCCTAAGCGCCAGACACAATAGGCGGGCGGGGCTGTTCGCCTCAGGACTCCGCCCGCAGGTGGTGAGGCGGTTCCTTCGGGCCCGCCGGCCCGCACCGGGCTGGGACCCACTGTGGGGCTGGCCCTGCCTTCCCTCCTGTGCCCCCACTGGGTTATGCCTCCTGTGAGACCGACCGACCGACCGACCGACCGGCGGCGTCGGGCTGGTGGTGGGCGCCCCTGAGGAGCGGGGCGCTGCTGGGCTCTGCCTCGCTGAGGCGACGGGACGCGGGGGGAGTCGCCCCGGAGCCGGGCCCGTCGCACCGCTCCCGGCAGAAGCAGGACTTCAAAACATGTTTTCTCTCTATTCATGCCTTTAAGGCACGTCCCTAAAACTGTGGGAGGGTTCCGGAGAGGTGACATGCCACGCGTGTAATTGGGCCTTAATAACTGCGTTTCAGTCACTGGAAACGGTTGCCTCATTTGTCTTTCATACAGCGATTTGCGTTAGAGGTACCTGCATTTGTCTCCGAATACAACCCGTGAAGACTACACAACATCGCTTAGTTTAGTTCTACACGTTTTTGTGACCCAAAGCTGCACTGCGTCTAGCTAGCACTTGCTGAACGTTTACTTCTATGCTGACAACAAATAACATTTGTTAACTTAAAGACATTGTACTGAAATAGCAGGTTTTCTGTGAAGTAAAGGAAATTTTTGAGTGCATACTATGCCTTTTTAGTGAAGTACAGCTTGGAAATGAAATGTCACTGCCTTCAGCGGGCTAGGGAGCTAGCATTGGAAAGGGTTTGGTATTTATTCAGTTGTCTTTCTGGAATTAATGGATGGAAGAGTTCTGGAAGATAAGGCCGTGGAAATTCAATTCCCAGTAACTGCAAATTGGAGATGGTATTTTTAGTTGTAATACCAGTTTAAAATTATATTTTTACGATTGTTTTTTAAAGCTGCGGTTTTCGTGGATCTCTATAATCACGGATCCACACAATCAATTACAGTAACACAAGGAAAAGTGCAGTTTCTTGAATAACTGGGCGAACCTAATGATTCTCCACCACCAAAATAGAGGTGTCTCATCACCCTTCCTCACCAAACCACTGCACACAATTGCACAGTCCTTGCCGCTGGTTCCATTCTGATTCTTGCTTCCCATGAGTTAATTCCAGTTGATAATCCAGCAAGAAACTGTGTTCTTTGACCTCACGCTCTAGAAGTTAGCTTTCATCAGATTTTTTTTTCTTCATTCCATCTATACATCTTGCTTCCTATACTTTTCATGTATGCCTTCATTTTCCGTAGCAGCTCAATGCGTTATCACTTTGTATTAGATTATTTGCTTTCCAAATCACCTCTTTTTGCATAACAGGTTATAAAATAAATCGCCCAACCCAATTATTTCAGTTGAATAAATGAAGTATAAAAGAAATATCTTCAAATATTGAAAGTCCGTTTCTTTTCACTACTCCCCAAAGATTTTTTTTTAAATATAATTACAATATTTAATTTTCATGCATTTACTTCTCTAAGCCCCTCACACAGGCGTTGAAATGTCCTTTTTCCCAAATCAAATGTGGTTTCTTCGTGAACATGCGAAGCAGATTGAGGCTTTGTGACCACAATATATGATGCTTTAAAATAATATGAAATTGTTTCATCCATTCCTATTCATTTCTCCTTTTTCTTACATTGCCGTTGCAACCCTGCATAAACTCTGGGCACTCAACAGTTTAGGCAAGTGTTTCAGCTAAGATGTAGGATCTTAATGTAGTTTGTACTCAAAACCGGTATTGCTGAGAAACTAAAAAAAAAAAAAAAGTGGAATAAAAGGGAAATCAGAGCTGATAGGAGAAGTTGTAGCAATAAATTAAGAATACATTTTGGACCAGAATAAAGCCCTGATCTTGATACTTATTCTTCATGGGACAGCATAACACAAAATAGCAAACGTTCATGGTCTCAAAAAAAAAAAAAAATACTGCTTCTGAGAGCAGTTATTACTTGGGATTACGTGAGCAATAATTACATGACAATTACTGCATCAAAGCTCTTCATAATTACACTGGAAGCTGGTTTGGTTAGCCAAAAATGGGATTGAGACTACTGCTATATTTACATGCTAAAGCATAAGTAACTATAAGCAAAACATTAAGTACTTGCCTTACACAGGGGCTGCAAAAGGAGGACTTTTCATATTGTACTTTAAAAGAAGACTTGTTAATTTAGCCTTAGTAAATTCATGTAACAGATTCTTACCATAACACAGCAACTTTATACCAAAAATACCTGTCACTGTTGTATTATAGCATAATTCACTGTCAGTACTATGCTGCAATTGCTCTGCGTCGGCTCCGTACCAGATTTCCGGACCGTTCCGCAGTCTCTTGGAGCAGCCCGGGAACAGCTGAAGTACATGTGGTTACCTAGTCTGCGCTGACTTTAGAAGTAAAACTTCCATACTTCCAAAATTCACTCAAAAATAACTTTCCCACCAACAAACTGTACTGCATGGTCAATCTCAACTCTTAAAATATCTCTTAATACTTAACGTGCTCATAATTTTAGGCAGATCATGCTGTCATATATTCATCTACCTCTTTCATACCTTTCCTCAAAAAACAGTGACCACAAATGCGCCGTACTTCTGTGCCAACACTATCGATCATCAATGCCTGACAGTGAAAACCCTACATACGAATTCCCCACCTTCAAAGAGGAGTTGAGACCTCATCCTCTTTACTTTAAGGAAGTGTTGAACCACTTCTGATATGTGAGTAAGCTTTATCCTGGCAACCTCTAGCATGACAAACTTGTAATTAGCATGTAGGTCCCAACTTTTAGATTTCTGAGAGGTAAGTACCCCCTTAGTTACCACGTGTGGTATGATCTCCCTGTAAATCTGGATTCGGGTCTCTCTGCCTTTGACTCCTTTGATGTTAGCTAGCTGGTTGAAATCACACTTCTGCGTAATTATGGTGCAGATCAAATCTTCTTATTTGTAGGGACCTGGCTTTGTATTTCATATTTGCGAGCTGTGTAAATGAAGGTCAGCTCTGGAGTTGCTGATTTTGGACTCACATTTGTTCAGTCACTGCAGAAGGGCAAAAGAGGAGAGAAAGTCCCCCCAGCAAAAGCTTATGTAGCACTTCCAGAAATGTCAACCTTTAGACCACAGAACTGCTCAAGATGCGGGAGGCCTCCACCTCCCTGACAGCAGTGTGGGATCCAGATTTAGGAGACACTTAGCTTTGCTCTTCACGTTCCAGGGAAACATCT